>CM048592.1:53399439-54051105 GCA_026413675.1 Populus pruinosa
TTTTTACAAAGCAAGAAGGAAGCTAGGAAGCAAGCCAGCCTACCCTCACGAAAACCCAAAAAATCTAGTCAGAAATATTTTATGTTGGTGTCTTGGAGAGACGCAGATACCGAGAAACACTTGTGGGGCCACCATTGGTGAGCAGTGATACAGTGCAAGTATGTGAAATCACCCATATTACAGTGCGCAATGATAGAGTGAGAGTCTGGGTGGACAAACTATTGGTGGTACACGTGGTGCTTAATGATTTGATGGCTATGGAGAGAAGTTCCATGAGGGAAATAAGGTGGAAAAAGTGGCCTGTCTAGATTTTGGAAATGTTCTCTGAAGAAAGAAAGAAAATAATTTCAAAGGTGGACAAAAATGGGGTAATATCAGATTTGGAACATAATCTTGGTTGGTGAAGAATAACATAATCTAAGGAGAAATCTAGAGCAAGCCAGTGAGATTTAAGCTTAGATTAGGGATCAATTTATAGCCGGATGATACCATCAGGGATGATGTCCAGCTGATAAATATTTAGTTACTTTCAATTCTATTATAAAGTTATCAGATTCTATTTGTGTGAGGCTGCCATAAGTTTCTTGGTTATGATGAGAACTCTACAGCCTGTGATTCTATTTTTGAAGGTATTCTTATTAATTATAAGAATCTTTAAAAAAGACACATGGGTAAAATATTACTCTCATATCACTATTTACTAGTGTTATAAGCTTAAATTGATAGATAATTAAGTAAATTTGTTGGAGAAAAGAAAAATTTAAATATAGATAACCAAAGTGAAAAAAAGAGAGTAAAAAAGGTGGTAATTTCAAGATTAAAGTCAAAAATTCATTTTGATTCTCACTCTTTTCAAATAATTACTTTTTGGTCCTTTAAGTTTTCCTACATTTTATGTTTCATCCACAACTTCATTTTTCTATTTTCTCATTCCCTAATTTGATAAAGAAAACAAAAAGTCAACAATTTAGGTGGTGGCCAAGTGGTAAGAACTTGAGATTAAGAGGTTTGCTCCCTCTATAGTCTTAGGTTCGAGTCCTTAGTTGCTCATATGATGGTTACTGGAAGCTTACATGGTCGTTAATTTCTGGACTCGTGGGATTAATCGTGGTGCGTGCAAACTGACCCGGACACCCATATTAATCTAAAAAAAAAAACAAAAAGTCATTGGATTACAATGTTAAAGAGAGTCTCTCTTACAGCCTCAACATTTGTATTCAAAACAAAAAATAAGGACATGATGATTCAAATAAGATTAAGAAATTTTTTTGTGATCAATAAAAAATTCAACAGAGTTTTTTTTTTATATTTTTAGATACTAAATTATCGATTTTTCATCCACAGTCCTCAATTATCACATTTCTTACTCATCCTATCATCTAGAATTTTCTCCTTTCATTACATCATAACTTCTCAGTAATCAAATTCACACATGTCTAAATAATTCAATATCCCACATTTACATGGATGCAATCCAAAGAATTATTCTACAAATTATAATTAAAATACATTACACAATTTAAAGATTTATAGATAAGGACCATTAATGAAATTATAAGCCAAATAAGTATATAATTAAAGAAGAAATTCATAATTAAGATTATACTACACAAAAGGGCTTTTGATAAACTGTTAACACATTATATTACATAACAAAATGATAAATTCATTCATTACAAAATGATACCCAACAAAATATAAGAAAGCTAATATACCATTCAGCCCGATAGGGAGATATATCTAAAAATTGATTTAATACAATAATTCAGTTAGACAAATGAGAAAAAGATCTCCATAAAATTCTTTCTACCTTATTTATTTATTTATTTAAAATTTAGTCAAAAGATTATTAAATTAACTTGCTCATCTAGTATTATATATATATATATATATATATATCAATTAAATTTCAGAATAATCGATGAGTTTGTTTTCTTTTTCTTTTTTAATATCAACCAAAAATATAATTATTCCTATCACTCAATTAACCCAACATTACTTTCACTAATAGATGATTAATTTTCCACCAGTCCATTCAACAAACATTATTGTCATCAATTCAAAAATTAGTTTAACATTTCATCCATTCATCAGGTACAAATCTTATTAATTAAGGAAATTAATTCTTCATCTAGCCCATTTGCTAGGGCACTAATTCCATTAAATCAGGAATTAGTTCAACAATTTACCCATTTACTAGGGTACTAATCCCATTAACCAGGACATTAATCCCATTAATTCAGGAATTAGTTCAACGATTTGCTCATTCGCCAGGGTTCTAATCCCATTAACTAGAAAATTAATTCCTTATCACGCCCATTTACCACGACATTAATTCCATTAGTTCAAGAATTAATTCATCATGTCGCATATCTTATTTTCTAAAGTAAAAAATATAATAATTTTATATTTATCAACCACAATTAATCAAATAAAAATACATATTGACGAATAATAAATTCAAGTACTGTGTAATTACCTGATGACTAAACTAGAGTTGAAATTTCTTGCTGTGGTGTCGGTCTGACAGCCTTTCTTGAATTGACAAGTATATCACATCATTATTCTACTTTCCATATTGAAACACTCAATAAATAAAATCATTCAAATTATCCTTTTATTTGCCAAAATACAATCATTTTGTAAATTTCCTTCCTATTCTTCCAATTTCCACATTGTAACACAATTCATTTCATCATTCAAATCAATATATATATTCTTTAAATTTATTTATTTAATTTTTACCATAATTTAAATCAAAGAAAAACATAAAAAAAATTTCATGATCTATTCACTCTTTAACATTAATATCATCTCTTTCTTACACAATCTCATCATCTTATAAAAACTGTTAAATTTTTATTTTTCTTATTATTATTTTTTCAAAAATCCCTTCTTCAAGAACACCTAAAATTTTGCTTTAATTACCATAATTTCTTACTTTATCTACTCACTTCAATAATCTTAACACAATTTCATAATCAATTGTAATTTTCTCTAAAATTTATTATGAACCCTAATTCCTCATTTCACAAAGTTCAATTAATTTAAAAAATAAATTCTTCAAGAATCTTATTTAAAAGTTTGAGAACATCTTATCAAGCAATAACCAAAACTTTAACACTTTTAAATTGATAAATTTTCCTTGCTAGAATTTGTTTTTCCTCTCCGGGCCGAATGCTTCCTTCTCTTTGAAAAAACAAGTTTGTTTTTATCTTTTGTTTCCTTACAGTACACACTCACTTGCAATACATTATATATATATATATAAAATTAACTCTCTTTTTTTAAATACGTTCCACGTCCCTCAATTTTTTCTTTCCCCCTACACACATATAATTACTTAACTTTTTAAAAATACCTTCTATATTCCTCAATAGTAAATTTTATGATTTTTAGGTAAAATTTCATAAATTCTAACATCTACTTATACCAAATTTTATCCAGGTTATTTCAAATTTCACCCAATTAGTCTTTAGTCCTTTCAATTTTATGAAATTTATTTTCATAAAAACTTTATTCACATTTTCATGTTTATTTAATTATATTTATTTTTTATATATATTTTAACACCCGAACAAAATATTTCAATTCAGATTCTCGAATATATCATTATTTTTATAATTTAATTTATCATTTTCTCTTATTTTTTGTAATTTTGATTTTTATTAATATCAATAATATTACCCGAGGTTTCATAGTCTCAGTTGGCACTGATTTTCTCTATGAAGAATAGTTGACTTTTATTTTAATGAGTTTCATTTGATGAAGAGAGTTCCATTGAAATGTTTTTTGCTCTTGAAATTGCCAAAAAAATTATGATGTTTAGGCTGTTTTATTGATTTATTACATTATAAATACCATTTTTAGAGTGTTTTGGTGTGAACTTTGTTTAAATTTGCATTTTTAGATCAAAAACCACCTTACTTAATTTTCTAGTCACCTCTGCAATGATTAAGAATGAGAAAGTTTCGGTGACATGTTGCTTTTTTTTTTTTTCAAAAACATTTGGAGTATTTTCAAATAAAAAAGGCCCAACCAACCTTTTTTTAAATAGACTTGATGTATAGGCCTGATTTACTAGACCTAAAAGCATTTGATCTATTTTATTTTTTTTTCCTAATCTTATTTTTTTAATTGATATTTTTTAATAAATTTTTGAATTTCTATTTAAATTAATACTTTTCTCTCTAAATATTTTGATTGTTTATTTAGTTTTTTCTAAATAGTGGATATCTTTTACTTATCTTTTATGTATTTAATATCTAGAAAAAATTATTCCAATTCATTTATATGTTTTTTTTTATATTTTATATGAATAAACTTTATTTTCATTACGTGTTTATAAAAATAAATTTTTTTTGTTCTTGGTAAGAAAAAGTGACCTTTAAGATAAAAAAAAGAAGAAGGAGAAAAGTGTGAATAAAGATGAAAGTTAAGGTTAAGTATCATATTTATGTATCTTTTACTTTCATGAAAATGATTATCATTTTATTTTATAATTTGATTGGCATTAAGAACTTTTTATTAGTTTATTAGTTCATATTTTTGTAAAATTTGTTTTTTACATTTCTCAATTAAGAGAATCGTAATATAATGAAATGCACTTGAAACAATGTCCCATTTTTCTACTATATTAAAAATTAACTTAAGATCCTATTTGTGGCACGATGCGTTAACAACTATTTTTTATATTTATGAACACTTATGGTCTTTACTTTATTTTTATTATATGTAAACATCAACTTTTTTATTCACAATTATAATTTTCTCTTGATTTTTAAAAATACGTTAACAACATTTATACATTTTTTCTTTTGCGCTCAAAAAATTATCTAACTCGTAGCAAAATGAATTAAATAAATGCATCAACACTTTTTTTTATTATTATTTATGATTAGGATTTGTTTTTGTTAAAAATGCAATTGAAAAGCATACAAATTTATTTTTTTGCTAAAAATAATTTTGTAATGCTTAATGAAGTGCGAGTTAAATAACTCTATAATAAATCTTTTAGTATATGTGGATGTAGGAAGCAATGTGTTACATTATTAGTTAGATATAACTTACCTATTCATTATTAAAAAAAACATAAAATAAATAAATATATTAATAGAAAACTAAAAGAGGTCGGTTGAAATATAATATTTTTGACCTTTTATTTATTTATTTTGTTTCACATTTCTCAATTAAGAGAATCATGATAAAATAAAATGCATTTGAAACACCATCCTATTTTTCAACTACATTAAAAATTAACTTCCTACATGTACGTTGCGTTAACAATTGTTTTTGTATTTATTAGCATATATGATTCCTAATTTATTTTATTATATATAAACATCAATTTTTTTATTCATAATTATATTATTTTCTCTTGATATCAAAAAATACATTAATAACACTTATACATCCATTTTTTTGTGTTGGAAAATATTATCTGACCCATAACGAAGCGAGTTAAATAAACATGTTAATATTTTTGTTTTGTATTTATGATTAGGGTTTTTTTTTGTTATTTTTAGTATATGTGGATGTAGGTAGCAATGTGTTATATTATTAGTTAGATATAACTTGCCTATTCATTATAAAAATAAATAAATAAATATATTAATAAAAACCTAAAAGAAATCGCTGAAACAATGTAGTTCTCGAGAGGAAATATTGTAAATTCACACAATGTTTACTTTGTCTTTTTTTGTCCTATTTTTATTTAGTGATCTTTGATGATGAATTCATTAAGATTTGAGATGGATAATGTATTTTTATTTACTCTTTTTATAGTTATCTTGCTCTTAATAAAACATCTTAATATTAGAACAATGCTCAATCTCACAAAAAAAAAAAAAATCTTTCAATGTTGTGTTTTAATTGGAATTTGAAGTTGGTAATTTTATATGAGCTTCTAGAACTAAATAAAAAGCTGCAGCATTGGTTTGATGCTCGACCTTACCGAAAAAAATCGATTATATTGTTTGAGAAAAAAAAATTGAAACATGATATAATTTTATATTGTTTGCCTCCCATTTTTATTTTTTTTTCATGTTTCAATTTTTTTTCTCAAACAATATAATCGATTTTTTTTCAGTAAAGTCGAGCACCAAACCAATGGTGCAGCTTTTTATTTAGTTCTAAAAAAATAAAAATGGGAGGCCTTAAAAAAACAAATTGTTTCAACGCCTCCATGCCTTGTAATTTTGATAAATCTTCTTTTTGGTAATGGAACTTTTTGATACAAAACTTTATTTTAGTTGTATTTTAATTCTTGAGGTTGATTAAAAAAAAGAGAAATTCATCGAAAAATTACAAAGAAAAGAGAAAATTAGCGAAAGCCAGCAAGGTATCTGCTCGAAAAGACCATTCAACATAAGATTGCTCTGCTAGGAAAACATGATATCAGTATCACACTTTTGAACAAAGAGTTCAGCATCAAGTCTCAGTCATCTGGAGATTTGAATGCCCATACATATTCAGATGCTCATAAAATAACAGTTTTAATAATGCATTATGCATTAGAAACAGAACATCAAACAAAGAGTTCAGCATCAAGCAAACATATCTTCCTGTTACACATATCTTCCTTACTTCCGGAGGCTTGTACGATAATGACTAAACACACAACATTACATTACTTCTAACTTCTTCAGCAAACACAAAGATAGATAAGTCGAAATCTTCTATTGTAAATAAGACTGTTACAATGTGAAGCCAATTTGTATCCCATTGCCAATGAAACAGTTGGAATTAATTACTTCCCACCAAGCTAGAACATATTCGCAGCACCAACCTTGAAATCATGTAACCGCTAACCACCCTTGCCTGATGCAAACATGAAGAACAAAGACCATCCATGATTTAATTCAACCATTAAAATTTGAGGGTATAGGAGAGGATAAATAATTGCAGCTATATCACCTGGTTTGGGCAAGAAATAATTATTAGACTAGCCATCATCATCACCACCATCTTCCTCTTCTTCTTCTTATACTTCTTTCCACCCTTCATTTCTGGTCCACTCTCTATTAATGCTTGAATATTCAGCCACTTCAGATACCTGTAAACCAATTCAAGCACGGCATGCTCATTTTAACTTGTAAATCTTATTATTGAGCCAAACAAGAAACAAACACACTAAAAGAGAGGCAAGAAATCAAGTCAAATCAGCAGCACCTCTGATTGAGCACTCATTGAACCATCTGGTGTAGTAGCAAATTTTGTGGTCAGCTTTGGACATTGACGGACCTTCAGTTTCTCCAAACGAGGGAATAAGAAATAATCACACCATCCGAAACTAAAACAGACAATACTTGATAATTGTTCTAGCGACAACTCCTTTAGATTAGGAAGCACTATCTTCTTCTCAACGTTGATAGGTGAAGCTTGATCATCCTGCCCAGGAGACTCTGGAATTATTTCCCTTTCACCATCCTCTTCTCTGATAATATGCTTCAATTCACCGCATGCACTTATGCGAAGGCTTTCCAGCTTTGACAGACTTTGAGCGAGGGACGGTGTGAAGATAAATGTCAGTTTGTTGAGACGCCAAACATTCAGATGAACAAGATTTTTGGAGGCTGACATGTCTGGTGGGCCCCTTACATATGCATTTGAGCTCAGGTAAACATAACAGCCGTAACTCTGTTAAAGATGACAGCAGCTCCTTCTCCTCACTGCTTCCTTCATCAGGCAGCTCACCTAATTCAAATACCTCTTCCAATGATTTGCAGTCCTTAATTTCCACCTTCCTTAGATTGTTCAGATCTGGCAGCAATTTTGCTGGAAACGGAGCGCGAATATCCCCACAATCCTCCACGAGTACAGATTCTAATCCTTGTAAGGAGCCGTTTTGCTGCCCATGGGCGGCCATCTGATGAAAGAACAATATTATATTTTTTCACTCTCATAAAAACAATTTATATGATGTATAAATAGGAGAAAGAAATAGAAAACAACAGGATTAAATGCTTTTTAGAGATTACATATTATTGTTTTAGTTTTTTTCTTAATTAGAGATAAGTTGAATAACAATTAGATTTTTGTGAAAAAAAGGGTAATACAACTCCTAGTAATTAGTTTCATGTAAAAAATAAAAATAAAAATCCTAACTAATATTTTTATTTTAGTTATAAAGTTAATAAATTTTTAAAGGTATTTTAATTGAATTTAAAATTTTCAACACAAAATTTATGCTCTTATATATTAATAATTTTTTTGTGAAGTTATTTGATGTACTTTGGTCTAATTTTATTCTGTGCAAAGTTGTTTTAGTGGACAAACTTGTCCAATATTTATCAACCCTCGTAATATATACACCTCGTGTCAGGCATAGATTACCTCCAAAGTACCCTTCCATATACACCTCGTGTCAGGCAGAGACTTCAAGCGTAATGTTTTCAAATTTGTCAACCCCTGCATCAAAAGATATTTGTTAGATATAATTCCTCACAAATTTTGTGCACTTTTTGAGTGTCCATATAAAACTTCAGCCAAAAACTTATCAACAAAAGGATACAAGTAGACATGGCAATATGAAATCAGAAGAGCCTCAATTTCACTCAAACTTGGAAAGCGTAAAGATTGAAAGATCTGGATATCTTTTCATTACAATAATTAATTTCATCAAGAGACAGGGAATGGATCCAGTTAGACAACTCCTTCTAAATTTAGTGGATGGCTAAATGATTTATCAATTACTCCAGTTTCAGAAATTTAAAGGAAGAAATCAACATGTATTGAAGTTGACAATTTCAATTAAAATGGAAAAAAATTATTGGAGAAATATAAAGGACGTACTTGGAGCTGTGCACACAAATTTCCCAATTCTTTGTGGCCATTGATTTCTAGACTTTGCAAGGAAGGCAATTGGGCAGCAAAACTCTTCGGACCAAAAAAGCTGTAATTTGATCTGGAAGAAAGATCCAATTCACTTAGTCGAGGGAACTTGATGATGCCATCTGTGGTGAGTGCATCTCCTTCTCCACTGTAAAATATTTGCTTTAAATTATGAGCTTTAACAATCTGCATCTCTTCCAGGTTCAGAAGGCTTGGAGACACAGAGACAGGGAAGACATATTCCAGTTCACCACACTTTTGTATGGTGATATATTTTAATTGTGGGAAGCAAGGAGACTCTGTAATTATTTCCCTTTCACCATCCTCTTCTCTGATAATATGCTTCAATTCACCGCAATATCCTATGTCAAGGATTGCCAGCTTTGGCAGACTTCGAGCTAGGGACGGTGTGAAGATAAATGTCAGTCTGTCGAGAGAATGCAAAACCAGAAAAGCAAGATTTTGGAGGCTGACATGTCTGGTGGGCCCCTTCCATATGCATTTCAGCTCAGGTAACCGGCGCAGCGCTAACGTTCTTAAAGATGACTGCAGCGGCATCTCCTCCCTGCTTCCTTCATCGACCTCATCCAATTCAAATACCTCTTCCAATGATTCACAGCTGTCAACAATCACCTCCTTTAGATTTTTTAAACCTTGCCGCAATCTTGCTGGAAACAGAGTGGAAACATCCTCACAATCCCTCACTTCTACAGATTCTAATTTATGTAAAAACAATTGCTCAAATGTCTTCGCATTTAAGGATGTACCAACCAAAAGTAAGGAGGTTGGGTATCGATCCCTAAACATTCTAGTATATCCAATAGCATTCCATAACATTATATCATATCTGCGCAAGCTATCTGGAAAAACAAAATCTCTAGTAATGCATTCAATCTTCGGTATCCTCAATGATAATACGGCTAACTGAGACAACGAATTTAGTTCTTCTAGGCTTGCATTCATTCCTCCTATGCTGTTGATGCGCATACTGGACCGAAAGCAAACACAAATAAAACACAAACAACAGATTTACGTGGTTTTCCAAAATCGGGTACGTCCACGGAGACAGCAGATTGTATATTATTGGAGGAATGATACAAACACTCAACTCAACCCAGTACAATCCCACAAAACCCGGTGTTTCACTCTTACACTCAGTGTTTCTCTCAAATTTGTATTTTCTCACTCTCACAGTTGCACTCACCACACTTTCACCCTTTTACTCTCACCACACTTTCACTACAACCAGATGGTCTGCCACATCACATCTGAATAGTGTTAACGCTTGTCTCTAGAACAACATTCCCCTTCAACCATGCTCGGTCCGGAATGATTCATCAAGCCTTACATCAAGGCTTATAACACCCCCTCAAACGGATATTTCAAGTGCAACAGTCATTATATGAGTATCTCAATATGATCACAAGCTCACCACTCTTCCAAGAGTCTACTCATCCAGGAGTTGCGCCTGCCCTCTGTTCCACCCTAGGAACCACACCTTACTTCT
The DNA here is from genome assembly GCA_026413675.1 of Populus pruinosa. Lineage (NCBI taxonomy): Eukaryota > Viridiplantae > Streptophyta > Magnoliopsida > Malpighiales > Salicaceae > Populus > Populus pruinosa. The sequence goes on from CM048592.1 coordinate 53,409,779, forward strand.
CCGTGAGTCTCTTGCTCTTAGTCTCAAGAGTCCAGGTAGCTTTCCACCTTTAACCATGGGGACAGCCCATTAAAGGTTGATCCATATATGTCTTGATACTCTGAGTATTACAATGCCTTCACCGAGCTCATCACCTTGACAAGAGTCAACTTGTTCCCGGAACCTGCGCATGCCCTCTGCTCCTTCATAGCAGCCGCGTCTTAATGCTCCACAAGTCATCCACTTATTGTCCAAGGCAAATGTCTTCTAGCTCATTGATCTTTAGTATGGGGGCAATATCCAGAAAGTCAATCTTGCATTTGTCTTCATACTCATTATAGCCACTTCATTGGCTATCCATACATGCATCTGTCCACTCATACCTAGTCATCACATTGGCTTTAGGGTGTTCTGAACTGGGCTCCTTCCATGGCCCTCACACCTTCTCCTAAGGTGTCTCCGTTCGTCGTCATGCGGCGGTTTGATCATAGGCTCATCTCATAGCCCTCACACCTTCTCTTTAAGGTGTCTTCGCCTTTTATAGGCGGTCGCATCCTCCTTCAGCTGAGATGCTTCAAAGTGGCTCCATAAATTCTTTGCCACTGATTACATAGAAAGAGAAAGTTGCGGTATACTCCTCGCAATCCTCCACCTCGATTTCTATGTTTGGAGCTTCTACGTCTTTCATCATTGCACTTGACAGCTCCACCTACACCAACTCTCTTTGGTGGCTTCGCCTTTCATCATAGGCGGTCGCCTTTTATCACAGGCGTTTGCACCCCCTTAATTAGGTGCATCTGCAACAGCTCATCTTTCCATCCTTGCATGCATTGAAAAGGTCCTCGCTTGTTGCCTTTATCAAGAGCACAAGAGACTTCCTGTTGTACAACCTTCACATAGTCTCTGCTCTGAGCTTCATCTGGGAACTCTTCTTCTCCTTGCACTTGTTGTCTCATTATAGTACCTCGTTGGATCCTCCAGTTACTCCTGCACAATCTCTGTGTGTCCTCGTGCATTTTCTGTTCTCCAGATTTCTCCCTATTCCTTGCTTATGTTTAACAGCAGCTCATCCTGTCACAACACCTATTCAAGTTAAAATAGGGTGTCAATCTTTATCCCTCTGCTGTATTTCTCTTCCATTATCAGGGTCTTCATCATTTCTCCCCTCGAGAAATTACAGTCACCGAATCTAACTTCCTTTGAGAAATCACCACTTCATCAGATCTTTGATCATACGGAACCCAACTGTTCCTTTGTGCTGTCATCCTGCTAGTCTTCAACAGTTTCATAACAAACTGTCACATATACGAAAATAGTACCGTATGGATAATCCTTCCACTAAGCAAGTTCCCAGGAAAGATTGGAGGGGTCACAACGGTCCCGCTTAAAACCCAATCTCCTAGCCAGAACTTCTTAGGCCATATCTATCCATCGTACTGCCTTTTCATATATACAACCATTTGCTAGCTTTGTCGCGGCTTTCCTTTACAAGTGATCTGGGGTATCCTGGTTTTATACCTGATTTCTTAACATCTGGCGAGACTACCAGTGCTTAGATTCATCAAGATTGGTCTTCATCAAATTTCACTCTCCACCTCAAATTGTCCACATGATCGGGTGTTTAGAGTGTCCCAATTTTGCCTTCCCTCAAGGCAATTAAAATTCCCCACATAACACTTCAACACATGTAATTAGGCAAACATATGTGATTTCTTCTTCTTCATCTCTATCGACCACCATGATGATCATCAGATGCCTCCTGATCGGGCAATTTCTCTTTAATAATTCACCACTGTCATTTTTTATCTCAATCTCAATGATCGGACCGTACCATTGCATCCAGAATGATCAAATTAGCTGGAAACAAGTCTTAAATCATCCAAATCGCACTTCAGACGGCTAAGATTCGATCAAAACAATTCTGGCCTAATAAACGGCCCTGATTCAATCTCAGAAACCGGTTGCACGTAGACTCCGCCACACAGAATCCTGTCCCTCGGCTAGCGGCTCGGCTCGGCTCCAACTCAGCTCGGCTCGGCTCGGCTCGCATCTGGTGACGTGGCAGTGGGTCCCACAGTGATGACGTGGCTGCTGACTGGTGCTGACATGTCATGCCACCTGTTCATGCTGACAAAACGGTGATGTCATGGTGACGTCATCATCATCCAGATCTCACGCGTGGGTCTGATCTGCTGGTATTCGGGTCGGGTCAGCCCATCCGGGCGAAGAAGACGCGCGTGACACGTGGCGCGCGTCTGCGCGCGTGTCCAGTAACCTCGCCGGCGCGTGATGGCGCGTACGGCGTTTTCCGACGTCCGATTTCGACGCGGTTTTCACCAGTGGCTTCGTCTCTTCCTCCTCTACACAGTGGTATGGTCAAAACACAATTTTGACAACTTTTATTTTTAAGCAAAATCAAACACCACTTTAAACCATGTGCTCTGATACCAATTGTTGGGAATTCAGACTGGTGATGTACTGATATTTGCTCATAGGAGGGCCAAGCACACTGACACAATATTTACGTGGTTCGGCAAAACCGCCTACATCCACGGGAGAAAGTCCATATTATTAGAGATTAGAGAAAGAATACAAAACAAATACATGGAGGAGAAAGATCATTTCTCTCTACTCTACTTCCAGCTCTCTTTGCTACACTTACAGCTGCTGCCATTGCAGCTCTTTCTTTCTCTCTACTCTCTTCACATTCTCACAATCCTCTTCTCATCTTACTCTCTCTCTCTTGGTGTCTTTTTATAGGCAACCATGGCATCTCCTCAACAATGGCTGCACATGGGTTGATACATTTGTCAATGGTGGGTGCAACTATCATTGACAAATGATAACCCTACTTCTTAGGGTAGGTTGCCCATTAATGACAAATCCCAACAGCTGTCACATCCAACAACTTCCCATCCATCAAAGCTGCAATGCCCGATCAACAGCTCTTCTAACTTCTTCAACCTTCCAATCAAATTCACAGGGATCCTTCTTAGCCTTCGACAACCTCTAACATCCAACAACCTTAACTCCTTTAGCTCTCCTATTTCATCAGGTAGTTCTTCAATGGATGAGCACAACCGAAAAACAAGAATCTTTAGTCTCTGCAGCTTTCTCAACCAAATGAGGTCCTTACATCCACACATGATCAACACCAACGATTGAAGTTTCGTTGAGAGTTCGAGTGATTGCAATGACAAACAACCTCCCTTCAGAGACAAAACTTCAATTTCTTTCATCCCTTCAAAGAACCTCTCTGGAACATTCATACCATCATCCACTTCTAATAATAGAACTTTCTTCTGTGGACATCCCAATCTTTCAGGAAGTTCTGCTAGTTTATTGCCCATTAACAAAATTGTTTTACAACCTTCAAAGCTTGTATTGCTCATTGGCCACATCTTCAACCCAATGCCAGCCTTTACCATGAATCCATATTCTTCTGATGATGCTATCTGAATAGCAAAGTCACGAACCAAGTCATGCATTCTCACATGTTCTTCAGTTTCAGTGCCCAACAGCATGCAACAATCTTTGAGGTTTTCGATTGCCACAGCAACTCGTTTCCTTGCATCTTCAATGGGCTCCGCATCTTGATGTAACCCATAGCCAACTGCATATCTCGTCAAGTCCTCGATTGGAATGTCATAATCTTCTGGAAATAAACAGCATAGCACGAAACATGACTTTGTTTCCGCGTACTTCAAATAATCATAGCTCAACTTAAGACATGTGTAAGCATTATTTTGTTCGTCAATTTGTTCCATGCGCGCAAATTGAGATTCTTTGAGCTGTCTAGACGCTACTTCCCACTGAACTCGTGATTTACCTCTTAAAGCCCTTCCCACTGTCACAAGTGATATAGGCAAGCCCTGGCATTCTCTCGCAACCTCCCTTGCCACTGTGTTCAAGGTAGAGTCCCCATCACGTAAACCTGCATTGATTCTGAATAAATCCCATGCTTCATCTTCAGGTAAGACTCTTAAAAGCACGTTTTGCTGGCACTCCATAGAAAAACATATGCCTTGAACACGTGTTGTTAGAAGTATTTTACAACCCCTGTGATCATCACCAAATGGGATCCCTATCTTTTTCAAGTCAATATGTTTCCAAACATCATCCAGGATTATAAGCATCTTCTTTCCCTGCAGTCTCTGCCATAATTCATTTGCTCTACCTTCTTTACTCTTTTTGTCAAAATTCAGATCTAAACTATCTGCCATTCGATCCTGGATGCCCGTGACATTTGGAGTCTGGGACACCGTAGCTATCAAAACTTGATCAACAAGCTGCAACTCTTTGGCTCTCCTGCCTACTTCTTTTACCAGGGTGGTTTTACCCACCCCTCCCATGCCGTACAGTCCGATCATATTGACGTTGTCATCTTTGAGAGCTTTCATGATCTGTTCCAAAGCTTCTTTTGACGATTCTGAGGGCGTGAATTCCTTTGATGGGAGAAATTCTATGGACTGAGGATGAGCTCTGTGGGCCACTGTTTTAAACTTTTCGCTAATTTCTCCAAGTTTTCTGAAAGTCTCCGACTTCTTGGCCAGTGCCTTGGTTAACTTGATTTGTCGCATGCAGTTTGGGCACCAAGTAAAGCATTTGCCATTTGTTCCTATTTCATTTTCCAAGGGCTTCGCACCTTCAATTTCGTTGTTTACATCTTCCAGCCACTTTTTGACATCTTTGTAAGTTTTTTCAGCATTCCTTTCAGCAGCTTCGACATCGTCTTGCAGACGTTCTTTTGCCGAAACCAGGTTCTCCTTTCGTTCTTTGAATTCTTCAACAAAATTGTTGAAACAGAACATGTAACGAAACTGCCTTCCTGCTGGTTCCACCATGAGTTCTGCTATCTTAGATATGATGGATCCACCCACACTTTCGATAGCCATTTTCCACAGGTCTGAAAATCAGAGAAATAAGGATACACAGAACGTGAGAGTGAGTCACTACAAGTAAAACAGGCGCAGAGAGAATGGGAATAGGAATTGCATTACCTTAATTTGGGAAAATATGTGCGAAAAGCACTGGCAATCAATGAAATAGCGGGAGGAAGAAAAGGAGAAGGCCTTTAGCTCTGTATGGAATCTAACTGACACTTGTGAGTTAAAGCAGTAATTCCCATTAAAAATGCATTTTGATGATATAATTAAGATCAGTGACAAAATTATAATAATTAAAATAATGAATAAAAGTACTCACCTAGCAAAGAAAGAAACGAATGAAAGGTTCAGGATAATTAATCACTTAGCTCGCTTCCAACAACAAATATAATTAATTAATCTAAGCTATGATCGGTCAAAGTCTTTTTTAGTTTTATTGTTTTTTTTTTAAGAAAAACAGATCAATAAATGAAAAGACTTGCAAAGAAATAGAATTACTGGAATGAACACAGTAAAGGATGAAACTCAAGCAATTAAAAATAAATGATCTATGATGTTCATCTCTGTGTCACACTCAATGATGTATTATGATTGACCTTTTACAATATTAAATAAATAAATAAAAGCTAAAAAAAGGCATCCAGATTGCGGTTACTGTCTTCATCCTTCTTTTGTGGTTTCATTTTATTTCAGTCCTTCAAATCTTTTTCTTTTGCTATTTCATCGAGTTGCTTTGCTCTTGAGTTGATATGCTTGCCCTAGAATATGCATCATGCCAGGGATTACAATTACATTACATAAGACATTGTACTTACAGATTATAATTAAAAATTTCAGTTTTTTCTTAAAAAACAAATTTAGGAGAAAGTACTATTAATAAAAGCAGATTATAATAAATTTTAAATTTTCTTATATTTATTTACTATTAATAAAATTAGTCAATAAAATATACTTTTTAGTAAAAAGAATTAGTTTCATTTTCAAAAAGGTATTTTTTTATTTTAGGCGGAAAATATTTTTCAAAAATTAGAAAAAATTTAGAAATATCGTATTATTTGTTTATTATAAAAAATTTGATCTTCAATCTTTTAATTGCTATATATTTTATTTTGAATATTTTTAATTTTAATTTCACCCCTTAAAATTTGATTTTATATTAAATTTAGTACTCAGTTTTATGATTTTTATTTGATTCTCTCTTTTTATTTTTTTAATTGAAATTTTTTATCTATCAAATTTGATCATCATTCTTTTGATTATTACTTATTCTATTTCAAATAATTCATAAAATTATAATTATAATTATTTTAATTTTATCATCATTTAATTTTTTATCTTTTGATTTTGATCTCCATTATTTTAATTATTATTTATTTTATTTGAGATAATTTATAAAATTAGATTTTTTTAATTTCTTTCTCATTCAACTTTTTAATTTATAAAATTTGTTTCTCATTATTTTAATAAACTTTAAAAAATAATATTATTAAGTTATTTTCTAGTTCATTTTATATAACATAATTAAATACTAAAAAGTATTTTACAATTTATTTTATATGATACTATTAAATACCAAAAAAATATTTTACTTTCCAAAATCACTATTTAAAAAAAATTGCATCAACCAAACAAACGGTAACTTAGATTCTACTACTTATTCAAGCACTCAAAATAAAAACCTCACAATCACGGCATGATAAAAGGAGCAAGGAATGGGACCAAGAAAGAAGAAAATAAGGTTAGGTAGGGGGCAGTCTTGTATAAAAATGAAAAAGAGGCTATTTGTTTTTTTACTGTGTCAGAGTGGTTTTTATAATTATATTTAATTTAATAAAATATTAAATTAATATATTTGTAAATATTTCTTGCTATTATGTATATATATAAAATATGTTTTTAAATAAAGAATTACTTTAAAAAAATACGTGTCACAATACTAAATTATAGTATAAATTAAAAGATAAAAGAGTTTTTTATTTATTACTATTTACCAAGACTTGTGGATGTGGATATTAATAATGAATTTCTTTTTAAATTTTCAATTTGGTATTTGAATTTTTTTTTCATAATGAAATCTCTTTATGCCCAAATTAAAACTTTTTTTTTTTTTAAGGATAAGAGTTGAATTCAAATATAGATGATCGAAATGAAAAACTTGGTAAAAATATGCGACGACACTGTAATTGTTTGCAAAGTTCATTTTAATTCTTTATCTTTTTAAGCTACTAAATAACATGTCCCTATAATTTCTTAATATTATATTTTATTTAAAATTTTTGATTATGCTCTAGGAACTAAACTGAAATTTTTATAAATTGAAAGACCAAACTGAAATTTCATATCTTTAATCTCAAACATAGAATTTTCACTAATATAACAAGATTTCTAACTTAAATTTATCATTTAAATAAACTATAATTCAAAATCATTATTTTTACTTAAAATCTTTTAAAATCAACTAAATAACTCATTATTCATAATAATCAACACATAATATTCAAATCAATTCATCAATCAAACCCAAAACACAATCTTCAAAACTCTAATATTCAACAAAACAGAAAATTAAAGCTAAGAAAAACACATTTATACATATCAAAGTGTAAATCTTACATTTTAACTTATTTTCTTCCTTCTCCTTTCTTTATCTTTTTTTTTTCATTCTCACGGTTCTCTCTCTAAGAATTTAGAACTTTTTATTTTTTTCTATTTATATTTATAAACTCTTTGTTCAATTACTATAATATTAGTCATTTATATATACCTACTTCTAAGCGTACAAGAGTTTTGTTACCTTTTTCTATTCTCTTTTATTTTCATAACATCACAATAAAATTATATTCTTTTTATTAAGCTGCTAATTTATGCAGCTTTAGCTCATGTTCTCTCTTCTTGTTTAGCAAAATCCGGAGATGGTTTGAGTGAAAAGAAACGGCTGAAAGATGATATGTGAAGGTTATGGTGAGAAATTAGATGACAAACTTACTTTGTCCTGCTAATGCTTTTGCTTTCATTGTTTCAGAAAGCAAAAGAGACATAAGCAAAGTCATAAGAATCCTGTTTTTTCTAATTTTTCTCCAATTTATATTTTATACATCAAAAAATGGCAGTTTTTCTCTTCCTTTCTTTTTAAAATCTTATGCCTATTTGGGTGAGGAAATTAGTGGAGCTTTAGATTTTTTAAAAGACAACAAAAGGAAGCAATGTCTCATCTTTTGATATGGTGGTACAAGATACACCATGGTATGGTGGTACTGCAAGATCAGTTTGCTGGTGAAGATATCGAAAGATTCGAGTCTCCGTTCTACCTAATGTTGGATGCAAGGCTAAAAGTTAAGATTATTTTATAATATTTTTTTTTATCAGTGATTTGTGTGGAGTAGTTTGTGATTATTTAATTTTTAAAAAATATTTAAAATTAAAAAATTAAATTTTTAATTAAGAAGTGTTTAAGTAACTATAAATTTATTTGATGAGATCTTCGGTAATAATTGTAGTTGGTTAGGCAATATAAACAGTTTTCACAAAGATTCTACTACTGATGTGTCCATATTACACAGAATGCTAGAGAATAACTTTCTTTTTTTTAAAAAAAAAAAAGGTCAAGAATTTCCCTTAAAGCATACACCCACGAAGAAGAGCTTGTTAGTTGCCTTAGCCAACCTTCTCACTTTACAGAGTAGTTTGCACCCACTAGGAAGTCCAGAATAGGAAAAGAAAAAGGACACACAAAAGTTGAAAACACTTGCATTTCTTTTTTCTTTTCTTTTTCAAATTAGCATGGTAAATTTTATATTTTTTAAAATATCATAATGAAAAACACAGCATTCAGAAAAAAAAACACAATTGAAATAAAAGAATAAATCTAGACTATCTTTCTATTGTGTATCACATTTATGATTTTTAACCTTCAAGAATTTTATATCTTATTAGGTGATTGGTTAGGTTCAAGAAATTTGAGTAACGAGTTTTAATCAGATTATCTGAGTTAATTCTAATTTTTTAATAAATTAAAATAATATTTTTTTATTAAAAAACCAACAAGTTATAATTATATTTTTTATCAATTTTTTCCAGGTCAACCTGATTATAAAATCACTCAGCTTTTTTACTTTTTTTATTTTTTTAAACTCAGTTTAATTTTAACCCCGAATCTATCAGGTCCTAAATTGACCCGTGAGGTGAGGCAGACCAATTTTTGACCAATTTTTAAAACAATGATATGTATGCAAATTCAGCTATTACAATTCTCAATTTTAAATTGAAAATGCTAAAGAATTCCCAATTGGTAGCAAATAATAAATGTTAAGCATGACAAATCTTTTTTAAATTAAAAAGCAAAAAATGAACGCATCTACTCTTACAAGAATGGACTCAAAAGGTCAGCTAATCCGCCTAATTAAATAGTACTGTTACTGTAAACTACTAGGAAATTCATGGGTAGAGCCAAAAGCTTAACAATAGCATTGATTCCATCAAGTAAGGAGCTCCGGTGTCTAGAGAGAACCTTGCCGTTAGAAACTATGTATTTACTACTTATTACTATTTATTTATTTTTTATTTATTATATTTTTGTTTGTGATACCCAAGTACCAATAAAATTTGAGATTCCTGCAATTTTTTAGGTGCATGGTCAAGTCTAATGGCTTCATGTACAAAATCAATTCAAGGGTGTGTATCCTTAACTATCAGGCTAACCTTTACAGGCTTAGCTGGCAATCGATAATTATTTTTTAATGAATTCATTTTTTATTTAAAATAAGGGTGTGGTAATTGGGAGAGGCTTTTGTTTCGTACCTGTTGATCTGCTTCGTATACACTTGGACCTCTTATTTTATTTTATATCGGTTGGATCCAAACTTAACCCAACACAAAGTTAACATATTTATTATTTATTTAAGATAAATGATATCGCCTTAACATATTAGCGTACACTTAATATGATTAAATTTAATTTTAATTAATTAACATCTCGCCGCAATAAATTTGACCATTTGAAACCAAAAAACAGTTGACACCTTATTAATATAATCAATATAGTAGAAAAATTATAGTGATTTAAAACAATTCATTAAAATTTTCGTAAATGTTTTTTATTTTGTGACGAGGGTTTTCGTGTTATCTTTTTGAGAATTATGGAAAGTTATCCCTAACTCAAAAACGGCACCAATTATAAGTTCATTAAAAAAAATCTACAGCACAACAGATGGAAGAAACTCGAAACAACTCGTCTAGAATTTAGACAAGAAGAATGAGCCAAGATTTTAAGTGCAATGAAATTTGTCTCACATTGTTTTGTTTTTTAAAATGATATAAGATATACTGCCTATTTCAAGTGAAACAGAATAGAATCGACAACATTTAAAAGGAGTAGAGACCACATATGTGTAGCTCGTATTCAATAGCCTTTCTCCCATGCTCACATATGCTTTACACACACTAACATTTCTTTCTCTTTTATTATGTAATATTCCATATCATCGAATAAAGATTTGGTAGCTAATCTTATTAGTAATATTGATTGATGACTTGTTAAATACGTTTTAAGACCATATATGGTCATCAAAAACAAATCCATGAGAACAGTAAGGCCTAAAACAAATAATATCTAGCAAGTGGGGTTGGACTATGAAATTTAGTATTAGAGCTGGCCTCACTGGCTATCCAATTATGCTGACAGAGTCATTGAGCTCCTTAAAAGAGGTGCATTGTAATATCTCACATCAGTTGATGAGGATTTGATAGCTGGACTTATTAGTAGTGTTGGTTGCTGAATTGTCAGGCGCGTTTTGGGACCATGCATGGTCACCAAGAACAAATATGTGAGAGTGATAAGGCCTCAAATAGACAATATCTTGCAGGTTTGATCAGGCTGTGACATATTCTATAATAACTCTTCAATTAAGTCCTAAATCTTATTTCATCTTTTCAATTTAATCCCTAATTTGACACCAACTCTTCAATTACACCCCAAAGCTCATCGTACCTGAGGAAAGCCCTCTTCTTTCAATTTAGCCCCTTGTTATCTTCAATTTAATATCGAATTTTATTCGATCCAAGCCCAAAAAAGGCTAAGTGAAGATAGAATAAAGGAAGGAAAAGAAAATGAATAATTTCCCAACTGAGTTAACGTGTTCTGGTCTTTTCTCCATAATTCGGGTTGAGCATTTGACATTTATCTTTTTTCTTTCTATAGTCTTTTATCCATATTTGTTGTGACGCCATACACTTGCGACAACTAGTAAATCTATAGTTAATTTCATTTTTTGATAAAAGATAATACCATCGGTGTAGAATGGTTACCAATTGTTAGTTTAGTATTCCTTGTAGCCAATCAGTTAGTTACACAGGGCATTATTATATTCATATAAATACATATTTATTATTAATAAAGGCTTAATTTAACTTTAATATTCATATAATATTAGATTAATGAATCTAGAGCATAAATAAAGTTTACGTGATAAAAATGTTTTGCAAAGAAAATTATAAAGTTGTTATAATTATGAAATTTTTAATGCATTAAAGTATTGTTCATAAAATGGTCTTGGTCGATGCTCTCTTAAATATTGGATATTTATTAGAGCCATAAAGGCTGATACATATTATTATTTTTTTTCTTTTATGAAATAAAGCAATTGTTCTTATAAGTTGAGTTATAAGGGATACTTAAAACTAATATGTAGGTGCTTATCATAAGATTTATGCACTGAATTGACCCGTATAAGAATTCCATATGAAGAGATTACCTATATCTATGGAAAGACTTACGTGATGATTGTATATGTAATTCTTAGACTTGAGATCACTAAGTTATTTTATATAGAGAATGTTATGCTTTGATCCTGTTACATGTTATTTTAATTGAAGTAACAAAATGATAGACATTGGGTATATCATGAACTATATGAAGGTACTTGAGTGATCAAGAGAGGATTTCATCACCCTGTGCGAATTAGAACATATATTCCATCTATTCTCAAATAGTATTGACTAAGAAATCTTTGGTCAAGGTGGAATGAGATTTAAAAAGAACTTCAAATCTTATTCAAATGATCAATTACTATTATGTAGAGAATGAACATGATTTAATATGGCAAACATGCTTTACGCTTTAATGTTAAATAAGAACATTAGTGATAAAATGGTATTAATTACAATGAGAAACCGGTAATTGAAACCACTAATGACTTTTATAATATTTAGGGGATCATGACATGTTACTAGACAATGCACATGATCTTCAAATCTTCAATTCTAATTTATCTAATTCTAATTATAATTTATATATGGGCCAATATATTAGAAACCTAATAGGTTATTCACATTAAGAATTAAACTGTGATGATTTAATTAAGTATAACTTGATTAAAATATATTTTAGAAATTAGGGACTACAATATAATTATTACAGGGATTATATTTCCAGACCTAGAAAAATTAGGTAAGGACTTGATTGAGTTAATTTATAAAATAATCTTAAATTAATACATGGATATTATTGAAGAGGGAAATTAATATTTTGTCAATTTATAGGATTTTTTTATATTTCTTTATAAATAGTAAGCTATGCCTCTTATTTTTTTAGAAGTTATATGTTAGACAAAAAAAATTACGTATGTCATAGAATAAAGAGATAATACTTTAGGTATAACAAACCCTTTCTCCTAAATAGGGACGTGTGAAATTTTTCACTAGTGGTTCATGTGGATTATCGTTGAAAGACAGACAATTGGACGACTTCTATTTTGCGACAATCCAACCTTTTAAAAATTATTCAAAACTGAAGATGATAAAATTTTCAGGTAATAAATCCTTAAACAACTCTAGATCTATTTAATGAGATTTTAAACTCTCAAATAATTTTATTTTAATGTTTCAGCTGCGTATATGCTATTCAGCAAACCCAACACCAACTTCATCATGGGTTTAACATTTCTTTTACATGTTTGAGAACATTTTACTAAGCAATAACCAAAGGTTTAACACTTTTAAATTGATAAACTTTCCTTGATTGAATTTGTTTTTCCTTTCCTAGCTGAATGCTTTCTTCTTTTTAAAAAAGCAAGTTTTTTTTTTATTTTTTGTTTCCTTACGGCACACACTCACTTGCACTATAGAAAATTTTATGATTTTTAGGTAAAATTTCATAAATCCTGACGTCTATTTATGCTAAATTTTATCCAAGTTATTTCAAATTTCACCAAGTTACTCTTTAGTATTTTCAGTTTCATGAAATTCACTTCCATAAAAAAATTATTTACATTTTCATGTTTATTTATTTTTTATATATATTTTAACACCCGAACAAAACATTTCAATTCAAATTCTCGAATATATCATTATTTTTATAATTTAATTTATCACTTTTCCTTATTTTTTGTAATTTTTACTTTTATTAATATCAATAATATTACCCGGGGTTTCACAGTCTCAGTTGACACTGATTTTCTCCATGAAAAATGGTTGATTTTTGTTTTAATGAGTTTCATTTGATGAAGAGAGTTCCATTGAAATGTTTTTTGCTCTTGAAATTGCCAAAAAGTTTATGGTTTTTGGGTTGTTTTATTGATTTATTATATTATATAAAATATTTTTAAAGTGTTTTGGCATGAACTTTGTTTAAATTTGCGATTTTAGGTCAAAAACCACCTTGTTTAATTTTCTAGTCACCTCTCCAATGGTCAAGAATGAGAAAGTCTTGACATATTGCTTTTCTTTATATTTTTTTCAAAAATATTTGGAGTATTTTCAAATAAAAAAGGCCCAACAAACCCTTTTTAAAATGGACTTGATGTGTAGGCTCGACTTACTAAACCTAAAAGCTCTTGATCTATTTCATTTTTTTTTCTAATTTTGTTTTCTTAATTAATATTTTTTATGTATTTTTAATGAAGTTTTGAATTTATATTTAAATTAATACTTTTTTCTCCAAATATTTCAATTGTTTATTTAGTTTTTTTCTAAATAGTGGATATCTTTTACTTATCTTTTATGTATTTGATATCTAGAAAACATTATTCCAATTCATCTATATGTTTTTTTATATATATTTTATATGAATAAACTTTATTTTCATTACGTGTTTATAAAAATAAAAATTATTTGTTCTTGGTAAGAAAAGGTGACCTTTAAGATTTAAAAAAAAAAAAGAGGAGAAAAGTGTGAATAAAGATGAAAGTTAAGGTTAAGTATAGTATTTATGTATCTTTTACTTTTATGAAAATGATTATTATTTTATTTTATAATTTCATTGGAATTAACAACTATTTATTAGTTTATTAGTTCATATTTTTGTAAGATTTATTTTTTACATTTCTCAAGAATCGTAATATAATAAAATGCAGTTGAAACAATGTCCTATTTTTCTTCTACATCAAAAAGTTAACTTAAGATTTTATATGTAGCATGATGCATTAACCACTATTTTTTATATTTATGAACACTTATGGTCCTTACTTTATTTTTATTATATATAAACATCAACTTTTTTATTCACAATTATAATTTTCTCTTGATTTTTTAAAATATGTTGACAATATTTATATATTTTTTCCTTTTGCATTCAAAATATTATCTAACTCATAGCAAAGTGAATTAAATAAATGCATCAACACTTTTTTTTTGTATTTATGATTAGGATTTATTTTTGTTAAAAATGCAATTAAAAAACATGCAAATTTATTTTTTTGCTAAAAACAATTTTGTGATCCATAGCAAAGTGCTAGTTGCTAGTTAAATAACTATTTATATGGCTATAATAAGTCTTTTAGTATATGTGGATATAGGAAGCAATATGTTATATTATTAGTTAGATATAACTTACCTATTCATTATTAAAAAAGAACATAAAATAAATAAATATATTAATAGAAACCTAAAAGAGGTTGGCTGAAATATAATATTTTTACCTTTTTTTTAAAATTTTGTTTCACATTTCTCAATTAAGAGAATCATGATACAATAAAATGCATTTGAAACACCATTTTATTTTTCTACTACATTAAAAATTAACTTACTACATGTGGTGCGTTGCGTTAACAATTGTTTTCGTATTTATAAACATGTATGATCCCCAATTTATTTTATTATATGTAAACATCAATTTTTTTTATTCATAATTATATTTTTTTCTCATGTTATCAAAAAATACATTAACAACAGTTATATATCCATTCTCTTGTGTTGGAAGATATTATTTGACCCATAGCGAAGCAAGTTAAATAAACACGTCAATACCTTCTTTTCTTTTTTTTTATTTATTTATGATTGGGTTTTTTTTTGTTAAAAATACATTTAAAAAACATTCATATTTATTTATTTTGCTAAAAAACATTTCTGATTTATAGTAAAGTATGAGTCAAATAACTACTAATATGGCTACAGTGAGTGTCTTTTTAATAAATGTGGATGTAGGCAGCAATGTGCTATATTATTAGTTAGATATAACTTACTTATTCATTATAAAAATAAATAAATAAATAAATATATTAATAGAAACCTAAAATAAATTGGTTGAAACAATATAGTCCCCAGAGGAAATATTGTGAATTCACACAATATTTGCTTTTTTTTTTTTTGTTCAGTGATCTTTGATGATAAATTGATTAAGATTTGAGATGAGTAATGTATTTTTATTTATCTTTTTTATAGCTATCTTGCTCTCAATAAAACATTATAATATTAGAGCAATGCTCAATTTCACAAAAAAAAAACATTATTATTTGTAAGAAATTGAAAATGAAAAGATTAAAATTAAAACAAATAAAAAATCATTTAAAAAAAATATATGGTGTCAACTTTGCCTTCCTTTTTTCCTGCTTATGATCATCTACTTTATTTTTTTTAGAAAAATTAATCTTTCTATGCTGTGTTAATTAGAATTTGAAGTTGATAATTTTATATGAGCATCTAGAACTAAATAAAAAGCTGCACCGTTGGTTTGGTGCTCGACTTTATGAAAAATAAATTGATTATATTGTTTGGAAAAAAATAAAAATTGAAACATGAAAAAAAATTAAAATAGGAGGCCTTTAAAAAACAAATTGTGTCACCGCCTCCATGCCTTGTAATTTTGATAAATCTTCTTTTTGGTAATGAAATTTTTTGATACAAAACTTTATTTTAGTTGTATTTTAATTCTTGAGGTTGAGAAAAAAAAAGAAGAGAAATTCATCAAAAAATTACAAAGAAAAGAGAAAATTAGCGAAAGCCAACAAGGTATCTGCTCGAAAAAACCATTCAACATAAGATTGCTCTGCTAGGAAAACATGATACCAGTATCAAACTTTTGAACAAAGAGTTCAGCATCAAGTCTCAGTCATCTTGAGATTTGAATGCCCATACATATTCAGATGCTCATAAAATAACAGTTTAATAATGCATTATGCATTAGAAAGAGAACATCAAACAAAGAGTTCAGCATCAAGCAAACATACGCGCTTACTTCCGGAGGCTTGTACGATAATGGGCTAAACACACAACATTACATTACTTCTAACTTCTTCAGCAAACACATAGATAGGTAAGTCGAAATCTTCTATGGTAAATAAGACTGTTAAAATGTGAAGCCAATTTGTATCCCATTGCCAATGAAACAGTTGGAATTAATTACTTCCCACCAATCTAGAACATATTCGCAGCACCAACCTTGAAATCATGTAACAGCTAACCACCCTTGCCTGATGCAAACATGAAGAACAAAGACCATCCATGATTTAATTCAACCATTAAAATTTGAGGGTAAAGGAGAGGATAAATAATTGCAGCTATATCACCTGGTTTGGGCGAGAAAGAATTATTAGACTAGCAATCATCATCATCACCATCTTCCTCTTCCTCTTCCTCTTCCTCTTCTGACCCAACATCATCATCATCATCGTCTTCTTCTTCTTCTTCTTCTTCTTCTTCTTCTTTCCACCCATTATTTCTGGTCCACTTTCTATAATTGCTTGAATATTCAGCTACTTCAGATACCTGTAAACCAATTCAAGCATGGCATGCTCATTTTAACTTGTAAATCTTATTATTGAGCCAAACAAGAAACAAACACCCTAAAGGAGAGGCAAGAAATCAAGTCAAATCAGCAGCACCTCTGATTGAGCACTCATTGAACCATCTGGTGTAGTAGCAAATTTTGTGGTCAGCTTTGGACATTGATGGACCTTCAACTTCTCCAAACGAGGGAATAAGAAATAATCACACCATCCGAAACTAAAACAGACAATACTTGATAATTGTTTTAGCGACAACTTCTTTAGATTAGGAAGCACTATCTCCTTCTCAACGTTGATAGGTGAAGCTTGATCATCCAGCCCAGGAGACACTGGAATTATTTCCCTTTCACCATCCTCTTCTCTGATAATATGCTTCAATTCACCGCATTCACTTATCTCAAGTCTTTCTAGCTTTGGCAGACTTCGAGCGAGGGACGGTGCGAAGATAAATGTCAGTTTGTCGAGAGAATACAAATCCAGACGAGCAAGATTTTGGAGGCTGACATGTCTGGTGGGCCCCTTCCATATGCATTTCAGCTCAGGTAACCGGCGCAGCCCTAACGTTGTTAAAGATGACAGCAGCTCCTTCTCCTCACTGCTTCCTTCACCAGGCAGGTCACCTAATTCAAATACCTCTTCCAATGATTCACAGCCGGTAATTTCCACAGTGCTTAGATTGTTCACAGCTCGCAGCAATTTTGCTGGAAACGGAGCGCGAACATCCCCACAATTCGACAACCGTACAGATTCTAATCTTTGTAAGAAGCCGTTTTGCTGTCCATGGACGGCCATCTTATCAGAGAACAATGTTATATTTTTTCACTCTCATAAAAACAATTTATATGATGTATAAATAGGAGAAAGAAACAGAAAAAAACAGGATTAAATACTTCTTAGAGATTACATATTATTGTTTCAGTTTTTTTCTTAATTAGAGATAAGTTGAATAATAATTAGTTTCGTGTAAAAAATAGAAACAAAAACAACAATAATGAGGCGCGCAGTTAAGTTTCTTATATTTATAGATGTTTAGATAAAAAATCATAAAAAATAAAAATTGGCAATTTAAATTACGTACTTGTAGCTGTGTCAACCAATTACCCACTTCTTCGTGGCCTTCAATGGTTAATCGTTGCAAAGGCAATTGAGCATCAAAATTCCTTGGACCTAAAAAGCTGTAATTTGATCTGAGCCAAAGAGACAATTTTCTTAGTTGAGGGACTGGGAAGACATATTCCAGTTTATCACACTTTTCTATAATGATATTTTTTAATTGTGGGAAGCAAGGAGACTCTGGAATTATTTCCCTTTCACCATCCTCTTCTCTGATAATATGCTTCAATTCACCGCAAAATCTTATGTCAAGGGTTTCCAGCTTTGGCAGACTTCGAGCGAGGGACGGTGTGAAGATAAATGTCAGTTTGTCGAGAGAATACAAATCCAGACGAGCAAGATTTTGGAGGCTGACATGTCTGGTGGGCCCCTTCCATATGCATTTCAGCTCAGGTAACCCTTGCAGCTCTAACTTTGTTAAAGATAAAAGCAGCGGCATGTCCTCCCTGCTTCCGTCACCTAATTCAAATACCTCTTCCAATGATTCACAACTGTAAACAATCACCTCCTTTAGATTTTTTAAACCTTGCCGCAATCTTGCTGGAAACAGAGTGGAAACATCCCCACAATCCCTCACTTCTACAAATTCTAATTTATGTAAAAACAATTGCTCAAATGTCTTCGCATTTAAGGATGTACCAACCAAAATTAAGTTGGTTGGGTATCGATCCCTAAACATTCTATAATATTCATTAGCATTCGCTAATATTATATCATATTTGCGCAAGCTATCTGGAAAAACAAAATCTCTAGGAATGCATTCAACCTTCGGTATCCTCAATGATAATACGGCTAACTGAGACAACGAATTTAGTTCTTTTAGGCTTGCATTCATTCCTCCTGTGCTGTCACATCCAACAACATCCCATCCGTCAAAGCTGCGAGGCCCGATCAAGAGCTCTTCTAACTTCTTCAACCTTCCAATCAAATTCACAGGGATCCTTCTTAGCCTTTCACAACCTGTCACATCCAGCAACCTTAACTCCTTGAGCTCTCCTATTTCATCAGGTAATTCTTCAATGGAGTAGCACCACATAAGACCAAGAATCTTTACTCTCTGCAGCTTTCTCAACCAAATGAGGTCCTTGCATCCACACCTGATCAACACCAACGATTGAAGTTTCGTTGAGAGTTCGAGTGATTGCAATGACAAACAACCTCCCTTCAGAGACAAAACTTCAATTTCTTTCATCCCTTCAAAGAACCTCTCTGGAACATTCATACCATCATCCACTTCTAATAATAGAACTTTGAGCTGTGGACATTCCAATCTTTCAGGAAGTTCGGTTAATTTATTGCCCATTAACGAAATTGTTGTACAAGCTTCAAAGCTTTTGATACTCATTGGCCATTCCTTCAACCCAATGCCAGCCTTTACTACGAATCCATATTCTTTTGATGACGCTATCCGAATAGCAACATCACGAACCAAGTCATGCATTTTCACATGTTCATCAGTTTTAGCGTCCAACAGCATGCAACAATCTTTGAGTTTTTTTATTTCCACATAAACTAGTTTCTTTGCATCTCCAATGGACTCCACATCTCGATTTAACTCATACCCAACTGCATATCTCGTCAAGTCCTCCACTGGAATGATGTAATCTTCTGGAAATAAACAGCATAGCAAGAAACACAACTTGGTTTCCTCGCTCTTCAAATAATCATAGCTCAACTTAAGACATGCATATGCATTTCTGTGTTCATCAATGTGTTCCATGTCCGGAAATTGAGAGTTTTTTAGCTGTCTAAATGCTACTTCCCACTCAACTTCAGATTTATCTCTTAGAGCCTTTCCCACTGTCACAAGTGCTATAGGCAAGCCTTGGCATTCTCTCGCAACCTCCCTTGCCACTGTGTTAAAGGTGAAGTCCCCATCACGCAAACCTGCATTGATTCTGAATAAATCCCATGCTTCTTTTTCAGTTAAGGGACTTAACAGCACTTTTTTTCGGCATTCCATATAAGAACATATGCCTTGAAGACGTGTTGTTAGAAGTATTTTACAACCCCTGTGATCATCACCAAAAGGGATCCCTATCTCTTTCAAGTCAATATATTTCCAAACATCATCTAGGATTATAAGCATCTTCTTTCCCTGCAGTCTCTGCCATAATTCACTTGCTCTACCTTCTTTACTCGTTTTTACAAATTTCAGATGTAAACTATCTGCCATTCGATTCTGGATCCCTATGAAATTAGGATTCTGGGACACCGTAGCCATCAAAACTTCGGGAAAAAGCTGCGACTCTTTGACTCTCCTGCCTACTTCTTTCACCAGGGTTGTTTTACCAACCCCTCCCATGCCGTACAGTCCGATCATATTGACGTTGTCATCTATGAGAGCTTTCATGATCTGTTCCAAAGCTTCTTTTGACGGTTCTGAGGGCGTGAATTCCTTTGATGTTAGAAATTCTATGGGCTGAGGAGGAGCTTTTTGGGCCACTGTTTTAAACTTTTCGCTACTTTCTCCAAGTTTTCTGAATGTCTCCGACTTCTTGGCCAGTGCCTTGCTTAACTTGAATTGTCGCATGCAGTTTGGGCACCAAGTGAAGCATTTGCCATTTTTTCCTATTTCATTTTCCAAGGGCTTCGCACCTTCAATTTCGTTTTCTGCATCTTCCAGCCACTTTTTGACATCTTCGTAAATTTCTTCAGCATTCCTTTCAGCAACTTCGACATCGTCTTGCAGACGTTCTTTTGCCGAAATCAGGTTCTCCTTTTGTTGTTTGAATTCTTTAACAAAATGGTTGAAACAGAACATGTAACGGAACTGCCTTCTTACTGGTTCCACCATGAGTTCTGCTAGCATAGTTGTAATGGATCCACAAGCACTTTCGATAGCCATTTTCCACAGGTCTGAAAATGAGAGAAATAAGGATACGGAACGTGAGCGTGAGTCACTACAAGTAAAAGAGGCGCAGAGAGAATGGGAATAGGAATTTCATTACCTTAACTTGGGAAAATATGTGCGAAAAGCACTGGTACTGAGTGCTCAATGAAATAACAGCGGGAGGAAGAAAAGGAGAAGGCCTTTAGCTCTGTATGGAATCCAGCTTCAAAAGCAACAAGGCAAGGTATCAGGATTCTAACTGACGCTTGTGAGTTAAATTAAAAATGCATTTTGATGGCATAAGTAAGATCATATAGAGACAGTGACAAACAAACAAAAGAAAGGTATAAAAGAAAGAAACGAGTGAAAGGTCCAGGGTTATCACTCAGCCCGCTTCCAACCACAAATATAATTAACTAATCTAAGCTATGATCGGTCAAAGTTTTTTTAGTTTTATTCTTTTTTTAAAATTAAAAAAACAGGAAAAGACTTGCAAAGTAATAGAATTACTGGAATGAACACAATAAAGGATGAAACTCAAGCAATTAAAAATAAATTATATCTATGATGATCATCTCTGTGTCACCCTCAATGAGGTAATATGATTAACCTATTACAATATTAAATAAATAAATAAAAGCTAAAAGAACTAGGTTTTTGGTGGCATCCTGATTGCGGTTACTTTCTTCATCCATCTTTTGTGGTTTTATTTTATTTCAGTCCTTCAAATCTTTTTCTTTTGCTATTTCATCGAGTTGCTTTTGAGTTCATGTGCTTGCCCTAGAATATGCATTGTGCTAGGGATTACAGTTACATTACATAAGAAATTATAATTAAAAATTTTAGTTTTTTTTTAAAAAACAAACTTACGAGAAAAGACCAATATTACAACGTGAGTAAATTAAAGGAGAATTTTAAATCTCAAGGATTTTCAGGAAAATATTTTTCTATGCATTTTGAGTTTTAGTTGTTAACAGCCATGCTCGTTTGATTTTTTTTTTCCATGCTCTTGCAAATAAGGCAGGAAAGGAGGCCCTGAAATCACGGCAGCAAATAAGGAGAGAAATAGCGTGTTTGTTTTTTATTTTTTAAATTATTTTTTTATAAAATTATTTTTTATATTCTAAATTAATTTTTTTATTTTTATATTAATTCTAAAAACATAAAAAATATTATTTTAATATATTTTTAAAATAAAAAAATATTTTAAAAAACAACTACTTATTCAAACACTTCAAATAAAAATCTTAAAATCACAGCATGATAAAAGGAGAAAGAAAGGAATGGGATAAAGAAGGAAGAAAGCCAGTCTTGTAGAAAATAGAAGATGAAAATCAGTATGAAAAAGAGGCTATTTGTTTTTTCACTGTCAGAGTCGTTTTTATAATTATATTTAATTTATAAAAATATTTAATTAATATATTCTTTAATTTCTTGTTATTATATATATATATATATTATTTTAATATATTTTTAAATAAAAAATTATTCAAAAAAAATGTGTCACTATACTAAATCATAGTATATATTAAAAAATAAAAGAGTTTTCTATTTATTATTATTTACAGAGACTTATTTCATTGTGGACGTGGATATTAATAGTGAATTCAAAAAAAAAAATCAATTTGATATTTGAATTATTTGTTTTTTTTACATAATTGAATTTTTTTATGCCAAAATTAAAACTCAATTGCATTTTTTTTTTAAAATAAGAGTTGAATTGAAAGATAAATAACTAAAATAAAAAACTAGGTAAAAATATACAGTGATACTGTAATTATTTGCAAAATTCATTTTAATTCTATATATTTTTGAGCTACAAGTAACATGTCGCTATAATTTCTCAATATTATATTTTATATAGAATCTCGGATTATACTTTAAGAATAAAACTAAAATTTTCACAAATTAAAAAATTAAATTGAAATTTCATTATTTTTAACTTTAAATCTAGAATTTTCACATATCACTTACTGATATATCAAGATTTCTAACTCAAATTCATCATTAAAATAAACTACAATTCAAAATTATTATTTTTATTTAAAATCTTACAAAATAAATTATATAACTAATTATCAATAACAATCAACATATAATATTCAAATCAATTCATTAATCAAACTCAAAACTTTAGTATTCAACAAAACAAAAAATTAAAGCTAAGGAAAACACATTTATAAACGTCAAAGTATAAATCTTACATTTTAACTTATTTTTTCCAATCTCTCTAAGAATTCAAAGCTTTTTATTTTTTTCTATTTATATTTATTAATTTTTGGTTCAATTACTACAATGCCGTTCATTCTTTTATATCTATTTCTATGCCTCCAAGAATTTTATTGCCTTTCTCTATTCTTTTTTATTTTCAAAAGATTACAATAAAACTGTATTCTTTTTATTAAGCTGTTAATTCATGCAGGTTTAGCTCTTGTTCTCTTTTCATGTTTAGCAACTCTGATCTGATCCATTTCTTTGCATGATATATAAGAGTTGCATGATATATAAGAGCAGGTTCTTACCTCTTGAAGTCTGCTGGATAAACCTATCAGCAGAAGATCCTGAACCGATCCCAAATCACAGCTTCAATCCCCACCACAACCAATCTCCTCTTTCCCGTAGTCTTCCGTCCTAAATTGGGAAATGATCCAAAATTAACAACCGGTGCGGAGACAGTTTGAGTGAAAAGAAACGGCTGAGAGATGAAATGTGAAGGTTATGGTGAGTAATTAGATGACAAACTTACTTTGTCCTGCTAATGCTTTTGCTTTCATTGTTTCAAAAAGTAAAAGAGACATAAACATAATCATTTCCTTCCTTTTACTTCCCACTTCTTTGTAAACGGGATGGTGCTTAGGGAGGCAGTTTTTCTTTTCCTTTCTTTTTAAAATCTTATGCCTTGTGTGAGGAAATTAGTGGAGCATAAGACTTCTTATGGTGGTACACGATACACCATGGTATGGTGGTCTTGCAAGAAATGTCTTAGCTTTTGATATGGTGGTCTTCCATGATCAGTTTTCGAAAGATTCGAGTCTCCGTTCTAGTTCAGGTTGGAAGCTTGGCCGAAAGCTAAGATTCTTTTATAAGTGGTTGGTGTGGATGAGTGTTGCAAGAATGGACTCGAAGGGTCAGCTAATCCGCATAATTAAAAAGTACTGTTACTGTAAACTACTAGGAAATTCAAGGAAAGTTAACAATAGCATTGATTCGATCGAGTAAGGGGCTCCGGTGCCCAGAGAGGACCTTGCCGTTAAGGAAATAACCATAGAAACTATGGAGCCCACTATTTATTAATCCATTTCTATTTACTATTTATTTTTATTTATTATATTTCCAATAAAATTTGAGATTCCTTCAATTTTTTAGGTGCATGGAAGTGTAATGGCTTTGAACCCTGAGTTTTGTTTGTTCAATCTAGCATACAGGTTTAACTAATATGCTTCGCACTTGCAGCTGTGGTTTGCTGCGGGCATTTGGTAATTGGGAGAGGCTTTAGTTTCGTACCTGTTGATCTGCTTCGTATACACTTGGACCTCTTATTTTATTTTATATCGGTTGGATCCAAACTTAATCCAATACAAAATTAACATATTTATTATTTATTTAAGATAAATGATATAGCCTTAACATATTAGCGTACACTTAATATCATTAAATTTAATTTTAATTGATTAACATCTCACCGCAATAAATTTTACCATTTGCAACTAAAAAAAACCAATTTACACCTTATTAATATAATCAATATAGTAGAAAAAATATAGCGATTTAAAACAATTCATTAAAATGTTTGTAAATGTTTTTATTTTGTGACGAGGGTTCTCATGTTATCTTTTATATATTATTGTTGTCATACACGGATGCATGATATAAAAATTATTTGAAGTCATTATCTAGTTGTTTAGTTCAAAATCACTAAGAAACCTAGGTATACTAATCCTATTAGAGATTCGAGAGTAAAGAATTAATTATGGCTCAAAAAGGTATCAACATTCCGAGCATACCTTATCCATATAAGTTACTTCATGATTAGATGTGATTTAGAGATATTAATGATTTTATGATATATCAATAGTTTAGGATTGAAATTTTCTTGTATGAATAAATTTGGTGTTAAATAATTTATTATGGACTCTTGTATTAGATAAATTCTTAGAAAAAAATGGTAAAAATTATTCTCCATAAAAATTCATGAATATTTAGAATAACTTCAAGGATTTTCTGACCAACTCCAATATTTTAAAGATCAGTCTCACTTATAGGTATAGCATTTTATATCAAGATTTTTAACTATTAATTCTCATAAATTAAAAAATAATAATTTCTTAAAATATTGCTCAAATTCACATAAATTTAATAAACAGTTATTAAATTCTAAAATGCATATTCATGTATAATATTTTAATTTGTTTTTAAATAACGAATATTTTAAAAAAGTATGTGCCACAATACCAAAATATAGTATAAATTAAAAGAGAAAGGAGTTTTCTCTTCATCACTATTCACTTATATTCATTATGGATATTAATAGTGAATTTTTTGAAAATTTTCAATGATTTGATACTCAATTATATTTTTTTTCACAATTGAGCTCTTAGTGACACGGTTGAGATAAGAGAGGGGCGTGGAAATAGGAGAGGTTGATGGAGGCGGAAACGGAAGTAGACAGTGAAAGATCGGAGGAGAGGTTTATCTATTTGATTGGGATTTTTTTTGTCTCTTTTATTTGGAATTTCTTTGGACACTTTAATAATATAATAACAAAGAAAATTAAAATATTGGTGAAATTATTGTTCGTTCAAACACAGATTTACTTGGACTACAATAGTAATTTTTTTCTATATTTTAAGTTTTAGTTTTTAATAGCTATGCTCGTTTGTTTTTTTTTTCATGCTCTTACAAATAATGCAGGAAATGAGGACCTGAGACCACGGTAGCGAATAAGGAGAGAAATAACATGTTTGTTCTTAAGTATTTTTAAAAAAATTACATTAAATTAAATTTTATTTTTATTTCAAATTAATTTTTAAAAAACTAGCTTGAAAATTATTACGAAAAAAAATGATAGTAGAGTAGTTGTCCAAATCAAAACACATAAATATAGGACAAAAACAGGAAGAGAGGCTCTTTATTTTTTTTTAACTGTGTTGGTTTACTAAGGTTTATATAGTATTTTATAAATATTTTGGATAAAAAATATCTTAAAAACAAGTTTTTAAATAAAAAATCAGGCTTATAACAAAGTGCAGAACAAACAGAAGAGACATCTGGTTTCTCTTGAGCAAAATAAAGAAATATATATATATATATATATATATATATATATATATATATATATATATATATATATATATATACTTGACCAAAAACAAGTAGTCAGCACCCAAAGAAACCGAGTGAATGAGAGAAAAAGACTAATAGCTAGAAAACAATCAACAGGTCCAAGAATTTTCTGTATGGTTTCCAAGAAAATGAAACGAAATGAGCAGCACAACCCTCTTTCTCGTCCAAGAAAAGAAAGAAAAAGAAAGCAAAGAAACAAAGAAAGTCAAACTTGGCTCCTCTTTTAGTGTTAAAAAAAAAAAACAAAGAAGTTCGAGGAAGTGGGCAGCCTTTTTTGTGATGTTCATGTGGTGTTCTGCTGTTCACGCAGACTAAGAACTCCTACCATCGTAAAATCATATAATTAAAACACAACAATAAAAAAGTAATATGCAGCTAATTATGTGCCAAAATCAGAGAAACAAGGATACAGAACGTGAGAGTGAGTCATTGCAAGTAAAAGAGGCGCAGAGAGAATGGGAATAGGAATTTCATTACCTCAACTTGAGAAAATATGTGCGAAAAGGTACTGATTGCTCAATGAAATGGAGAAGGCCTTTAGCTCTGTATGGAATCCAGCTTCAAAAGCAACAACAAAAGGCATAAGCATTTTGATGACATACTTAAGATACTATGCGTAGTAAAATATAGAGACAGTGACAAAGAAATAAAGAAAAATAATGTGTAAAAGAACTCACCTAGCAAAGAAAGAAACGAATGAAAGGTTCAGGATAATCACTTAGACGCCTCCATGGATGATACCATCTCGCTTCCAACAACAAATATAATTAACCTAAGCTATGATCGGTCAATGTTTTTTTTAGTTTTCTTCTTTTTTTTATAAAAAAAACAGATCATTAAGGGAAAAGACTTGCAAAGAAGTAGAATTAATGGAACGAACGCAACAAAGGATCAAACTCAAGCAATTAAAAGTAATTGTCTATGGGTACCATGTGTGTCACACACTCAAGTGAGGAGAGAAAAGGAGAAAGAAAGGAAAGGGACAAGGAAGGCAGAAAGTAAGGTCACTTAGGGCCAGTCTTGTAGAAAGTTTGAAAAGTAGCACGAAAACACATAAACAAAGGACAAAAACAGGGAGGGAGACTGTTTTTTTTTTTTTTAAACTGTGTCTGAGTGATTTTTATAATTATATTTAATTTAAAAAATATTAAATTAATATATTTTTTAATATTTCTTGTTATTATATATATATATATATATAATATAATAAATTTTTAAATAAAAAATATTTTTAAAAAGTATGTGTCAATACAAAATTATAATATAAATTAAAAGAAAAAGGAGTTTCATGCTCATGACTATTCACTAGACTTGTAGATATTAATAATAAAGTTTTTGAAAGTTTTCGATCAAGTATTTGAACTTTTTTTTTTTGCATAATTGATTTTTTTTAAGTTTAATTGCATTTTTTCAAGGAAATAGATTGAATTAAATATAATGTGTTCAAAATCAATCCATTTTTTTTTAAATATCCTTAGTTGTTAAGAAAATATTGGTAGTGTGAACAAATCATCAAAGTCAACAGCAAGGAAGTTCGAGGAAGTGGGCAACCTTTGTTCTGCTGTTCATGTGGTGTTCTGCTGTTCCTACCATTATAAAATCGTATATTTAAAATACAGTAATAAAAATTTAATACGCAGCTAATCAATGTATTAAGCAGCTAATTAATGTTGTTGTTCTTTCTTCTTGTTTTGCTATTTTGATTTTATTATATTTTTTAAAAAAATTATGATTGTGAAAGCTAGTCAAACCATTAGAGCAAAGGGTTTTTTGAGAATGTAGTTTTCGTTATTTTTTAAATTATTTTAATATATTAAATTAATATTTTTTTTTTATTTTTTAAAAATTATTTTTAATATTAGCATATCAAAATTATTTAAAAAATAAAAAAAATACTAATTTAAAGTAAAAAAATTTTAAAATTTAAAAAAAATTTTAAAATGTAAAAACAAACATAGCTTTAGAAATTAGTATAGCTGCGCCCAATGTTATCCCGAGATATTTTTTATAATCTAAATTTTTTAATATATTTTTATTTAATTATGCAATATATTTATAGAAAACACTCAAAATAAAATTATAGATAAAAAATACATATTTCATCAAAATTCTGTAGCATGATTCATGTATTTTTTTGAAATTTTTTTTTGACAATATAAAAAGTAATAACAACTAGGATAAGTATCCTAAGAAACTGTAATGATTTATACTAAAAAAATATTTTTTATTAAAAATATAAAATTTTAATTCAAGCATTTTTTTTATTTAAAAAAATGTATATTTTACTAGTAACATTATTTTGCTCAAATGTCCCTAATACATAATTATTTATAAAGTAATGAAAATATCATAATTAAAATTCCTAATCTTCTTGAAAACAATTAAATAATTCAACAATCACTTAAATTTTATTTTAATAAATTGACTAAAAGAATGTTTTTATTAAAAATAAAGAATAAAAAATGAAATGATATCTAAGATAAAGGTCTTACAAGCCTTCAAAGATAATATATGTACGTGTATAATACAAATTAATAAATTCTAAGTAGCAATATTTAACGCAAGTTTAAGAATAAGAGTTTGCTTTGTGTTTTGTTGTGAGATTAAGAGGGTGTTTGGGTGGGAGGTATGGTTGGTTTTTTTTTAAAAGCTATCATATCTCTTATTAAAAGCATATATTTTTTATTTTTAGAAAGAGTATATATTTTTTGCTTTTAGAAAGTGTGGTGTGTATTTTAAAAAAATAATATCTTAGAAAAAAAGCTACCACACATCATACCCAAACACTCTCTAACCACATCAAATTATTTAATATTAAATAATTGTGTTGTGCTGTGAGTAAAATCAATAAATTATTTGGTGTTCTGCTGTCTTGTTGTTTGAATTAAAATTATTATTAAAAATATAAATTAAATTAAATATTGAAAAAGCTAAATGAATTCCTTAATAAATAAATAAATTCTTTCTTTAGAGAGCATGGATATGACATGACATTGGCTTTTTAGAGAATACTACGATATGAACAGCCAAAAAAGTTATCGATAGCTGTGTAAATCATTGAAACTGCCACAAAAGCAACCCAAATTAGTTATGAATTGGATTCGATGGAAGGCCGATGGGAAGAGGGGAAATGGGTAACGGGAAATTAAAGAGAGATGAAGATCTGCGCATGGCTACCTGTTTTTGAGAATTATGGAAAGTTATCCCTAACTCAAAACGGCACCAATTATAACTTCACTAAAAAAAATCTGGAGCGTAACAGATGGAAGAAACTCGAAACAACTCGTCTAGAATTTAGGCAAGAAGAATGAGCCAAGATTTTAATTGCAATGAAATTTATCTCATTTTGTTCTTTTAAAAAAAAATAAAAATGATACAAGATATACTGCCTATTTTATGAATATGTGATGTCCTATTTCTGATGAAAATACTCTGTTTTTTTTCCCCTCTTTTATTTGGAATTTCTTTGGACACTTTAATAATATAATAACAAAAAAAATTAAAATATTGATGAAATTATTATTCATTCAAACACAGATTTACTGTGGACTACGAATAGTTTTTTTTGTCTTTATTTATATTTTGAGTTTTAGTTTTTGATAGCCATGCTCGTTCGATTTTTTAAAATCTTTCATACTTTTGCAAATAAGGCAGGAGAGGAGGACCTGAAATCACGGCAACGAATAAGGAGAGAAATAGCGTGTTTATTTTTTAAAGAATTTAAAAAATATTTATTTTATTTTTAAATTGATATTAAAAATAATTTTTAAAGATAAAAAAATATTTTTTTTAATTAAAAAATATTTTTAAAAAACTACTTTAAAGACCTTAAAATCACGGCATGATAAAAAGATAAAGAAAGGAATAGGAGAAAGAAAGAAAGTGAATGGAAGAAAGGGAGAAAGTCAGGTCACGTGTGGGGGGGCCAGTACTATAGAAAATAAGAGATGAAAATTAGTATGAAAATGAGGATATGATAGAGTGGTTGTCCAAAGCATCGTGGTTTTTATAATTATATTTAATTTATAGAAATATTTAATTAATATATTTTTAGTGTTTTATATAATTTAAAAAATGTTTTTTTGATGATTTAAAAAATATACATGTATAAAAAATTATTTTTATATATTTTTAAATAATAAATATTTTTAAAAGTATGTGTCACAGTATTAAATTATAGTATAAATTAAAAGAAAATGGGGTTTTATGTTCAGTATCACTCACTTAGACTTATTTAATTGTGGACAATAATAGTGTGTTTTTTTTTTAATTTTAATTTTATACTTGAATTTTTTTTCATAATTGATCTTTTTTAATTAAAATTCAAGTCCAATTGCATATTTTGTTTTAAGGATGAGAGTTAAATTAAAAAATAGGGGACTGAAATAAAAAAAACTCAGCTAAAATAGGTGAAGGCTTCACAATTTATTTATAAATTCATTTTAATTCCTCATCTTTTTTAAACTATTAAATAATAAGTCCTTATAATTTTCTAATATTTCATTTTGATTTTTTTTATTATTAATACTTTTTTATATATATTTTTGAAAATAATTTTAAAAATGATGTTTTTATTAATACCCCTTTTCAATGAATTGTTTTGGCCTTATATAGTCTTTCTTCAATTATTTTTAATTTTGTTAGTTGTGTTTAATTTTTTAAGAGGTTAATATGATCCATGTGTAAATATTGTTTGTATATTTCAGATATATTAAGTATTTAATTTTTATAATATTTTGAATATGTGTAGCCTTGCATAGTTTTTTTTTTCCTTTTATGATATTAAAAAAATTATGTGTGTGTTGATTTATATTATAGATTGATTTTAATAAACAAATTTATTAAATATAATCAGGTAATTAAATTATCTATGTTGAAATATTAAATACTTGATCTATATTTATCTCTCAATTTTTTTACTTGCATTTTTAATTATCGGTAATGACTTTATTTTTTCATTTATTTACACGATTATTTGTGATTTATTTAATTTTATGCGTGTATAAATTTTTTCATTTACATTTAAAATTTTTTTAATGTAAAAAAACATGTTAAGAAATTCTTATTCTTATAATTTTAGTTTGATCTTTATTCTTATAATTTCTTTTTTGTTTTGCCCTAACCCTTTTATAAAACAAAATTTTGTTTATAATCTCATCCTTCAATTCAACATGATGATGTATTTTTTTCATTATATATATATATTCTTGTTTGTTATTATTGCTTTTTTTTTTCTTTACATAATTCATATAAAACCAGCTTATTTCTCTCTTCCCATTTCCTCTCCCCGGTGAATTTTGGCGACCACCCACACAATGAATGATAGCCTACACAACCACCAGTCATGCCACATTTCAAGACCCCTATCAGTCAATCTCAAAACCAGAAACAGCCCCTTCTTCCATTTAACCGAATCTCATAACTCCAGGAAAGTGAATGACTAAACCATAGTGGCAAAAATCTTAAAGGGTCTAAATTATCTCTGTTACTTTCCCTCAATTTTCTAGACAAGCAAAAGGAGCTAAACTTATTCCCGACCAAAACGTCAAGAATTTCAGTAGAACAAAAGAAGAGATTATCACTTGACCAAAATCAATTAGTCCGCATCCAAAGAAACCGAGTGAATGAGAGAAAAAAGACTATTAGCTAGAAAACAATCAACAGAACCAAGAACTTTCTGTATGGTTTCCAAGAAAAATGAAACGAAACGAGCAGCACAACCCTCTTTCCCCTCTAAGAAAAGAAAGATAAAGATAAAGAAAAAGAAAGGAAAGAAACAAAGAAGTTCGAGGAAGTGGGCAGCCTTCGTTCTGCTGTTCACACAGACTAAGAACTCCTACCACTGTAAAATCATACAATTAAAACACAACAATAAAAATGCAATAAGCAGCTGATTAATGCTGTTGTTCTTTCTTCTTGTTTTGCTATTTTGATTTTATCATATTTTCTTAAGAACTTATGATTGTGAAAGCTAGCCAAACTATTAGATCCAAGCAATCTAAGATAGAAACTAGTGTAGTTGCGCCCCGTTGTCCGAAGTACTTTTATAATCTTACTTTTTTTAATGTGTTTTTTTTTATTTAATTATGCAACAAATTCATAGAAAAGACTACAAGAGGAAGAATATATATTTCATCAAAATTGTGTAATCT
Organism: Populus pruinosa; assembly: GCA_026413675.1. Taxonomy (NCBI): domain Eukaryota; kingdom Viridiplantae; phylum Streptophyta; class Magnoliopsida; order Malpighiales; family Salicaceae; genus Populus; species Populus pruinosa. The sequence continues at coordinate 53,442,081 of CM048592.1, forward strand.
GATTCATGCATTTTTCTTAACAAAAAAAAAAAGTTTTTGATGATATAAAAAGTAGAAAAAAGAAAAAAGAAAATGAAGACATGGAGAGTGGCGGGCGGGCATTATTGTGTTATTTTTGAATCCGTCTCCCATATATAATGAAAGTAAGAACGTTCATTCCTTTATAAACATTGACTTTGATTTTTCCTTTATAAAACCATAAACCTGCAAATCACGAAAAAGTAGATCAACATGAAGACTTATCAGATCCTAATGAAAAGCTGTCAAAATCCTATCAGAAACCAAGGAAGATGACGTTAACTTCAAATCTGAGGATTAATTGTAGCAGATCTTATAGCGTTCAGCTGATTGTTTTACTTGTTTAAATAATTCCCTTGTAAACCTAATGGTTCACGTCTTCCATCATTGTAACCTTTTTTTCTGTATTGAAAAATCTATAATAGGAATCTGCACTGCATCCATTCTATGATGAAAGTTCAAGAAATTCTACTTCGAAACTCAAGACAAAGTCTCTCGGACTGCATATTAGCGGGTTGCTCATTATGAAAAACTGAATATTTCACACATAGTATAATAAAAGTAGATTCCATTGTCAATTCCTTAACATTTTCCAAACAAATCCATGCTCCTCATTTTATACTTTCCTGAGAGTTTCTATTCTCTTATTACCAATTTCAGTGAGTTTCATATAAGCATGGTCGATCACAGTTTCTCTTTTTGGTAGATTTTTTATCTGTACCGTATCATCAAAAATCAAAATGTAGAGCCACACAACTAGTTTGTGTTAGGAAATTCAGGCATTCAAACACACATCAATTTACATGGTTCGATAACTTGCCTACTCTACGGAGCTACTGATTTGTATTAATCAAGCTCAAAAACAATACAAACAACAAAACAAGGAGGAGGAGAAAAACTTCTCAACTCAACTCAACTCTTACTCTAAGTTCTCTCTGTGTTTCTCTCAATTTCGTGGTGATCAGTGACACGACAAAAAGATTAATGTCTTCTCCCAAGTGCAGGAGTGTCGAAGTAATAAATAACCCGGCAAGACCGGAGTCGAACCACATGGAGGTTAATTGTACAAATTATAAATAACAATAATAACAATAACAATAACAACAATAATAATAATAACAATAATAATAATAATAATACTAGTAGTAACAATAATAATAATAATAATAAAGAAAAAGAAGGAGACGAAGAAGAAGAAGATGAGAACTTTGAGAAGGAATATTAATGTAACGATTAAACAATGATAATAACGAATGTCAAGGTTAGAGATTCCACTAATGGTATGTCAAATAAGTATAATATAAACTCTTATTATTCAATTGGAAACCACACATAAAGGAGGTTCCAATCAGATTATAGATTGTTAACATGATTACATTAGTCATCTTATTCGATTAATGCTAATACTTGTAAATCTCGGCAAGCATTCATGATTATAACTTATGTTAACAACAAATCAAATTCCTTTCATAGCTCAGGTGTCGGTTATACCATACAGTATGTGCTATGAAAGTGCCAAGCATTTGTTGTACCAAGTGTTATACAACATAAATCAAGATTAATCATTTAACAAGCAAAGTATTACAGAGTGAACAAGATAACAAATATAAAACATGTTAGTATCAAACATTAAAGTCCATATTAAGTTTACACTATACTTATTCTTACACCATTAGTGTAACCTTTTCGCCTTGACATAATAAACTTAGCTAGACATAATGAAAGAAAGAAAAATAAATAAACAAAATAAGAACATGAATAAGATTAAAGTTAACTAAGTAAGTGAAAGGAAATGAAAGGCATAAACTTGATATTAATGAAAGCAAAGCATAAACATTACAAAAAATACAAAGAAAGAAAGGAAGAGCATGATCTTGATCTGGACACCAAGATGCCTAAATGCATGGCAAATACCTCCTTTTATAGGCCAAAATTTGGAACTATTGATTTGATGACTAATTGATAAGTGGATAGCCAACTCTTGACTTAGTGACAATCCTTATCTTCTCTTGTCTGCCCAAAACGTCATTCATAACGTCAAAATTGGAGCCACTCGAAAACATGAAAGTTGTAGGCAATTGTCTTAGCTATCTTGTGTAAAACATTCAGCTCATTTGGACTTCTAGAACTCCAGATATGACCAAAATACTGAATAGTGCTCGGGCTGGAGGACAGATTCGGGCTTCTTTGTTGTTGCTATAATTTAGACTTGAAAATGACCTTTTTAGATCTTGGGCTCCATATGTTTAAGGTTAACTTCCTTGGGTTGGGATTATTATTTTTGTCTTCTTCTTTTTTTTTTCTTCCTTTTTTTTTTTAAAAAATGTATATACATATAATTTAAAAACATCATGCATCTTTAACCCATGTAACGAGCTTTCGGCTAATGACTTCTAGACTAGTTGGTCTTAGGGCATTATGTGTTAAGACACCCCTACGAGCTTAGTAACTCGGGTCGCAGATACTGATATGTAGATGGTGCAATGTTTGATTCCCTTAAGCTTTTCTCCTCAACCCATGTAACAAGCTTTGGGCCAATAGCTCCCAAGTCAGTTGACTTTAAGGGTATTAGGTGTTAAAACACCTCTTCGGGCTTAATTGCTTAGGTTAGGGAGGCTACGAAACCAAACTTATCTATATTTTTATTATCATCATTTTTTTCTTTTTCTTTTTTTCTTTTTTCTTTTTTCTTTTTTTCATTTTTTTTCTTAATTATGTACAATCCCTTTCCCTTAGTTGTTACCTTTAACAAAAGAACATAAATAATGTAATAATCCAATATGCAACCCAAAATTATATGTTAAAGTGTGTGTGTGTAAATTAAGGTTTAAGAATACATGTTAAATAAGTATATGAGCAGAATTAAGTGATAACAATGCGAGAGTTTGTAAACCTAAATATTTCAAGAAGTATTATAATAGACCTTGTTAAGAATGGTTATTAAGATGCGTCTCAAGAGTCACTTTAACAAAAGAGCTCCTTTACTCTACCATCCTAGTAACAACAATTATACACATGCTTTATGAAATGAAAAACAATTTTTTTTATCAACTACTACCCTCTCCCCCCAACCAAAACGAGACATTGTCCTCAATTTTCTAAGGTAGAAAGATAGAGTATAGAAGATATCACCTGAAATAATGAACACTGACAAACCTGAAACACACTGAAACAAAAATAAGAAATAACAAAACACAATAATAAAACCAAAAGACACAAAAATTCACAAATGAAGGCTCAAATCCAATCTAAGCTTTTTACGGCTTTCCTTAGATGACCAGTTTATGCGACTCATGGAAGGATCAATCACAGGAATGAAAGATTGTAGTTGGTGAATCAATTGTTCAGCAGTAGCAGCAGAGATTATGATTTGTCGTGCAGAAGATGTTAGAAATTCCTGTTCCACAGCATGATCAAGAAAAGATAACAACTTATCATAATAACCATTAACATTTAACAAACCTATGGGTTTATGGTGAATGTGTAGTTGAGCCCAAGAGGAAATATGAAAGATCTCTTCTAATGTGCCTAGACCACCTAGTAAAGCAATGAAGACATCAGCATGGTTAAACATTGCATTCAATCGAGCCGACATTGTGGAGACCTGAAGTTCCTCTCCAATTGTTTTTCCAATGATGTCCCTTTGTGCTAAAGCTTCGGGGACGACCCCCAAAACTTGACTACCTCCTAAAAATGCAGTTATTGACACACCTTCCATTAACCCAAGACTGCCTCCCCCATACACTAAATAAATCTTTCTCTCAGCTAGCACTTGACCAAGATGATTTGCTGATTCTAAAAACTCCTTTTCTTTTACAGGACTAGATCCACCGAAAACACAAATATTTCTTATATGATGACTTGAGGAACTTGCCATTTCTACACACTTCTGTATTTGTTGAATGTATGGGATGAGTAGAAATGAAAGGAAGAAAGAGAGGGTTTTATAGATGAGAAATTAGAAAGGCAATCATAATACCTATATATAGGCCAGCTAGAGTCTCACACACTCTCTCTCTCTCTCTTTATTTATTTATTTACTTTTGAAAAAACATGTGTATGTACAGGTAGTTGTGATTGTGGCTCACATCTTCCCTTGGTTTATGTCCAAGAACGCCTTAAACGCCCTCTATGGGTCGGGGATAGGCTTCCCATCCAGTTTTCTTAAAAACTGGCAAACAGGGTCTTTTTTAGTCAGATTCCCAAGACTAAGTGGATCATGTTTTTTATGAAATAGTAGCCATAAATCATGAATTACACGATGCACATCTCCACTAGGATGCGTCTCAAGAGTCAATAAAAGATTATCTAAAGACTCCTTACTCAGGCCATCCTTAATGAATTGTATTTTATCTTCACGGTTTATAGATACCATTCCTAAAGAACAACATTGTGTATTACAAGTCCATCTAGCACATCGATGACAGACTTTTAGTCGTTTTGCACGACGTTTCTTTGCAAAAGTGCTTTTACCTGTTCCACGCATATGTGAAATGAAGGAGTTAGAGGACTCACCTGATAATCGGACCTCTGCTTCAATCAACCAGCGAATATCTTCAGGAATTTCATGATTCATTAACAATCTCAATCTTGCACATCTAGCATGGTAAATTTTTGTAATCGCATTCTGAGGCAGAGCGGGAAAATACTTTTTCAATTTTTCAAGATTAGTGTCCATTTTCAAATGTGAATTGGAAGAGAGATTCAAAGAATTGCACAAATATATACACAAATATCAGTTATTATAGGAAACTGAAAGAACCGATTTAAGTCACAGAGTACCGTTGTCCGCCATTTGACCGGGGTGAAAGAAACTAGCAAAAATCACTCAAAAAGAAACACAAAAACAATGTGAGAAAAAAAAATCAACCTTTATCTACAAGATCATTCCAACCAGTTGATTCATTTTCACTAGGAAAATTATCAAAGTAAGCTTTCAAACGATGTCCATTTTTCTTAAATTCATTGTCATTCATTGAATTCTCAATATCACAGGCCTCATAAGGATTGCTCCATCTTAATCTTAGCTTTTTAGGGAATGTATAGAGTTGAGAATTATAAAACAAAACTTTTTGACCAGTATCAACTTTTTGATAATTTTCACAAGTTTTGCAGAATGCATGCGTGTCCTTGAACATGGTGGGCCAATAAAATCCATTTTGAAAGATTTTTGTGGCTGTCTTTTTTGACGAGAAATAACTTCCACATGCTTTAGAATGACAAAGTTTAATGACACTACTTACCTCATTGTCGGGAATGAATCTTTGAAATATTTGATCAGGACAATATTTGAATAAGTTAGGGTCATCACAATAAAATCTCTTCACTTCATTCAAAAACTTTTTTTTGTCTTGAGTACTCCAATCAGCTGGCAAATCTCCTAAAGCAAGAAAATTGATATTTTTATCATACCAGGACATTGGACTAAGAGAAAGTAAGGATTTGTTAGGAAAGTAATCATTGATTAGTGTGATGTCAGATGTGAAATCTGTTGTCACTATTGACAAAAGATTCGCATCAACATTTTCGGTGCGTTTTTCATCCGTGATTTCTTCCTCAGAATAAATCATTCGCAAATCTTCAAATTCATCCAATTTATTTTTACTTAAAGTAGATTCAAGTTGATCATAAACTAATTCGTCAATATGATTTATTTTTTGTAAATCATTATCATCTCCAGGTTGCTTGCAAATATTGAAAATATTCATCTCCAATGTCATGTTTCCAAATGATAGCTTCATCAGTCCATTCCTACAATTAATCAATGCGTTAGAGGTTGCAAGAAACGGATGTCCTAAAATAACAGGAAATGAATTACATGCTCACTTAGATTGAGACACTTTTATAGATCTATCGGCAAGTAAAAGAGTTATAGAAATTGGTTTTAACTCACTTAGATTGAGACTCTGAAAAACTGAATATGGAAGTAAATTTACACTAGCACCGAGATTAAGTAAAGCTCTTTCAATTTTATGTTCTCCGATAAAGCAAGAAATTATAGGACAACCAGGGTCTTTATATTTCAAAGCATTATTGTTTTGAAGAATGACACTTACTTGTTCAGCTAGAAAGGCTTTCTTTTTCACATTCAGTTTCCTCTTCACAGTGCATAGATCTTTCAAAAATTTAGCATAGGAAGGAACCTGTTTAATAACATTCAGCAAAGGAATATTGATCCTTACCTGTTTGAAAGTTTCAAAAATTTCAAAGTTGTGATTGACTTTTCTTTGTTTGGTCATGGCTTGAGGAAATGGAAGTGCTGGCAGAGAATCAGTCTTTTCTTTGTAATTTCCAGATTCAACCCCTTCCTTACCCTCAGAGATTGACTCATCATCTTTCTCATAAGGTTCAATAGAGGGTTTTTCAATAACCTTACCACTGCGTAGAGTAGTGACTGATTTGACTTGATCCATATGTTGGCTTTCGGAACTACTTGCATTTGCATTTTATTGCCCCTTGAGATTTTGTTGTGGTTGAGATGGAAACTTACCTTTCTCTTGAAAACTGAGAGCAGATGTTAATTTTGCAAGAGTATCTTTAAAATCTGTCATGTTTTGAGCAAGTTGAGTATTGATTGTCTCTTGCTTTTCAATGAATGCATGCAATGTTTCCTCAAGATTTCTTTTAGAAGGTGGAGCATAAGGAGGTGCATATCCATGAGAATTTTGGAAATTGTGGTGTGCTTGAAATGGTGGTTATGAAGTTTGTGCATTGTTGTTCTCACTCTTCCAACTAAAATTTGGGTGATTTCTCCAACCAGGGTTGTATGTTTGGGAGTATAGGTTGTGGTTGGCCCTTTGGAAACTATTTAAAACATGGGCTTGTTCATGGAGACATTCCTTAAAAGAAGGCAAGGTTGGACAATCGTTGGTTGAGTGTTCATTTGTTTCACAGATTTGACACACAATGTTTTTAACAAATTTTAATTGACCACTCTTTTTCAATTCTAGTGCCTCGACTTTTCTAGCTAAAGATATAAACTTGGCTTGAAGGTCATGATCTTTCCTAAGGTTGTACATACCTCCACTAGATGTATGAGGTTGAGTTTTACTCGGTGCCTCATAAGTACCCGCGGTGTCCCAATTTTGAGCATTTTCAGCTAACAAGTCTAAGTACTCCATTGCTTCATCAGGGTCTTTATCTTCAAAAATTCCATTGCACATCAATTCAACCATTTGTCTATCTCTAGGTGTTAACCCTTCATAGAAATGTAAAACCAATTTTCATGTTTCAGTCTATGCCTTAAACGATCTGCTCTCCCTTCTCTACTCTTTTCTTCAATATCCAGAGCTAACTTATCTGCCATTCGATCCTGGATGTCTGTGACATTTGGATTCTGGGACACCGTAGCCATCAAAACTTCAGGAAAAAGCTGCAACTCTTTGGCTCTCCTGCCTACTTCTTTCACCAGGGTGGTTTTTGTTGAGATTTTATCTCGTCTAATCAGGGATTGTGTAGGTGTAAGATTCTATATTTGTTCCTTGAATTAGGAAAATTGATTCCTGTAATTAGTTTCCAGATTTCTTTGTATATTTAGTTTCTTGTTCTGATATAGGTTTGTATCCTATAAATTGTATCATTCCTATTCAATCGAATCATTCCTATTCAATCAATACAATGAGAAATACAATTATGAAAACAAACATGGTATCAGAGCGTGGTTTGAAAAATCTCTTAAACCTCTGCCATTGATATAGGAACCCCTGCCTTACGTAATTATTATTATTATCATTCTTTTCTTCCTTCTAGTTACTATTCTTTTCTCCCTTCAAGTGAATAAAGATGAGTGAAAAAAATATTGAATCTTCTGGAATGAAATCAGTTCCTATTATTGTTCAATCAGAGGGTGTTTTTAATGCAGGAATCATTATCACTGAATCAAACTATGATGTCTGGTCCCAACTGATGGAGATGCATATTGCTGAAAGGGAGAAACTCTCCTATATTCGTGGCAAGACGAAGCCACCAGCAGAGACAGAAGATGGATATGAAAAGTGGTATGCTGAAAATCAGAAAGTGAAAAGGTGGCTGTTGATGTCCATGACTCCAGAAATTATGAAGCGTTACCGACGCTTACCTACTGCCCACGAAATTTGGAGTGCTCTATCAAAGGCCTTCTATGATGGAAGTGATGAGTTGCAAGTTTTTGCCTTAAACCAAAAGGCCTTCACCGCCAAACAAAGTAGTAAATTTCTATCTGAATATTATGGAGAACTAACTGAGGTTTTCCAAGAATTGGACCATCGTGATAAAGTAGTCATGACAGATCCTGAAGACATTGTTGCATACCAAAAATCCATTGAGCGACTTAGGGTACACATATTTCTTGTTGGATTGAATGGTGAATTTGAAGAAGTTCGTGGGGAAATACTACACAAGGAATCGGTTCCAGATTTAGAAGGATGTTATTTTTTGATTCGACGAGAGGCAGTTCGTCATGCAACTTTAAAAGGAGAATCTGGAAATCCAAAAGCTTCCGCCATGGTGGCTAGACACCGATCTAATCAAAAGTGGCAGAACCATCCTAAGACCAACAATGGCACCGACAAGTCTACCTACAAATGCACCCAATGCAATCAGACTGGTCATACCAAAAGTCGGTGTTTTGAACTTGAAGGGTATCCTGAATGGTGGGATCATAGTCGTGATACACAAAAGAAGAATTCAAAAAGGCCCTCCACGACAGCAATTGTAGAAACAAAAACTGAGGATGATGTTGCTGAAAAGGCCTCTACAGTGGTTTTAACTGCAAATAACGATGGTAAGGTTTTAAATATTTCTACACCTGTTTTTAATAGTGCATGGATAATTAATTCTGGTGCTACAGATCATATGATATTTGATTCTAGACAGGTCTCAACTCTAAATTCATCCTTACAAAAATTTGTTTCTACTACCAAAGGTGCTTCGACCCTAGTTATTAGGGAAAGATCTGTGACTCTCACTAGTACTTTGAATTTAGACTTTATTTTAGTTTTTCTATCATTAGATTACAACTTGTTGTCAGTTTCTCAAATAACCAAAACTTTATCTTGTGTTGTAATTTTTTAGCCTGAATTTTGTGTGTTTAAGGACATTCGAACAAAGTAGACGATTGAGTATGGTATTAGGCAAGGGAAGCTGTATTACTTGGACCTGGTGCCAAAGAGTTCAAGCGAGTTACGAAAAACCTTAACAGTGGATGGGTTTGAGGGGGAGAAAAAGAAATATGAAATCTGGCTATGGCATCGGCGTCTAGGGCATGCTTCCTTTCCTAGTTTCTTTGCAAAATTTGATATTTTTAGCTTTCATTGTGATGTTTGTGAACTGGCAAAAAGTCATTGTGCTTCCTTTCAGTTATGTTTGAATAAAAGTCCACTCCCTTTTATGGTTATACATTCTAATGTCTAGGGCCCATCCAAGGTTACTACTTTCAGTGGATTACGTTGGTTTGTTACTTTTATTAATGACTTACCAGAATGACCTGGTTATACTTAATGACATCCAAAGGTGAAGTGAATTTATTATTTCAGAAGTTTCATAAAATGATTGAAATTCAATACAATGCACAGATTCAGGTTCTCCGTAGTGACAATGCAGGAGAATATCAGAGTTCTGAACTTCAGTAGTATTTGGAAACATACAGAATTATTAATCAAACTACTTGTTCCAATACACCCCAGCAGAACAGGGTTGCAGAGCGAAAAAATCGATACTTGTTGGAGGTTGTTCGAGCTTCACTAATAGAAGCTCATATGCCTGTATCCTATTGGGGAGAAGCACTTAACTTTGCAGCATATTTAATCAATCGGGTGCCCTCTAGCCCTATTAATTTTCGAACACCATTCCAAGCTCTTAGTGATGCAATTGTAGCCCCAACAGACCTGAATTTGCCTCCTCATATCTTTGGGTGTGTAGCATTTGTGCACCTTCATAAACATTAGTGCAACAAGCTGACTTCTCGAGCGTTACGATGTGTTTTTCTCGGATATGCTACTCATCAAAAGGGATACAGATGCTATCATCCTCCAACTCGATGAATGTTTATCACAATAGATGTTGTTTTCCATAAGGATTCAATGTATTTTTCGCCTAAGCCTGAACTTCAAGGGGAGAACCAAAAGGAAATTCAGACTCTAGATTATGATGTTCTAAACTATATTCACAATTTTAAGGAAAGTGAATCCTCTGAATCTAGTAACCTGGATGTGGGCAACTTGGATCAAAGTGGTATAACCTTGGATTCAAGTGGTGATGTCTCACAAGCTGCACCAGTCAATCATGAAGTGGGTGAATTGGATTTAAGTGGTATGTCTTTAGATACAAGTGGTGATGAAAGTCTAGAAGCTGAAGACATTGCTCCTCTGTCCGAGTCAAACCTTTGCATAGTACCAAACCAATCTTCTGCTGCAAATGTTCCTAAGATAGTTTCAGAACCATTTCTAAAACAATTACCACAGCGTCACACCAAAGGTATTCCTAAACCCACATATGAACTTGAACTTTCTAGCAAAATTAAATATCCCATGAATCATTATGTGTCTAATCATTGGTTGTCAGAATCAAATATGTCATTTGTAAATCAATTATTTACTGTATCTATTCCTAACAGTGTGCAAGAAGCCTTAGTTGATCCTAAGTGGAAAGCAACTATGAATAAGGAGATGAAATCCTTACAAAAAAAAAGAAACCTGGGAACTCATTGATTCTCCACCAGGAAAAAAACCAGTTGGATGTCGATGGATTTACACTATGAAGTACAAAGTTGATGGAATAATTGAACGCTTCAAAGCAAGATTGGTGGTAAAAGGTTACACCCAAACCTATGTGATCGATTACACAAAGACATTTGCACTCTTAGCTAAAATCAACACAGTTTGAGTCTTGTTATCTTTAGCTGCGAACTTGGATTGGCCATTACAACAATTTGACGTAAAGAATGCCTTTCTACATGGAGATTGTCCGAAGAAGTTTATATGGATCTCCCACCAGGTTGCATGATATCAAAAAGGCAGATTCAGAAGATGTGCAGATTAAAGAAATCATTGTATGGGTTGAAACAATCTCTGAGAGCATGGTTTAGAAGGTTCACAAAGACTATAATAGCTATTGGCTATCATCAGAGTAATTCAGATTACACTTTATTCTTGAAGAAACAACGGGGTAAGATCACTGCACTCATTATATATGTGGATGATATGGTGGTTACAGGAAATGATCCTGAAGAAAGGAAGGCTCTACAAAATTACTTGTCTAGAGAATTTGAAATAAAAGATTTAGGTGATTTGAAATATTTTCTTGGGATAGAAGTGTCTCAATCTAATAAAGGGATCTTTCTGTCTCAAAGAAAATATGCCTTAAATTTATTACAAGAGACTGATATGTTAGCATGTCAGCCAGCTGAAACACCAGTGGAAGAAGGTCTGAAGTTATGTGTTGAGTCCAACCACGTACCTACTGATAAGGGAAGATATTAAAGACTTATAGGCAGATTGATGTACTTAGCGCACACACGACCGGATTTGACATACGCATTGAGCATTGTTAGCCAATTTATGCATAATCCTGGAGAACAACATATGAATGCAGTTATGTGAATTTTGAGGTTTCTGAAAGCTGCTCCAAGAATGGGGATTTTGTTCACTAAGAATGCAGATTACCAAAACATAGATACATATACTGATGCTGACTGGGCTGGAGCTATAGATGATAGATGATCTACTTCTGGTTACTTTACCTTTGTAGGAGGTAATCTCGTTACATGGAGAAGCAAGAAACAAAACGTTGTTGCTCACTCTAGCACAAAAGCTGAATTTAGAGGTATAGCCCTTGGACTTTGTGAAGCATTATGGCTAAGGCTTCTCTTACAGGACCTTGGTTACCAATCTAGGCAACCAATTCAACTATACTGTGATAATAAAGCAGCATGTGATATTGCCCATAACCCAGTTCAACATGATCGTACAAAGCATGTCGAGATAGATATATGCTTCATTAAGGAGAAATTGGATGAAAAAATTGTGGAGTTGCCTAAGATTTAATTTGAGGACCAATTGGCTGACATTCTCACCAAAACAATCTCAAATCGAGTGTTTTCAAAGCTCTTAGACAAGCTGGGCATGTGCGGCATCTATGCATTAACTTGAGGGGAAGTGTTGAGATTTTATCTCGTCTAGTCAGGGATTGTGTAGGTGTAAGATTCTATATTTGTTCTTTGAATTAGGAAAATTGATTCCTGTAATTATTTCTAGATTTCCTTGTATATTTAGTTTCCTGTTCTGATATAGGTTTGTATCCTATAAATTGTATCATTCCTATTCAATCAATACAATACAGTTCTGAAAACAAACAGTTTTACCCACACCGCCCCTGCCGTACAGTCCGATCGTATTGACACTGTCATGTTTGAGAGCTTTCATGATCTGTTCCAAAGCTTCTTTTGACGATTCTGAGGGCGTGAATTCCTTTGATGGAAGAAATTCTATGAGCTGAGGATGAGCTTTGTGGGACACTGTTTTAAACTTTTTGCTAATTTCTTCAAGTTTTCTGAAAGTCTCCGACTTCTTGGCCAGTGCCTTGCTTAACTTGAATTGTCGCATGCAGTTGGGACACCAAGTGAAGCATTAGCCATCTTTTCCTATTTCATTTCCCAAGGGCTTCGTACCTTCAATTTCGCTGTTAGCATCTTCCAGCCACTTTTTGACATCTTTTTAAATTTCTTCAGCATTCCTTTCAGAAGTTTTAACATCGTCTTGCAGACGTTCTTTTTCCGAATCCAGGTTCTGCTTTCGTTCATTGAATTCTTCAACAAAACTGTTGAAATAGAAAATGTAACGGAACTGCCTTCCTACTGGTTCCACCATGAGTTGTGCTAGCATAGCTATAATGGATCCACCAGCACTTTCGATAGCCATTTTCCACCGGTCTGAAAATCAGAGAAATAAGGATACAGAACGTGAGAGTTAGTCGCTACAAGTAAAAGAGGCGCAGAGAGAATGGGAATAGGAATTTCATTTCCTTAATTTGGGAAAATTTCTGCGAAAAGCACTGGTACTGATTGCTCAATGAAATAGCGGGAGGAACAAAAGGAGAAGGCCTTTAGCTCTGTATGGAATCCAGCTTCAAAAGCATTTTGATGACATAATTAAGATAATATGCGTAGTAATATAAGGAAAATGTGTACAAGTACTCACCTAGCAAAGAAAGAAACGAATGGAAGGTTCAGGATAATTACTTAGACGCCTTCATGGATGATACCAGCTCGCTTCCAACAACAAATATAATTAATCTTGGCTATGATCGGTTAGTTTTCTTTAGTTTTCTTTTCTTTAAAAAAAAAAACAGATGAACAAGGGAAAAGACTTGCAAAGACGTAGAATTACTGGAACGAACTCAACAAAGGAGCTTTTTTGAAAGTCCATAATTTGTTACTCAATTTTATTATTTTTTTTTTGCATAATTGAGCTTTTTTGAATCCAAATTAGTGTTTAATTACATATTTTTTTAAGGATGAAAGATAAAGAACTACAATAAAAATATCGACTAAAATAGGTGGCTGCTCTATAATTTGTTTGCAAAGTTCATTTTTGTCTCTTATCCTTTTAAGCTATAAAGTAACCGGTCTCTATAATTTTTCAAGATTGCGTTTTGGTATCAAACTTCATTTTTCTCTCATTTTAGTTTTTTTTAGGTGGAGGAAAGAGAAAGGGTTGCTAGATTTCATCTTAAGGAGAGAAAGTTACCGTTGAGAAAGATTTTTACCGCTAAAATAATTAATTTTTATTTCAAATGGTTTAATAGGATGAGAGGAGTAAGGATTATATGTTTTTTTTTTTTACTTGAAAATGTCTAAAAAAAAATCCGAGCTCTAGATGATTTTTTGTTCTTAGTTGATCTTGGGTTTTGAGGTAGGTTTTAGTGTTTTCGGAGATCATACATTGGTTTAATAAGATTTCTAGAATGTTTTTCAAATGTTTTTGATAAAAAATAAATTGAAAATAGATTTTTGAATAAAAACTTTAGGGACACATAGATAACACATCGTATATAGAGACAAACTACATGTTCTTTTTTCAAAGCACTGAGGTGTTGTTCTGTGGTACTTTTTATAATTTAAATTTTTTAATATATTTTTTATTTAATTATGCAATATATTCATAAAAAAGACTACAAATAAAATTATAGAGGAAAAACATATATTTCATCAAAATTGTATACTCTGATTCATGTAATTTTCTTAACAAAAAAAATTGTTTTTGATAATATAAAAAATAATAACAATTAGAAAAAAGTATCCATAAAAACTGTAATGATTTTGAACTAAAAATTTTTATATTTTTTTGTTGAAACATAAATTTTTTATTCATGCAATTTTTTTTTATTTCAACAAAAAATGTCCTTTTATAAGTAACATTATTACAATTGATTTGAAACAATTATATAAAAATTTTACAATACAAAAATTAAAAAAATACTATATATTTTATTCTCATTCAATATTAATAAGCAAATCATTTTAGATTTTTTATTTTTTATACTAATACATAATTATTCATAAAATAATCGATAATATCATAATAAAGGGCTTAATCTTCTTGAAAACAATGAAATAGTTGAACAACCACTTAAATATTATTTTAATAAATTGATTGAAAAAAATTTCTTTTATAAAAAGAAATAATACATAAAGACATCTAAGATAATAAATGTACATGTATAATACAAATTAATAGTAAAATTTAAAGCAAGTTTAAGAATAAGAGTTTGCTTAGTGTTTTGTTGTGAGATTAACCATATCAAATTATTTAATAATAAATAATTGTGTTGCGTTATGAGTAAAATCAATAAATTATTTGGTATTCTGCTGTCTTGTTGTTTGAATTTAAATTATTATTAAGAATATAAATTAAATTAAATATTAAGAAAACTAAATGAATTGCTTAATAAATAAATTATTTCCTTAGAAAACATAGAAATAACATGACCTTTAACATCTTAAAATAAACAGTCATAAGAAAAGTAAAAGAATGTTGTTAATTTATAATAAAAGGCTGTGTTTTTAATTTAATATTTTTTTTATAAGGCGTGGCTTCTACAGAATTTTGAATCTAGTTTTAAGTTTGTGTAACTATATTGACAAAACAATTAAATGGTTTTGTATCAATTTAACTATTTATATAAGTAATGAATCAAGTTTATAATATAATTTTTAATCAGTTTATAATATATTTGTCTCATAGTTTAGTTATTCATTGTATGTTGATTAATCCGAAGGCAGTGGTTTCAAGCTACACTAGGAATAATACTATGTTTTATGTGACATATTAAGTGTCGTTTGTTTTATTGTATTTTAAAATTACTAGCCAAGGCACGGGGGATTGTCTCAAGCCCATGTTTCTAGGTTTTGTTGTCATAGGGTGGGCCACTCAAGCTTGCATGTTTGAGATTTTTTTTATTGTTTATTTTGATTTAATTTATATTTATTATTTTATTTTATTTTATTTTTTAATGTTAAAATTTTATTTTTCAGTATTTAATTGTTTGTAAATTAATTTTTATATTTTTTTTACTTTATAATAAATAAAAAAATTAATTTAACTCAATAGAGTTTACAACCTCAATTATGAGTTTAGTGAGTTAAGTAAAGTTAATTTAATTTGTTTTTTTTATTTTTTTAATTTATATAGTTAATAAAATCATGTTATAAAATTTTTCTCATAATTTAATTTAAAATGAAACTAAATAAAAAGTCACTTTAGAAGTTTTCAAATTTTAACTATTATATCAAATTTAATAACAATAACAATAAAATTTTATGTACCAGATACTATTTTTTTTTATTTATGTTTATTTCTTTTTGCTTCAAGCCGTCGCCAGAGGGTGGGAAACAATAAAGCAAGTTTTTTCAAAAGTTTTTAAGCTTTTTTTATCTACATTTTAAGCTATAAAAAACAAAGTTTTGTTGAATCAAACTTAAACATTTCATAAAAAAATTTCAATAATATTTTGAAGATAAATCAAATATATTTTTAAAAATATTAAATCATTAAATCTTGGTTTGCAACACATACTCAAATTCATGTTCTTTCAAAGCACAAATCTAGACTTGATTTTTTAAATAAATCAAGTTATTATAAATCAAATTTAAAGGAAGAATCAAAAGATAATAAAATCATATATTTATAAATATATACTTGTTTAATTTCAAGTGCTACAAATTACATCTACATGTGCCCTATTTTTATAAAGGGCATATGTAATAGAAACATAACCTCAAATTGGCACAGAAAACACACAACTTTACATGGGTAAACAACACAGATACCCTTATTTCTGGAAGTTCACACAGCAACACAGATTCCCTTCTTTTGGGATTTCCATGATAATTATGACTGTTACAATGCGAAGCCAAATCATATCCTATTCCTATTGAAATAGTTCTTATCAAGAAATATTCAGAGTCACACAGCTCAAAGATACGAGTCTCCGTGAAATCGCCTAATGTCGAGTTGATGATGTAATAGGTAACTAACCACCTGGTGCAAACATGAAGAACAAAGACCATCCAAGCATATTGCATATGTTAATTAATTCATCCATTAAAAGATGAAGGAAAAGGAGAGCAGATAAATAATAGCAGCCATATTACCTGCT
Organism: Populus pruinosa; assembly: GCA_026413675.1. Classification (NCBI taxonomy): domain Eukaryota; kingdom Viridiplantae; phylum Streptophyta; class Magnoliopsida; order Malpighiales; family Salicaceae; genus Populus; species Populus pruinosa. The sequence goes on from CM048592.1 coordinate 53,458,731, forward strand.
TAGAGCAAGAATAAATTATTATCACGTTTTTCAGATTCATATGACCCATCATCATCATCATCATCATCACCACCATCTTTTTCTTACTATTCCTCCTACTTCTCCTTCTTCCCACCCATTATTTCGGGTCCACTCTCTGTAAGTGTTGGTTGGTATGCCAGTGCTTGAGTCCTCTGCTACTTGAGATATCTGCAAGCCAATTCAAGCATGGCATACTCATTCTAACTTTTAAATCTTAATACTGAGCGAAACAAGAAACAAACACACTAAAAGAGAAGCAAGAAATCAAGTCAAACCAGCAGCACCTCTGATTGAGCACTCATTGAACCATTTGGTTTAGTAGCAAATTTTGTGGTCAGCTTTGGGCATTCAAACAAGGACAACTTTTCCAAACGAGGGAATAAGAACTCAGAACATCCTTGAGTGAAGCGGAAAATACTTGGTAAATTTTTTAGCGACAGCTCCTGCAGATTAGGGAGCACCATCTCCTTCTCAACATTGACAGAATGGTAATTGTTTTCACCATCCTTTTCTCTGATAATATGCTCCAATTCGAGACAATCTCTTATCTCAAGTGTTTGTAGCTTTGGCAGACTTCGAGCGAGGGACGGTGTGAAGATAAATGTCAGTTAGTTGAGAGAATTCATATTCAGATGAACAAGACTTTGGAGGCTGACATGTTTGGTGGGCCCCTTCCATATACATTTGAGCTCAGGTAACATGATCAGCTGTAACTCTGTAAAAGATGATAGCAGTGGCAGCTCCTTCTCCTCATTGCTTTCTTCATCAACCTCACCCAATTTAAATACCTCTTCCAATGATTTGCAGTCCTCAATTTTCACACTCCTTAGATTTCTCAAACCTTGCCGTAATTTTTCTGGAAAGAGAGTACAAATACCCTCACAAGACTTCACGTCTACAAGTTCTAATCTTTGTAAGAAGCTATTTTGCTGCTCGTGGCCATGAGTGATCATCTGATAAAAACAATTTATATGATGTATAAATGGAAAAAAAGGGGATTAAATATTGTTTAATTAGAAATTACATATTATTGTTTGTTTTCTTAATCAACAATAAGTTGTACAACTTAATACAACTCCTAATAATTAGCTTTATGTAAAAAATAAAAATAAAAATAGTTACTAAAACTTCAATTTTAGTAATACAGTTAATAAATTTTTAAAAATATTTTAATTAAATTAAATATTTCACCAAAAAAATTGTGTTTTTATATGAAATTATATATTATAAAGAAAATTTAACAGATAATATGATTACCATGTTTAAATTATGGTATTAGGTTACAAATCTTGAATGTGAGAGAGCACCATTGATAATGCACACAACAATAAGGCAATTAACTTTCTTATATTTATATATGATTAGATAGGCAGAAAATTATAAAGAAACAAAAATAAGTTATCTGTTATTAAATTATATATGATTAGATAAACAGAAAATCATAAATACAAACAAAACGTACGTTTGTTGCATAATTAAAAAAAAAACTCAAACTTGATTTTTTTTAAAAAAAGGATGGATGCAAGTTCATAGAGAAAACCAGCAATAACACAATTAATTACGGATAGGATACAGCTAAACAACTCCTTTTAAATTCAGTGGATGACTAAAGGATTTACTGGCATTTATCTGCACTTTTCAATGGAAAGTAATTAGTGGAGAAATATAAGGGACGTACTTGGAGCTGTGCCAACAAGTTACCCAATTCTTCGTGGCCATGAATGGTTAGATTTTGCAAAGAAGGCAATTGGGCAGCAAAGTTCTTTGGACCAAAAAAGCTGCTATTTGATTTAGGCCGTAAAAGAGACAAATCTCTTAGCTGAGGTAATTTGATGATGCCATCTCCCGTGAGTGCATCTCCTTCTCGACTGTAAAATATTTGCTTTAAATTGTAAACATAGCTAATTGTCATCCGTTCCAGGTTCTGAAGAGTTAGAGACACGGAGACAGGGAAGACATATTCCAGTTTACCACAGCGAGATACGTAGAGAGTTTTTAAATTTGGGAAGCCAGGAGACTCTGCAATAATTTTCCTTTCATCACCATCCTTTTCTATGATGATGTGCTTCAATTCACTGCAGTTTTCTACCTCAAGTGTTTGTAACTGTGGTAGACTTTGAGACAGGGACGGTGGGAAGATAAATGTCAGGTTGTCAAGATCCTGCAAATTCAGACAAGTAAGACTGTGCAGGCTGACATGTCTGGTGGGCCCCTTCCATATACATTTGAGCTCAGGTAACAGGCTTAGCTGTAACGTTGTTAGAGATGGCAGTAGCAGCAGCTCCTCGTCCTCCTCCTCATTGCTCTCTTCATCAAACTCACCCAGTTCAAATACCTCTTTCAATGATTTGCAGCTCTCAATTTGCACCCTCTTCAGATTTTTCAAACCTTGTCGCAATTTCGCTGGAAACAGGGTACAAATATCCCCACACGACTTCACTTGTACAAATTCTAATCTTTGTACGAAGCCCTTTTGCTGCTCATGGGCATGGGTGGTCATCTGATCAGACGACAATAATATATTTTTTAAACCCTTCACTCTCATGAAATCAATTTATATGATGCACAAATAAGAAAAGAAAAGGAAAAATGATATTAAATATTTCTTAGAAATCACATATTATTGGAGATAAGTTTAATAGAGGTAATAATGATTAGATTTTCGTGAAAACGTTAATACAATTACTAATAATTAGCTTTATATAAAAAATAAAAATAAAAATTGGTTCTGAATTTTTTATTTTAGTTATAAAGTTGATAAGATTTTAAACATATTTTAATTGAATTAAATATCTCGACTCAAAAATTGTGGTTTTACATACAATTATATATTATAAAGGAAAATCTAACAAATAATATGATTTCTATGTTTAAATTTTGTTATTAGGTTACAAATCTTGATTGTGAGAGTGCACCATTAACAACGCATACAACATATATGATTATATAAACAGAAAAAAATCATTAAAAAAAATAAAAACAAGCTAGTACATTTGTTACAAAATTAAAACAAACTTGATTTTTTTTTTTTTGAAAAAGAAGGGATATGGGTGTAAGTCCATACGGAAAACCAACTATCACACTAATCAATGGATGGGTAAAGCATAAACTAGCATTTATCTCCGCTAATCAGTTACTTCAGTTTTAGAAATTTGGAGGAAGAAAGAATTAAAAAGCATCACAATGTATTGAAGTCGACAATTTAAATTACAAAGGAAAAAAAAATTAGTGGAGAAATAGAAAGGACGTACTTGTGACTGTGCCATCAAATTACTCGATTCTTCTCCTCCGTAAAATATTTGCTTTAAATTGTGAGCATAGCTAATTGTCATCCCTGCCAGGTTCTGAAGAGTTAGAGACACGGAGACAGGGAAGACATATTCCAGTTTACCACACTCTTCTATGATGATAATTTTTAATTCTGGGAAGCCATGAGACTCTGGAGTTATTTTTCCGATAATATGCTTCAATTCACTGCAATATCTTATCTCAAGTGTTTCAAGCTGTGGTAGACTTCGAGCGAGGGACGGTGGGAAGATCAATGTCAGTTTGTGAACAAACCGCAAATTCAGATGAATAAGACTTCGGAGGCTGACATGTCTGGTGGGCCCATTGTTAGGTTAGTTGCCATTAATGTGCAACAACCATTGATTATTGTAGCAGCTGGAGTTGCACCAACCATGTGCACCCATCCAAGATGTCAAAGGTTAGCAGCCACCATTGTTGAAGAAGAGCTGAAGTTGGCAGCCACCTTTGTTGAAGAAGAGCCTCCATAAATGCTTATAAATAGAGGCATATGTAAGAGAGTAAAATGAGAAAGGAAAAGGAGAAGAGGATTGTGAGAATGTGAAGAGAGTAGAGAGAAAGAGAGAGCTGCAATGGCAGCAGCTGCAAGTGCAGCAAAGAGAGCTGGAAGTAGAGTAGAGAGAAATGATCTTTCTCCTCCATGTATTTGTTTTGTATTCTTTCTCTAATCTCTAATAATATAGACTCTCTCCCGTGGATGTAGGCGGTTTTGCCGAACCACGTAAATATTGTGTCAGTGTGCTTGGCCCTCCTATGAGCAAATATCAGTACATCACCGGTCGGAATTCCCAACAATTGATATCAGAGCACATGGTTTAAAGTGGTGTTTGATTTTGCTCAAAAATAAAAGTTGTCAAAATTGTGTTTTGACCATACCACTGTGTAGAGGAGGAAGAGACGAAGCCACTGGTGAAAACCGCGTTGAAATTGGACGTCGAAAACACCCGCACGCGCCGGCGAGGTTACTGGACACGCCCGCAGACGCGCGCCACATGTCACACGCGTCTTCTTCGCCCGGATGGGCTGACCCGACCCGAATACCAGCAAATCTGACCCACGAGTGAGATTCGGATGATGATGACGTCACCATGACGTCACCGTTTCGTCAGCATGAACAGGTGGCATGACATGTCAGCACTAGTCAGCAGCCACGTCATCACTGTGGGACCCACTGCCACGTCACCAGCCGCGAGCCGAGTCGAGCCGAGCCTAGAGCCGAGGGACAGGATTCTGTGTGGCGGAGTCTATGTGCAACCGGTTTCTGAGATTGATGGAAGCCTTGTCTGGGATGTATGAGAAGCCATCAGCAAATAACAAAGTGCACTTGATGAAGAAGCTGTTCAACCTGAGGATGACAGCATAAAGGAACAGTTGGGTTCCGTATGATTAAGGATCTGATGAAGTGGTGATTTCTCAAAGGAAGTTAGATTCGGTGACTGTAATTTCTCGAAGGGAGAAATGATGAAGACCTTGATAATGGAAGAGAAATACAGTAGAGGGATAAAGATTGGCACCCTATTTTGACTTGGATAGGTGTTGTGACAAGATGAGCTACTGTTAAACATAAGCAAGGAATAGGGAGAAATCTGGAGAACAGAAAATGCACGAGGACACACAGAGATTGTGCAGGAGTACTTGGAGGATCCAACGAGGTACTATAATGAGACAACAAGTGCAAGGAGAAGAAGAGTTCCCAGATGAAGCTCAGAGCAGAGACTATGTGAAGGTTGTACAACAGGAAGTCTCTTGTGCTCTTGATAAAGGCAACAAGCGAGGACCTTTTCAATGCATGCAAGGATGAAAAGATGAGCTGTTGCAGATGCATCTAATTGAGGGGGTGCAAACGCCTATGATAAAAGGCGACCGCCTATGATGAAAGGCGAAGACATCAAAGAGAGTTGGTGTAGGTGGAGCTGTCAAGTGCAATGATGAAAGACGTAAAAGCTCCAAACATAGAAATCGAGGTGGAGGATTGCGAGGAGTATACCGCAACTTTCTCTTTCTATGTAATCAGTGGCAAAGAATTTATGGAGCCACTTTGAAGCATCTCAGCTGAAGGAGGATGCGACCGCCTATAAAAGGCGAAGACACCTTAAAGAGAAGGTGTGAGGGCTATGAGATGAGCCCATGATCAGACCGCCGCATGACGACGAGCGGAGACACCTCAAGAGAAGGTGTGAGGGCCGTGGAAGGAGCATGGGGGCAATATCCATGAACAATTCATAATACCCTAAAGCCAATGTGATGACTAGGTATGAGTGGACAGATGGATAGCCAATGAAAGGGCTATGATGAGTATGAAGACAAATGCAGGATTGACTTTCATGGATATTGCCCCCATGCTAAAGATCAATGAGCTAGAAGACATTTGCCTTGGACAATAAGTGGATGACTTGTGGAGCATTAAGACGCGGCTGCTATAAAGGAGCAGAGGGCATGCGCAGGTTCCGGGAACAAGTTGACTCTTATCAAGGTGGTGAGCTCGGTAATGGCATTGTAATACTCAGAGTATGAAGACAGGTATGGATCAATCTTTCATGGGCTACCCCCATGGTTAAAGGTGGAAAGCTACCTGGACTCTTGAGACTAAGAGCGAGAGACTCACGGAGAAGTAAGGCGTGGTTCCTAGGGTGGAACAGAGGGCAGGCGCAACTCCTGGATGAGTAGTCTCTTGGAAGAGTGGTGAGCTTGTAATCATATTAAGATACTCAGATAATGACTGTCGCACTTGAAATATCCATTTAAGGGGGTGTCATAAGCCTTAATGTGAGGCCTGATGAATCATTCCGGACCGAGCATGGTTGATACGCTCGAAGGGGAATGTTTTTCCAGAGACAAGCGTTAACACTATTCAGATGTGATGTGGCAGACCATCTGGTTATAGTGATCCTTTTGTGTGAGAAAAGGTGTGCTTTGGTTACTCTGATGATTGAAAGGTTTGGTAAGTACCTGTAAACTTGGCCACAAACGCTCTCAAAATGAAAAGCTTGGAAGAGCTGCAAGATGCAAGCTCATGTTGAAGAAGCAAGAGGACAGTTGCCCCACATGAATGGCAAAGGGGGTGATTGTTAGGTTAGTTGCCATTAATGTGCAACAACCATTGACTATTGTAGCAGCTGCAGCTGGAGTTGCACCAACCATGTGCACCCATCCAAGATGTCAAAGGTTGGCAGCCACCATTGTTGAAGAAGAGCTGAAGTTGGCAGCCACCTTTGTTGAAGAAGAGCCTCCATAAATGCCTATAAATAGAGGCATATGTGAGAGAGCAAAATGAGAGAGGAAAAGGAGAAGAGGATTGTGAGAATGTGAAGAGAGTAGAGAGAAAGAGAGAGCTGCAATGGCAGCAGCTGCAAGTGCAGCAAAGAGAGCTGGAAGTAGAGTAGAGAGAAATGATCTTTCTCCTCCATGTATTTGTTTTGTATTCTTTCTCTAATCTCTAATAATATAGACTCTCTCCCGTGGATGTAAGCGGTTTTGCCGAACCACGTAAATATTGTGTCAGTGTGCTTGGCCCTCCTATGAGCAAATATCAGTACATCACCGGTCAGAATTCCCAACACCCCTTCCATATGCATTTGAGCTCAGGTAAGTCTGACAGCTGTAACCTTGTTAAAGATGACAGCAGCGGCAGCTCCTCCTCCTCCTCCTTGCTTTCTTCATGTTTCTCTTCTAATTCAAATACCTCTTCCAATGATTTGCAGCTCAAGATTTCCACACTCTTCAGATTTTTCAAACCTTGCCGCAATTTCGCTGGAAACAGAGTACAAATACCCCCACAAGACTTCACTTCTACAAATTCTAATCTTTGTAAGAAGCCCTTTCTCTGCTCATGACCATGCTTATTCATCTGCGCAGGACAATACTATATTTTTAAACCCTTCGGTAGCTAAAAACAATTTATATGATGCATAAATAAGAAAAGAAAAAGAAAAACAGGATTAAATATTTTTAGAAATTACATGTTATTGTTTTAAACTTTTTTCTTAATTAGAGGTAAGTTGAATAAAAGTACTAAGAATTATATTTTCATGGAAAAAAAAATTAATACAGCTACTAATAATTAGCTATTTAAGAAGAAATAATAATTTTTATTTTAGTTATAAAGTTAATAAAATTTTCAACAGAATTTAATTGAATGAAATATTTCGACACAAAAATTGCAGTTTTACATACAGAGTTTAAAATATAATAAATAATATGATTTCTATATTTATGTTTTGGTATTAGGGAACAAATCTTGATTGTGAGAGTGCACTAATGAGGCAGTTAAGTTTCTTATTTTTATATATAATTTGATAAACAAGAAAAATCTTTTAAGAAAATAAAAATATTGAAGAAGAAATTATCACAATGTATTGAAGTTGTCGAATTAAATTAAAAAGGAAAAATCTAAGGGACGTACTTGGAGCTGTGGCAACAAGTTACCCAATTCTTCGTGGCCATGGATGGTTAGATTTTGCAAAGAAGGCAAGTGGGCAGCAAAGTTCTTTGGACCAAAAAAGCTGCGATTTGATTTGGGCCATAAAAGAGACAATTCTCTTAGCCGAGGCAATTTGATGATGCCATCTCCCGTGAGTGCATCTCCTTCTCTACTGTAAAATATTTGCTTTAAATTGTAAACATAGCTAATTGTCAGCCGTTCCAGGTTCTGAAGAGTTTCAGACACGGAGACAGGGAAGACATATTCCAGTTTACCACAGCGAGATATGTAGACAGTTTTTAATTGTGGGAAGCCAAGAGACTTTGCAATTATTTTCCTTTCATCACCATCCTTTTCTCTGATGATGTGCTTCAATTCACGGCAATTTTCTACCTCAAGTGTCTGTAACTGTGTTAGACTTTGAGACAGGGACGGTGGGAAGATAAATGTCAGCCTGTCAAGATCCTGCAAATTCAGACGAGTAAGACTGCCGAGGCTAACATTTCTGGTGGGCCCCTTCCATATACATATGAGCTCAGGTAACTGGCTCAGCTGTAACGTTTTTAGAGATGGCAGCAGCTTCTCCTCATTGCTCTCTTCATCAAACCCGCCCAGTTCAAATACCTCTTTCAATAATTTGCAGCGCTCAATTTCCACACTCCTCAGATTTTTCAAACCTTGTCGCAATTTCGCTGGAAACAGAGTACAAATATCCCCACAGGACTTCACTTCTACAAATTCTAACCTTTGTAAGAAGCCCTTTTGCTGCTCATGGCCATGCGTGGTCATCTGATCAGAGGACAATAATATATTTTTTAAACCATCTAATCTCCTAAAAGCAATTTGAGACATCGTAGGAAACAACTGCTCAAATGTCTTTGCATTTAAGGATGTGGCGCTTGTATCACCCACATATAATCTTGTCGAGGTTGGGTATCCGTTTGCTGAATACCCATTACCTAATATTATATCATATTTGCGCAAGCTATCTGGAAAAACAAAATCTCTAGGAATGCATTCAACCTTCGGTATCCTCCTGTGCTGTCACATCCAACAACATCCCATCCCTCAATGCTGTTTTGCCCGATCAACAGCTCTTCTAACTTCTTCAGCCTCCGAATCAAATTCACAGGAATCTTTCTTAGCCTTCTACAACCTGTCACATTCAACAACCTTAATTCCTTGAGCTCTCCTATTTCATCAGGTAATTCTTCAATGGATAAGCACCGTATAAAAACAAGAATCTTAAGTCTCAGCAGCTTTCTCAACCAAATGAGGTCCTTGCATTCGCACTCCGTCAACACCAACGATTGAAGTTTAGTTGAGAGTTCAAGTGATTGCAATGACAAACACCCTCCCTTCAGAGACAAAACTTCAATTTCTTTCATCCCTTCAAAAAACCTGTCTGGAACATTCAAACCATCATCCACTTCTAACAATAGAACTTTGAGCTGTGGACATTCCAATCCTTCAGGAAGTTCTGCTAGTTTATTGCCCATTAACGAAATTGTTATACAACCTTTAAAGCTTTTATTGCCCATTGGCCACTCCTTCAACCCAATGCCAGCCTTTACAATGAATCCATATTCTTCTGATGATGCTATCTGAATAGCAAAGTCACGAAACAAGTAATGCATTTTCACATGCTCTTCAGTTTCAGTGCCCAGCAGCATGGAATGAGCTTTAAGGTCTTGGATACTCGCATAAACTTGTTTCCTTGCATCATCAATGGACTTCACATCTTCATATAACCCATAACCAACTGCATATCTCGTCAAGTCCTCAATTGGAATGTTGTAATCTTTTGGAAATAAACAGCATAGCAAGAAACATAACTTAGTTTCCTTGTGCTTCAAATAATCATAGCTGAACTTCAGACGGGCATATACATTTTTGTCAATGTGTTCCATGTGCCGCGATGATGTAGAGTTTTTGAGCTCTTCGAACGCTACTTCCCACTGAACTGCATATTTATCTCTTAGAGCACTTCCCACTGTCACAAGTGCTATAGGCAAGCCTTGGCATTCTCTCGCAACCTCCCTTGCCAATGTGTTCAAGGAGTCCCCATCACGTAAACCTGCATTGATCCTGAATAAATCCCATGCTTCATGTTCAGGTAAGACTCTTAAAAACACTTTTTTCTTGGACTCCATAGAAGGATATAAGTGTTCAAGACGTGTTGTTAGAAGAATTTTACAACCCCTGTGATCATCATCAAATGGGACCCCTATCTCTTTCAATTCAATACGTTCCCAAACATCATCCAGGATTATAAGCATCTTCTTCTCTGTCTTCAGTCTCTTCCATAATCGATCTGTTCTCCCTTGTTTACTCTCTTCTGGTTGAAAAAGGAGACCTAAACTATCTGCCATTCGACGCTGAATGTCTATGACATTTTGATTCTGGGACACCGTAGCCATCAAAACTTCATCAAACAGCTGCAACTCTTTGGCTTTCCTGCCTACTTCTTTCACCAGGGTGGTTTTACCCACCCCACCCATGCCGCACAGTTCGATCATATTGACTTTGTCATCTATGAGAGCTTTCATAATCTGTTCAAAAGCTTCTTTTGAGGATTCTGAGGATGTGAATTCCTTTGAAGGAAGAAATTCTATGGGATCTGGAGGAGCTTTGTGGGACACTGTTGGAAACTTTTTTCTTTTTTCTTCAAGTCTTCTCAAAGTCTCCGACTTCTTGTCCAGTGCCTTGCCTAACTTGAATTGTCGCATGCAGTTTGGACACCAAGTAAAGCTTTTGCCAGTTTTTCCTATTTCATTTTCCAAAGGCTTCACACCTTCAATTTCGTTGTTTGCATCTTCCAACCACTTTTTAACACCTTTCTTAATTTCTTCAGCATTCCTTTCAGCAGCTTTGACATCTTTTTCCAGATCTTCTAGCGCTAAAGCAAGGTTCTCCTTTTGTTCTTTGAATTCTTCAACAAAATTGTTGAAACAGAACATGTAACGGAACTGCCTAGTTGCTGGTTCCACTGAGTGTTCTGCTATCTTAGATATAATGGATCCACAAACACTTTCGATGGACATTTTTCACAAGTCTGAAAATCAGAGAAATAAGGATGCCGACTGTGAGAATGAGTCATTACAAGTAAAATAGGCACACAGAGAGAATGAGAATAGGGATTTTACTAAATTAATTTATTACATTTTGTTTTTATGGAATCGTAGATGATACGAAGATTAAGTAATGACAGTTAAATGCCAAGGCTTTTTCACATATTTTTGAGGATTTTTTTTTTATTTCAGATTTTTTTTTAATAATTTTATTCACCAACATTATTGGATTTCATAATTTATTTTAATTTATTTTCTATGAAGTTGTTCTGGTCTCATAACCCATATTACGAGTTTTATAAGTTAGCTATGTTTATTCAAGTTATTTTTTAATTATTTTTTAATTTTATTTTTTAATATTAAGTTGATTGAAAATTATACATTATAATTTCAATGTTTAAAATTTTAAAAATAAAAAAGAAGAAGATGTATACAATAAGAACAAAAAGATAGAATGCATAGAAGTTTCATTCAACACATTTCCAAGTGAGTTTTTTGGAATGTTTTTGAAAGCTCAATGTAATAATTCATAATTATAACATATGAAATTACATTTTTTTAATGGTTCATTGATCATGTCATGTAGATATGACGGAATTTAAAGCCATATTGGTTTAACACAAAGAAGAATTTGTCAAAAAAATATTATCAATATAAAAATTAGCATCTCAAATTAACGTCATAGAAAATGATTATTACAATGATGGAAATAATGTTTTGTGAAGGTTTTGGTAAAAACTATTTCTAATTGAAAGAACATTATTATGAACATCTCAAATGTTTAATTAAACTATGTTTAGGAAAACAATTTTTCTAAAATAAAGATAGTTTTTTAGATTAGTAATTTTATCTAATTAATTATAAAATAGTTTAGGATGCAAACAAGAATTTAATATAATCTTGAAATATATTTATATATATGCATATTTTTGTTTTTTTATACATGATGGATGATTATATATATTAAAAGATCAATGTAATTATGTTTAGATGGTTGAGTGGTTCTAAAATTAAATGTGGCCTATGTGTCATTCTTTTTATCTATTTTACTTTTGAGATGTAAAGTTTTGAATGTAACTTGAGGTTTCTTACTCAATTATTTAAATTTTATGTAATTTTGATATGAAATTATATAGGAAATTAGATATGAAAATTATTTTAAATTCAAAGACAAAAAAAAAGGTATAAAAGGATACAATTACGATGCTTGCAAGGACTTATCTACCTAGATTTTGAATATTTAATTGTTTTTAATGGCTCAAGAGAATTAGTTTAAATATATTCATAATCATTCAATTAGAATAATATATTAGGGGTGTATATTTAGATATAATTGTTATATATAATATATTAACCATGCCATAATATGAGACCTAATTATATAGCAAGTTCCTCGTTAATATACTAACTACATGTTAAGAACATCATATGTTGTTTTTTAATTTTATAAACATTAAACAAGAGTTCAATTTATGGATAATTGATTGAGTTACTCAAGAATACTATAAAACAAATCTATTTATTGCTATAGAAATTGACATTAACTAATCTTATATGATTTTGATAAGTCAATTATAATCATATAAAAATAGAGGCAATAATAAGGTGAAATATTTATCATATGTTCAGACAAAAAGTTGTTACCTAATTGATTTAGAAGTCACATAAAGATGTTTGAAAAGCTATATTATCTACTTAATTGCATTTATTTTAATTTGTTGAGTGACTCAAGGTCATATATATTAAATGGAATCCTAACCAACTAGAAGATCTAAAAGAGATTTTCTAAATTAATAAGGACTATTACTTTACATCAAAATAGCTGGAACCATATATTAAAAATCTTATCTAAATTTGGTTATAAATACTATATATATATGAAACTAGTACTCATTATCTTTACATGAATAAGTTGATATATTATCAGGAGTAGCAATATATTATTATTTAACATACTTGATACTAATAAATTGACTAGACTAAACTTCTTGGACATGTATCGTTATATTAAATTTTTTCTCAAATAAACAAAAACAATGTTAGAATTGGGTACTTATGTTGTGAAACCCCGAAAATAAATTATACAAAAACAAGAAGAATTTATTAAAATTTTAATTTTAATAATAAATGCATAAATAATACAATTAAAAAACATAATAAAAAATTTATTAGTATTGAAGAACATAAAAGAGTGGCTTAATAGTGAAAAAGAGTAAAAATGAGGCCAAAATGGAATTAAGAAGGAATGAGAATATGAATACCTCATTTCTTCTCTCTTCCAAGGCCAGTAGAAATGCACCAAAGAGGCGAGTATTTCAGATTTTCTTCAATCAAATTGGGAGAGAAAAACACCAAGGTTTAACAAATTTCAACTCCAGCTGCATGAAGGAGAAGGGAGCTATGATTTTTCAAATTTTTGAGAAGTGAAGCTTAGATTTCTTCCAAGTAAGGAGTTCTAATCCCAATTTATATGAAATTAGCTTCAATTTGATTGAAAATTTCATAATTTTCTTGAATTAGAAATTAGCATTCTTAAATATAAAATTTAGAGGAAATGCAAAATTACTTAAAAAGAAGAAGAAGAAGAGGTTTAAGGTGGCCAACCACTAAGGGGGGAAATGAGAGGAGAAGAACTTATGATTTTCCTTGTCAAATTGTTTGTAATGTGTTGTTGCAACGTGATTGATAACTAGAAAAAGATAATCATCTAAGAAGAAGAAGGAACCCTTCTTTCCTTTGGGTAGGTGTGGCCAAAGTAAAAATTTGTAGGGGGAGGGGGAGTTTTGAGATTTCATATGAAAACTATAAGTGATTTAGGTGCAGCAAAAAGTTTACTAAAGAATACTTTGATGTTATGAGAATTTTGTAGATAATTACTATAAGTCATGAAGAGTGAAAAAGAGATATGGCCAATGGATTACTACTAATGAGTCAAAATTCTAAAGGATAATAATGGGAATGTACGTGTAAACAAATATTAATGGTAAAAGATAAATGGATATTATCACTAAAAAAATATTAATGGTAAAAGATAAATGGATATTATCACTAAAAAAATATTAATGGTAAAAGATAAATGCATATTATCACCATTGTTGTTATTATGATACAAAATGTAAATAAATATGAAATAATGATGGGTATTTATGGATTAAAGATGACCTATAGGAGGAGTGTAACAACATGGAAACGTGAATCGAATGTCCGTAACAGATAGGTATTCTATACCTATATCTTTCTTAGTTAATAATAATTTTTGTTATCTGTTTATATTATAAATCTTATGCACAGAAAGGGGAAAAGATAAAACGGCGTGAATGAGAACTAAAAAACCAGATTTGATTTATGGGTCCTTTTGGAGAGATTGAACAGTAATTAATGAGTTTTTTGGATAACCGTTCCTTGAATTTGATTAGCTAGACCCAAATATAGGAGGCTAATGATGTTAGTAAAGTTGGTTAACATCTACATGACCAATACTGAGAAGGAGAAATATTAAAATTGATTAACTATTCGGATTAAGAATAGTTAATGATATCGGTAATTGATATCAATATTAGCAAACTCATGGAATTTGATTAGCTTTCCTGAGTAGAAAGCTAATGATGCCAATAAAACTTGACATCGACATACCCGGTGATTTCCAAGGTAATACAGAATACATATTAATTATTTCAGTTTAGAAATAGTTTGACATCAATGGATTACATTGGTGTCAACATTCCCACAAACTTGATTAGTTGATTTTGGAATTGGCTACTAAAGACACTTGTTGTTACCAATTTTTAGGTTTCCACACAAAAAGGAAAAATGCAAAAAAAAAGTCAAAAACATTAAAAAAAAGGAAATAAAAAAATATGTAGCAGTGAGAAAAGATGTCGAAGTGCCCAAAAAAAAAGTTAAAAATTGATTGAGGAGGTTCAAAAATACAAAGATTGAAATTTGACAGTATATCATTAACTGATGAGAGTCTTGTTGATAAAGAAAATTCAATTTGAAAAAATATCAAAAATCAAATGTTTATGGACTCAATTAAATTTTATCTAAGGTTTAATTGAATTTATAAAGAGTTTGATTGCAAGAAAAATTGATTTTGAAGTCAATTTACGCTTTTATTAGAAGAAATTAAAGTTTCAAATCACAATTTTAAAAAGTTGATTTGGTCAAATTAGGGGTTTAATTGCATAATTATTGAAGTTTTATGGCTAATTAGGGACTTGATTAAAACAATCCAAAATCAAGAACCAAACTGGAAAAGGCGCGTAAATAGAGGGGCTGAAATTGTCCAAATTAGAAGCTAAATTGAAGAAATTGAAAGTTTATTAATCAATTGAGGGTTAAATCGCATAGATAAAAAACCAAAGACTATCTTGTAAAAGGCACTAAAATTAAGGGATTCAATTACAATTTACCCGGGGATTTGATTACAAAATTGCAAAACTCTAATGAACAAATCAAAAATATCCATTTGAATTGGAAAACAGTGCCGTTTCAGAAACACTATTCATTACCTTCTTCACAAGTTGCCTCAGCAGTAGTGGCAGTGGAACCATTTCAGCAGCAAAAGCAGTAGATTGCTTTAGTTATGGAGAACGTTTCACGGCTACTGTCCCTCTACATGTCGTTACCATTACTATTTCAAAAACGTCCCGAATGTCTTTATTATCAGGACAACGTATGCATTCTCTAGCTATAAAAGCCAAAGGAGGGACTGAACACTAGAGGAGAATGAGAGAGAGTACGGGAAGGAAAAAAAAAGGAGGAAGGGAGAAGGAAAACACAGATATCATAGAGAGGAGATTGGAGAGAAAGACAGAGGGGGAGAGTACAAGAGAGAAAGGGAGGTAGTATAGAGGAGAAACAGAGAGAGTACAAGGGAGAAGAGAGTGAAAAAAAAAAAAAAAAAGAGCAGAGAAGTGTTGGTGGGAGAAACCACTTGTGGTGGCTTTGAAACACTCAGAGGGGATAAAACACACTCTTTTATTTCAAGAACAAAGCTTACAATAACATAAACAAAAGCTTACAACAACCCCTCTCTCTTTCTCTCTTTCTCTCTATTGTTTCTCTCAATCTCTCCACACATAATTGCATAAGCTTAGCTATCTATTTATACACGAAATCAAAACAAGAAAATTCAACCTTCAAGTGTGAAGGCGGTTTTTTTAGCCGACGGTGTGAAAGCGGCCGGTGGCCGGTGGCTGGCGGCTGGCGGCTGGTCGGTTGGTGGCTGGGCGGTGACAGCTGGTGGCTGCCTTCCTTGACCTTCTGGATTGAGTTTACTTTAACAAATCTCCCCCTTAAACTCAATCGAGGGATGTCATTCCAAGCATGAATTTCAATCTGATAAATACTTCTCTTTTCAATGGCTTGGTAAAGATATCAGCAACTTGATCATCTGTCTTGCAGGATATCAGCTCGACTTCTTTGTTCTTTACATGCTCTCGGATAAAGTGATGACGTGTATCAATATGTTTACTTCTTTCATGATACACCGGATTCTTTGCCAATGCAATCGCTGATCGATTATCGATATAAATCTCTGTAGGATTTTCTTGAGGAAATCCCAAAAACTTTAGCAAATTCCTTAACCATATTAAATGGCATACAGCTGAGTTGGCGGCAACATACTCAGCTTCACAGCTTGATAACGTGACAATTGATTGCTTCTTGGATGACCATGTGAAAGATGTATCTCCCACGAAAAATACAAACCCTGTTGTACTTTTTCTTTCATCCAGATCTCTACCCCAATCACTATCCGAGTAGCCAGTAAGATTGAAATTTGTACTTGAGGTATAAAACATACCTTCATTTATTGTGCCTTTGATGTAGCGAAGAATTCTCTTGGCTGCATTCAAATGAGACTGGTCTGGCTTCTCCATATATCTACTGATCAGTCCGACTCCGTAGAGTATATCTGGTCTGGTACATGTCAAGTACCTTAAGCTTCCTACCAAGCTTTTAAAGTAAGTTGGATCAACATTTCCAACTTTACTTTTCCTCAATTCCACTCCATTCTCGACTGGCGTTGATACCAGATTGCAGCTTTCCATCTTGAACCTTTCAAGAATATCTTTGGCATAACTGCTTTGGGATACAAAAATCCCTTCTTCTTTCTGCACCACTTCTAAGCCAAGAAAATGTGCCATCAGACCAATGTCTGTCATCTCAAACTCTTGTACCATGCTTTTCTTGAAGTCTTCGAACATGGTAGGATTGTTGCCGGTGAATATCAAGTCATCAACATATAGGCACACAAATAATATGTTGCCATCTGCTTCTTTCTTCACATAAATTGCATGTTCATATGGACATTTTTCAAATCCATTATCTTGAAAATACCTGTCAATTCTAGTATTCCAAGCACGCGGAGCTTGCTTCAAACCGTAGAGGGCTTTCTTCAACTTGTATACTTTGCCTTCATTTTCATCATCAATGTATCCAAGTGGTTGTTCAACATAGATCTCTTCTTCTAGGAAGCCATTCAGAAATGCTGACTTCACATCAAGTTGATAGATCTTCCATCTATGTTGTGCTGCTAGTGAGATCATCAATCTGATTGTCTCTAGCCGGGCTACTGGAGCAAACACTTCTCCATAGTCAATGCCTTCTCTCTGTTTGTAGCCTTTGGCCACTAATCTTGCTTTGTATCTTTGCACTTCTCCTTTTGCATTCTTCTTTGTCTTATAGACCCATTTGACACCTATTGCTTTCTTGTTTTCTGGTAGATAAGTCAGCTTCCAGGTATCATTCTTCTCAATGGCATGTATTTCTTCATCCATTGCTTTTATCCACTTCTCTTCTGTGATAGCTTCATTGAAGCTAAGTGGGTCACTATCTGCAAAGAAACAAAATAGAGTTGTATCTTCCATTACTTGAGTGGCGTCATACAGCTCTTCTAGATTTCTCATCCTTCTTGGTCCTTCTGATGAGGATGCTGATGATGATGGTATTAATGATGATTCTGGCGTGTTTCTCCTGTTGAATACAGGAAATCTGTGTACCGGACTTTGTGGCTCATCTTCTGGTACTATTGGACCTTCTGCAAGTACTGTTGATACTTCTTCATCTTCAAGGATCAAATCAGTGCTGATCCATTTAACTGCTTCTTGGTCATCATTCCATTGCCAAGTTTTATCTTCTTCAAAGATAACATCTCTGCTCATAATTACCTTCTTGGTGATGGGATTATACAGCTTGTATCCCATTCTTCTCTCACCATATCCGACAAAGATGCATTTCTCACTTTTATCATCGAGTTTGGTCCTTCTTGCATCTGGGATCTTTGCATATGCCACACAACCAAAGACTCGAAGATGAGTAACACTTGGTTTGTGACCACTCCATGCTTCTTGTGGAGTGACAGCTTGCAAACTTCTGGTTGGGCAGCGGTTCAGCAAATATACTGCACATGATACAGCTTCAGCCCAGTATTGCTTGGGCAGCTTCTTTGCTTTGAGTAGACTTCTTGCCATATCAAGAATTGTTCGATTCTTCCTCTCAGCTACACCATTCAGCTGTGGTGTATAAGCTGGTGTTGTCTGATGTCTGATGCCTTGTTGTGTACAAAAGGCTTCAAAGTCATTTGCTGTATATTCTCCACCTTGATCAGATCTCACAGTTCTAATCTTATAGCCACTTTGCTTCTCAACAATTGCTTTAAAATCTTTAAAACAATTGAACACTTCTGACTTCCTCTTCAGAAAATATACCCAAGTTTTTCTGCTAAAATCATCAATGAAAGTGAGGAAGTACCTATTTTGTCCAGTTGACATAGGCTTTATAGGACCACACACATCTGTGTGTACTAACTCCAGTGGCTTGTTTGCTTTCCAGTTGACTTCTTTGGCAAAACTAGATCTGTGATGTTTGCTGAGGACACAACTCTCACAAACTTCTTCTGGATGATCAATGTGGGGCATACCTTTGACCATCTTCTTGCTTGCTAGCATCTTCAGACTTGTGAAATTCAGATGTCCAAGCCTCAGGTGCCAAAGCCATTCTTCACTGTTGGTGATGGCACTCAAACACTTTGCTGCATCATATTGGATGTTTAAAGGAAACATCCTATTCTTGGACATTTTCACATAGGCAATTAATCTCCCATTGTAGTCTGTAATTGTCAGATGACAATTCTTCATGTAAAGTGTATAGCCTCTCTCCAAAAGTTGACCTATGCTCACCAAGTTCTGCTTTATGGCTGGGACATAGTAGACATCGGTGATGTAGCTATGATCGCCATTCTTCAACTTGATTGGGATGTTGCCTTTACCTTTGAATGGAACTTTTGACGTATCTCCAAAGGTGACAAAACCTTGTATGGTCTCATCTAGATCACCAAATAAAGCTCGTTGGCCACACATGTGATTGCTGGCTCCAGAATCAAGATACCAAATATTCTCTTGATTCTTGTCAAGTCCTTGTTGGACAAATAATGCAGCTGCTCCTCTATTGTTGACATCCTCTTCTGCATAGTTGACTCGCTCACGTATCTCCAGTGGAGCTTTCTTTTGACATTCAGTGCTATAGTGGCCAAATTGATTGCAATTATAACACTGAATATTCCTCTTGTCACGGTTATTGTAACCGCCTCCTCTTCCTCTAGGAGTGAATGCTTGTTGTCCTCGACCTCCTCTGGTGGTGTTTCTACCACCTCTTCCTCTAAAACCTGTATTCCAAGAACCTCTGCCTTGAAATCGTTGAAATCCTCCTCGTGTTTGTTGACTTCTTCCTCGAGTGGTGTATCCACTTGTTGAAGTCTCCCCTTGCTCATATCTGTCTTTGAGAGACAACTTTGCTTGTAAGGCATGCTCAATTGCCTTATCTCCATTTCTTTTTACAATCTTCTGCTCATGAGCTTGCAAAGAACTCATAAGTTCATCCACTGTTAACTTGTCCACCTCTTTGGACTCTTCAATAGCGACAATAACAAAATCAAATTTTGGATCTAGGGATCTCAAAATTTTCTCAGTAATTCGAGCATCTGAAAGGGCTTCTCCGTTTCTTCTCATCTGATTGACTATCACCATAATTCTTGTGTGATAATCAGAAATGGATTCTGAGGACTTCATTTGTAACAATTCAAATTCACCTCGTAAAGATTGGAGACGAATCTTCTTTATTCTGTCAGCACCTTTGTATTTTTGTTGGAGAGCCTCCCATATTTCTTTTGATGTTTCTGCGGAAGCAATGATTTCAAATGTCGCTTCATCAAGACCTTGATAAATGATGGTCTTTGCTTTGTTGTCTTTTTTTCTATTGGCTTTGAGGACTTGCTTTTGTACCTCTGGTAAAGCATCTTCTGATTCTTTCGACTCTGGTTCATCATAACCATATTGCACAATGTCTATACACTCTTGTGAACCAAGGAATGCCTTCAATCTGATGCACCAACTATCATAGTTGTCTTTGGTTAGCTTCGGGATGAGTGTTTGTGCACTTTCTGTAGTCATTTTGCTCTTTAAATGACTATATCACCTTTTGGGAGTTGAATTTGGCAAAACCGACACCGTAGATGGATCCGGAATGGTCCAAATAGTAGGGAACCGGTCTGACTTTGTAGAAAACGGGTCAAAAATGGGGCGAACCGGTCCAAAAACCACTTCGGGTGGTTTGCTGGGTTGAACCGGGAATATTCCAAGGAATATTCTTTTTGACTTTGACTTTAGAATATGGCTCGGAGCTTGGCTTGGCTTCGGAATATGGCTCGGAGCTCGGCTCGGCTTCGGAATATGGCTCGCGGCTCGGCTCGCGGCTCGGCTTGAGGCTTGGCTCGGCGCGGCTCAAATATGGCGCGCGTGTGGCTCACTCGTCTTCTTCCTCGGGGCGCGTGGGCTACAGTGCTTAAATTTCAGACGGAGAGTGTGGTCCACCCCGTGCTCCGATTGATCTGATTTTTGCACCGTTGAGTTCGTATTGATGAGCTCTACACTTTGGAATGATCAAAACTTGTTTTTGACAACTTTGAAAATTCGGATATTTCCCAAAAATACCTCTGTTTTCTGACGAACGGGGCTCTGATACCAATTGTTGGTGGGAGAAACCACTTGTGGTGGCTTTGAAACACTCAGAGGGGATAAAACACACTCTTTTATTTCAAGAACAAAGCTTACAATAACATAAACAAAAGCTTACAACAACCCCTCTCTCTTTCTCTCTTTCTCTCTATTGTTTCTCTCAATCTCTCCACACATAATTGCATAAGCTTAGCTATCTATTTATACACGAAATCAAAACAAGAAAATTCAACCTTCAAGTGTGAAGGCGGTTTTTTTAGCCGACGGTGTGAAAGCGGCCGGTGGCCGGTGGCTGGCGGCTGGCGGCTGGTCGGTTGGTGGCTGGGCGGTGACAGCTGGTGGCTGCCTTCCTTGACCTTCTGGATTGAGTTTACTTTAACAAGAAGAACCAGAAGGAATAACACAATTGAAAACAAGACAACACAGAGGAAATAACGTTAATTCAACCAGTGCACCATGCCTTCATCAGCATCGGTGTCACTATCTCCAAAGAGCATCAACATAAGGTAAGAGCAAACCAGCGTTGCCATTATCTTTGTTGTCTCCAAAACCAGTTACCGCTAATCGTGTGCAAAAGTTTCAACGCCATCGTCTTTATCTATCTCAGTTACAAGGTAAGTTTCATATATTCCTTTCACTTTGCATTTTAATTACATAATTTCTGTGCATGCAATTTTTTATTTATGTTTTACTATTCAATTGAATTATAATCCACTCTTTACTATTCAAGTAGATTAAAATTCACTTGAACAGTAACTGAGCATGCACACTTGAGGAACCTCACGTCTGCCATTGTTTACCCAACCCAGTCACATGAATCGAGCTAGACCTAGCCCAAAAAGAAAAGAAAAGAGAGGTTTGCAGTTTTTTCTTGTATATTTATTTTGTGGTTTGTATTTTTATATTGTAAAAAAACAAAGTTCGTATTAAAATACCTGGTTTTTATCGAAACATTTAAAAAATTACACACACACGCACACGCAAAATGCTTTGTTTTCATGCATACGACCAAATCTCTTAAAAATAAAAATAAAATCATACTATAGTCTCATACAATATAGAAAATTTCAAAAAAAAGTATTTCTTAACATGCATTTTCGGCTTTAATAACAAGTTTATTAAAGTTATAAAAACTAGGTCAATATTTCAAAAATTACCAAAAAAATATTTTCTTTTAATATCTAGAATCATATACTTATACGTAAGACATGTTTCTAATATTAAATAAATAGGTTGTTAACAAGACAATCACAAAACCTCTAAACCCATCAAGCTGCAAAGCAGCTTACCTCAAGTAGGGTGTGCTAAAGGTGCTAATACCTTCGCTAGCCACAACCAGTTCCTTACCCGTGAATATTTAACAAAAACAGTACACTCGGGTTTTCTAGTGGTCCTGAACCAGATACTAGATGGCGACACCTAAAAACAAAATGAATGAACAAAAAATCACCATTGACGCCGCGCGGGCACGTGCGACACCACTAACGAGAGTCATTAGTGTCAACAATGACCTTCCCGGATTGTGAAGAAGTGGCACGATGGATGCTCTTGATAAAATTTGGAATGTTTATAAAACAAAAAAAATAATGGCCGCTTCCAAGAAGAATAAATATGGACATAACCATGTAACCTAGAACATAATAATGTCCTCCTTGTATTTTGTGTTTGGAATGCTAGATTGTAATATTTTGTACTTGGAATTCAAATGTTTGCATTCTTCTCTTATTTGTTAAATTATACATGTTAAATGTGAAGAAATTCAGTAGATCAAATGTCATAATTTTGTTTTTGAATGAATTATTGAGTTTGACTTGTTGTAATTGTGTTATGATTGAGATGCGAGTATAAGATGTGTGCAGGATGATTGTCGATAACTTAGGACCTCCACGTATAGGGAAGACTCTACAGAAATTTCATTAGAAATTTATGAGAATTCTACATAATTTCTAATGCAGAAAAAAATTTCCTCAATTCTTTTCTTATATGAAAGATGAATTGATTTAACCAACATGGATGTTATACATGTCCCTGATAAGGATGTTAGGATTAAATAATAATGTCACATTAACAATGATAAGTAAGCTACATATGTGATGTAGGCTAGCATGTCAATTGAACTTTAAAGACAACATGAGATATAGATGCCCATATTATAATTATGTATCTTAAAGAGTTATTTGATGTAACTATGAAGATTAAGAGGTATAAGATCTCTAAGAATTGTTCCATTTTAAGATGATAGAGGGTTCCTCGGTGAACTCCCATTTTTTTAAAATGAGTGGTTTTATCATGATCCATTAGTTAAGTGTTGACTTTATCTTGTAGTTCTTATATTAAAAGCATATAAGCCAATTATGAGTATAAAGAAAGATAAGGATGCTTAACATCATTTTAGCAAAGAATGTCACTAGAGAAGGACTTGCAAAGGTTATCTTACAACTATGAAGGCTAAGAAGCTTATTGAAGTTTCTATTTCAAGTATGTTTATGATTGAATAAAGGAAAAATGAATCGAGTTGGTATGATGCAAGAATTGTTACATCAATTGTAGGAACTTATTATTTAACTTTTCTAAGTGGACTAATACCAAAACTTGATAATTATTATTTTATTTTAGTACTTTCTATAAATGTTCTATCTATTTTCTACTTAGCTTCGAATGGGTTTAAATTTATTATTAAGGGGGAAATATTTGATGAAAGACAATTCTGAATTATTTAAAAACTTTAAAGAATTAAGAAATAAAGTTTAAACATAAATTGGAAAAAATATCAAGATACTTGATCAAATTAAAAAGGAAAATACTTAAGACAAGAACTTTAAGATTATATAAAAGAGAATGGAATTCTCTAATGATGGTTACCACCTAGAACACCATAACATAAGAAGTCTTTAAAAGAAAAAATCACACCTTATTAGATATGGTGCAATCCATGATGAGCAATGGATACCAAACCTATTATATTGAAAGATTTAGGGATGTGATGCTTACATGAAGTAGATTGTATAAGAAAAACTAAGAGCTAAATACAATAAATATTAGTTTATAGAATATTTAAAAAAAACTACTGGATATTATTTCTACCATTATACTGAGAAAAAAAATTATTTCAGAACATTTTGCCTTCTTAAAGAGAGAATTTGTTCTTGAAAAGAATAGTGGAATGAAAATAGAAGTTTAAAAACCACAAAATGATATCCAAATAAAACATACGCCTGAGCCTATAACTTTTATATCCAACCTAAAGCTTAAGAAATATAAAAACTCCTTAGATCTAGTAGGACACACCATGCACCCATAAGAGAAAGACTTCTTATGGAAGTTGAAAATAACAAGTTGTTTATACTTGATGATTCTACGAACTATATAGAAGCAATATCTAATATTGATTCCACGAAATACATTGAGACCATGAAATATGAAATAAATTTCATGTATACCAGTCAAGTATAGACCTTGGTTAATCTACCAAAAATGATAATATAAATGGAAGGTTATAAACAAAGATAAGGGGTTAACTTTGATGAGAAACCTTATTGCCATAATTATGCTAAATTTTGAAAGGATTATACTTGCTATAGTTTCATACCATGATTGTTGAAGTTAGCAAATCGATGTCAAAACTTCATGCCTAAAGATTTTGTATTTAAAGAAGAGTAAATAAAATATGGAAGCTATAAAAACCCATTTATAGACCGAAACAAGCTTTAAGGAGTTGAAATATTCATTTGATGAGACAATATAATAGTTTGGTTTCATAAAAAATATGAACGATCCTTGTGTTTTAAGTTTTTCTTTTTTCTAGTACTACATGTAGATGATATATTATTAACAGGAAATGAATATTTGTTTTTACTCTAGATAATAAAAATTTGGTTATCGAAGAATTTTTTTTGTGAATGATGTAAGGGAAGTAACTTGCATATTAAGTTTATATATATATAAAGTTTGCTTGAATTGTTCTAATCCATGTAAATAAATAAAATGTTAAAATGATTTAGTATGGAAAATTCAAATATTAGGGATATATAGAACAAGGTACTAAAGCGTTTAGCATAAAAGGATCTAAGAGAAAATAGTAACATGTTTTTCATAGGATGCATCTCTTTTATATATATATATCTTTAAGACATAAATTGTGAGAGATAACACGGAAAAGATCTTGTATATATGCCTTGACTCTAAGATTTATCTTATATCTTATATGCAATGTTATGTATACAATTTATGTATCTTATGCTCTAACCATAATGAGCATAACGAGTAGATACTAATTTGATTTACTTGGAGATCGTTAAAAATTAGTAAAAGGTAATTTTAAATACTTTAGAAGAACTAAAAATATATTTATGATCTATGAAAAAGCTAAACTAGTAGCTTATATAGCCTTTAATCAAATATTAATGATAACAAATCCTAGTCTTGATATATTTTATTTTGAATTGTGGTGTTGTGAGTTGAAAATTTTCTAAATAAAAAATTACAATAAATTGCACAACTAAAATGAGTACAACTTTGCATCTAAAGTTGTAAAATGGTTGTTTGAATTATGAATTCCATCACTAAACTAGATATAGTTTCTAAGATCATTGATTAAGTAACCTTTTTTGTGATAATAATAGATCTATTACACAAATAAACAAACTAAGATCTCATTAATGGTTCAAACACGTATCTAGGTAATTTTATTTTATTGAAGAGGTTATAAAAAGAAAAAATTTAAAGATAGAATAACACCTACTAAAGTGAGCCTTGCAAGTCCCACTACAAGATGATATCCCATCATGAGTATGATATTCATGTGTAAGTATATGGTATCAAATACATAGTTGATTGTATTTAATGCAAGTAAAAAATGGTTAGTGCTAGTGCTTCATAGTTGATTGGTCAATTACATATGATACTAGATTTATTTGTGATATATATATATATAAAGAGAGAAAGAGAGAAGAATTATTTATTTTTAATATTTATTTGAATTTTATTAATTAATCTGGAGTAAAGATAAAATTTTTGAGATGAAAATATTTTGGAAAAAAAATTATAAATTTATTATGATTGCAAAGGTTTTTATTACATTAAATCATTATCCTTAAATGCATTTACAATATAACTGATGATTACTTTAGAATAATGTAAGATTAGAGAAAATCAAAGGATAAAAGACAAAGAAATAAAGAAAAGAAGGTTCAAAATACAATTTTCAACTTAAGTAGATGAAGTATAACAATGAATGGCAATTAAGTAGACGTCATGTTGTCCTACAAAATTTCCAGTAGTAACTACATGTCTTTCCGCATTTTTTGAACCTAAAAAAGAGCCCATGTATTCCAAGAATAAATTACGGAGTATTAGAGCTTAATTCAATAGAATTGTTAGAATAAAAAAAAAACCCAAGATAAAATGTGAGGTTAGAAAAGAAACGAAGGGAGAGAAGGAGAGAGAGTAAAGGGAAAAGACTAAATCATAAGTTGAGTGATTAAACTAATAAGTATCAATAAATTATATTATTTTATATGTTTTTTTATTTATGAAGAATTTCTTTAAATGCTTGTTGCTTTTAAGAGTTCATTTATGAATCCTAACCTAAGCTTTGAATGGAAACTTCACATTATAATTACTAGTAAAAAGTATCTTTATGAAAGATTGAACCATGATTTGTTCAATTAAAGTAAAATATGTGTTTGGTCTAAATATTATGTTGATAAAATAGCACATGATATGTGAAAAAAATGCTTGTTTTAAGTGAAATTATGGTAGCCTACATACTACATATATTGCCATTGAGGTAGTACATGGATATGAGATATGAACATTCACATTTGTGAAATTGTTAATGTTAATATGAAATTGAGCCTAAATGTTAAAAAACTTGTGAAGTTTACCATGTTTATTGAACAAATCATTTTCTAATTAGAATTATAATTTATATTTTGAATAATATATTAGAAATCTAATATGTCATACATGTAAAAAATCACCAGTAAAAAATTAAATTAAAATGTAGAATAATGACTTGATGATGAATAAGTTTTAAAATATATTTAGGGATTAAAATATAATTTATATAATATATATATATATATATATATATTACAATTCTAAACATAGAAAAATCACTTAGAAACTTGATTGAATACATTTCTAATAATTATCACCAAATAAAATATATGATGTTTAACAATGAAAAAGTGATGTTTTACTGTGATTAATTAGGGTTAGGTTTTATAAATACAAAGAAATGCCTCATCATTTACCTATACCTATAGTTGTGTAAAACAACATAACACCCTTATAAACAGATCTATTATAAGGTTATTAAAAATTTAAAAAAGAGTTACCACTCAAAACTTAACAATTTCTTTCTTCAAAACATATTTATAAAATTTTTTATTTGATGATTCATGTTGATTATAATTAATTAAATAGTTAGTGATATACAATAACCCAACTATGAAGAGTTTATCAAAGCCTAAGAAAAAAAAATATGTTTTAGATAATTTTCAATCAAATCCTAAATAATTATTAATTGTTTAACTAGAACTTTAAAAAATAAATTGTTCCATTCATTTTTTTTTCCAGGAAACCTAGCAATTCATCCATATGAATATATAGGAAAGGAGTGCCACATTAAACAAAAGTGTAAAACCTAGTTGGAAGCATAATACTGCAATAATATTTGTCATAACCTAATTTTTAACTCTTTTATTTTAATTATTATTATTTCATTTACTAAAAAATAATGAAAAAAATGATGATGAAAAACAAGTAAATAAAGAAATAAAAAAAGAAAGAATTAAAATTTGGGTTAAGGACAGCATGATTGGAAGTTTAAAGATTTAATTAAATTCTTGACTAGTTTAATTAATCAAATCAAGAGCCTCATTGGAGAATTTATAAGTTTTGAGACTTAATTGAGCTTACAATGATTGGAAGTTTAAAGATTTAATTAAATTCTTGACTAGTTTAATTAATCAAATCAAGAGCCTAATTGAAGAATTTATAAGTTTTGAGACTTAATTGAGCTTACAATTAATTTAATTAATCAAATCAAGAGTTTTATTGAAGAATTCATAAGTTTTGAGACTTAATTGAGCTTATAATTAATTTAATTAATTAAATTAAGGGCTTAATTGGCTAATTGATAAGTTTTAAGACTTAATTGAGCTTGGAATTAATTTAACGAATTAAATCAAGGACTTAATTGGAGAATTGATAAGTTTTTATATTTAATTGAGCTTGGAATTAATTTAATTAATGAAATCAGGGATGTAATTGAAGAAATACCAAAGTTTGGGGTTAATTGGGGGCACAATTGCAATAGATTAAAATACAAGGACTAACGTGTAAAATGAGTCGGCATACAGGGTTCCAATTACAATTTAACTAGAGGCTTAATTACAAAACGGTTAACACTTCAAGGGCCAAAACGTAAATAACCATTAACACAAAACGACGCCGTTTCGCCAGGCGCTGTTCATCTCCTTCGCCCCCCGAAACGGACGCCCACCGCCACCATTACACCTGCAATTAATGGCTGGAAGAAACGGCATTGTTCTCTGGATATAAAAGCTAGAGAACGACTGGACAAAAGAGAAAAAGAAGAAAACAGGGGGGGCACTGGACTGGGGAAACAGGGAAGACCACGAACAGAAAACAGAGAGGGGGAGAGGAAGGAAAAAGATCGCAGGAGACAAAGAACAAAAGGAGAAAAAACAGAGAGACAGAGGAGAACGGGGGGAAGGAAAAAAAAAAGGCAGAACCGAGGGGGAGGACGCAGAAGACGAAGAGAAAAGCCAGACGCGGACATAGGTGGGGACGAACAGAGGCATAAACCGAAAAACAGCAGGAAGCATACAGAGAAGAACGAAGAACACAGGGGAACAAACGGAGGAGAGAAGAAAAAAAAGGTCCAGAAAGCAAAGGAAAACTAAAACAGAGGAGAGGAAGCAGAAGGAAAGAACACAGAAGCGTTGATCAGGCACGCCATTACCATCGTCTTCGACTTTGTCTCCCCGCATCAGGTAAGTTCTTTCTCATTCCCTGCTTTCCATTGCCTTATAATTCATTTGCTTTGCTACGGTAGCTTTTGCATTTTAATTCGTTTGCTACAGTAGCTGTGAATTATAATTCATATGCTACTGTAGCAGTGAATTTTACTTTGCAATTTCTTTGTCCTGTAGCAGGCGTGCGCTGTCATGCACACCTGTTATTGGTCTGGTCACTGGTTTTAGCTTGTGATCAGATTGCTCCAGCCCAACCCGTACAGGCTGGGTAGGGCCAGCTCCAAGAAAAATAATAATAAAATAATAAAATGAAAATAACAAAATAAAAAGTGTAGAAATAGAAATTTTGCATGCCTCAGAAAAAAAATGTATTTTATTAATTTATTCACTGAAATTAAAATCAAGAATAAAAAAAATATACTGATTTTTTTAATTGGAATTTTTACCAACGGTAGAGTTAGAATTATTCATGGTGGATTTTTTACCAACGTCAGAGTTGAAATTATTTATGGTAGAATATTTACCAACGGTAGAGTTAGAATTATTCATGGTGGATTTTTTACCAACATCAGGGTTGGAATTTGTCAGAATCAGGAATATTATAAACAAATTATCATTGCATAAGCTAATAAATGTTTAGTAATTTAAGACAAAACCAGCAATGCAGTCTATCTCAGGCAGAACATTTAAGAGGTGATAATATCTTTCCTTTTACATAACTAGTCTCATACCATATAATCTCTATTGACCAGTTAGGGTTTCTAGTGACTATAATACTAGGTGATAACTCTTTAAACAAGACATTTCTTTTAAAAAAAAATATCAGATATCTTTTCTTTTCCAATTGAGATTACTTTTTACAATCGTCGCGATATCAAGAGTAACAATGCTTAATTTAGTGAATTTCTTGAAGTAAGAATGTAGTTTTTATGTGTATTTTTTCTCGGTTGACCATAAATCAACCATGGTTTAAAACTTAGTCAATCATTAATTTAGTTTAAAAATTGAAAAACTAACATAATTAGAAGTTTAAATTGGAGGACACCTTTAAAGTCAAAACTATATAATGAATCTCTTAAAGTAAGATCTTATGCAGCTTTACATGTGTATTTTATTCTATTTAAACATCAATCATTAAAATGCAATTCCTATAAGAAATGCAATTGTATGAGATATTAATTAAGGCAGTATACGTAACATAAAGAAAAAAAAAAAAAACAAGAAAGATCTGTACAAGGACTTGCCTGATAAAGAAGGGAGGAACGAACGAATGAAAGGGTTCACGATGATCACTTGAATGGCTGCACAGATGATGCCAGCTCCCTGTTGATCACTTCCCACCACAAAAATAATTCATCTAAAGAGTTATGCATGTATCTATATCTATGGTTTTTTAAATGATGAACAGGAAAACAAAAGAAAAAACACTTTTTTTCTAGAATAAAAAGAAAAGACTTAAAGAGAAGAAAATAATTAATTGAATGAATTGAGGACCATCTCCCCACTTCCATCTAAAGTAATTTGCCTACAACTATCCATATATCATACTCAGGGAATATGATTTATCCATAAAGGTTAAAAGAGATTCCTTCAAATTTGATTTACCCAGGTAGGCTAAAACAAAAAAATTGTAGGCTAAAAAGAGATTTCTTACATCCAGTTTTTTCCTTGTAAGTACTCGGCTAAACCCTTCATGCATGGGTAAGAAAAAACATTACCAGCATATACAAAAGTAATTTATGGCACACAAGAAATCAACCATTCAAACTAGCAATGAAATTTAAAAATAATAATAGTAATAACAGTAAGTTGCAGCTTTTTAGTAGAAGCTATGAACATATATGTAAGAATTCTTACAAGAGTACTAGCACTCTTTTATTTTTATTTTTTTCTTAAAACCAATGAAAAGCATTTCATTGAGAGAAATATTAAACTAATAACTAATAATTCGTTACAGTCCTTCTAAAGAAAAACTTTATGCTAAAAAGAGGAGAAATGTTAAAACAACATATATACTTTAGATGGATTAAAACTAGCATTATAAACAATTGTGAGATAAAGCGGCAATTCCATGAAAAACACAATTCGATGACATAATTAAGATAGTGACAATCATATAGAAGAAGAACTCACCTAGTAGCAAGTAGAGAAACAAATAGAGGTTCACGATGATCACTTGGATGCCCCACAAATGATACTGCCAATAACATATATAATT
The DNA here is from genome assembly GCA_026413675.1 of Populus pruinosa. Classification (NCBI taxonomy): domain Eukaryota; kingdom Viridiplantae; phylum Streptophyta; class Magnoliopsida; order Malpighiales; family Salicaceae; genus Populus; species Populus pruinosa. Next base: position 53,489,789 of record CM048592.1, read on the forward strand.
AATTCTAGCTATAATCGGTCAATGTTTTTTTCTTTTTTCTTTTAAATGATGAATAGGAAGAAGAAGAAAAAAAGAAAAGACTTGAAAACAAGTATAATTATCTAGGATGACTATCCTTACATCACACACTCAAAGTTACATAATTTACTCATAAAATAAATTTCATTTTTATTTTCACTATAAAAGAAAGATAAGGTTAAAAATTAAAGGAGATCGAGCTTTTATAGGAGAACTAGTAGTTTAACTCACCGAACATAAGGAAATTTACTTTTGTAAGTTTAAAGCCTTTACATTCGTATTAAATTTAAGGTAAAAGTTAAAAATATTAGCTACCAAGATTAAAGTCTTCAATTAACTATATGTCTTTTCAAGAAAAGAAGACTAATTATTTTTCTAATTAACCAATAAATTAAAATGCCACGTCTTTTTAATAATATGTATTTGATCCGTATTCACAATTATTTAACTTTACAACAAGATAGACGACTTATATATAAACTTGGATATAGAGATTAAACGAGTCTAGTAGAAGAAGATGGGATTAAATTAAATAAAATATTTCACTATCTTTCTTCATGGATCGTACTTGCAAACATGTATGAACACATAATGTATGCACAATATAAAGACGATAAAAAATAGCACAAGAATTAGTTGAAACACACACCACCTTGATAGAGACATAAATGAATGATTATGAATGGAAGGCTCACGATCACTTAGACACTCGCACGCTTGATTACACCTTTCTATCGATCGTTTCCAACCGCAAATATAATTTCTATCGATCGATTACACCTTTCTATATAGTTATGGTCTCTCATGGCTTTTTTCTTCTTTTTTTTAATGATGATCAGGGAAAATAACTAAACACTAGAAAAGCAGAAATAATTGATTGAATGAAAAATCCTATGTGCCACCTCCAAGGATCAAATCTAAGCTAGCATCAATAAGTAATCTGTTTATGACTATCCCTTTAGCACACTCAAGGAATAAGGACTATGATTTACCCATATAGAAGAAAAAGAGAGATTCCTTATTTCAGATTTGATTTAGTTGTGAAATAGACCAAAGACAATAACTTTAGCAACCTAAAGAGAAGTTCCTCCCTTTTCTTCCTTACACTAGGTTACAAGTGTGCGGCATTGCGGTAAATATATCTACTCTAATATGATATCTAGAATATCGAGAAATGAGGAAAATAAGGACTTATTGTTTTTTCGGTTGAAATAGAAAATGAGAATCGTCACCTAGTATTTTGATAACTATGAACCTTAATTGATCTTAGAGACGAGTATGGGAATTGATTACGTAAAGAAAAAGTATTAGCACTCTAAATACTTCTTACTAAATATAAGTTGCATTATTTAATTGTCTAATTAAACTAATTGTCTGATTGTTGGGTTGTCTAAGGTTGAAAACAAATCCTCCTTAGTAAAAAGATTCTTATCGAGTAAAAACCTAACCGTTTTAATATCAATAAAAACAAAACTCCCTTTTTAATATTGGACATATGTCTTATATATGTGTGTGTGTGTGTGTAATCCCAGATATTAAAAGAAAATAAAATAATTGTTTTGGTTTTTTAGAAATATTGGCCTATCTTATGGCTTTAATAAACTAGTTATTAAAGCCAAAAATACATGCTAAAATATATTTTTTTTGAATTTTTTGTTATATAAAAATATGATATAAAAATTTCTTATTAACTGTGAGAGACTTGGTTGTATGTATGAAAACAAAACATTTTTTTTTGTTGTTTAGATTTTTTTTACATTTCATAGAAAAATGAGTATTTTAATACCATATTTGTATCTTTACAGTATAAAAATACAAGTCGATATTAAGCAAAATTAATTGGTAGAATTTTTTTTAGAAAATCACATATTTTTTTAAAAGGATTTTTGGATTTTTTTTTGTTTTTTATATAATAAACAATATTATATAATATAATACTATAATAATAGAATGGGCTTGGCCTAGTTGTATGGGTTGGGCCTATCTTGGTTGAGCCAATACTAGCTTAAGAGAGATTGGGTTGAGGTATGCCTAGAAAAGAAAATAGGTCGAAGCGGGTCCAAAGAGTTGGCCCAATATCGGCCCAAAACAAGTGTTGGGTTGATGTCGGCCCAACAAGACTATTTAAAACGGACTGGGACGGACCCAATCCAATATATTTTGATTTAGAACAAACCCAGTCTAGCCCATAAACAGTGAATTTTTCATTGTTCACTGGCCAAATAGTGGAGATGATGCCGAAGAAGGAGGAAGAGGGGGGGGAGCTTACCTAATAGTGGCTCACGGTAGCGTTGTTGGTTCTTCTTCCAAATAAGGTGGTTGTGTACTGAGGAGCCACTTCGCCGATGGTTCTTCTTCTTTTTTTTTCTGTATTTTTTTTTGTATTTTATTTATATTCTTTCTCCTCTCTATTTCTCTATCTTCCTTCCATTTTTGTTTTATTTATATTCTTTATTTATTTGTTCCTTTTTTTCTTCTTCCCTTTCGTTCCTCTATTCTCCCTTGTTCTTCTTTCTTTTCTTTTTTCTTTTTGTTTTTCATTCTTTTCTCTCCTCTTTCTTTGTGTTTCTTTTCTGTTTTATATTATCCACCACTTCCCCCCTACCTTTTTTTCTTTATTTCTTCTCCCAGTCCTCCCCTGTATTTATAAGAGGCAGGAGAAGAGATCCACCTTACCATATTTAGTCATGTCAAATGGGTACGGTGGTTGGACGGTTAATGGGCTGCCGCCCCTAAGGCTTGTCCCCTCTATTTTTTCATCTTGGTAGGTCATGGATATGTGTTATGTTGGGTTTTGGGTTTTAAGAAGAGAGAGGGAGAGGCAAACAATTGTTGCAAAGGAGGGGAAGAAAAACCTTGTCCCCCCTGCTTTGCATGTTTATAGGAAGAAGATCGTGAACAGTTCAATCAAAACGACATCGTTTGCACCTTTTATTTTTAAGGAATAGTGCATGAAATAACATTATTTTGAATAAAATGTGTTGTTTCATTAAAATGAAAAATGGCGCCAAAGAAGTGCCAAATTCTAAGTCAATCGTCAATTTTTTATTTATTTAATGAAGTTCTTAATTGCAATTTTAATTTTAAGAATCAATTCAATTGCATCCCTGCCAAATTCAAATTCTAAATCAATTCAATTTTTATTTTGATCCTTGGCCTCGGATTTATGCAATTTAAGTTCTAATTAACCATCAAACTTTTAAATTTCTTCAATTTAGCCCTTGATTCTCATCAATTGGATCCCTAGAGTTTTTAAACTTTAATTGTTTTGAATGACATCAAAATTGACTTCTATAAGTTGATTTTCCTTGCAATTAAACCTCTAATTAATTTAATTAAATCTTTGATTGAAAATTCCAATTGAGTATTTAAACACCCAAAAAAGAACATTTTTACAAATGAGTTTTGTCAATTAAAATTGTGGATTACCATTTTGGCCTACTAATTTCACTTGGCATTTAGTCTTCCTGGACATTTCATTTTAGGCTTGCTTCAAGAGTATTTCCTTGCATTTATTTTATTATTTATTATTTTATTATAAAATGGGTAACATAGGTAATAATCAATCACATAAAAATACACAATGATTTAGGGGCACACATAACTGCAATAGTTTATTTCCATTTAAATGAATCCTTTACTACCGAAAATCTGTCCTTACAGTTAATAAGAGCTTTCTGAATATGATTTCGGCCATTTTAGTAGTCTCAACATTTCATACTTATCCTTCTCAAAACACAATTGACGTGAATATCTTTTTAGTCTTCGTCGATACAGTTGACTCTATTATACATTATTAGTCTATTATTTTTTTTATTTTTTTCTATTATTTTTTTGTAAAAAAAATAAAAAGAGTAAAAAATTGGGTTATAACAATAACAATTAAATTCAAGCATAATGTTACTCTCTACTATAAGAATTTAATTTACTCATTTAACACACAAAACCAATATTAATTAACTCATTTATACTACATTTAACAATTTCAACCCAAACAGTCCTAATTGTCATTAAAATATAAGAATTTAATTTATTCCTAATTAAAAAACATTATTTCTATTTTTATAAGTTTTTCTTAAAAAGTAATTAAAATCATTATTTTTTTTATCAAATTTTAAAAAAGTCATTCGTATTTCAATTCATATATTTATAAGAATTTAATTTTTTTAATTGATTTTAAAATTTCATTCCAAATCTATAGTGTAAAGATTAAACTGGATTATTGTAAAAATCAACAGGAGGTCTTGCTTGTTGGAGCTAATAATGCCCTATTTTTTTGGCAGCATATTCATGTGGTTTTATTTAATTTCTCTGGTTAGTTTATAAATTTATTTTGTTGGTTTCAACATTAATTTATTTCAAACCAATTTTCTTATCTAAATTTTGAGTCTTAAATAAGAAATTCTATGATGTTGAATTTGTAATCATAATATTTACCACATAAACACAAATATAAGAATAAGAGATAAATATGAAAGAGGGGATTTTTTAAAATAATATTATCATTTCTTATAGAATTGATTTTTTTTTATTTTTTATATATCTATTTCTTTTCTATACTATAAATATTAATATATAGATATAATAACATAAAAAAGTAGAGATCCGAACATAAAAAAATATTATTATTATTATGGGATAAACTAGCATGAAATCCAGAAATGGATAATGCTCGTAATCCCAACACAAAGCAATACCCAATGGAGTACAACTAAGGAAGTAGAAAGGGCCGAAGGGACTCTTTTTACAAGGAAGCTGCCACATTTTAAAATAAGAACTAGAACACTTCAAAAGTATTTTTTTAAAAAATTAAATTTATTTTTTTATTTTAAAATAATATTTTTTAATGTTTTTAAATTATTTTAATACGTTGGTATAAAAAATAATTTTTAAAAAATACAAAAAATTATTTTAATATATTTTTATGCTAAAAATAATTTAAAAAGTAATCACACTTATAAATATACTTGTAAATATGCTCTATAGTAGTCAAGAAACAGAAGAACAAAAGTTCAAGAAAGAGAAAAAAAAAAAAAGAATTCAATGCATAGAAATTGAATACGTTAGCTATGGTGGTGAGCATCACCTACCATTAATCATGAATCTTGTCGATCAAGAACTTAGCGAGCCTTACTCCATCTTCACCTACCATTACTTTGTTTTATCTTGGGCCACAACTTTCTTTCTTGGTAATTGTGATTCTTTTCTTCTTTTACGTTGTTGGGATATTTTTTTGGTATTGTAACTGTGTTTTTGTTGGTGGGTTTTCAATTTCTGGCATTTCACAAAGGCAAATGTGTAGGGCTGTTGTTTGTAAGATGGGGGATCATCGCAATTCAACTTTTAGAGGTTACATTGCTATGTTAGTTGTCATCAAACCTTATCAAGGAAGAGGCATCGGTAATGGCTTCTTCTTCTTCTTTTTAGAGGTTAATATTTATCCGTGATGAAAGGAAACTAGGGAGCCCATAAAGTGATTAAAAATTGATTGAGGAAGTTCAAAAGTACAAAAATTAAAATTTAACAATATATTTTCAATTTATAGAAGCCTTGCTGGCAAAACAAATTCAATATAAGAAAGAAAAATCCAAAATTGGATGTTTAAGGATCCAATCAGAATTTTTTGAAAGTTTAATCAACTTTATGAAGGTTTTAATTGCAATAAAATTGATTTTTTAAGTCAATTCAGGACTTAATTGAAGAAATCCAAAACCATGAACCAAACTGAAAAAAATGCGTGAATATAGGAACTGAAATTGACTGAATCAAGGGCCAAATTAAAAAAAATAAAAATTTATTGATCAATTAAGAGTCAAAATGCATAAATTTAAAAATAAAGACCAAAATAAAAAAACAGCCAACTTTAGAGCTAACATTTGAATTTGATAGAGATAATTAAATTGATTCTTAAAATAAATAAATAAAAAGAAACAACTAAAAATGGTGTTGTTTCGATGGCACTGTGTATCTTCTTTTTCCCTAAGATGTGTTGTAGGCAGGGGAAGAAGGTTTTTCTTTCCCTCCATTGCAATGTCTCCCTCACTTGCCTGAAAACACCAACACAACTCACATCCCCCTCATGACCTACCATTGTGGATGAAAGGGGTAGAGGGGACAAGCTCTGTGGGTGGCCTTGGGATGGCTATATAATGGCTGCCCAGCCTCTCTATGTCTTTGGCATGACTGGACAAAGGTAAGGTAATCTCTCTCTCCTTTCCCCTTATAAATACCCCCCTTGCCAAGAGGTGAGGGGAAGAATGAAAAGAATGACAAAAATAGATAAAAGAAAAAAAAAGAAAAAATAGAGAAAGAAAAAAACAAAAAGTTTGAAGGGAATAAACAGAAAAAAAAAGAGAGAAGAAAGAAGAGAAACAAAGAAACAATAGGAAAACAAACTCCTCGGCCTTCCACCATCTTTTTTTCCCTTACCAACTTCACTACAGCCTCTAAAACCACTATTATTCTGCTTCATCACAACCACAACGCCATCGGGAACCACCATCAACCCTAATCCCTTAGGACAAAACTTGTTGGGTCGACATCGGCCTAACCCTTGTTTTAGGTTGATAGTGACTCAATCTTTTAGGCCGACCTCAACCCAATATCTCTTTAGGTCTACTTCGACCCAATTTCTTTTAGGTTGAATTTCAGCCTAACGAGGGTGGGCTTAGCCCACATAACTAGGCCACGCTCATCCTAATATTTTATTATTATATATTTATAATAATATATAATATTTTTTATTACATATAAAAATAAAAATGCAACAAAAAATCCCAAAACAATTCCAAAAAAATCCTTTCAAAAATTTGTGATTTTCTCGCAAAATTATCTACCAATTTTAATTGATATTAGTTTGTATTTTTATATTGTAAAGATACAAATCCGATATTAAAATACCTTGTTTTCTCCAAAATGTTGCAAAAAAAATCTAAAAGAAATGTTTTGGTTTCATGCATACAAAAAGAAATGTTTTATTTCAATGTATACAACTAAGTCTCTAAAAAATATATATAAAAAATCATATTATATTTTCATACAAAAAAGAAATAAAAAAAAAGATATGTATTAACATGTATTTTGGACTTTAATAACTAGTTTATTAAAGTTATAAGAACTAGGTCCATATTTTAAAAATACCAAAAAACTATTTTATTTTATTTCCTATACAACTAGGTCCATATTTTAAGAACTAAGTAAGATGTATTTATAATATTAAATAAAAGGTAGTTCTTTTTTTTTTTGTTGATGTTAGAACAATTTGGTTTTTACCTAATAAAATAAGAATTTCTTTACTGATGATGACTTTTCTTAAATCTGAAATAGACTAACAATTAGAAAACACAATAAAACCTTAGTTTATAACAGATAATTAAATAAAGTAGTTTATCTCAAGTAAGATGTATTAGGAGTGTTGATATCTTTCTTTTACACAATTAGTCTTCGTACCCAATTTCTGAGACCAGTTAAGGTTTATAGTGACCAAAATATCAGGTGACGACTCTCATTCTCTCTTTCCACTGATAAAAAATAAAAATTTCTTGTCATTTTCATTTCTCAATCTGAGAGGATGTTTTTCGTGGTACCGTATACGTGCGACAATATATATAAAATCATATCTATCTTACCGCCGTATACGTGCGACAATATATATAAAATCATATCTATCTTACCAGTAATTTCATTGAAAACCCTTCATCTATATCTCAGATTTTAAATGTATAATTTGTAGCCGTTGTAAATTCACAAAAAAAAAACATTGATTTTTTTTAAATCTCATAACTTCCTAGATTTTAAAAATCCTGGGTTATAATAACCATGTTTTGGTACCATTTACAAGTATTCACATATCTATGCACACAACATGTTATCTATTGCAATATTTTTTAGTTATTATTTATGACTATAAAATAAACTCATAGTTTTTGTACAGCAAAACCTAAATTTTACCTTGCATACACCCCCAAAAACTTTTAGGAACCTCAAAAACCCATTTTTTAATCCCAAAACATCTTCTAATTAGCCTAAATAGTGAAAATCAATCTAAATAAAAAAATATAAATCTAATATACTTTTTCTAGTATGGTTAAAAAGAAAAATCATCTTTATTGAACTCCCTTCTACAAAACAAATCCATTAATATTAAAATTAGTCTTTTTATGACCAGAATATGATTAGCTTAATCTTTTTTTTCTCCTTTTTTTTTACCACATTCTCCCCCCGTCAACCTTCAATAACTAAAAATATGATAAAAATGAAGTTTTAAGATAGAGTCGTAAAAATTTTAAACTACATGATTAAATAAATATAAAAAACAAAAACTTCAAGGACCATAATAAACTTTTCTACAACTTTCAAAAAGGATTGCATTATAGGAGAATAGTTTAATGCACAATAACTTGAGTCTTGCTGCACAATAAAATTTGTCATGGTAAGAATAACAAATGTTTTAATTTAGATTACAACACGAAGCATACACAATTAAGATTACAACAAGGAGATTTCAAGAAGTAGTTAAACTTAGGTTATATTAGATATGACTTTTGTAAATTGATTTAATATATTTTTGACTTTTGATTTTAATTTTCTTTTTAAGTAAGTTAAAATAGCTTTTGATTTAATTTTTGTTTTTTGGTTATAAATTGGATTCAAACCTTTGATTTAATAAAAAACAATAAAATTTTACTTTAGTTTGTGGATTTTATACTGAATTCCTTATTAAAAAGTTATTTTGAATCATTTTTACAAATAATGCTTATAACTTACAGTTATTTTAATATATTTTTTCATAAATTATTTATAAAAAAACAACTTTTAAATTATAATTCAAAGTAAAATATCATAATCAGTTATGAATTGGATTCGATGGAAGGAAGATGGGAAGAGGGGAAATGGGTAACGGGAAATTAAAGAGAGATGAAGATCTGCGCATGGCTATCTGTACCAGAACAGATGGAAAAAACTCGAAACAACTCGGCTAGAATTTAGGCAAGAAATTCAGAATGAGCCAACATTTTAAGTGAGATGAAATTTGTCTCACTTTGTTTTATTAAACAGAGGAGCATTTAGAGGATAGAATATTTAGAGTCTCTAGCAAAAGCCAGCAAGGTATCTGCTCGAAAAAACCATTAAACAAGAGATTATTCTGCTAGGAAAACATGATATCAGTATCACACTTTCGAACAAATAGTACAGCATCAAGTCTCAGTCATCTTGAAATATGTCGACAACAAGTCACATAAGCATACGCAATAGAAACAGAGCATCAAACTGACACAGAAAACATACTGATGCAGCAAATACCCAAGTCGTAGAGCCATTAGTTTGAGCAGAAGGGAGAATGGAAGTCCACACATAAAACTGTAAACATTATGCCCTTGTTTTTGAAGATTCAGACACTTCAAAAGAAACACGCTCTTATTTTTGGGAAGTTCACATAGCAAACACTTAGATAGATAAGTTGACATTCTTTTTGTTAGGATGCTGGTATGCAAACCCGATAAGACAAAAGGTAAGAGACACGATAAAATGAGAAATGAAACACACAAGAATTTACGTGGTTCACCTAATTGGACTACGTCCATAAGCAAGTATAAAAGGATTTTACTAAGTAATGTGGAAATACAACTTTTCTCTAATAATAGGAGAATAACAAAAATCTCTCTATTAGCAGAAGAAAACACCTCACTTACTATCTCATAAATACCTCATAATTTTGTGGGATTACTCTCTCCTCACCCTCTTTTTTTTCTCTCTACTTGCTCTCAAGTTTCTCTTTTGTGATGTGTCTATAATGCTTGGATGCATTGCCTATTTATAGGCAAGTATCCATGCAAAAGACAAGGGTAAGGTAGTTGGCACCAAATTGGTGCCCATTGTTTTTGAATTTATAACACCAATTGATGCCTAACATTGTTGACAAATTGATGCCCATTGTTTTTGAATTTACAGCACCAATTGGTGACTAACATTGTTGACTTTGTCAACAGTGTTTAGGTGGCTTCACACTTTTGGTAAATAAAACTGTGACATTATGAAGCCAATTTCTATCCCATTGTTACAAAAGCTTCTTGTGATGATTTTGAGGGTGTAAATTCCTTTGATGGAAGAAATTCTATGTCTTGAAGAGGAGCTTTGTGGACACTGTTGAAAACTTTTTTTGTATTTTCTTCAAGGTTTCTCAAAGTCACCGTCTTCTTTGCCAGTGCCTTGCTTAACTTGAATTTTTGTATCCAATTTGGGCACCAAGTAAAGAATTTGCCATGTTTTTCTATTTCATTTTCCAAACAATTCACAGCTTCAATTTCGTTGTTCGCATCTTCCAGCCATTTGCTGACATCTTTCTCAATTTCTTCAGCATTCCTTTCGGCAGCTTTGACATCATTTTGTATGCGATCTAGTGCGAAAGCCAGGATCTCCTTTTGTTTATTGAATTCGACAAAAAAAATCATTGAAACAGAACATGTAACGAAACTTCCTTATTGCTGGTTCCAGCAAGAGTTCTGCTATCTTAGATATAATGGATTCACCAACACTTTCGATAGCCATTTTCTGCCGGTCTGAAAATCAGAGACCTAAGGATAACGACTGTGAGAGCGAGTCATTACAAGTAAAATAGGCATTGAGAGAATGAGAATAAAAATTTTATTACCTTAATTTGTGAAAATATGTGCGAAAATCATTGGTATTGATTGCTCAATAATAAAATATAGCGAGGAACGAAACGAGGAGTCCTTTAGCTCTATATGAACCCATCTTCCAAAGCAAGAAGGGAAGGTATAAATATAGCAATAAAAAGAAAGAAATATACTTTATTTATTTTTGGAAAAATTACCCTAGTATTTTATAGTTTAATTAAAGTTATATTTGCTTACCAAGTTTGAAAAGACATCTTCTATATCCTAAATTTTTATGTGCTTGTAATAATTTACATTCTATATCTGATTATTTACAAGTTTGCCAATATTTTTTATTTAATGACCAAGAAGATCATGTTGTGTTAAAATAACAAAAATACCATAAAAGCACAAATTTGGATCTATACATTGACACAAAAGGAAAAATATCACCATCCATTTAAGTTAAATATCAAATTTATTGAAGTGAAACTTATGAGGAATATATTTCATATTCTGGAGAATATACGGATGAGTCGAAGTCTCTGAATCAGAATTCATGCTTTAGAGAGTTTTGAATGCTTTACAGGACCAGTGAACAACGTTGGCAAATTTACAGCAGATCCCATAGAAATAACATTCTTAAACCCCAACAAGTCAGATCCCATCCTTACACACCAGTTGCTGGAGCCAAATTCGGGTAACAAATTATCATAACCAACTGATCCATTTCGGCTCGGAGGCTTCAGTTTTGTACCAGTCATCAACTGGTGCTCTTTGCTTTGCAGCCTTCGAGGAAGAAGTAAAAGCCTCCAAAAATAGCATCATCATTATTACTCACCTAACAAAGAGATGAACGGATAAAAGGTTCACCACGGTCAATTTTTTTTTCTTTTTCTTCGTTTTTTTTTTTTTTGAAAATAATGAATAATGGGAAAAAAAGAGAAGAAAAACTTGCAAAGAAGCACTATTAATGGAACTAGGTTATGATGACAATCTCAAATAATATGATTTATCCATTATATTTTGCATTATATATGTAAACCAAAAGAGCTAGGCTTTTAATGGCATCCAAGTGTAGTTGCTTTTTTCATCCCACTTTTTTTGTTTTATTTTATTTCAATCATTCAATTTTGTTTCTGCTATTTTATCTTTAAAATAGTCTGCAGCCAATTAAATTCAGATTCAAATGTTTTTTAAAAAACTGGAATGTTCCATAAATATACGAGTGGAACTGGAAGATTCAGTCAGATGAACTCGATTATATATAAATGGAGAACAAAGTAACTGGGGACCTACAAAAAGCATGAAGCTGATCGCACACGGCTCTGCCAATGATTACAACGGCAATTCTTCATGTGTGTATGAATTTGGAAAGTTTTTTGTAATTCTCATTGAACATACATCTAACATCCAGCAAGGAACTTGAAAAAAAAGATGTAATATAAACAAAAACCATCAAAATTCGTGATGGCTAGCAACATGCAATTCTTCAGCTTTAAAGGGAAGTTCAGGAAACTAGAACCCGTTTAAACAACAAGGTAATTGAACTCGCAGCTAAACCCGAGTACATTATAGTATCCTCCCCGAAACACCATCAAGTTTCGATGTTACCTAGTTGTCACGTGATTTTTTCACACCTTCCTCACAATAGTGTTATGCTCACTGTCTCAGCAGAATTTGTCATATGTATAAATAATTAATTTTAAATAAAAATAATAGTTTATTTATAATTATATTAATAATTTATTAAAAGTAAGCTGAAAATTATAAATTAACACCAACCTCAAATTTGTCAAACCATGTATTGATTTGAGGCATCCATTCAAGATGCTTGGATATTTGACTCAATTGAAACAATGAAATCTCCATCGACGATTTAAACGCCGATGATATTACTCAGGCGGCCTCAATGTTTGTGAACCTAAAAATAAATGAAATACATTCAATAGTGATTACTTCATAAATTATGTTGTATTTTTTAAAAAAAAAACTAAAACCTTAACAAACTTACATTAAAATTTTTAATGGCCCTCCACAATTTTCATGGTCCGTCGATAATTCAGATGATGTGGTCAGAGATGCATTTAATGCACCACCCTTTGAAATTCGCACAGTCCGTTGGTAATGTTTTCGGTAACATTGACTCGCCGACAACATACCGATGGACAATAATATGTCAGTATTGATGTCGATGATTGTGGCATTTTAAATAATTATTTTTGAACTCTTTGTGAAATGTCAACGGCCTTAAGTCTATTAGTATCGATGTCGGTGACGGTGGTGGAATTTCAAGTAATTATTTTTGAACACTCTATGAAATATTGATGGCCTTAAGTTCATCTGTATCGACATCGGTGATGGTAGTGGCATTTCAAATAATTATTTTTGAACTCTCTGTGAAATGCCGATGGCCTTAAGTTTGTCGGTATCGACGTTGGTGATGGTGGTGGCATTTCATAATTATTTTTGAACTCTGTGTGAAATATCAACGGCCTTAAGTCCGTAGGTGACAATGGTGGCATTTCAAGTAATTATTTTTGAACTCTCTATAAAATGCCGACGAACTTACTTCGTTGGTATCGACGTCGGTGACGGTGGTGGAATTTCAAGTAATTATTTTTGAACTCTCTATGAAATATTGATGGCCTTAAGTTCGTCTGTATCGACATCGGTGATGGTGGTGGCATTTCAAATAATTATTTTTGAACTCTCTGTGAAATGTCAATGGCCTTAAGTTTGTCGGTATCGACGTTGGTGATGGTGGTGGCATTTCATAATTATTTTTGAACTCTCTGTGAAATATCAACGGCCTTAAGTCCGTAGGTGACAATGGTGGCATTTCAAGTAATTATTTTTGAACTCTCTATAAAATGCCGACGAACTTACTTCGTTGGTATCGACGTCGGTGATGGTGGTGGCATTTCAAGTAATTATTTTTGAACTCTTTGTGAAATGCTGACGGATTTACTCCGTCGGTATTGACGTCAGTGACGATGGTGGCATTTCAAGCAATTATTTTCGAACTCTTTATGAAATTTCGAACAGCCTTAAGTCCATCGGTATCGACATCGGTGATGGTGGTGGAATTTCAAGTAATTATTTTTGAACTCTCTATGAAATGCCGATGGACTTATTCTGTCGGTATTGACATTGGTGATTCTTGCATTGTACAAGAAAGGTTGTATTTGTATTGTCTATTTACCTTTCTGCAAAAACTTAAATGATAAATTGTTCATCGCACAAAACAATAACAACAGTGCTTAAACAATAAATATTTCATGCTACAAAATATATCATCCATAATCTAAATTACATGAAAAAAGGACAGTTAGTCAGAATCTTCTTCTTCTTCTTCATCTATTGAATAGTCATCACCTAGTCATCACCTTCATCGCAATCTTTAATATGAATATCATCTTCTTCATCGACATTTGCTTGTTCGCTAGAGCTCAATACAACATTCAACTCCTCTGCGTTAATATCAACAAGACTATTATCGAAAACATGAAAATTTGAATTTTCTTCCAATTCAATCGAAGGAGCAACTTGATATGGTTCAACCAATTCACTAACTTGAAAGACTTTATCTCGCACACTTGTGTCTTCGTTCTCATCCTGAACAACTTCAACACAACCCTGGGTTTTCATTTTTAAAACGAGCAACCAATCCACTCTTGATTGATCCTTCTTAAATGAAGGGGTGCATGTGTAATAAACTTGTTAACATTGTTTTGTGAAAACAAAGACATTGTTTATGATGAAGAGTCTAGCTTTTAAGTTGATTTCGACTAGACCATAGTGCGAATCAACTATGATTCCTCTGTCAATCATGTCATACTAATAGCATTTGAATAAAAACACTCTATTTTACTCGTTATGATATTGCAATTCAACGACTTTTTCTAATCTATCATAGTAGTCAACTTCTAACTCACTACTAGTGGATCCCTTAACATAAACACCGTTATTGTATGTCTTTCTTCCTTGCCAGTATTCTTTAGTATGGAAAACATATCCATTGACAAAATACTCGTTGTAGCACTTACATTTTCTTTCAGGCCCCAGGCTTAGTTAAGATAATGACTTATGACTTAGACGCACTCCTTCCCATTTAATAAACCTTGTATGTAATGTACATTAATAAACAGTAAATGAACAAGAATCTAGTAATGACATGCATACATATAGTAATTTTGCAAGTTAAAATGAGTTTCTGATAGTGCTTACATGTGTTTTGAACCACATGACAAATTGTTCATCTTGTAATTGAAAGATCTAGGATTCGGTTAACTGTGAGTTATTAAAGAGCAAATACTGTCGATGTTGCCTACAAGTGATAATAAGTGTATGATATTACAATAAACAATTAATAGTATATTACTAACAAAGTTTAATTAGTATTACACGCGCGCACGTGCACACACACACAATATATATATATATATATATATAAACTTACTAAATAAAAGGTCTCAGCTTATCACAATTAAATAGAACATAATTGTGTGCATGTTTGAACTCTACTTCTGACAGATATCTTTCTCTTACGATATTTTTAGGTGTGGATCATCTAGTAGTGGAGAATATTGACAAGTTTCCACTAGAAGGCACGTCACTGCCATCATCATGTCATGGAACGCAATTGACTCTTGTTCTCAAATGAGGTTCAAAATAGTACGAGATAAATGTTGAGATTTTTTTAATAATATAGGCCTCACATCTCGAAGCCTCAACATACGCCTTGTTCTTAACCTTTTTTTTTTAGATTAAACAAGTACCTGCATTGAATTAATCAAGTATTTTCAATTAAGAAAAACATAGAAAATACTTTTATATGTGAATTACATTGCAACTGTAATATCTAACCATTTGAATGGGTACATCCATCTATATTGGACCGGTACTCTAGCATTTTCCTCGAATGGTAGATGTATAGGGAGATGCTCTATTGAGTCAAAAAAATGATGGAGGGAATATCATTTCAAGTTTGCATAATGTCTCGATGATATTCGTTTAAAGCCTCCCAATGTGCTCAACTTGCTGGAGCATATATCTATGAAGAAATGACTAATCTCCGTGAGTGCATCCCATATTCCCTTTGGCAACAAATCACAAAAACCTAATAGGATGAGTGTTTGCATAAACAAGTGGAAGTCATAACTATTCATTCCATACAATCTGCAGTCCTTTATATTAACCAACCTTCATATGTTCGATGCATGTCCATCCGAAAAACATAAACTCTTAAGTCATTTATAGACTAACAGTTGTGCATTTTTCTCTAACACGAAGCTTACTCTTGGTTTTGCAACCCGTGATTCATCATAAACCAACTCCATATTTTTACAATTATAGTATAAAGTTATATCCAATCTAGCCTTGATGTTGTCCTTTATCTTCCCCTTCACATTCATGCAGTTGTGCATTTTTTAGATTACTTATGTCTATGGAAAGACTTATGTGACGGTTGTATATGTAATCCTTAGACTTGAGATCACTAAGTTATTTTATATAGAGAATGTTATGCTTTGATCCTGTTACATGTTATCTTAATTGAGGTAACAAAATGATAGATATTGGGTATATCGTGAACCACATGAAGGTACTTGAGTGATTAAGAGAGGATTTCATCACCCTATATGAATTAGAAAAAAATATTCCAACTATTCTCAAATAGTATTGACTAAGAAATCCTTGGTCAAGGTGGAATAATATTTAAAAAGAGTTTCAAATCTTATTTAAATAATCAATTACTATTATGTAGAGAATGACATGATTTAATATGGTAAGCATGCTTCATGCTTTAATGTTAAATAAAAACATTAGTGATAAAATAATATTAATTACAATGAGAAACTAATAATTGAAACCACTAATAACTTTTCTAATATTTAGGGGATCATGACATGTTACTAGACAATGCATATGATCTTCAAATCTTCAATTGTAATTTATTTAATTATAACTATAATTTATATTTGGGCGAATATATTAGAAACCTAATAGGTCATACACATTAAGAATTAAATTGTGATGATTTAATTAAGTATAACTTGATTAAAATATATTTCAGAAATTAAGTACTATAATATAATTAATACAAGGATTATATTTCCAGATCTAGAAAAATCAGATAAGGACTTGATTGAGTTAATTTATAAAATTATTTTAAATTAATATATGGATATTATTTGAGGGGAAAATTGATATTTTGTCAATTTATAGGGTTTTTCATATTTCCTTATAAATAATAAGCTATGCCTCTTATATCTTAGGAGTTGTTTGTTAGATAGAAAAACTATATATGTCACATAATAAAGAGATAATACTCTAGGCATAACATCGCTCTCTCCTAAATAGGGACTTGAAAGATTTTTCATTAATGATTCATGTGGATTACCGTTGAAGGACGGACAATTGGATGACTTCTAGTTTGCAACAATTTAGTCTTTAAAAAATTATTCAAAATAAAAAATGATTAAATCTTTAGGTAATAAATTCCAAAACAACTCTAGATCTGTTTAATGAGATTCTAGAAACTCCTGAATAATTTTATTTCATTGTTTCAGCTACGTATATACTATTCGACAAACCCAACACCAACTTCATCACAGGTTTAACATTTCTTTTACATGTTGGGAATTTGGTACTAATGGGTGTATTTTCTTAAGTTAAATAATGTCACACAATCTAGGTTCAAGTGGTTTATGAATCAAACAGTGGTTGTTATTTGACACCGCAATTAGATGGCTCCTATTTGATATATGAAGCTATGCTAAGGGAATCATGCTTGTATCACATATAATAATAATAGTAATAATAATTACATATTAACAAGCATCATTTGATTAGTAAGTTTCCAAATTTTATCCACGGATATTATAACCTCCTAATTTATGCAAGTACTTTGCTAGATTTCATGCAAGCAATCCCTAACTCTAGTATTTTCTTTGTGTTAAAAATGGAGACTTCTTGGTGTTCGCCGGAGCTTGGGTATACCATTTTTGAACAAATAACAAGGTAAAAACATCTTTTAACGATATTAAAATCATTTATTCATTTAAACTATCAATATTGTCATTTATAGTGAAACATTTAATTTTACTACATTGAAAATACGTTGACCAATAGAATCCCCGCCTTCAGCCAACCCCAAATTTGTCTATCATCTTATAATATTGATCATTACATTATGCGATTTCCAGCTAATGATAGGATATAAAATAATTTTTTATATTCTAAATTAATTTTTTATACGCCACGTGTTCAACCTTATCTGCCCACTAGGAATGGATAGAAAGTGGGGGAGAGACACGTTAAAAGGCTTAAAAAAGAAAAAGGAAAAGGAAAGACAGAAATAAAAGAAAGGTTGAGAAAAAGGAAAGGAAGTGGAAATAGGCAGAAATGGAAAGGGACATAGAAAGATCGGAGGAGAGTAAGAAAAATATATGAATATGTGATGTCCTATTTCTGATAAAAAATACTGTTTTTTTTTTTCTCTTTTATTAGGAATTTGGTTGGACACTTTAATAATATAATAACAAAAAAATTAAAATATTGATGAAATTATTATTCATTCAAAACACAGATTTACTGTGGACTACGAATAGTATTTTTTTTCTTTATTTATATTTTGAGTTTTAGTTTTTAATCGCAATGCTCGTTTGATTTTTTAAGGAGAGAAGGACCTGGAATCACTACAGGGAATAAGGAGAGAAATAGCGTGTTTGTTTTATATTGATATTAAAAATAATTTTTTTTAAAAAAAAAATTATTTTAATAAAATTTTAATTAAAAAAACTACTTTAAAAACCTTAAAATCACTGCATGATAAAAGGAAAAGAAAGGAATAGGACAAAGGAAGAAAGTGAATGAGAGAAAGAAAGAAAGTAAGGTCATGTACGAGGGCCAGTATTATAGAAAATAGGAGATGAAAATTAGTATGAAAAAGAGAATGATAAAATGGTTGTCCAAATCATAGTGCTTTTTATAATTCTATTTAATTTATAGAAATATTAAATTAATATATTTTTAGTATTTTATATGATTTAAAAAATATATGTGTATAAAAAACTATTTTAATATATTTTTAAAAGTATATGTCACAGTACCAAATTATATTATAAATTAAAAAAATAGGGTTTTATGTTCATTAGTACTTACTTAGAGTCATTTAATTGTGGACAACATGGTGTATTATTTTGAAAATTTTCAATTTTATACTTGAATTTTTTTTTCCACAATTGATTCTTTTTAATTATAATTAGAGTTCAACTGCATACTTTTTTAAAGATAAAACTTGAATAAAAAGACAGGGGACTAGATAAGTGAAAAACTCAGCTAAAAGAGGTAGCGGCTCTATAATTTGTTTGCAAAGTTTATTTTAGTTCCTCATTTTTTTAAGTTATTAAATAATAAGTCCTTATAATTTTCCAACATTGCATTTTGAATTTTTTTATTGATACTTTTATATATATTTTTTTGAAAATAATTTTAAAAATGATGTTTTCATTAGTACCCATTTTCTATGATATTGTTTTGGCCTTATGTAGTCTTTCTTCAATTATTTTTAATTTTGTTAGATGTGTTTAATTTTTTAAGAGGTTAGTATAATTTATCTCTAAATATTTTTTGTACATTTCAAATAAATTAAGTATTTAATTTTTATAATATTTTGAATATGTGTAGCCTTACATAGTTTTTTTTTTCTTTTATGATATTAAAAAAATATATGTATATTGATTTCTATTATAAATTAATTTTAATAAATAAATTTATTAAATATAACCAAATAAATAATTCATGTAATACTAAATACTTAATCTATATTTATCCCTCAATTTTCTAGGCAAGCAAAAGCAAAAGGAGCTAAACTTATTCCCGACCAAAACGTCAAGAATTTCAGGAGAACAAAAGAAGAGATTATTACTTGACCAAAAACAATTAGTCCGCGTCCAAAGAAACCGAGTGAATGAGAGAAAAAGACTATTAGCTAGAAAACAATAAACAGAACCAAGAACTTTCTGTATGGTTTCCAAGAAAAATGAAATGAAACGAGCAACACAACCCTCTTTCCCCTCTAAGAAAAGAAAGATAAAGAAAAAGAAAAGGAAGGGAAAGAAACAAAGAAGTTCGAGGAAGTGAGCAGCCTTTGTTCTGCTGTTCACACAGACTAAGAACTCCTACCATTGTAAAATCATATAATTAAAACACAACAATAAAAATGTAATAAGCAGCTGTTTAATGCTGTTGTTCTTTCTTCTTGTTTTGCTTTTTTGATTTTATCATATTTTCTACCATTATTGTGTTATTTTTGAATCTGACTCCCATATATAATGAAAGTAAGAACGTTCATTTCTTTATAAACATTGACTTTGATTTTTCCTTCATAAAGCCATAATCCTGCAATTGTCCTACAAATCACGAAAAACTAGATCAACATGAAGACTTATCAGATCCTAATGAAAAGCTGTCAAAATCCTATCAGAAATTAAGGAAGATGACGTTAACTTCAAATCTGAGGATTAATTGTAGCAGATCTTATAGCGTTCAGCTGATTGTTTTACTTGTTTAAATAATTCTCTTGTAAGCCTAATGGTTCACGTCTTCCATCATTGCAACCTTTTTTTCTGTGATTGAAAAATCTATAATAGGAACTTGCAGTGCATCCATTCTATGATGAAAGTTCGGAAGAGGGGAAAAGAGAGATGAAGATCTGCGCAGGGCTACCTGTTTTGGGAATTATGGATTTTTATCTCTAATTCAAAACGGCACCAATTATAAGTTCAATAAAAAAAATCTGTAACACAACAGATAAAAAAACACTAAACAACTCGGCTAGAATTTAGGAAAGAAATTCAGAATGAGCCAAGATTTTAAGTGAGATGAAACTTTATTCTTTGAAAAAAAAATTATTTTGAGGTATATTTTTTATTTTATTTTAGTGGAACTCGAGTTTATTGTGTTAAGGAAAATGTTTTTAAAAAAATGTTTTGAGCATTTTGATGTAGGCAGAAGCTTAAAACATAGTAATTAAAGAATATAAATTTTTTAATTTGTGAAAAAAATATAGATATAAACTTTTAAATTTACAAGTTTATTTTTTAAAAAATAATAATAATAAAGTTTATGTTTTTACTAAGATTACAAAGTCTTAAATATACCAAAAACTTTACCTCAACTAGGAAAAAAAAAAAACCAGAATTACAAAGGAAAAATACATAACATCCAAATTAAGCAAGAAATCCAAAAATAATAAGGAAGATCACAAAAAAACTACCAAAACCATGGTTCTAGCATGATTTTTGATATCTAAAGATTCGACAGTCCATATAAGAATTTAAGTATGATCCGAGAATTGGATAAAACATTATGGTCCTTTTAAGTTATTAGTTTGGTCTGACATGACCAAACCTTTTCTATTGGTCCATAAATTTAATGCCCCTTAATATAAAAAGAAATAGATACCTGTTTAACTGAGTTAACATGTTTTAGTTCTTTTTTTATGATTCAAATTGTAAATTTAATATTTTTTCTAGGTTGATTATGTGTGATATTATTATATATTAACATCTTAATATTAAACAACAAAAAAATTCAAGCTTAATTGTTTTAGGTTGGCCTATATTTTACTAATAGTCTGAGTTGTTTTTGGATTTGTCAAATAAAAAATGAGTTAAACTTAAGAAAAACAACTCAAGATTGACACTTAAAATAAAAAATAAATAAAAATAAATCATAATAATAAAATTCTTAATTTATGACACCACAACAAGATGCTTCGAAAGAAGCTATCTAAAAGGAGGGTGGGGCTACTCTTAGCCAATGAAAACAGCTTCACATGCAACACAACAATGTGAAAAAAAGTAGAAACAAAAGAAAAGGATTCTCAGCCTGTTTTCTCTTTAATGAACACCCTCTTGGATTCTCTAGCATTTAGCCAACAAGGTATCTGCTTGGAATTACTTCCACCAATCTAAGACATATCCTCCGCTGCTCCACAGCTTAAAGACATGAATCTCCGTGAAATTACCTAAGGTCGAGTTGACCATGTAATAGGTAACCAACTGATGCGATCCAACCATCAAAGAATTTATTGGAGGTTCTAATTAATCTAGTTACTAGGCTTAGGATTAAGAAGTTTAAAAAAGCTTTCAATATACTTTTTCAAAATACATGGGCTAAGGTTGACTTCAAGAGGATGTGTAATAATAAAAACAAGTCTTGATTAATTTGATTCATGTTCAAGAGGAGCTTGTTGGTGGAGCCATGACCATTACACAAAGATGAAGAAGAAAACTAAATTCGGATAGTCGACCTTTTATTACTCTTTTGGTCATAATTGGAGCTACAGAGCAAATTTTGTTGTGATTCTAGTTGGACTGGAAACTAGACTTTCATACCTTTCTAAAGGTATATGACATGTCTTCTAATTCATTAAAACGAGAGAGAACCATTCGTTTTAAATTAAATCTTGTTGTTGCCACATACGAAAACAACAAACTTGTCTTATTTAATTAGTTGGCCTATCAAACTTTATTTATTTTAAGAGGGGATAATTGTTGGGGTTTTAGACTCGTTTATTTTGTTTATTTTATTAGTTTGAGTTGATTATTATCTAAATTGGGTTGATTATTATTTAATTAGTAGCCATTGTTGGCTCCTCCCTTCTCTCCTAAACAATAACCTCTGCAATAACCTTTGCAAGCTTCTTCTTCCTCCTCCCAAACCAACAATGACCCCTGCACCTTCAAACTCCACTTACTAGTTACAACACCAGCAACTCCAGCAGACCAATAATTGCCACCATTTCAGTTTTGTTCTCCTCCAGCACGGGTAGCAGCAGCAGCAGCAGCAACCATGCCAATGTTTTCTCCTTTTTCTCCCTTCAACAGCCAACACCGCACACCACCATCTCCACCAATGGCTTTGACAGCAGTCTGACAAAAAGGTCATTCGGCCACTCCTTCTATAATAACCCAATTTTAGATTCTCCAGAATTTTCTTGGATGTTATTTTTATTTCTATTTTGATTCATAAAAATCCAAAAAAAATTAAAAAAAAAGTTTAAAATTCAAAAATATATTTTTCTCGGGTCAATCGCTATCGGGTCAATACAGGTCAAATCATGTTGATTGGGGTAAAATTTAAGTTTCAAGCTATTTTAGATCAAAACTGTTATTTTTTGTCCAAACCTGGTCAGCGAGATTGATACCAATTGAAAATTATTTTTTGATGTTTGAAATTATTTTTTTAATAATTAAAATTGATTTTTAGCCGTTAAAACCGGTTTTTTCTATACTGATTTAAGTTTTTAATTTTACTTTTATATATATATATAAATAAATCAATAACGCAGAAGTTTTATTATGGTAGTTGGTGCAGCTGGGATAGGTAAAACATTTTCTTCAGGACAACGTCGTGTCCCCTGGTTATAATTTTTTGTGTACCTTCAGCATTAGCTATAAAAAGCAGTGAAAATTTGCAACAAAAACAAAAAGAAGAAGAAAAAAAAGAAGTGAATATGAATGATAATACTATTCATGTTTTTTTTAGCATTTTCTTCACAAGAGTAAGTTATTGATTTTTTTTTAAAACAATTCAAAAAATATCAAAATTATCTTGGCTATTAAACCTAATAGTATTTTAGTTCTGAACGGCTTACAACACTAGATGAAATCTTAAATTCAGCCAAATTTGACATTGAATCTAATTTTGCCACGTCACTAAGCTGCACAAGATTTTTCGTACACCTAGTGATGTGATAAAATTAGATCCGAGATCATATTTGGTTAAAAATCGAAATGGATTTAGGTTTTCATTTAATGCGGTAAGCTCTATTAAATTTTAAAATTTATAGCTGGAAGATACCAATTTATTTAGATTTTGGACCAATTTTCAAAAAGCCAACTGAATTTGACTTTGACAAATTATTTTATAATTTTTTATTGGTTTAATCTAAAAAATTAAAATTTAGAAAGTCTCAATTCATATCTTTTATAAAAAAAAATGTTAAATTTTTAATCAAAATAAAACTAAAGAAAAAATTATTCAAAATCATGTTATATTGACTATGAAAAGATGACAGGGGCCAATTATTATGGGAGAAATAAATATTAAATTCTATGAATTAGGGTGCTCAAGTCTAAAACCATGAGCAAAAACTTTCATAGATAGATAAGAATGAAATTGCCTAACTTATCCAAAACTATCTATGACAAGCTTGAATACCAAGATAGTAGCTTGTATATGGCCTCCAGAATCCTCAACGAGCTGATTCTTGAGAAGCAGGATGGATTTCCATAAAAAGTTCCGACGGAGTCGAGTAGCGTGCCTGATGACCGCTTGTGGCGTGGGAAGAATACTAATCCAAAACTGAACCATTCAGTGCAAAACAGACTTAACAAGCTCAAGCCTCCCAACATAGGTAAGATTCTTCCCCATCCAGCCATGAATGGCGCCCGCTTCAAGCTTGTGTAGCAAGGGAGACTACTGACTAGCTAAAAGCCTTGAGAGTTATATTTAGATTTCTTTTTCTTTATCTTGCTAAAAAAAAGTACATCTAGCTCGATAATTATTTAGATTCAATTTGATTTTTTATTTTTAACTCAATTAAATGTTTATTTAAGATTTTGAATGGATTTATTGAGTTCCCTTTTACACATAGCTAACTTTGATATCCCCTCCTATGTATCCAACTCTCCAATAAAAGGAGCAATATTTCATTACATTCAGCATAATATTTATCTAACATGTATGACAATTGTCGCACCAGGCATCGCGGCGATCTTCAAAAAATTTACTCAAAAGAAAAGATTTTTGGCATCTTTTTCTTGGATAAGGAAGGTCTTGCTTAAAGAGTCATCATCTAGTATAATAATCACTAGGTACCCTAACTGGTCAACGAGATCCTATGGTATGGAACTGGTTATGTAAAAAAAAAGATATTATCACAACTTAAACATCCTACTTAAAGTACACTGCATTGCTAATTTTATCTTAATTGTTAACAGTTTATTGATTTTATGTTATGATGGTTTGCTTGTAATGTTCCTAACTTTAGCGTCAGTGAATATTCAACTACGGATACTATTGCACGTGTGCGACGTCGCGACGAAAATTTCCACTTTAAATCTAAAATGAATGTATCTGTCTATCTAGCAAATATAGGGAAACAAGAAATTCTTGTCTTTTATCATTGAAAAATGGAATGGGAGTCGCCACCTAGTATTTTGGTAACTAAGAATCCTAACTGGTCTCAGAAATCGGGTACGGGAACTGGTTGCGTAAATGAAAGATATTAACACCTCAAATACGCCTTACCTGAGGTAAGTTGCATTATTTGATTGTCTGATAAAAAGCTAAGGTGTTATTTAACTATTGATCTGTTTAGGGTTCAAGAAAAGTCCTCCTTAATAAGAACGTCCTTATCTTATCGAGTAAAATCCTAACCGTTCTAACGTCTATACAAAAAAAAAATATTTTTAATATCAGGAATATGTTTTACGTATAAATTTGTAATCCCAAATACTAAAGAAGACAAAAATATACTTTTTGAATTTTTAAAATATTGATGAAGTTCTTATGGCTCTAACAAACTTGTTATTAAAACCAAAGTGCATGCTAAAACCTTTTTGAATGTTTTTGTTTTATGCGTAAAAAAGACTAATTTTTTTTTGTTATAGGAAAATACAATGTAATGATTTTTTTTAATCTTTGAGAGACTTGGCCGTATACATGAAAACAAAATATATTTTTTTGGTTTTACAATTTTTTTTGCAATGTTTTGATGAAAACCATGTATTTTAATACTAGATTTGTATCTTTACAGTATAAAAATACAAATCAATATTACACAAAATAGATAAAAAAAAATACATGAGAAAAACACCAATTTTTTAGAAAAGATTTTTGGAATTAAATTTTTTCAAAAAAAATAAACAGTAGATTACTCTCCACTGTTCATGCAATGTGAACAGTGGAGACCACCGAGGAAGAAGAAGAAGAAGAAAAAGAAGAACAAAGGGAAGGGGAAGGAGGCTGACCTGGGACAGGAGCTTGGCGGCGATGAGGGGGCTCTGGCGGTGGCTCAGCGTGCTTTGATGGAAGGAATGGTGGCCGGTGTTGGTTGCTGGTGAAGGAAGAAGAAAGGTTGCAGAGGAGAGAGGCTAGGCGGCGCTCGCACTATATGAGGTGTGTTCGGGCTGTTGCTTGTGATGGAGATGGAGGTTTTAAAGCCGGTGGCAATGATGTTGGTGGCTGAAAGCCGCGGTGGAGAGAGAGAGAGGTAGATTCTGCTGGCAGCAGGAACTGGGTTAGGGAGGCTGTTTTTTTGGCTGTCTTTGGACCTGAATTTATCCCTCCTTGAAGCATTAAAATCACATATATTTAAAGTTAGTGGAAGAGGAACACTTCATCTCTTATAGTGCCAAATTTCAGCCTTTGGTTCGACCCGAAAATACTCCAACCACTACTTCAAAGAAGCAATGATGAACTGCCAGTTTTGTGCAGGAAAATGCCTAGTCGGGTTGGCCACTTTAGGGCGGTACCTCCGCCTCTACAGCCTTGATCAGCCAAAACTATTTATACCACGATGTATTCATGTGTCAGGGTATCGTTTTCGTGCAGGTTTCATTTAATTTGGAGAAGCAACGAGGCGTTACACGCCTTGAGAAGGAGGCCCCTCGGGCAACCTCTTTGAAGAAGATAATGAATAGTAATGTGTTTGCCAATTACAACTTAGTCCTTTAATTTGTGATTTAGCTTTAATTACACCCCTTATTGACCTCAAACTTTCAATTTTGTTTAATTTCACCCCTGCCGAACTTCAATTTGAACCCCATATTTTCGCGCCTTTTCCAGTTTGGTACTTGGTCTCTGATTTATGCAATTTGACCCTCAATTAATCAATAAACTTTCAATTTCTTCAATTTAGCCCCTAATTTGGTTAATTACATCCCCTCTATTAACGCGCCTTTTCCAGTTTGGTCCTTGGTTTCGAATTTCCTCAATTAAGTCCCTAATTGGCCATCAAACTTCAATATTTATGTAATTAAGCCCTCGATTTGACCAAATCAACTCTTAAAAATTATAATTTGATCCCAAAACTTTAATTTCTTCCAATTAAAGCCCAAATTGACTTAAAAATCCATTTTTCTTGCAATTAAACCCTCTAGAAATTCAATTAAACCTTTAATAAAATTCAATTAAGTCCATAAATATCCAATTTTGGGCTTTTCTCCTCAAATTTAAATTTTCTTTTCCAACAAGGCTCTCATCATTCAAGAATATGTTGTCAAAATTTCAATCTTTGTATTTTTAACCTCAATCAATTTTTCTGACCATTTTCTAAGCGTCCCCGCCTCCTATTATTTTTTCTAATTTCTTCCGGCTATATATTTATTTATTATTATTATTATTTATTATTTTATTATTTTTTTGTTATTATTATATTTTTATTATTTTTATTTTTATTTTTGTGTAGTGACCCAAAAATGGGTTACAACAGATACTTCCAACTCTGGCATCGGTCAATATTACGTAGTAAACAAAATGTATGGTATTTTTTACTCTGATGTAAGTGACTAACCTTGTAAAATCATTTTAAAATCAATGCATGCATATTTTTTAAAAAGAAAAAATGTATCGTACACTAGATTTAAAAATTCACGTATTAGTTATACAATGAAATACCTAAAAAAACATGAGGTACCTACGAATAAATTCAAAATAGTCCTTTAATGTTTTTGAAATTTTCTGAGATAAAAAAAAAACTTGCTAGTGAAATATCAAAACAAAAAAGAATAAAATAAAGGGGATTGGGCTGGCTGGGCATGAGGTCCAGGTCCAGCCCGTCTCAGTTTTTGTTTACTGAGTCCAGCCCAGTCACTCAAGCCAGAGACCTGGCTGGGCAAAGCAACACGCATAATATTTATCCACGCATGCGTGCTGTAGAGTGCGAAGGTAATTTAATACAGACTCGAAGAATGAAACTGAAGAAGGTTACCTGGTGCTGCCTGGAACGACGCCGAAGATGATGGTGTATTGGACGATGCTCTCTCTGTTCCTCTTTTCGTTTGTTTTCCCTCTGGTTGTTCTTTTCTTTGACTTTGTTTTCTCTGTTCGTGCTCTCTAGTCCCTCTCCCTCCATTTTAGGGTACTTGCGTGGACGACCACGCCTGCATTTCAGAGGGACAATTGCTGAAGCATCAGGATTATTCCTTTGGTTTGCTTCACTCATGTTCAGTATAATTTCCCGCCTTACCCAAATGATCTTTTATTTCTTTCCCTCCCTGCAGCAAAAGGACAAGTATTTAGTTTGTGAAGCAAATTATGCCAACCATGATGGAATGAAGGCAGTAAAGAGATGAAACACGTGCATTAAAAAAATAAAGCATTTAAGTTCTACAAAAAAGTGTACGATGTCCATTATGGAATTCTAGAGAACCACTAATGTATGCAGTGCGATAATCCCAAATTTGGTATATTTTCCACAACTGAGATCCTCAGGCCTTGGAAGGATAGGCAATAAAGTGGGAGAATATGAGTCTTCTGAAACCATGTTTAGAATGCTCAATGCTTATATACTACATGTTGATCATGTCTAGAATAAAAAATGTTGATAAACTTATCGCTTTAGCTCAATGAATCATGCTAGAAAAAAATTGAAACAAGTTAATACCTTAACAAGCAGACTTAACACACCTAATACGGGAATGATCACTACTAGACAGTACATAGGATATATCTTGAGTTGAATATCACAAGGTTTAATTTCATACTCTCTCAAAATAATTGGCTATCAACAGTTTCAAAAAGCCAACTGAATTTGACTTTGACCTATTATTTTTGAAATTTTTATCGGTTTCAAATCTAAAACATTAAAATTTAGAAAGTTTCAATTCATATTTTTTATTACATTTTTTTTGTTAAATTTTTAATCAAAATAAAACTGAAGAAAAAATTATTCAAAATCATGTTATATTGACTATGAAAATTTGACAAGGGCCAATTATTATGGGATAGAGGGAGAAATAAATACTAAATTCTGCGAATTAGGGTGCTCAAGTTAAAGAACATGAGCAAAAAATTTCATAGATAGTTAAGAATGAAATTGCCTAGCTTATCCAAAACTATTTACGACAAGCTTGAATACCAAGATACTCCAAAGCAATACGACAAAACCATACACATTTCTATTTTCTTAATTTGTAATTTAGCAATTAGTGGTATCCTTGGCTAAACTTGCGCAAATCAAGACAAAGTCCCCCTCTCTAGTTTGGTCAAAAGCATACAATCTATGCTAGGACTAGAGGTATCAAGGAGAAATAAATCACCATAGCCTAACCTTAAAATAGAATCACACCCTAATCCAAAACAATACACACTCCAACTAGGGCAACCTCTATGTCACTAGCATACATGTTTCTATTACAAAGTTTCCATATGTACAAGCAATCCCCCGAAATTATATGAATGGTTCAACAAGATGAATCAATGCTGCAATTGTGATTTTTGATACATAGCCATAATGCCTCATATTTTTAACGAACCATATATAACATCTCATTTTAAAGAGGGGATTGTTATTATTATAATGTTGTCTGCATATAATCGTCATGGCCAAATTATTTGATCAGTGTCTGCGCACAACATTTGATATTTTTAACCATTCACATACATGCAGTAAAACCCATGGAAACATGACTTAACATTTCCATAGTTAACATTTCTTTTGCATGTTAGGATTTCAATACTAATGAGTGTATTTTCTTAAGTTGAAATAGTGCTACCCAATTTAGGTTCAAGTGGGATGATGAATTAATGAACGGTTGTTATTTCAATACTAATGGCTCATATTTGATTTATGGAGCTATGATAAGGGAATCGTGATTGTATCACATATAACAATATTTACATGGTAACAAGCATTATTAAAAATGCTACACTAGTAAGTTTCCAAATGCTATCAACAAATATTATAACCTCTTAATTTATACAAGGATTGAGCTAAATTGCATATAAGCAATCCCTAACAATTCAGTTTATAATAATAATAATAATAATAATAATAATAATAATAATGTTGATTCTTTTATCTCCTACTCAATGCAAGTGTCCATCTTGTGCTGAAATTGATTGTTTACCTCATTTCTTTTAAAGGCAGGGATTTCTTGGTTGACAATGGGAAAAAGTAATCGTGTGGTTATTTTCCATAAGATTCATTTCAGTAAATGTTCTCTATTGAAGGTCAATTTCATCGAAGCAATTACTTCAATGAACACTTCCTAATAACCAACCTCAAAGTAGTCATCCCTTCTCCTAACTTTTTATTTCCTAATAAAATCTCACGGTTTTTCATCATGTTCAAAGGAAAAGTTGACCTTGCAAATGGTGCTCTAAGGAACCAAGTCACCCTACAACTAATCATCCACCTAATCTTATCAACTCCTTGTTGCACAAACAACTTTTCTCACTTAAAGGGGATTTTAATGATGAACAAACACCAACTCCTTGTTGCTCAAATACATATGCTCATTTAAACACAATTTTGCATTACCTAGAACTGACAAGGCCTAAAATTCCTGACATATAATTTTGTTTTAAAGGAACTTCAGGATTTCTATATAGGATGCTTGACCTTATTAAAGATAAATTGAGGACATCCATAACATAAATTATCTTTCTTGCCCCAAAGTCAGCACAGAAAAACCCTGTTAACTATAAAGATTCTGAATGTTTTTCCTAAATTTCATGAGCTGGCATTCAACACATCAAACTCCCAATTTAGCATTCTTATGCAAACTACAACTGCAAAAGGCTTGTACATGTAGGGGAGGTAGGAAGAGCTGCAAAGTTGTCGCATCTATTGTTATGCTGTTCAGAGTTTCTATCTCATCATCTAATCTGCCAAAAATAGAAGAGATCATGTGCATCATCAAAAGCCCTAGCCGTTATATGAACAAAGCACCTAAAAAATTAATCACCTACCTAATCTAATTCAGGAAAATTTGGTCAAAATCTCCTACAATGAAACGAGTTATTTAAATGCATAGACAGGAAATTCAGGTAAACACACACACACACACTTGATCATAAATTTCCTAAAGAAATTCTGAATTGTAACATTGGTAAACAAAGAGTAACAATATCATCATATTAAAAATGCATTTCACTCAAAACAAATAATAGCTCAAGAAAAAAAATTGCAAGAAGCCAATACAGAATAAAGTCAGCAGTCCATAAACAAGAGAGAGAGACATTGTTCCAATACAGATAAGTAATTAAAACCCAACAACTAAAACTGAGAAAGAATCAAACCAGTGAGTAACTAATCCTTTTAAAGCATTCCAAGAATGGCAACAAAATGTAACATAATCAACCTGCAAAAACAAACACAAAAAGAATTAGAAGAAGAAACCCTATTAGTTAATAAATTAAAACAGCAAGAGCAACAAAAAGACTCAAATTTTAGTTATTTGGACTTGAGAAAAAGCACTGAACCCTTTGTGAAAATGCCATGAAAAGGGTGCTAAGAAACCAGGAAAATAAAAACTTTTAAAAGGGTGTTTTTACAAAGCAAGAAAGAAGCTAGGAAGCAAGTCAGCCTACCCTCATGAACTCTGTTTGTTAATTGTTTTTTCTCCTTTGAAGTGAAAAAGAAAAAAGAAATAAAAAACAAAAAGCACCCAGAAAATCTAGTCAGAAATATTTTATGCTGTTGTCTTGGAGAGACGCAGATACCGAGGAACAGTTGTGGGGCCAACATTGGGGAGCAGTGATACAGTGGCAAGTATGTGAAATAACGCATATTACAGTGCGCAATGATAGAGTGAGTCTGGGTGGACAAACTTTTAGTGGTACACGTGGTGCTTAATGATTTGATGGCTATGGAGAGAAGTTACATGAGGGAAATAAGATGGAAAAAGTGGCCTTTCTAGATTTTGGAAATGTTCTATGAAGAAAGAAAGAAAATAATTTCAAAGGTGGACAAAAATGAGGCAATATCAGATTTGGAACATAATCTTGGTTGCTGAAGGATAACATAATCTAAGGAGAAATCTAGAGCAAGCCTGTAAACCCCTGGTTATATTTTTCTGGGTATTTAAAAGATGAAAAATTTAATCAATAATAAAATGGGTTAAATTAAATTAAAAAAAATCTAAATCAAGATAAAAATAGTGAAATTAATGAAATGAAAATTAAATATAGTACTAAATTATTAAAAAGAAAAATATTTGTGAGGACAAAATGAATATGTAAGATCAAGAGAGGTCAATATTCAAATAACAGAAAGTTGAGAGTTTATGTATAAATGATAAAAAGAATGGGGATAAATATGCAATTAACAAGATCTTAGAACTATAAATATCATTATATTCTTTCTCTTGGAGGGACTGGCAAGAGTAAGAGAGAGTTTAGAGAGAGGCTGCAGAGAAGATATATTGATAACAAAATATTCGACACTCCACCTTTCACCGTTGGATTAGAACAATATTCAAATATGTTGTTTTCATCCATGTCATGTACATTGTCACCAGATGGAGTTTCTACATCAGTCCCCGTTTGAGAGATATCAAGGGAGGAAAATATCTGGGAAAATACACTTCTGGACAGTCTTCTTTGTTGTCTGTTTTCTCCTTCAGCTACCGTTGGATTAGGCTATAATTTGGATATGTTGTTCTTCCTGATTCTATCTAGATTCTGAATGGTAGAGATCTGAAATAAATATTCAGTATAGTAGTTGTGTATCTCGCACAGTAGGTCTGCAAGTTTGAGGTTAGTTCGGTTAAACCTATATTTATAGAAATTTTACCATTTGATGAAGTTAATATTTGGATATGTTATACTCATAATAATGCATTATAAGTTGACAATATGGATTGTTTGGAATATTATTCATTTGTTATTTAGAGTTGATTGAAACTGTTGTCAGGATTATGTTTAGAAGAATATTGTTCGGAAAGTTTGTAAAATCGATAAGAATGTTTTATTTTGACGTTAAGAGGGAAGATTGAAATAAATAAGATAAATTGGCTCTTATAAAGATATTTTTTTATACTCTTAAATGATATGTGATATGACCATGAGAAAAAGTTAAGTTGTGGATGTTGTGTGAAAATGGAAAGGTTGATGAATCTAGACATATTCGTCTCCTAATTTTTAGAGAGAATTTAAGTAGAAGGATGAGAGAATCAGGATCAATTTTCTAATACTAATTATAGTTTTGGATATTAACTAACTAAAAAAATTGGTTTTACTCAATATAGAGCTGTAAAACCCCAACTATGGGTCATCAACTGAGATTGGGTCCTGACAGACCCTGTAGGGTAGTGTTTGTTGATGAGCAATTTTGACTATCTCACAGGTAGAACTAGGTTCTCCTTCCTTCATAGAACTTGTAGCCTTGTGTATTAGCTTTCCAACAAGACTAATCTCGCTTGAAACGAAATTCTATAACTTTAGATATAGTTAAAAATCTAATGAGTGTTCAGATAGTAACAGGAATAGTTCAATGTCTAGATAGTAACAGTTTAAATGTCTAGACAGTAACAGTTCAATTGTGGACACTAACAGTTCAAATGTCTAGACAGTAACAGTTGGAAGTTGGACAGTAACAGTTCAATATGTAGATAGTAATAGTTCAAATATCTAGACAATAATAATTCAAAGTTAGACAGTAACGGTTGGACAGTAACAGTTGGATAGTAACAGGTCAAATGTCTCGATAGTAACGATTCAAAGTTAGACAGTAACAATTGGAAAATGGACAGTAACAATTCAAAATTAGACAGTAACAATAGACATTCACATGAATACCATATAAAAGAATTGAATCATTAAAACTCTAAAAATATGCGTGATATATGTATATATGTTATTATGAGGAAATAAACATGCATAAAAAGTAACATATGAGTAATGGAAGAATATGGATTCTTTGTAATATCAACCTAAAGGAATGATAACTATGGTTGGATAAAGGATGACAATATAAATGGGTGAAATAAGAAAAACATAAGATATAAAGAGAAAGAAATAATTGAAAGAAAGATTTATTAACTATTGATATGATTATTATAAAACATATCCTTGAATGAGGAAAATTTATGAGATGAGTTTGTAACTGCATGAGGGATCACCAGTGTGGTACAACAACAGCAACAGGGGAGCACGAGTAGAGCTTCTACTACGGGTAGGTGACTTTCACCTTCCTTTTAAATAATGTTGAATAATAAAAATACTTTATCATGAATGTTACTATATTATGTTAATTCAGTTATTAGACCGTCAAATGCTTAAATGTTAACAAATGATTTAGCTTTGGCTATGTATCCGAAGGGATGACTGGGACAAACAATTGATTAGCTTTGGCTAATAGTATCCGAATGGATGGCTGGGACAAAAGAATGATTAGTTTTGGTTAATGG
Source organism: Populus pruinosa (assembly GCA_026413675.1). NCBI lineage: Eukaryota > Viridiplantae > Streptophyta > Magnoliopsida > Malpighiales > Salicaceae > Populus > Populus pruinosa. Next base: position 53,523,855 of record CM048592.1, read on the forward strand.
CATCCGAAGGGATGGCTAGGACAAATGAATGATTAGCTTTGGCTATGCTTCCGAAGGGATGAGCGGGACAAACAATTGATTAGTTTCAGCTAATGGCATCCAAAGTAATGACCGGGACAAACGAATGATTAGCTTTGGCTAATGGCATCCGAATGGATGATCGAGACAAATGAATGAATAGCTTTGGCTAATTGCATCTGAATGGATGACCGAGACAAATGAATGATTAGTTTTGGCTAATGGCACCTGAATGGATGACCGAAACAAACGATTGATTAGCTTTGGTTGATGGCATTCGAAAGGGATGGACGGGGTGAGTGAACAGTTAACCTCGACAAATGATGTTTTAAAGGAATGATCAAATTTAAGATTATGGTTTATTGTAAAAATTAATGCATATATATATATATATATATGTAGTGCAAGTTGTGTATACCAAGAACATGAAGGAACTAAAAATGTCACGCTTCAAACATGAGATAATGTTAATGCTTCATTAAACTGCCAGACCGTTTTCTTATTATTATTATTATCATTAAGTAATTGCATTCTTGTAAATGTTTTGTACTGCGGTAGGGACGTCATACCAACAAGGTGCCTAGGAAACCCGATACACGAGAACTTACTTTTGCAAGGAATCATGTAGTTGTATTCTAAATCATGATATATTTTATATAAATCAATGTACTGAAAGTATAACTATTATTAGATCCTTTTAGATTAAATTCATGATGACTATTAATAAGATAGAATACAAACTCACGTCTATGCATGTATATTTTAAATGTGAACTTCTAATCATGAAAATATAATATTATGAGTTTATATAAGATTCACTTTTAAATGAAATGTTGATTGTTGTTGATGTATAGATTGTATATTGATGATGTGAAGGGAACATGTTCGCCGATTATCAACACGATGCGTGTCAAGAACAAAAAAAAATAATTCTATTGTTTTAGGCTTAAAAAGCCGAGTTATTACAAAGGTAATGAGATTTGAGCTTGGATTTCGAACCAATTATAGCTGGATGATACCATCATAAATGATGTCTAGCTGATAAATGTTTAGTTACTTGCAATTCTATCATAAAGTTATCAGATTCTATGTGTGTGAGGCTACCATATGTTTCTTTCTTCTATGATGGATAAAAAATGCTAAGCAATGAATCATTTTGTCCACCTAGTAAAAAAGGTATTATGGTTATGATGAGAACTCTACAGCCTGTGATTCTATTTTTAAAGGTATTCTTATTATATTTATAATTATAAGAATATTTAAAAAGACACATAGGTAAAATATTATTCTCACATCATTATTCACTCACTGTTGTTATAAGCTTAAATTGATAGATAATTAAGTAAATTTGTTGAGGAAAAGCAAAATTTATATAGATAACCAAAGTGGAAAAAAAAACGTAAAAAAAGGTGGTAATTTCAAGATTGAAGTCAAAAATTCATTTTGATTCTCATACGTTTCAAATAATGACTTTTTGGTCTCTTAAGTTTTCCTATATTTTATTTTTTATCCATAACTTCATTTTTCTATTTTCTCATTCCCTAATTTGATAGAGGAGAGAAAAAGTCATTCGATTATAATGTTACAGAGAGTCTCTATAACAGCCTCAACATTTGTATTCAAAATAAAAAGCAAGGATATGATGATTCAAATAAGATTAAGGAATTTTTTTTTTGCAATCAATAAAAAATTTAGCAGAGTTTTTTTTTATATTTTTTGATATCAAGTTATTGATTTTTCATCTATAATCCTCAATTATCAAATTTCTCACTCATCCTATCATCCAAAACTTCCTTATCTCATTACATCACAACTTCTCAATAATCAAATTCATACATGTCTAAACAATTCAATATCTCATATTTACATGGATGCAATCCAAAGAATCATTCTATAAATTATAACTGAAGTACATTACACAATTCAAAGACTTACAAATAAGGACTATTAATGAAATTATAATCGAAATAAGTATATAATTAAAGAAAAAATTCATAATTAAGATTATACTACACAAAAAGGCTTTTGATAAACTGCTGACACATTATATTACATAACAAAATGATCAATTCATTCATTACAAAACGATATCCAACAAAATATAAGAAAACTAATCTATTGTTCAGCCTAATAGGGGGATGTACCTGAAAATTGATTTAATGTAATAATTCTATTAGACAGATGAAAAAAAGATATCCATAAAATTCTTTCTACTTTCTTTCTTTCTTCCTTTTTTTTTTTTTGAAAATTTAGTCAAAAGATCAGTAAATTAACTTGCTCATTTAGTATTATATACATATCAATTAAATTTCAGAATAATTTATGAGTTTGTTTTCTTTTTCTTTTTTCTTTTTTCTTTTTTAATATCAACCAAAAATATAACTATTCCTATCGCTCAATTAACCCGGCATTACTTTCACTAATAAATGATTAATTTTCCACAAGTCCATTCAACAAGCACTACTGCCATCAATCCAAAAATTAGTTTAACATTTCATCCATTCATCAGGTACAAATCCCATTAACCAGGAAAATTAATTTTTCATCTCGCCCATTTGCCAGGGCACTAATTCTATTAAATCAGGAATTAGTTCAACGATTTACCCATCACCAGGGTACTAATCCCATTAACCAGAGACTTAATTCCTCATCATGCCCATTCATCAGGACATTAATCCCATTAATTCAGGAACTAGTTCAACGATTTGCCTATTCACCAGGGTTCTAATCCCATTAACTAGGGAATTAATTCCTTATCACGCCCATTCACTAAGGCATTAATCCCATTAGTTCAAGAATCAATTCATCACATCGCATATTTTATTTTCTAAGGTAAACAATATAATAATTTCATATTTATCAACCACAATTAATCAAATAAATATACATATTGACCAATAATAAATTCGGGTACTGTATAATTACCTGATGACTTAGCTTGAGTTGAAATTTTCTGTTGTGGTATCGGCATAGCAACCTCTCTTGAATTGACAAGTATATCACATTATTATTATACTTTCCATGTTGAAACACTCAATAAATAAAATCATTCCAATTATCCTTTTATTTGCCAAAATAAAATCATTTTGTAAATTTCCTTCATATTCTTCCAATTTCCACATTGTAACACAATTCATTTCATCATTCAAATCAATATATATATATATATATATATATATATATATATTCTTTAAATTTATTTATTTAATTTGTACTGTAATTTAAATCAAAGAAAAACATAAAAAAATTTCATGATCTATTCACTCTTTAACAATAATATCATCTCTTTCTTACACAATCTCATCATCTTATCAAAACTCTTAAATTTTTATTTTTCTTCTTATTATTTTTCAAAAAATCCCTTCTTCAAGAACACCTAAAATTTTGCTTTAATTACCATAATTTCTTATTTTTTCTACTCACTTCAATAATCTTAACACAATTTCACAATCAATTGTAATTTTCTCTAAAATTTATCATGAATCCTAATTCCTCATTTCACAAAGTTCAATCAATTTAAAGCATAAATTCTTCAAGAATCTTATTTAAAAGTTTGAGGACATCTTACCAAGTAATAACTAAAGCTTTAACACTTTTAAATTGAGAAATTTTGCTTGCTTGAATTTGTTTTTCCTCTCCTGGCCGAATGCTTCCTTCTTTTTGACAAAGCAAGTTTTTTTTTTTTTGTTTCCTTATAGCACACACTCACTTGCACTCATATATATATATATATATATATATATATTGAAAAGCATATAAATTTATTTTTTTGCTAAAAACAATTTTGTGATCCATAGCAAAGTGTGAGTTAAATAACTACTTATATGGCTATAGTAAGTCTTTTAGTATATGTGGATGTAGGAAGTAATGTGCTATATTATTAGTTAAATATAACTTACCTGTTCATTATTAAAAAAACATAAAATAAATAAATATATTAATAGAAACCTAAAAGAGGTCGGATGAAATATAATATTTTTGTCCTTTCTTTTTATTTTATTTCACATTTCTCAATTAAGAGAATCATGATAAAATAAAATGCATTTGAAACACCATCCTACTTTTCTACTACATTAAAAATTAACTTCCTATATGTGGCGTGTTGCGTTAACAATTGTTTTTGTATTTATTAACATATATGATCCCCAATTTATTTTATTATATGTAAACATCAATTTTTTTTATTCACAATTATATTTTTTTCTCTTGATATCAAAAAATACATTAACAACACTTATGCATCTATTCTTTTGTGTTGTAAAATATTATTTGACCCATAGCAAAACGAGTTAAATAAACACATCAATACCTCTTTTTTTTTTGTATTTATGATTAGGGTTTTTTTGTTAAAAATACATTTAAAAAGTATTCATATTTATTTATTTTGCTAAAAAACATTTCTTATTTATAGTAAAGGGCGAGTCAAATAACTACTAATATGGCTATAGTGAGTGTCTTTTTAGTATATGTGGATGTAGGTAGCAATGTGTTATATTATTAGTTAGATCTAACTATATTATTATTAGTTAGATATATATATATATATATATATATATATATATATATATATAAACCTAAAAGAAATCAGTTGAAACAATATAGTCCCTGAGAGGAAATATTGTGAATTCACACAATGTTTACTTTCTCTTTTTTTGTCTTTTCTTTATTAAGTGATCTTTGATGATGAATTGATTAAGATTTGAGATGAATAATGTGTTTTTATTTTCCTTTTTTTATAGTATCTTGCTCTCTGCTCAATTTCACAAAAAAAAAAAATTATTGTTTGTAAGAAATTAAAAATGAAAAGATCAAAATTGAATGGCATCAACCTTGCCTTTTGTTTTTTTGCTTTTTATCATCTACTTTTTTTATAAAAAAAAATAATAATAATCTTTTAATGCTATGTTAATAAAAAGCCGCACCATTGGTTCGGTGCTCGGCTTTATGAAAAAGAAATCGATTATATTGTTTGAGAAAAAATAAAAATAAAAAAATGGGCAAGCAACATTATTTTTTTGAGGTTCGCACAGCAATGACTAAACACACAACATTACACTACATTACATGGGTAAACAAGCACAGCTACCCTTATTCACACATAGATAGATAAGTCGATATCTTCTTTTGATAAATAAGACTTACAATGAGAAGCCAATTTGTATCCCATTGCCCATCTAAAACATATTCGCAGCACCTGAAGCAAACATGAATCTCCATGAAATCGCCAGCCAACCAACCACCTTAAGCAAACATGAAGAACAAAGACCATCCATGCATATTGCATATGTTAATTTAATTCAAACATTAAAAGTTGAAGAAAAAGGAGAGCAGATAAATAATTGCAGCCATATCACCTGGTTTGGGCAAGAAAGAATTATTAGACTAGCAATCATCATCATAACCATATTCTTCTACTTCTTTTTGTTCCCATAAATACCACCCGTTATTTCTGGTCCACTCTCCATTAATGCTTGAATCTTCAGCTACTTCAGATACCTGTAAACCAATTCAAGCATGGCATGCTCGTTTTAACTTGTAAATCTTATTATTGAGCGAAACAAGAAACAAACGCACTAAAAGAGAGGCAAGAAATCAAGTCAAATCAGCAGCACCTCTGATTGAGCACTCATTGAACCATCTGGTGTAGTAGTAAATTTTGTGGTCAGCTTTGGACATTGATGGACCTTCAACTTCTCCAAACGAGGGAATAAGAAATAATCACACCATCCGAAACCAAAACAGACAATACTTGATAATTGTTCTAGCGACAACTCCTTTAGATTAGGAAGCACTATCTCCTTCTCAACGTTGATAGGTGAAGCTTGATCATCCTGCCCAGGAGACTCTGGAATTATTTCCCTTTCACCATCCTCTTCTCTGATAATATGCTTAAATTCGGCGCAATTACTTATGTAAAGGCTTTCTAGCTTTGGCAGACTTCGAGCGAGGGACGGTGTGAAGATAAATGTCAGTTTGTCGAGAGAACTCAAATTCAGATAATTAAGTCTATGGACGGTGACATGTCTGGTGGGCCCCTTCCATATGCTTTTGAGCTCAGGTAACCATGACAGCTGTAACTCTGTTAAAGATGACAGCAGCGGCAGCTCCTTCTCCTCACTGCTTCCTTCATCAGCCTCACCCAATTCAAATACCTCTTCCAATGATTTGCAGCCGTAAATGTCCACCTTCCTTAGATTTTTCAAAGCTCGCAGCAATTTTGCTGGAAACGGTGCGCGAACATCCCCACAATCGTCCACTTGTACAGATTCTAATCTTTGTAAGAAGCCGTTTTGCTGCCCATGGACGGCCATCTTATCAGAGAACAATATTATATTTTTTCTGTGAAGTCAGTTAAATATTGTTGACACTAATTGGTGCTTTAAATTTAAAAAAAAATAGTTGGTGTTACCTACCTTGCTTTTGTTATAAATAGATAATGCATCTTTGATTCGGACACAACACAAGAAAAAAATAAGAGAGGAAAAGTACAGTATAGTGAGAAAGAGAAATTAATCCCACAAAATTATAAAATATTTGTGAGAGAATAAGTAAGGTATTTTCTCCTAATAATATAGAGATTCTTAGTTGTTCTCCTATTATTTAAGAGAGGTTGTAATTCACATATTATTTAGTAAAATCCTTCTATACTTGCCTGTGAACATAGCCTAATTGGATGAATCACGTAAATTTTTGTGTGTTATTTCTCATTTTATCCAGTCCTTTATCTTTTGTTTTGTCGAATTTACATGTCAGTATCCTAACATTTTCATTCATAAAAACAATTTATACGATGTATAAATAGGAGAAAAAAAAAATTAAATACTTTTTAGAGTTACATATTATTGTTTCAGTTTTTTTCTTAATTAGAGATAAGTTCAATAATAATTAGATTTTTGCGAAAAAAAAGGTTACTACAACTCCTAATAATTAGTTTCATGTAAAAAATAAAAATAAAAATAGTAACTAATATTTTTATTTTAGTTCTAAAGTTAATAAATTTTTAAAGATTTTAATTGAATTAAATATTTGAACACGAAAGTTATGCTATTTTTGAATTAAACATCAAGGTTCTCACGCAGCCCACGAGCCTCGTCCAAATAGCCAGGGCTGAAAATCTTATATAAAAGGTAAATTCTGATTATTCGATAAAAACAAATATCCACAAAACTAATTCCTTGGCAATATTACTGTATCACAGGACACGGATTTCTATTCATTACAGTAATATACCTACTATTTTCTCTCTTTATTATTTTATTTTGTCTTTGTTTCGGGGACAAAGTGATTTTTTAACTATAATATAAATATTATATAAATATTATTTAAGGATTATGGAGTTATTGGTAATTGTGTTTTTTAAAGCATTGCAAGATTATTAATATAAACCTTAAATAAAATAATTTAGTGTTTTTATACAAGAACATTTTTGTATTTTCATATTCTATAAATAACTACATTACCATTATAAATCAATTTCTTTAGCTTTTGTTTCATGGGTTTGGCTATAATTTTATCATGGTTTGTTTATTAATATAATTTAAATCTTAAAAAAAAAAATTTTACAAGAAATTAAAAAGTTATTAATGAATATTTCGCAAGCATTAACTGCTCCCTCCGCCTTCTAGTTATGTATGCAACTGGTTTATATATGCGACTGGCTCTAATGATTTTAACTATGATTTTATTACATCATTTGATTCTTTTTGATATTTTATTTCTTTATTTGATTTTTTTAGTATTTTATTTTTTTATAGATGGCACATGTATGGTGGTTTGTCATGACGTGATCCAAATTTTTTTTTCTTTTTATATTAAATCTAAAAGATAATATGATTTCTATGAATAATTTTTTGTATTAATAAGGCAAACAACTATGTTTGTTATATAATTAAAAAAAATTCAAACTTGGATTTCCTTGCATTTATCAATTACTTTACTTTTAGAAATTGGGAGGAAGAAAGAATAAATTATCGCAATTGACAATTTAAATTAGTGGAGAAATATAAATGACGTACTTGTAGCAGTGCCAACCAATTACCCACTTCTTCGTGGCCTTCAATGGTTAATTCTTGCAAAGGCAATTGAGCATCAAAATTCCTTCGACCTAAAAAGCTGTAATTTGATCCGAGCTTAAGAGACAATTCTCTTAGTTGAGGGAACTTGACGATGCCATCTGTGTTATGAGACAAAGAGACATATTCCAGTTTATCACAGAAAGATACACGGAGAGTTTTTAATTGTGGGAAGCAAGGAGACTCTGTAATTATTTCCCTTTCACCATCCTCTTCTCTGATAATATGCTTCAATTCACGACAATAACTTATGTGAAGGCTTTCTAGCTTTGGCAGACTTTGAGCGAGGGACGGTGTGAAGATAAATGTCAGTTTTTCAAGAAGAAACAACTTCAGATGAATAAGATTTTGGAGGCTGACATGTCCGGTGGGCCCCTTCCATATACATTTGAGCTCAGGTAACCTTTGCAGCTGTAACACTGTTAAAGATGACAGAAGCGGCAGCTCCTCCTCCTCACTGCTTCCTTCATCAGCCTCACCCAATTCAAATACCTCTTCCAATGATTTACAGCTGTCAACAATCACGGCCTTTAGATTTTTTAAACCTTGCCGCAATCTTGCTGGAAACAGAGTGAAAACATCCCCGCAATCCGTCACTTCTACAGATTCTAATTTATGTAAAAACAATTGCTCAAATGTCTTCGCATTTAAGGATGTACCAACCAAACTTAAGGAGGTTGGGTATCGATCCCTAAACATTCTATAATATTCATTAGCATTCGCTAATATTATATCATATTTGCGCAAGCTATCTGGAAAAACAAAATCTCTAGGAATGCATTCAACCTTCGGTATCCTAAATGATAATACGGCTAACTGAGACAACGAATTTAGTTCTTTTAGGCTTACATTCATTCCTCCTGTGCTGTCACATCCAACTACTTCCCATCCATCAAAGCTGCGATGCCCGATCAACAGCTCTTCTAACTTCTTCAACCTTCCAATCAAATTCACAGGGATCCTTCTTAGCCTTTCACAACCTCTCACATCCAACAACCTTAACTCCTTGAGCTCTCCTATTTCATCAGGTAATTCTTCAATGGATAAGCACCACTTAAAAACAAGAATCTTAAGTCTCTGCATCTTTCTCAACCAAATGAGGTCCTTGCATTCGCACTCCATCAACACCAACGATTGAAGTTTCGTTGAGAGTTCGAGTGATTGCAATGACAAACAACCTCCCTTCAGAGACAAAACTTCAATTTCTTTCATCCCTTCAAAGAACCTCTCTGGAACATTCATACCATCATCCACTTCTAATAATAGAACTTTGAGCTGTGGACATTCCAATCCTTCAGGAAGTTCGGTTAATTTATTGCCCATTAACGAAATTGTTGTACAGCCTTCAAATCTTTTACCCGTCCATTGCCACTTCTCCAACCCTAAGCCAGCCTTTACCATGAATCCATATTCTTCTGATGATGCTATCTGAATAGCAAAGTCACGAACCAAGTCATGCATTCTCACATGTTCTTCAGTTTCAGTGCCCAACAGCATGCAACAATCTTTGAGGTTTTCGATTGCCACAGAAACTCGTTTCCTTGCATCTTCAATGGGCTCCGCATCTTGATGTAACCCATAGCCAACTGCATATCTCGTCAAGTCCTCGATTGGAATGTCATAATCTTCTGGAAATAAACAGCATAGCACGAAACATGACTTTGTTTCCGCGTACTTCAAATAATCATAGCTCAACTTAAGACATGTGTAAGCATTATTTTGTTCGTCAATTTGTTCCATGCGCACAAATTGAGATTCTTTGAGCTGTCTAGAAGCTACTTCCCACTGAACTCGTGATTTACCTCTTAAAGCCTTTCCCACTGTCACAAGTGCTATAGGCAAGCCTTGGCATTCTCTCGCAACCTCCCTTGCCACTGTGTTCAAGGTAGAGTCCCCATCACGTAAACCTGCATTGATTCTGAATAAATCCCATGCTTCATCTTCAGGTAAGACTCTTAAAAGCACTTTTTGCTGGCACTCCATAGAAAAACATATGCCTTGAACACGTGTTGTTAGAAGTATTTTACAACCCCTGTGATCATCACCAAATGGGATCCCTATCTGTTTCAAGTCAATATGTTTCCAAACATCATCCAGGATTATAAGCATCTTCTTTCCCTGCAGTCTCTGCCATAATTCATTTGCTCTACCTTCATTACTCTTTTTGTCAAAATTCAGATCTAAACTATCTGCCATTCGATCCTGGATGCCCGTGACATTTGGAGTCTGGGACACCGTAGCTATCAAAACTTGATCAACAAGCTGCAATTCTTTGGCTCTCCTGCCTACTTCTTTTACCAGGGTGGTTTTACCCACCCCTCCCATGCCGTACAGTCCGATCATATTGACGTTGTCATCTTTGAGAGCTTTCATGATCTGTTCCAAAGCTTCTTTTGACGATTCTGAGGGCGTGAATTCCTTTGATGGGAGAAATTCTATGGACTGAGGATGAGCTTTGTGGGCCACTGTTTTAAACTTTTCGCTAATTTCTCCAAGTTTTCTGAAAGTCTCCGACTTCTTGGCCAGTGCCTTGCTTAACTTGAATTGTCGCATGCAGTTTGGGCACAAAGTAAAGCATTTGCCATTTTTTCCTATTTCATTTTCCAAGGGCTTCGCACCTTCAATTTCGTTGTTTGCATCTTCCAGCCACTTTTTGACATCTTTGTAAGTTTTTTCAGCATTCCTTTCAGCAGCTTCGACATCGTCTTGCAGACGTTCTTTTGCCGAAACCAGGTTCTCCTTTCGTTCTTTGAATTCTTCAACAAAATCGTTGAAACAGAACATGTAACGGAACTGCCTTCCTACTGGTTCCACCATGAGTTCTGCTATCTTAGATATAATGGATCCAGCAGCACTTATGATATCCATTTTCCACCGGTCTGAAAATCGGAGAAATAAGGATACAGAGCGTGAGATTGAGTCACTACAAGTAAAACAGGCGCAGAGAGAATGGGAATAGGAATTCCATTACCTTAATTTGCGAAAATATGTGCGAAAAGCACTGGTACTGAGAGCTCAATGAAATAGCAGGAGGGAGAAAGGGAGAAGGCCTTTAGCTCTGTACGGAATCCAGCTTCAAAAGCAACAAGGCAGGGTATAAGGATTCTAGCTGACACTTGTGAGTTAAAGCAGTAATTCCCATTAAAAATGCATTTTGATGATATAATTAAGATCATATAGAGACAGTGACAAAATTATAATAATTAAAATAATGAATAAAAGTACTAGCCTAGCAAAGAAAGAAACGAATGAAAGGTTCAGGATAATTAATTGTGAAACTGACAAAGTCAGCAATGTTTTGTCACCTTAACATTTCTGACAAAATAAATAATATTTTATCAATAATGTTAGACATCAATTTATTAACAATGTTAGGTACAAATTTAGTATCACTTACCTTACCCTTGTCTTTTACATAAATGTTTGCTTATAAATAGGCAATGCATCCAAGTATTATAGATACATCACAAAAGAGAAAATTAAGAGCAAGTAGAGAGAAAGAAGAAAGGGTGAAGAGAGAGTATCCCACAAAATTGTGAAGTATTTGTGAGATAGTAAGTGAGGTGTTTTCTCCTATTATTAGAGAGATTTTAATTGTTCTCCTATTAGTAGAGAGAGGTTGTAATTCCCACATTACTTAGTAAACTCCTTCTATGCTTGCCTGTGGACGTAGCCAAATTGGGTGAACCACGTAAATTCTTGTGTGTCATTTCTCATTTTATCTTGTCCCTTACCTTTTGTCTTATCGGGTTTGCATGCCAGCATCCTAACAGTGGTATCAGAGCCTTCTGGTTGGTATTGTTAATACACAAAAGTTATTCGTGTATATGGTACTATTCACGTATACGGCACTATTCACCTATACGGTGTTGTTCACATACGTTGCTGTTGGTATATATAGAAAGTCAGTGCGGTGATTAAATACAGTTTAGGAAGTTCTATCTAAGGAGATTGGGTTTTAAGTGGGACCGTTTGTGACCCCTCCAATCTTTCTTGGAAACTTACTTAGTGAAGTTTTATTCACGATACTATTTCTATATACGTTACAGATCTGTGAAACGGTGATAGCTGAATAGATCTTGGTGAATACAATGGCAGCAAAGTACGAGATTGAGAGGTTTAATGCGAGCAATTTCTCACTGTGAAAAATGAGAATCAAGGCAATCTTAAGGAAAGACAATTGCTTGGCAGCAATTGGGGATCGGCCCGCAGAGATCACTGATGATGCAAAATGAAATGAGATGGATGGAAATGCTATTGCTAACATACATTTAGCATTAGCCGATGAAGTATTATCAAGTGTGGCAGAGAAGAAAACAACTAAGGAGATATGGGAGACTTTAACAAAGCTATACGAGTCCAAGTCTTTGCACAATAAGATTTTCTTAAAGCGGAGACTTTATACCCTTCGAATGGCAGAAACCACGTCGCTGACTGACCACATCAACATAATAAGAACTCTATTTTCACAACTCACTACATTAGGTCAGCAAATAGAGGAAAATGAACATGCAGAGCTTCTACTTCAAAGTCTTCCTGATTTGTATGATCAACTCATTATCAACTTGACAAATAATATCCTCTCAGATTATCTAGTCTTCGATGATGTTGCAGCCGCTATCTTGGAAGAAGAAAAGGCGCAAAAACAAAGAAGACAGAAACAGTTCAAACCAAGCAGAGACGTTGGTGTCAAGAGGAAGATCAACAGAGCGTGGCTCTAGTGGGAGTCAAAGGCAAGGGAGGTCCAAATCAAGAAGTAAGAAGGCTGTGAAATGCTACAACTGTGGCAAAAAGGGACACTTTAAAAGGGATTGTAGGTTTAAAAAGGGTATAGAGAATACTGCAGAGTCATCAAAATCTCAAGGATGTGTTGCGAGCACCTCAGAACATGGAGAGGTTTTATATAGTGAAGCAGCGACAATCTCTACAGATAAAAAAGAGCTCACTGAGGTTTGGCTAATGGATTCAGGAGCAACATGGCATATGACTCTTAATCGAGATTGGTTCCATACATATAAACCCATCTCTGGAGGCAAAGTGTTCATGGGTGATAATCATGCTTTAGAGATTGTTGGCATTGGCACCATCAAATTGAAGATGTATGATGACTTAATTCATACTATTTCAGAAGTGCGACATGTGAAAGACTTAAAGAAGAATCTTTTGTCCATAGGACAATTTGATAGTCTTGGTTGTAAGATCCGAATAGACAATGGAATCATGAAAATCAGCAAAGGAGCGCTTGTGGTTTTAAAGGCAAGAAAGACAGTTGCAAATGTATTTGCATTAATGGGAGAAACACATCATGAGGCAGAAGCGTCAATCGCATCAGCCAGTCCTGCAGAAGAGAAGACGATGATGTGGCATCGAAAACTAGGTCACATGTTAAAAAAGTGTTTAAAGGTTCTCTCTGATCAGAAGTTACTCCCTGGGCTTACAAAGGTTACTTTACATTTTTGTGAGCACTGTGTTACAAGTAAACAACACAGGTTGAAGTTTGGCACATCAACAACTAAGAGCAAACACATCTTAGACCTGATTCACTCTGATGTATGGCAAGCACCGGTTGTATCCTTGGAAGGAGCAAGATACTTTGTATCATTCATAGATGACTTCTCTAGGAGATGTTGGGTGTATCCAATTAGAAGGAAGGCAGATGTGCTTACAGTCTTTAAAACTTTCAAAGTGCGGGTGGAACTTGAATCTGAAAAGAAGATCAAGTGTTTAAGGACTGACAATGGAGGAGAATATACCAGTGATGAATTTGATAACTTCTGTCAATATGAAGGTATCAAAAGGCAATTCATAACGGCATACACTCCACAACAAAATGGAGTGGCAGAGCGAATGAACAGAACTTTGTTAGAAAGAACAAGAGCAATGTTGAAGGCTGCAGGTCTAGAAAAGTCATTCTGGGCAGAGGCAGTCAATACCGCCTGTTATGTGATAAATCGATCTCCATCAATTGACTTGAAGACACCGATGGAGATGTGGACTGGAAAACCAGCTGATTATTCTCGATTGCATATATTTGGAAGTCATGTGTACGTGATATACAATATACAAGAAGTTAGCAAGCTGGATTCAAAATCCAGAAAATGTGTATTCTTAGGATATGCTGATGGAGTAAAGGGGTATCGCTTGTGGGATCCCACTGCCCACAAGGTAGTTATCAGCAAAGATGCCATATTTGCAGAAGGTAAAATGCAAAAGGAAGAACATAATAGCATTCTAAAGGAGACTACAGCAGTTCATGTGAAAAATACTTAGAATCATGCTTCTTCTAAAGTTGTACCAGAGCATTAAGAGCAAGAACAAATAGAGTTTGAAACTCCTGAAGTTCGGCGGTCGACTCGTGAAAGAAGACCACCCTAACAAGTGTGAAGACTTGATTAACTCATCAAAGTCTTCAAGTGAGAGAATGTGAAACCACCCTAACATTGTTGACAAAGTCAACAATGTTTTGTCAACAATGTTAGGCACAAATTTGGTGCCACCTACCTTACCCTTGCCTTTTGCATGGATGTTTGCCTATAAATAGGCAATGCATCCAAGCATTATAGACACACCACAAGAGAGAAAATTAAGAGCAAGTAGAGAGAAAGAAGAAAGGGTGAAGAGAGAGTATCCCATAAAATTGTGAGGTATTTGTGAGATAGTAAGTGAGGTGTTTTCTCCTATTATTAGAGAGATTTTAATTGTTCTCCTATTAGTAGAGAGAGGTTGTAATTCCCACATTACTTAGTAAACTCCTTCTATGCCTGCCCGTGGACGTAGCCAAATTAGGTGAACCACGTAAATTCTTGTGTGTCATTTCTCATTTTATCTTGTCCCTTACCTTTTGTCTTGTCGGGTTTGCATGCCAGCATCCTAACATTAATCACTTACCTCACTTCCAACAACAAATATAATTAATTAATCTAAGCTATGAGCGGTCGAAGTCTTTTTTAGTTTTATTGTTTTGTTTTAAAAAAAAAACAGATCAATAAATGAAAAGACTTGCAAAGAAATAGAATTACTGGAATGAACACAATAAAGGATGAAACTCAAGCAATTAAAAATAAATTATCTATGATGTTCATCTTTGTGTCACACTCAACGATGTATTATGATTGACCTTTTACAATATTAAATAAATAAATAAAAGCTAAAAAAAGGCATCCAGAGTGCGGTTACTTTCTTCATCCTTCTTTTGTGGTTTTATTTTATTTCAGTCCTTCAAATCTTTTTCTTTTGCTATTTCATTGAGTTGCTTTGCTCTTGAGTTGATATGCTTGCCCTGGAATATGCATCATGCTAGGGATTACAATTACATTACATAAGAAAGTATACTTACAGATTATAATTAAAAATTTCAGTTTTTTTCTTAAAAAACAAATTTAGGAGAAAGTACCAATATTACAACGTGAGTAAATGAAAGGAGAATTTTAAATTTTTTTTGTGACATGGTGATCTGCACATTAAGATAGGGGTAGTCATAACTATGACTTGTTTATTTGAGGAAAAATAATTTTTTAAAAAATAAAATTTAAATTTTTTTATACTTATTTACTATTAATAAAATTAGTCAATAAAAAATACTTTTTAGTAAAAAGAATTAATTTCATTTTCAAAAAAGTATTTTTTTTTATTTTAGACGGAAAAAACTTTCTAAAAGTTATGAAAAATTTAGAAATATCATATTATTTGTTGATTATAAAAAATTTGATCCTCAAACTTTTAATTGCTATATATTTTGTTTTGAATATTGTTTTTTTCAATTTCACCCCTTAGAATTTGATTTTATATTAAATTTGGTCTTCATTTTTGTAATTTTTATTTTTTTTCTCTTTTTATTTTTTTAATTAAATTTTTTTATTTATCAAATTTGATCATCATTCTTTTGATTATTACTTATTCGATTTAAAATAATTTATAAAATTATAATTATAATTATTTTAATTTCATCATCTTTTAATTTTTTATCTTTCGATTTGATCTCCATTATTTTAATTATTATTTATTTTATTTGAGATAATTTATAAAATTAGATTTTTTTAATTTCTTTCTCATTCAACTTTTTAATTTATAAAATTTTTTTCCTCGTTATTTTAATAAACTTAAAAAAAATAATATTATTAAGTTATTTTCTAGTTTATTTTATATAACATAACTAAATATTAAAAAATATTTTATAATTTATTTTATATGATACTATTAAATACCAAAAAAATATTTTGCTTTCTAAAAACACTATTTAAAAAAAATCACATCAATCAAACAAACGGTAACTTAGATTCCACTACTTATTCAAGCACTTAAAATAAAACCTTAAAATCACGGCATGATAAAAGGAGCAAGAAAGGAATGGGACAAATATTTAATTAATATATTTTTTAATATTTTTTGTTATTTTATATATATATATAATATTTTAATATGTTTTTAAATAAAAAATTATTCAAAAAAAATATGTGTCACAATACTAAATTATAGTATATATTAAAAGATAAAAGAGTTTTCATTTATTATTATTTACCGAGACTTATTTTATTGTGGAAGTGGATGTTAATAGTGAATTTTTTTTAATTTTTAATTTGATATTTGAATTATTTTTTTTTTTTACATGATTGAATTTCTTAATGCCAAAATTAAAACTCAATTGCATTTTGTTTCAAGGATAAAAGTTGAATTGAAAGATAAATAACTGAAATAAAAAACTCGATAAAAATATGTAAATATGTAGTGATAATTATAAATAACATGTCCCTGTAATTTCTCAACATTACATTTTATATAGAATTTCTCAATATTACATTTTATATAGAATCTTGGATTATGCTATAGGAATTAAATTAAAATTTTTATAAATTGAATAAGTAAACTGAAGTTTTATCATTTTCAATCTCAAATTCAGAATTTTCACAAGTCACATAATGATATATCAAGATTTTTAACTCAAATTCATCATTAAAACAAACATAAATCAAAATCATTATTTTTACTTAAAATCTTTTAAAATCAACTATATAACTCATTATCAATAACAATCAACATATAATATTCAAATCAACTTATCAATCAAACACAAAATACAATTTTCAAAACTCTAATATTCAACAAAACAGAAAATTAAAACTAAGAAAAACATATTTATACACATCAAGGCATAAATCTTATATTTTAACTTATTTTCTCCAACTCTCTTCTTTTTTCTTTATCTTTTCCTCTTCTTTTTTTTTCACTCTCACAGTTTTCTTTCTAAAAATTCAAAGCTCTTTATTTTTTACTATTTATATTTATAGACTCTTGGTTCAATTACTACAATACCGTTCTTTCATTTATACCTCTTTCCATGCCTCCAAGAATTTTGTTGCCTTTTTCTATTCTTTTTTATTTGCAAAAGATCACAATAAAACTGTATTCTTTTTATTAAGCTGTTAATTCATGCAGCTTTAGCTCTTGTTCTCTTTTCATGTTTAGCAACTCTGATCTGATCCATTTCTTTGCATGATATATAAGAGTTGCATGATATATAAGAGCAGGTTCTTACCTCTTGAAGTCTGCTGGATAAACCTATCAGCAGAAGATCCTGAAGCGATCCCAAATCACAGCTTCAATCCCCACCACAACCAATCTCCTCTTTCCCGTAGTCTGTCGTCCTCAATTGGGAAATGATCTCAAAAAATCACTTGATGCAACAAGTAGGGTAGAGAAATATAAGACTTCAACAAAGAATCAAACTCAAAAAAATAAAAGTAATATGATTGACCTATTACATTATACAAATTAATAATAATAAAAGAACTAGGTTTTTCTTTTCTTTCTTTTTAAAATCTTATGCTTTGTGTGAGGAAATTAGTGGAGCATAAGACTTTTTATGGTGGTATGGTGGTCTTGCAAGAAATGTCTTAGCTTTTGATATGGTGGTCTTCCATGATCAGTTTTCGAAAGTTAACAATAGTACTGTTAAAAGTAATATGAGCATTGCAAGGATGGACTCGAAGGGTTAGCTAATCCGCATAATTAAATAGTACTGTTACTGTAAACTACTAGGAAATTCAAGGAAAGTTAACAATAGCATTGATTCGATCAAGTAAGGGGCTCCGGTGCCCAGAGAGGACCTTGCCGTTAAGGAAATAACCATAGAAACTATGGAGCCCACTATTTATTAATCCATTTCTATTTACTACTATTTACTATTTATTTTTATTTATTATATTTCCAATTAAATTTCATCAAATCAATAATATATTAAAAATTCAATTCAATTCTAGCTTTGAACCCTGAGTTTTGTTTGTTCCATCTAGCATACAGGTTTAACAAATATGCTTCGCACTTGCAGCTGTGGTTTGCTGCGGGCATTTTGTAATTGGGAGAGGCTTTAGTTTCGTACCTGTTGATCTGCTTCGTATACACTTGGACCTCTTATTTTATTTTATATCGGTTGGATCCAAACTTAATCCAATACAAAATTAACATATTTATTATTTATTTAAGATAAATGATATAGCCTTAACATATTGGCGTACACTTAATATCATTAAATTTAATTTTAATTGATTAACATCTCACCGCAATAAATTTTACCATTTGCAACAAAAAAAAACAATTGACACCTTATTAATATAATTAATATAGTAGAAAAAATATAGCGATTTAAAACAATTCATTAAAATGTTTGTAAATGTTTTTATTTTGTGACGAGGGTTCTCGTGTTATCTTTTATGTATTATTGTGTTACCTTTTATGTATTATTGTTGTTGTTGTATGTGGATGCGCAGCATAAAAATCATTTGAATTCGTCACCTAGTTGTTTAGTTTGTTTAGTTCAAGACCACTAAAAAATTTAGATATGCTAATCCTATTAGAGATTCGTGAGTAAAGGATTAACTATGGCGAAGGTATTAACACTCACAGCACACTTTACCCATATAAGTTACTTTATGATTAGACATGGTTTAGAGATATTAATGGTTTTATGATATATCTATAGTTTAGGATTGGGATTTTCTTGTATGAATAAATTTGATGTTAAATAATTTATTATGGACTCTTGTATTAGATAAATTCTTAGAAAAAAAGTTCTTCATAATTTGTGTATTATGGTAAAAATTACTCTCAATAAAAATTCATAATATTTAGAATAACTTCAAGGATTTTCTGACCAACTCCAATATTTCAAATATCAGCTTCACTTATAGGTATAACGTTTTATATCAAGATTTTTAACCATTAATTCTCATGAATTAAAAAATAATGGTTTCTTAAAATATTGCCCAAATTCACATGAAACTAATAAACCATTTATTAAATTCTAAAATGCATATTCATGTATAATATTTTAATTTGTTTTTAAATAAAGAATATTTTTAAAAAGTATGTGCCACAATACCAAAATATAGTATAAATTAAAAGAGAAAGGAGTTTTCTCTTCATCACTATTCATTATGGATATTAATAGTGAAGTTTTTGAAAATTTTCAATAATTTGATACTCAATTATTTTTTTTCACAATTGAGCTCTTAGTGACACGGTTGAGATAAGAGAGGGACGTGGAAATAGGAGAGGTTGAGGGAGGCAGAAACGGAAGTAGACAGTAAAGATACAAAAATATGAATATGTGATGCTCGTTTATCTATTTGATTGGGATTTTTTTTGTCTCTTTTATTTGGAATTTCTTTGGACACTTTAATAATATAATAACAAAGAAAATTAAAATATTGGTGAAATTATTGTTCATTCAAACACAGATTTACTTGGCCTACAATAGTAATTTTTTTCCTATATTTTAAGTTCTAGTTTTTAATAGCTATTCTCGTTTGTTTTTTCATGCTCTTACAAATAATGCAGGAAATGAGGACCTGAAATCATGGTAGCGAATAAGGGGAGAAATAACGTGTTTGTTCTTAAGTATTTTTTTAAAAAAATTACATTAAATTAAATTTTATTTTTATTTCAAATTAATTTTTAAAAAACTAGCTTGAAAATTATTACGAAAAAAAAATGATAGTAGAGTAGGTGTCCAAATCAAAACACATAAATATAGGACAAAAACAGGAAGAGAGGCTCTTTATTTTTTTAACTGTGCTGGTTTAATAAGGTTTGTATAGTATTTTATAAATATTTTGGATAAAAAATAGGTTAAAAACAAGTTTTTAAATAAAAAATCAGGCTTGTAACATAGTGCAGAACAAACAGAAGAGACATCTGGTTTCTCTTGAGCAAAATAAAGAAATATATATATACATATATACTTGACCAAAAACAAGTAGTCAGCACCTAAAGAAACCGAGTGAATGAGAGAAAAAGACTAATAGCTAGAAAACAATCAACAGGTCCAAGAATTTTCTGTATGGTTTCCAAGAAAATGAAACGAAATGAGCAGCACAACCCTCTTTCTCCTCCAAGAAAAGAAAGAAAAAGAAAGGAAAGAAACAAAGAAAGTCATACTTGGCTCCTCTTTTAGTGTTAAAAAAAAAAAAAACAAAGAAGTTTGAGGAAGTGGGCAGCATTTTTTGTGATGTTCATGTGGTGTTCTGTTCACGCAGACTAAGAACTCCTATCATCGTAAAATCATATAATTAAAACACAACAATAAAAAAGTAATAAGCAGCTAATTATGTGCCAAAATCAGAGAAACAAGGATACAGAACGTGAGAGTGAGTCATTGCAGGTAAAAGAGGCGCAGAGAGAATGGGAATGGGAATCTCATTACCTTAACTTGAGAAAATATGTGCGAAAAGCACTGGTACTGATTGCTCAATGAAATGGAGAAGGCCTTTAGCTCTGTATGGAATCCAGCTTCAAAAGCAACAACAAAAGGTATAAGCATTTTGATGACATACTTAAGATACTATGCGTAGTAATATAGAGACAGTGACAAAGAAATAAAGAAAAATAATGTGTAAAAGAACTCACCTAGCAAAGAAACAAACGAATGAAAGGTTCAGGATAATCACTTAGACGCCGCCATGGATGATACCATCTCGCTTCCAACAACAAATATAATTAACCTAAGCTATGATCGGCCAATGTTTTTTTTAGTTTTCTTCTTTTTTTAAAAAAAAAAAACAGATCATTAAAGGAAAAGACTTGCAAAGAAGTAGAATTAATGGAACGAACACAGCAAAGGATCAAACTCAAGCAATTAAAAGTAATTCTCTATGGGTACCATGTGCGTCACACACTCAAGTGAGGAGAGAAAAGAAGGAGAAAGAAAGGAAAGGGACAAGGAAGGCAGAAAGTAAGGTCACGTAGGGCCAGTCTTGTAGAAAGTTTGAAAAGTAACACGAAAGGAGAGGATAATAGAGTAGTTGTCAGAATCAAAACACATAAACAGAGGACAAAAACAGGGAGGGAGCCTTTTTTTTTTTTTTTTAACTGTGTCTGAATGATTTTTATAATTATATTTAATTTAAAAAATATTAAATTAATATATTTTTTAATATGTCTTGTTATTATATATATATATATATATAATAAATTTTTAAATAAAAATATTTTTAAAAAGTATGTGTCACAGTACAAAATTATAGTATAGATTAAAAGAAAAGGGAGTTTTATGCTCATTATTATTCAGTAGAATTGTAGATATTAATAACAAAGTTTTTGAAAGTTTTCGATCTAGTATTTGAACTTATTTTTTTTGCATAATTGATTTTATTTAAGCTTAATTGCATATTTTTTTTAAAGGAAAAAGGTTGAATTGAGAAACAGAGAAACTCTGCAAAAATATATGGTTACAATCAATCCAAAAACTCCTTAGTAGCTAAGGAAAGATTGGTAGTGTGAACAAATCACCAAAGTTGGCAGCAAGAAAGTTCTAGGAAGTGGGCAGCCTGTTTCAGGGCTACCTGTTTTTTAGAATTATGGAAAGTTATCCCTAACTCAAAAACAACATCAATTATATGTTCATTAAAAAAAATCTGGAGCACAACAGATGGAAAAAACTCAAAACAACTCGTCTAGAATATAGGCAAGAAGAACGAGCCAAGATTTTAAGTGCAATGATATTTGTCTCACGTTGTTCTGTTTTTTAAAATGGTATAAGATATACTGTCTATTTCGAGTGAAACAGAATAGAATCGATAACATTTAAAGGCAGCAGAAACCACATACGTGTAACTCGTATTCATTAGCCTTTCTCCCATGCTGACATATTTTACACGCATCAATTTTTTTTTTTTATTATGTAATATTTTATATCGACAAATAAAAATTTAGTATCTAATCTTATTAGTAGTATTAGTTGATGACTTGTTAGACATGTTTTGAGACCATATGTAGTCATCAAAAACAAATCCATGAGGACGGTAAGGCCCAAAACGAATAATATCTGGCAGGTTGGGCCGGACTATAAAATTTAGTATTATAGCTGGCCTTTCTAGTTATCCAGTTGTGCTAACAGGGTCATTAAACTCCTTAAAAAAGGTGCATTGTAATATCTCACATCAGCTAATGAGAATTTGATAGCTGGACTTATTAGTAGTGTTGGTTGCTGAATTATTAGGCGCATTTTGGGACCGTGCGTGATCACCAAGAACAAATTTGTGAGAGTGATAAGGCTCACAAATTTGTTCAATTAAGTCCAAAATTTTATTTTATCTTTTCAATTTAATCCCTAATTTTACACCAACTCTTCAATTATACCCTAAAGCTCATCGCATATGAGGAAAGCCCTCTTCTTTCAATTTAGCCCATTGTTATCTTCAATTTAATATCGAATTTTATTCAATCCAAGCCCAAAAAAAGCTAAGCGAAGATAGAATAAAGTAAGGAAAAGAAAATGAATAATTGCCCAACTGAGTTAATGTGTTCTAGTCTTTTCTCCATGATTCGAGTTTAGCATTTGACATTTATCTTTTTTTTTCTATAGTCTTTTCTCCATGTTCGTTGTGACGCCGCACACTTGCGACAACCAGTAAATCTATAGTTAATTTCATTTTTTGATAAAAGATAATACCATCGGTGTAGAATGGTTACCAATTGTTAGTTTAGTATTCCTTATAGCCAATCAATTAGTTACACGGGGCATTATTATATTCATATAAATACATATTTATTATTAATAAAGGCTTAATTTAACTTTAATATTCATATAATATTAGATAAATGAATCTAGAGCATAGATAAAGTTTATGTGATAAAAATATTTTGCAAAGAAAATTATAAAGTTGTTATAATTATGAAATTTTTAATACATCAAAGTATTGTTCATAAAATGGTCTTGGTCGATGCTCTCTTAAATACTGAATATTTATTAAAGCTGTTGTAACTCAATTTTGGATTCACTAAATTTTTTTTAAATGTTATTTTATCTTATTATTCATGAAAAAAAATAAAAAAAAAAGAGAAAAAGAAAAGAAAAAAAGAGTTTAAAATATATTTTCTCGAGTCAACCGTCATTTTCTGTCAAAACCGAGTCCACTAGGTCAATACGGGTTAAACGATGTCGACCGGGATAAAAATGAGTTTCAGGACGTTTCGGGTCAAAACCATCATTTTCTGTCAAAACCGAGTCCATCGGGTCAATACGGGTCCCACCATGTCGACCGGCATGAAAAATGAGTTTCGGGTCAAAACCGTCATTTTCGGTCAAAACCGAGTCCACCGGGTCAATACGGGTCCCACCATGTCGACCGGGATGAAAAATGAGTTTCGGGTCAAAACCGTCATTTTCGGTCAAAACCGAGTCCACCGGGTCAATACGGGTCCCACCATGTCGACCGGGATGAAAAATGAGTTTCTGGCTGTTTCGGGTCAAAACCATCATTTTCGGTCAAAACCGAGTCCACCGAGTTAATACGGGTCCCACCATGTCGACCGCGATAAAAAATGGGTTTTGGACTATTTTGGTCAAAACTGGTATTTTTGGTCAAAAAACCCGGTCCACCGAGTTGATACCCATATAAAAAAGTTTTTTTTAATTTAAAATTGATTTTTAGCGGGTGAAAAAACTTTTTATAATACTGATTTGAATTTTTAATTTTTACCCCAATAAATAAATATTATTATTATTATTTAGTATTATTATATATAATAAAACAAATAGTAATCGGTGGAAGTTTGAAAATTTTAACAATCCGTGAATTGTTGTCTGAATTCATTGGCTATAAATAGCCAATGAATTCAAGACAGGATGAGGGAAGGGATTAAAAAATTCATTCTGAATCAAATTCTCAATTCTCAAATTCACGTATTACTATTTGGGGTTACTGTTTGGGTACTATTCATTTTTTTATACTTTTTCTGCACCTAGTAAGATATTAAATTTTTTTTAATAAATTAAAAAATACAAAAAATATCTCAACCGTTAGATCTAATAGTGTTTAGATCTGAGCCTTTGATTTCTTAGGATACAATAGGCTTTACCACACCAGATTAAAACTCAAATCAATCTCAGCCGTTCAAATAATCTGCCCTTCGATCTGGTTGCGCCACGTCAGCAGGTATACCGAGCACTCGGTACACCGCGCCACACCAGATCGTAGCCCCTTCAATCCTGACCGTCCGATCAACTTGAAGGTCAAACGAATCACAGCCGCACGATCTGTTGATCCGAGATCCAACGGTTCACAGCCTTCAGACGCACGAGCGCACCATATACTCGTCCACACCGTAGCAAAACCCAGAGCTTCTCTCTCCTCTCGCCGGCGATTCTCTCTCTCTCCGCCGATCTACCATTTCCGGCCTTTTCAAGCCGCGAAACCACCACAGAAACATGAATCGCCTCCTCTGAAGCAAAACCCCGACCGTTTTACACTTTTTCACCGACGATTTTGGCCGGAAAAAGGTCGCAAACGTCATCGGCCAACCGACCTTCAACTCGTCGATTCTCCCTCCTCAGCCATCAACGGCCAACGAGACCACCACCATCAGAATCCTCATCCTCAGATCTACCAGAATCAACCATCTTTTGGCCGGCATCTCACCGGAAAATTTCGCCGCCGTCAACAGTAACCGCGCGTGAGCCACACGCGCCGCCAGTGGCATTTTCATAAATTTTCGCTAAATCCGAAGGTATTTCAGTATTTTGCCTATACAGGGGTACCCAGGTAATTTTCTATGATATTTTTATATATAAATAATTGTAAATTTTTGCATGTGAATAAAAAAAAACAAAGAAATAAACCAAAATAAATAACGACGCGGTTTTAACACCCATTTTATCATATCACTGTTCATGGGTCAAAAACCCATTTTTTAAGAATTAATATATCTCTTTATCAATGATATCAAAATAATTTTTATTTTATAAAATAAATATTATTTGTCGACACGTCTCTTTTATTTATAGAAAAGGACCGATGTCAAAAATTTAAATACCAAATATGGATTATGTCCATTATTATTTATCTTGGTAAATCAGACGTAACTCTCCTTTTTAGGGATAAACATCGACATTTTAGACAAAGTCTCCTAATTTTAGGGACTGATGTCATTTTTAACGCGTCTCCTATTTTTAGGGACCGACGTTAACCATGTTAAAAAATTTACAAATAAGCTCAAAAATATAATAGCATTTGAATCAAAATAAGAAAAACACACAAGTAAAGGTAACCTTTCTCTGAAAGGATGTTTTAAGGGTGGTGTCTACCTTCCCTTAATCATAACTAACCTAGTACCCGAATCTCTGGGACCAGTGTCTAATTTTGGATTTCTAGTTCCCTCAAATTACTAGATGACGACTCCAAATAAAATCTTTATTTCCCCCCAATCAAATAAAAAATAAATTATTCTTTTTTTTTGTTTAAAAAACAAACAAAAAAAAGAGTGGAGCCGTCGCCCGACGTCGTGTAGCGACAAAAGCCATAAAAACTGATACATATTATATTTTTTCTTTTATAAAATGAAGCAATTGTTCTTATAAGTTAAGCTATAAGGGATACCTAAAATTAATATGTAGGTGCTTGTCATAAGATATATACACTGAATTGACCCACATGAAAATTCTATATGGAAAGATTACCTATATCTATGAAAAGACTCATGTGATGATTGTATATGTAATTCTTAGACTTGAGATCACTAAGTTATCTTATATAAAGAATGTTATTTTAATTGAAGTAACAAAATGATAGACATTGGGTATATCATGAACTATATGAAGATACTTGAGTGATCAAGAGAGGATTTCATCACCCTATGCGAGTTAGAACAAATATTTTATCTGTTCTCAAATAGTATTGACCAAGAAATCTTTGGCCAAGGTGAATTGAGATTTAAAAAGGACTTCAAATCTTATTCAAATGATCAATTACTATTATGTAGAGAATGAACATGATTTAACATGACAAACATGCTTTATGCTTTAATGCTAAATAAGAACATTAGTGATAAAATGATATTAATTACAATGAGAAACCGGTAATTGAAACCACTAATGATTTTTATAATATTTAGGGGATCATGACACGTTACTAGAAAATACACATGATCTTCAAATCTTTAATTCTAATTTATCTAATTATAATTATAATTTATATTTGGGCCAATATATTAGGGACCTAATAGGTTATTCACATTAAGAATTAAACTGTGATGATTTAATTAAGTATAACTTGATTAAAATATATTTTAAAAATTAGGGACTACAATATAATTACTACAAGGATTATATTTCCAGACCTAGAAAAATCAGGTAAGGACTTGATTGAGTTAATTTATAAAATAATCTTAAATTAATACATGGATATTATTCAAGAGGGAAATTAATATTTTGTCAATTTATAGGATTTTTTATATTTCCTTATAAATAGTAAGCCATGCCTCTTATTTTTTAGAAGTTATCTGTTGGACAGAAAAATTATGCATGTCATAGAATAAAGAGATAACACTCTATGCATAACAATTCCTTTCTTTTAAATAGGAACTTGTGAGACTTTTTACTAGTGATTCATGTGGATTATCATTGAATGATGGATAATTAGACGATTTTTAGTTTGCAATAATCCAACTTTTTAAAAATTATTTAAAACTAAAAATAATAAAAATTTTAAGTAATAAATCTCTAAACAACTTTAGATCTATTTAACAAAATTTTAAAGACTCTCACAGCTGTGTAAATGCTATTTGGCAAACCCAACACCAACTTCATCCCGGGTTTAACATTTCTTTTACATGTTGAAAATTTGATACTAATGGGTGTATTTTTTTAAGTTGAAATAATGCCACGCAATCTAGGTTCAAGTGGGTTCATGAATCAAATAATGGTTGTTATTTGACACCGCAATTGGATGGCTTGGTGTTCGCCGGAACTTGGGCATACCATTTTTGAGAACTTGGGCATAACATTTTTGAATAAATAACAAGGTAAAAACATCTTTTAACGATATGAAATCATTTATTCATTTAAAGGTATCAATATTGTCGTTTATAGTGAAACATTTAATTTTACTACATTGAGAATACGTTGACCAATAGAATCCCCGCCTTCAGGGAACCCCAGATTTGTCTATATATCATCGTATAATATTTTGATCATTACATTATGCGCTTTCCTTTACATTATTAAAGTGACATCCTACCGACCATTATGGCTGTCATAGAATAGCAATGGCCATCCTTTGGCCATCATGCCATAAAAGCCTCATTTGGAGCCAATTCCGCTCTCTCTCTTGCCCCTATTAGCTTCCAACCAGTCTTCGCTTTTCACTTTTCTTCAAATGCTTTCACCAAAACAAAGCTTCAACCTTTAAATTGTTGCTCATAAA
The DNA here is from genome assembly GCA_026413675.1 of Populus pruinosa. NCBI lineage: Eukaryota > Viridiplantae > Streptophyta > Magnoliopsida > Malpighiales > Salicaceae > Populus > Populus pruinosa. The sequence goes on from CM048592.1 coordinate 53,551,639, forward strand.
GTCGATATCCAAAGGATTATTTAAGATTTTATGGAAAGTACGAATTTCAAATATTTTATGTTTATTTTTCTTAAATATTGTTTGAAGCAAAAAAAATTAATTTTTTAAAAAAGTGCTTTTAAAACACAAATTTTTTAAAGCATTGTTTTAAAACACAAATAAAAATCTTAAAATCACAGCACGATAAAAGAAGAAAGAAAGGAATGGGACAAAGAAGAAAGAATAAAAAAAACCCCTAAAATCACGGCATAATCAAAGGAGAAAGAAAAGGATGAGACAAAGAAGGAAGAAAGTAAGGTCGTGTAGGGGGCCAGTATTGAAGAAAAGCTAAAAGAACCATGTTTATGAGAAAGGACCTAGTAATCCAAGGAACCAGTAGATTATCGCCACATGTTCAACCTTATCTCTCCACATGTTCACCCTTAGATTTTATTGTGACACGGAGATAAAGGTAATCTCAAAAGCTAATAGAAAGGATAGAAAGTGGGAGAGAGAAAGATTAAAAAGGCTTAAAAAGAAAAGAAAAGGAAAGACAAAAATAAAAGAAAGAACGTGGAAATAGAAGGTCGAGGGAGGCTGCAGAAATGGAAGAAGACAAAGACAGATCGGAGGAGAGTAAGAAAAGAATATATGAATATGTGATGTCTTATTTCTTATAAAAATACTCTGTTTTTTTTTTCTCTTTTATTTGGAATTTCTTTGGACAAAGGAAGAAAGTAATTTATAATATTGTAGAAAATAGGAGATGAAAATTAGTATGAAAAAGAGGATGATAGAGTCGTTGTCCATATCATAGTGATTTTTATAATTATATTTAATTTATACAAATATTAAATTAATATATTCTTAGTATTTTATATGATTTAAAAAATATATTTGTATAAAAAAATATTTTAATATATTTTTAAATAAAAAATATTTTTAAAAGTATATGCCACGGTACCAAATTATATTATAAATTAAAAAAAAATAGAGTTTTATGTTCATTAGTACTTCCTTAGAGTCATTTAATTGTGGACAAAAATGGTGTATTTTTTGAAAATTTTTAATTTTACACTTGATTTTTTTTTCATAATTGATCATTTTTAATTAAAATTAGAATTTAATTGCATATTTGTTTAAAGATAAGAGTTGAATTAAAAAACAGAAAACTAGTTAAGTGAAAAACTCAGCTAAAATAGATGACAAATTTTATTTTAGTTTTTTTTTTATTTTTTTAAGCTATTAAATAATAAGTCTCTATAATTTTTCAACATTACATTTTGAATTTTTTTATTGATATTTTTTTATATATATTTTTGAAAATAATTTTAAAAATGATGTTTTCATTAATACTCATTTTCTATGATTTGTTTTGGCCTTATGTAGTCTTTCTTCAATTATTTTTAATTTTGTTAGATATGTTTAATTTTTTAAGAGGTTAGTATAATTTATCTCTAAATATTTTTTTTACATTTCAAATTAAGTATTTAATTTTTATAATATTTTGAATATGTATAGCCTTGCATATTTTTTTTTCTTTTATGATATTAAAAAAAATGTGTGTTGATTTCTATTATATATTAATTTTAATAAATAAATTTATTAAATATAACTAGATAAATAATCCATATTACAATATTAAATACTTAATCTATATTTTTATCCCTAGATTTTCTAGAAAAGCAAAAGGAGCTAAACTTATTCCCGACCAAAACTTCAAGAATTTCAGTAGAACAAAAGAAGAGATTGTAACTTGACCAAAAACAGTTAGTCCGCGTCCAAAGAAACCGAGTGAATGAGAGAAAAAGACTATTAGCTAGAAAACAATAAACAGAACCAAGAATTTTCTGCATGGTTTCCAAGAAAAATGAAATGAAACGAGCAACACAACCCTCTTTCCCCTCTAAGAAAAGAAAGAAAAAGATAAAAAAAAAAAAAAAAAAGAAAAAGAAGGGAAAGAAACAAAGAAGTTCGAGGAAGTGGGCAGCCTTTGTTCTTCTGTTCACACAGACTAAGAACTCCTACCATTGTAAAACCATATAATTAAAACACAACAATAAAAATGTAATAAGCAGCTGATTAATGCTGTTGTTCTTTTTTCTTGTTTTGCTATTTTGATTTTATCATATTTTCTTAAGAAATTATGATTATGAAAGCTAGCTAAACTATTAAATCCAGGCTAAGTAGTAAGAATTTGAGACTAAAAGGTTTGTTCTATTTGTTGTTTCATGTTCGAGTTCTTAATTGTTCATATGATGATTATTGGAGGTCTACATGATCGTTAACTTCAGGATTTATGAAATTAGTCGTGGTGCTCGTAAACTAGCTAAACTATTAAATTCAAGCAATCTAAGAAACTAGCGGAAGATATATATTTCATCAAAATTGTGTAATTTGATTCATGTATTTTTCTTAACAAAAAAAAAGTTTTTGATGATATAAAAAGTAAAAAAAATAAATAGAAAATGAAGACATGGACAGTGGCGGGCGGGCATTATTGTGTTATTTTTGAATCCGACTCCCATATATAATGAAAGTAAGAACGTTCATTCCTCTATAAACATTGACTTTGATTTTTCCTTTATAAAACCATAATCCTGCAATTGCCCTACAAATCACGAAAAACTAGATCAACATGAAGACTTATCCGATCCTAATGAAAAGCTGTCAAAATCCTATCAGAAATTAAGGAAGATGACGTTAACTTCAAATCTGAGGATTAATTGTAGCAGATCTTATAGCGTTCAGCTGATTGTTTTACTTGTTTAAATAATTCTCTTGTAAGCCTGATGGTTCACGTCTACCATCATTGTAACCTTTTTTCTGTGATTGAAAAATCTATAATAGGAACCTGCACTGCATCCATTCTATGATGAAAGTTGAAGAAATTCTACTTCGAAACTCAAGACAAAGTCTCTCGGACTGCATATTAGTGGGTTGCTCATTGGGATCTCTATAAACAACTGATTCTAATATTGCAAAGCAACATTACGAAAAAATGAATATTTCACACATCGTCTAATAAAAAGTAGATTCCATTGTCAATTCCTTAACATTTTCCAAACAAATCCATGCTCCTTTTGCCATTCCCTAATTGCGTTGAGCCAGCAGCTAATCTGGATGAAAGGAAGGACTTCGACCTTGAAATTAGCATCATAGTCATGGAACCTTAAAGCAGACCCAACTTTGTAGCTCATTACCAGCTACGTAAAAGTTATCAATAGCTGTGTAAATCATTGAAACTGCCACAAAAGCAACCCAAATTAGTTATGAATTGGATTCGATAAAGGAAAGAGGGGAAGAGGGGAGAAGACAGATGAAGATCTGCGCAGGGCTACCTGTTTTTTGAATTATGGTTTTTTATCCCTAACCCAAAACGGCACCAATTATAAGTTCAATAAAAAGAATTAATATGAGATATGCTTTTCATTTTAGTGAAACTCGAGTTTATTGTGTCAAAGAAAATGTTGTACAAAAATGTTTTGAGCATTAAAGGAGGGCAATCCATTGTTGTTGTTACCGTTGGTGCATACTTAATTACACCATGGATTCACATGGTGCAATTTATTTTTTATTTTTATAATAAAATCCATCTTATTTTTTATATTTCAACCTTTTCTATTAACATGTTTCGTACTTGGCCATGGAATTTTGTTTCTTTTTTGTCTATGTTTTCTTCTATAGTTATAAAAAACATCATGTTTTTGGGTTTGATCTTGATCATGCAAATTTTTTTGATGTAGGCAAAAGCTTAAAACATTGTAATTAAAGAATATAAAATTTTTAATAAGCGAAAAGGAATGCAAATATGAACTTTTAAATTTACAAGTTTATTTTCTTTTAAATAATAATAATGAAGTCTATTTTTTTAGTAAGTTTACAAAGTTTAAATACGCCAAAAACTCTAATTCAACTAGAAAAAGATTCTCAGCCTGTTTTCTCTTTAATGAACACCCTCTTGGATTCTCTAGCATTAGCCAACAAGGTATCTGCTAGGAATTACTTCCACCAATCTAAGACATATCCGCAGCTCCACAGCTCAAAGACATGAAACTCCGTGAAATCACCTAAGGTCGAGTTGATCATGTAATAGGTAACCAACCTTGCCTGATGCAAACATGAAGAACAAAGACCATCCATGCATATCGCATACGTTGATTTAATTCAACCATTAAAAGAAGAAGGAAAAGGAGAGCAGACAAATAATTGCACCCATATCACCTGGTTTGGGCAAGAAAGAATTATCAGACTAAACACCTTCAACTTCTCTAAATGAGGGAATAAGAAATCATAACAACAAGCACACACGCTCTTATTTTTTGAGGTTCGCACAGCAATGACTAAACACGCAGCATTACATTACATGGGTAAACAAGCAGATAGCCTTATTCACACAGCATATGCATTATTTTGGTCGTCAATTTGTTCCATGCGCGCACATTGAGATTCTTTGAGCTGTCTAGACGCTACTTCCCACTGAACTGGAGATTTATGGCCGATTGACGCCACAACGGTTGTGTCACTGCTCCCAACCCGACCAGCCCTTCTGTAGTAACGTGTCAGGCCATGATTGCAACTTTAAGTCAATGATTGGATCCTTCAGAGTTGAATTATGGGCCATGATTTGGCACCATTAAAGAAAACGCCCCTCTTCCACTCTCTGGATTTTATGACCTAAGAGAGGAACAATCAGGCCCAAAGTTGATAAAAAACCAGCCTCTTAATATTTTATCTGTTATTATTCTTTTAAAAATATATTTTTCTATATTTTATGAAAAATAAGCCCATTAAATTAATACAAATCAAACCATGTTAACGAGGATAAAAATTAAATTTCAAGCTATTTTAAGTTAAAATTATTATTTTTGGTTACAACTTAGTATCAGTTAAAAAATATTTTTTTGATAATTTTTAGTAGTTGAAACAATTATTTTTTTATATTAATTTGAGTTTTTAATTATATATATATATATATATATATATATATATATATATATATATAACGCAGAAGTTTTATTATATAGTTGGTGCAGCTGGGACAGGTAAAAAATTTTCTTCAGGACACCGCCGTGTCCCCTAGTTATAAATTTGTGTGTCCCCTCAGCATCGTTATAAAAGGTAGTGAAAATTTGCCAAAAAAAAAGAAGAAAAGAAGAAGTGAAAATGAATGATAATACTATTCATGTTCTCTTTAGTTTTTTCTTCACATGAGTAAGTTATTGTTTTTTTTTTAAATAATTCAAAAAATATTAAAACTATTTTAACCATTAAATCTAATAATATTTTAATTCTAGACCTTTAATTAGATTCGATTTAATGCGGCTTGTTACACTAAATAAAAACTTAAATTCATCTGAGTCTTAACCAAATTCAATCTTGGATCTAATTTTGCCATGTCACTAAGCTGCACAAAATTTTTGGTATGTCTAGTGACTTGATAAAATTAGATCTAAGGTCATATTTGATTAAAGAAAAAGATGATTTTGGGTTTTTATTCAATAGTAAGTTTTATTAAATTTTAAAATTTATAGCTGGACGATACCAATTTATTTAGATTTTGGATCAATTTTCAAAAAGCCAACTGAATTTGACTTTGACAAATTATTTTATATTTTTTTATTGGTTTAAAATCTAAGAAATTAAAATTTAGAAAGTCTCCATTCATATTTTTTATAAAAACATTTGTTCAAATTTTCAATCAAAATAAAACTAAACAAAAAATTATTCAAAATCATATATTGAGTATGAAAAGGTGACAGGGCCAATTATTATGGGATAGAGGGAGAAATAAATACTAAATTCTGCGAATTAGGGTGCTCAAGTCTAAAAATATGAGCAAAAACTTTCATAGATACGTAAGAACGAAATTGCCTAACTTATCCAAAACTATTTATGACAAGCTTGAATACCAAGATAATAGCTTGCATATGGCCTCCAGAATCCTCACCAAGCTGATTCTTGAGAAGCAGGATGGATTTCCGCAGAGGAGAGGCTGAGCCTAAGCGGACCAAACTGACGAGGCACATAGATAGAAATGATGTATCCACTGGATCCATACAGAATCTGTTTTCATGTGAATGTTCCACAGCTGCTTGGCTAAAAAATTATTACTGCAGGATTTGATATCAACCAAAGTTGACTTGCTTCTTAAGAAGTTTCCTGTCCATAGAAAGTTCCGACAGAGTCGATCGAGTAATGTGCCTGATGACCGCTTGCGGCATGGGAAGAATACTAATCGAAAACTGAACCATTCCGTGCAAAACAGACGTAACAAGCTCAAGCCTCCCAACATAGGTAAGATTCTTCCCCATCCAGCCATGAATGCCCGCTTCAAGCTTGTGTAGCAAGGGAGAATACTGACTAGCTAAAAGCCTCGAGAGTTATATTTAGATTTCTTTTTCTTTATCTTGCTAAAAAAAAGTACATCTAGCTCGACAATTAATTTAGATTCAAGTTGATTTTTTTTTATTTTTAAATCAATTACATGTTTATTTAAGATTGTGAATGGATTTATTGAGTTCCCTTTTACACATACCTAACTTTGATATCCCTCATATGTATCCAACTCTTCAATAAAAAAAGCAATTTTTCATTACATTCAGCATAATATTTATCTAACATGCATGAAGATTTTCGTACCCGGCATCATAACAGTCTTAAAAAAATTTAATAAAAAAAAGACTTTTTGCATCTTTTTCTTAAACAGGGAAGGTCTTACTTAAAGAGTCGTCATATAATATAATGATCATTAGATATCCTAATTGGTTAAAAGATATCCTATGGCATGAGACTGGTTATATATATAAAAAAGATATTATCACCTCTTAAATATTCTACCTGAAGCACACTGCATTGCTGATTTTGTTTTAATTGCTAACAGTTTATTAGTTTATGTCATGATGGTTTGCTTGTAATATTCCTAACTCTAGTATCAGTGAATATTCAACTATAGATACTTTTAATTTTAACGTCGGTAAATATTACATAGTAAAAAAAACATGCTTGTATTTTTTTTAATTTCAATCAAATATGACACTGCAATTAGATGGCTCAATCAAACATGATAAGGGAATCGTGCTTATATCACATATAACAATATTTACATAGTAACAAGCATTGTTAAAGATGCTACACAAGTAAGTTTCCAAATGCTATCAACAAATATTATAACCTCTTAATTTATACAAGTATTGAGCTAAATTGCATACAAGCAATCCCTAACTTTGGTAGTTTCTTTGTGTTAAAAATGGAGACTTCTTGGTGTTTGCCGAAACTCCAACGTGGGTATACATTTTGTGAACAAGAAACAAGGTAAAAACATCTTTTAACAATATCAAATCATTTATTCATAAAAGTTGTCGCACATGTGCGGCATCGCGGCGATTATCCACCATCCATGAAAATGATGGGATGTGGTATATTTCTAGCAAGATATGAAGAGACAAGGAATTCTTGTCTCTTATTAGTAGAAAATTTGAATGGGAGTCGCCACCTAGTATTCTGGTAACTAGAAACCCCAACTAGTCTCAGAGATCGGGTACGGAGACTGGTTAAAGGGAAGGTATTAGCACTCCAAATACGCCCTACCTAAGGTAGGTTGCATTGTTTTGTTTGATAAAATATGAAATCATGTTGTGGTGTCTAATTATATGTCTATCTAAGGTTTAAGAAAAGTCCTTCTTTGTAAGGAGATCTTTATCTTATCAGGTAAAAACCTGGATATTTTATGTCATTAAGTAAAACATACTTTTTATTTAATATCAGAAATACGTGTTATGTATAACCTCATAATCCCGGATACTAAAACAAAACAAAATAATTTTTTTGTTGTTTTTGAAATTTTGGCCAATGTTCTCTTGACTTTAATAAACTGGTTATTAATGTTGTAACCCAATTTTGGATTCACTAAATTTTTTTTGGAATGTTATTTTATCTTATTATTCATGACAAAAAAAATATAATAAATAAAAAAAGAAAAAAAAAGAGTTTAAAATATATTTTCTCGAGTCAACCGTCATTTTCTGTCAAAACCGAGTCCACCAGGTCAATACGGGTTAAACGATGTCGATCGGGATGAAAAATGAGTTTCAGGACATTTCGGGTCAAAACCGTCATTTTCTGTCAATACCGAGTCCATCGGGTCAATACGGGTCCCACCATGTCGACCGCGATGAAAAATGAGTTTCGGGCTGTTTCGGGTCAAAACTGTCATTTTCGGTCAAAACCGAGTCCACCGGGTCAATACGGGTCCCACCATGTTGACCGGGATGAAAAATGAGTTTCGAGCTGTTTCGGGTCAAAACCGTCATTTTCGGTCAAAACCGAGTCCACCGGGTCAATACGGGTCCCACCATGTCGACCGGGATGAAAAATGAGTTTCGAGCTATTTCGGGTCAAAACCGTCATTTTCGGTCAAAACCGAGTCCACCGGGTCAATACGGGTTCCACCATGTCGACCGGGATGAAAAATGAGTTTCGGGCTGTTTCGGGTCAAAACTGTCATTTTCGGTCAAAACCGAGTTCACTGGGTTAATACGGGTCCCACCATGCTGACCGCGATAAAAAATGAGTTTCGGACTATTTTTTGTTAAAACTGGTATTTTTGATCAAAAAACCCGGTCCACCGAGTTGATACCTGTATAAATAAGTTTTTTTTTGTAATTTAAAATTAATTTTTAGCGGATGAAAAACTTTTTATAATACTTATTTGAATTTTTAATTTTTACCCCTATAAATAAATATTATTATTATTATTTAATATTATTATATTATTATTTAGTATTATTATATATAATAAGACAAATAGTAATCGGTGGAAGTTGAAAATCTTAAGAATCCGTAAATTGTTTTCTGAATTTATTGGCTATAAATAGCCAATGAATTCAAGACACAGGGAGAAAAAAAAAGATAATACTATTCATTTTTTTATACTTTTTCTGCAGCCTAGTAAGATATTAAATTTTTTTTTTAATAAATTAAAAAATACCAAAAATATCTCAACCGTTAGATCTAATATTATTTAGATCTGAGCCTTTGATTTCTTAGGATACAATAGGCTTTACCACACCAGATTAAAACCCAAATCAATCTCAGCCGTTCAAATAATCTTCCCTTCGATCTGGTTGCGCCACGTCAGCGGGTATACCCAGCACTCGGTATACCGCGCCACACCAGATCGTAGCCCATTCAATCCTGACCGTCCGATCAACTTGGAGATCAAACGAATCACAGCCGCACGATCTGTTCATCCGAGATCCAACGGTTCACAGCCTTCAGACGCACGAGTGCACCATACACTTGTCCACACCAGATCAAACCCAGAGCTTCTCTCTCCTCTCGCCGGCCATTCTCTCTCTCTCCGCGGATCTCCCATTTCCGGCCGTCTCAAGCCGTGAAACCACCACAGAATGGTGCATCGCCTCCACTTGAGCAAAACCCCGGCCGTTTCACACTTTTTCACCGGCTAATTTGGCCGGAAAAAGGCCGCGACCGACATCGACCACTCGACGTTCAAGTCGTCGATTCTCCCTCCTCAGCCATCAACGGCCAACGAGACCACCACCATCAGAATCCTCGTCCTCAGATCTACCAGAATCGACTATCTTTTGGCCGGTACCTCGCCGAAAAATTTCGCGCGTGAACTGTAACCGCGCGTCAACAGTAACCGCGTGTGAACAGTTACCGCGCGTGAGCCACACGCGCCGCCAGTCGCATTTTCGTAAATTTTCGAAAAATCCGAGGGTATTTCAGTCTTTTACCTATACAGGGGTACTCAGGTAATTTTCTATGATATTTTATGATATTTTATGATATTTTTATATATAAATACATGTAAATTTTTGCATGTGAAAAAAAAACAAAAAAAAACAAAAATAAATAACAACGCGGGTTCAACACCCATTTTTATCATATCACTGTTCATAGGTCAAAAGCCTAATTTTCAAGAATTGATATATCTATTTGTGAATGATATCAAAATAATTTTTATTTTTATAAAATAAATATTATTTGTCGACACGTCTCTTTTATTTACAGAAAAGGACCGATATCAAAAAAAAATTAAATACCAAATATGGATTATGTCCATTATTATTTATTTTGGTAAATTAGACGTAACTCTCCTTTTTAGACAAAGTCTCCTAATTTTAGGGACTGATGTTATTTTTAACGCGTCTCCTATTTTTAGGGACCGACGTTAACCATGTTAAAAAATTTACAAATAAGCTCAAAATATAATAGCATTTGAATTAGATAAGAAAAACACACAAGTTAAAGGTAACCTTTCTCTGAAAGGATGTTTTAAGGGTGGTGTCTACCTTCCCTTAATCATAACTAACCCAGTACCCGAATCTCTAGGACCAGTGTCTAATTTCGGATTTCTAGTTCCCTCAAATTACTAGATGGCGACTCCAATAAAATCTTTATTTCCCCCAATCAAATAAAAATTAAATTCCTTTTGTTTTAAAAAAAAAACAAACAAAAAAGGAGTGGAGCCGTCGCCTGACGTCGTGTAGCGACAATTAAAGCCAAAATAAATGCTAAAATATTGTTTTTGATGTATGAAAAAATACAATATGATTTTTTAGCTTCAAGACACTTGGCCGTATACACAAAAAAAAAATTTTAATTTTTTTTTAAGTTTTGACAAAAAAAAACCGGGTATTTTTAATATCAGATTTGTATTTTTTTGACATAAAATACAGACCAATACTAAGAAAAAAGGCATAAAAAAAAGAAATTAAAAATATAAAAAATTAATTAGTTAAATTTGTTTAAAATGGATCGGACGCGGTCCAGATCAGTGGGTTGGGCCGGACCCGGCCCAAAACCAAATAGGCTGGTTACACTAACCAGCCCCCCCTTTATTTACTGCAGAACGTGAATTAATTTACGTTCTGCATGCTAATGCAGACCGAAAGAAGAAAGAGACGGGGCAGCCGGAGGTTACCTGGGATTGGCGTCGGGGCGGTGCTGCTGGCGGCGTAGACATGGTGGCCGGCGTTTTGCTGTGTTTTTCTTCTCTCTCTCTCCTCGGTTTTTCACACTTTTGTGCTTCTTCTTCTCTTTTTTTTTTTTTGCTCTCTCTTTTCTCTTCTCCTTTTTCTCTCGTGTTTGGTTTCCTTCTCTCCTTTTTCTCCCTCTCTTCGTGTTTTTTTTTTTTTTGCTGTTGCCTCCCCTGCTTTTATAGGCAAAAACAGGGGAGGGGACTTGGCTGGGGCGGCCACTGTACTGCCGCTCCTCTACCGTTCTTCGAGCACGTGGAAAGTGGGTTGTGTCGGCGTCTTTTTGAAGGTGAAATGTCGGTAAAAAGATTGGTGAAAACAGAGGAGAAAAACACATTTTCTTCCTTTGTTCTCTGCGTGTCCAGGGGAAGAAGATGATGGTGCCATTCAAAACGGCACCATTTTGAGTTTTCTGTTTTTTTTTTAACAGTGCATGAAATGGCTTCGTTTTTCCCAAAACGCGACGTTTCATTTAAATGAGAATTGGTGCCAAAATGCATCAGATTCAAAATCAAGCCTTCAATTTAGGCGTGTTTTACAATTTGGTCCTTGGTTTTGGATTTCTTCAATTAAGTCCTTAATTGGCCATCAAACTTCAATATTTATGCAATTTAAGCCCCTGATTTGACCAAATTAACTCTCAGAAATTATATTTTGACCTCAGAACTTTAATTTCTTCTAATAAAAGCCCAAATTAACTCAAAAATCAAATTTTCTTGCAATCAAAACCTCCATAAATTCAATTAAACCTTTATTAAAATTTAATTGAATCCATAAACATCTTATTTTGGATTTTTTTTTTTAAATTGAATTTTCTTTGTTAACAGGGTTCTCATTAGTTAACAAAATACAACCAAATTTTAATCTTTGTAATTGTAAACCTCCTCAACTAATTCTTGACCATTTTCTGAGCATTCTGACATCCTTTTTTTTACTGTTATTATTTTTAAATTACTTATTATTATTATTATTATTATTATTTTATTTTTCTATATATATATATATTTTTTTATTTTTTTACTCGGGGACCAAAAAATAGGTTACAACAAAAGTATTAGTATTGTCATTTATAGTGAAATATTTAATTTTACTACATTGAAGAAAATTTCGTGAAAGCAAGCTAAGTCAAAAACAAGGGGCACCAATTCAGTGTCTACATAAAAAACAATGAGCACCAATTCAGTGTCACTTGCAGCATCAATTAGTACCCTTTGTGTCGTGCATGGATACTTGCCTATAAATAGGCAAAGTATTCAAGCCTTAATGCACACCAAAAAAGAGAGAAACTTGAGAGCAAGTAAAGAGAAAGAAGAGAGGATGAAAAGAGAGTAATCCTATAAAATTATGAGGTATTTGTGAGAGAGTAAGTGAGGTGTTTTCTCCTATTATTAGAGAGATTTCAGTTGTTCTCTTATTATTAAAGAGACGTTATAATTCCTACATTACTTAGTAAAATCCTTCTATACTTACCTGTGGATATAGCCCAATTGGGTGAACTATATTATATGTCATTTCTTATTTTATCATATATTTTATTTTTTATCTTGTCGGGTTTGCATGTGAATACCCTAATAAATTCTTATGTAATACCAATTCATGCCTGGCACGACTGTTACATAACACTTGGGATGCTTAACAATACTATATTCACAATCATGACAACGAACACTGATGCAACCATGAAAACATCCAAACTGCGCCCACCTATTTGCTTTGGTAGTAGTATTGACTGCAAACTTGGTTGATCAACAGAATCCTAGCCTTCAGCCTACCCCAAATTTGACTATCATCATATAATATTGATCATCACATTATGCCAATATAACAACATTCTTGAATTCACATCCTACCGACCATTATGGCTATTATAATGGCCATCATGCCATAAGAGCCTCATTTTGAGCCAATTTCTCTCTCTTGTCACTATTAGCTTCCAACCATTCTCCACGTTTCGCGTTTCTTCAAGTATTTTCACCAAAATAAAGCTTTAACCTTTAAATTTTTGCTTATAAAATCCAGATCCAAGGGATTAGTTAAGATTTTATGGGAAGCATTTCAAATATTTTATGTTTTTTTTTTAAATATTGTTATAGACATAGAATCAACAAGATTATGTGACATTCTAAATTGATTTTGTGATATTTTAATCACTAAAAGTATGGGTTTCAGAAAAATAAAAACCAAACAAAAAATTGAAAAAAATAAAAATTTTCAAACCAACCCAACCCAACATATTGATCAGTTTTGGTCTAATTTGGTTCAAATATTTTTTAGCTTAAACAATTAATAATCATTTTCAAAAGGTAACTATTGACAAGCCTTTCACTTTCACGGAAACCATGTTCATTTATGCTGAATCAATCCAAATCAGGTGCAAGTTGCTAGCTCAAACTAATACAATCCAAAATTGAATGCACATAGACTCTGGGGTGTTTCAGTTTATTAATTTTTAGAAATGTCAAACTGAAACCAAACCGAAATAAATGAATATTTTTAATTGAGACGCCCCAAAATATTGAAAAAATAGTAGGTTTTCTTTAATTTAGTTTGGTTATATCAGATACTCGTGACAATCTGTGTTTTCACTCGACCTCAAACAATAAGCACTATTATTGTGTCTTTAAGTGAATTACTATAAAGTATAAAAATATATGTGGATAATTGAAAATTTGCTTAGAGTTGCTTATAATTCACAACTGCAACAACCGATACGACCAGGTAATGCTTGGGAATGGGATCATGTAAGGCCCCGGGAATGGTGCACAATCATGATTGTAATCATGATTTAAAATCATTTCCACACCAGACTATCCAAGACAATTGGTATTGGGTTGTTAGCAACAATTCAGTTTATAATAATAATAATAAAGTTGATTCTTTTATCTCCTACTTAATGCAAGTGTCCATCGTGAGCTGAAATTGATTGTTTACCTCATATTTCTTTTAAAGGTAGAGATTTTTGGATGACAATGGGAAAAGTAATCTCATGGTTTTTTTCCACAAGATTCATTTGAGTTAATATTCTCTATTGGAGGTCAATTTCATTGAAGCAATTACTTCAATGAACACTTCCTAATCACCAACCTCTAAGTAGTCATCTCTCTTATCCTAACTTTTTATTTCCTAATAAAATCTCACGGTTTTTCATCATGTTCAAAGGAAAAGTTGACATTGCAAATGGTGCTCTAAGGAACCAAGTCATCCTAGAACTAATCATCCACCTAATGTCATCAACTCCTTGTTGCACAAACAGCTTGTCTCACTTAAAGGGGATTTTAATGATGAACAAGCAGCAACTCCTTGTTGCTCAAATACATATGCTCATTTAAACACCATTTTGCATTCCCTATAAATGACAAGGCCTAAAATTCCTGGCATAGAATTTTGTTTTAAAGGAACTTCAGGATTTCTATGTAGGCTGCTTGACCTCATTAAAGATAAACTGAGGACATCCATAACATAAATTATCTTCCTTGCCCCAAAGTCAGCATAGAAAAACCCTGTTCACTATAAAGGTTCTGAATGTTTTTCCTAAATTTCATGATATGGCATTCAACACATCAAACTCCCAATTTAGCATTCTTATGCAAACTACAACTGCAGAAGGCTTGTACATGTAGGGGAGGTAGGAAGAGCTGCAAAGCTGTCGCTTCTATTGTTATGCTGTTCAGAGTTTCTATCTCATCATCCAATCTGCCAAAAATATAAAGATCATGTGCATGAATTTGATCTCAAAGGGGTAACACCTCATATGCCTACGGGAGATACATGACCAGTGATGGTTGTTCTATCCACAAAATTAGCTAACATATGAATGTTTTATTCAACTACCATTTCACGATATGAGTTCTCCTAGCCACACTCAAAAGCCCTAGCCGCTATATGAACAAAGCACCTAAAAAATTAATCACCTACCTAATCTAATTCAGGAAAATTTGGTCAAAATCTCCTCCAATGAAATGAGTTATTTGAATGCATAGACAAGAAATTCAGGTAAACAAACACACACACACTAAATCATAAATTTCCTAAAGAAATTCTGAATTGTAACATTGGTAAACAAAGAGTGACAATATCATCACATTAAAAATGCATTTCACTCAAAACAAATAATAACTCAAGAAAAAAATTTGCAAGAAGCCAATAGAGAATAAAGTAAGCAGTCCATAAACAAGAGACAGAGACATTGCTCCAAAACAGATAAGTAATTAAAACCCAACAACTAAAACTGAGAAAGAATCAAATCAGTGAGTAACTAATCCTTTTAAAGCATTCCAAGAATCATAACAAAATGTAACATAATCAACCTGCAAAAACAAACACAAAAAGAATTAGAAGAAGAAACCCCATTAGTTAATAAGTTAAAACAGAAGCAGCAACAAAAAGACTCAAATTTTAGTTATTTGGTCTTGAGAAAAAGCACTGAACCCTCTGTGAAAATGCCATGAAAGGGGTGCTAAGAAACTAGGAAAATAAAAACTTTTAAAAGGGTGTTTTTACAAAGCAAGAAAGAAGCTAGGAAGCAAGGAAGCAAGCCAGCCTACCCTCACGAACTCTGTTTGTTAATTGTTTTTTCTCCTTTGAAGTGAAAAAGAACAAAAAAAAAAAAAAACAAAGAGCACCCAGAAAATCTAGTTAGAAATATTTTATGTCTTGGAGAGACGTAGATACTGAGGAACAGTTGTGGGGCCACCATTGGTGAGCAGTGATACAGTGGCAAGTATGTGAAATCACCCATATTACAGTGCGCAATGATAGAGTGAGAGTCTGGGTAGACAAACTTTTGGTGGTACACGTGATGCTTACTGATTTGATGGTTATGGAGAGAAGTTCCATGAGGGAAATAAGATGGAAAAAGTAGCCTCTCTAGATTTTGGAAATGTTTTCTGAAGAAAGAAAGAAAATAATTTCAAAGGTGGACAAAAATGGGGTAATATCAGATTTGGAACATAATCTTGGTTGGTGAAGAATAACATAACCTAAGGAGAAATCTAGAGCAAGCGAGATTTGAGCTTAGATTTGGGATCAATTTATAGCTGGATGATACCATCATGGATGATGTCCGGCTGATAAATATTTAGTTACTTGTAATTTTATCATAAAGTTATCAGATTCTAGGTATGTGAGGTTGTCATAAGTTTCTTGGTTATGATGAGAACTCTACAGCCTGTGATTCTATTTTTGAAGGTATTCTTCTTAATTATAAGAATATTTAAAAAAGACACGAGGATAAAATATTATTCTCACATCACTATTCATTGGTGTTATAAGCTTAAATTGACAGATAATTAAGTAAATTTGTTGGAGAAAAGCAAAATTTAAATATAGATAACCAAATTGAAAAAAAAAGCGTAAAAAAGGGTGGTAATTTCAAGATTGAAGTCAAAAATTCATTTTGATTCTCACTCTTTTCAAATAATTACTTTTTGGTCCCTTAAGTTTTCCTACATTTTATGTTTTATCCACAACTTCATTTTTCTATTTTCTCATTCCCTAATTTGATAAAGAAGACAAAACGTCATTGGATTACAATGTCAGAGAGAGTCTCTCTTACAGCCTCAATATTTGTATTCAAAATAAAAAACAAGAACATGATAATTCAAATAAGAATAAGAAATTTTTTTTGTAATCAATAAAAAAATCAACAGAGTTTTTTTTATATTTTTAGATATCAAGTTATCGATTTTTAAGCGCAATCCTCAATTATCAAATTTCTTACTCATCCTATCATCTAGAACATTCTCCTTTCATTACATCATAACTTCTCAGTAATCAAATTAACACATGTCTAAATAATTCAATATCCCACATTTACATGGATCCAATCCAAAGAATTATTCTACAAATTATAACTAAAGTACATTACACAATTTAAAAATTTATAGATAAGGACCATTAACGAAATTATAATCCAAATAAGTATATAATTAAAGAAGAAATTCATAATTAAGATTATACTACACAAAAGGGCTTTTGATAAACTGTTAATGCATTATATTACATAACAAAATGATAAATTCATTCATTACAAAATGATACCCAACAAAATATAGGAAAGCTATTATATTATTCAGCCCGATAAAAAGATATACCTGAAAATTGATTTAATACAATAATTCAGTTAGACAGATGAGAAAAAGATCTCCATAAAATTCTTTCTTTCTTTTTTTGAAAATTTAGTCAAAAGATCATTAAATTAACTTGCTCATCTAATATATATATATATATATATATATATATATATATATCAATTAAATTTCAGAATAATCTATGAATTTGTTTTCTTTTTCTTTTTTAATATAAACCAAAAAATATAATTATTCATATCGCTCAATTAACCCAGCATTACTTTCACTAATAGATGATTAATTTTCCACCAATCCATTCAACAAACACTATTGTCATCAATCTAAAAATTAGTTTAACGTTTCATCCATTCATCAGGTACAAATCTCATTAATCAGGGAAATTAATTCTTCATCTCGCCCATTTGCTAGGGCACTAATTCTATTAAATCAGGAATTAGTTCAATAATTTATCCATTTACTAGGGTACTAATCCCATTAACCAGGACATTAATCCCATTAATTCAGGAATTTGTTCAATGATTTGCTCATTCGCCAGGGTTCTAATCCCATTAACTAGGAAATTAATTCCTTATCACGCCTATTTACCAGGGCATTAATTCCATTAGTTCAAGAATTAATTCATCACGTCGCATATCTTATTTTCAAAAGTAAAAAATACAATAATTTCATATTTATCAACCATAATTAATCAAATAAAAATACATATTGATGAATAATAAATTCAGATACCGTGTAATTACCTAATGACTAAACTAGAGTTGAAATTTCTTGCTATGGTGTCGGTCTGGCAGCCTCTCTTGAATTGACAAGTATATCATATCATTATTCTACTTTCCATATTGAAACACTCAATAAATAAAATCATTCAAATTATCCTTTTATTTGCCAAAATAAAATCATTTTGTAAATTTCCTTCCTATTCTTCCAATTTCCACATTGTAACACAATTCATTTCATCATTCAAATCAATATATATATTCTTTAAATTTATTTATTTAATTTTTACCGTAATTTAAATCAAAGAAAAACATAAAAAATTTCACGATTTGTTCCCTCTTTAACATTAATATCATCTCTTTCTTACACAATCTCATCATCTTATAAAAACTCTTAAATTTTTATTTTTCTTATTATTATTTTTTCAAAAATCCCTTCTTCAAGAACACCTAAAATTTTGCTTTAATTACCATAATTTCTTACTTTATCTACTCACTTCAATAATTTTAACACAATTTTATAATTAATTGTAATTTTCTCTAAAATTTATCATGAACCCTAATTCTTCATTTCACAAAGTTCAATCAATTTAAAGTATAAATTCTTCAAAAATATTATTTAAAAGTTTGAGAACATCTTATCAAGCAATAACCAAAACTTTAACACTTTTAAATTGATAAATTTTCCTTGCTTGAATTTGTTTTTCCTCTCATGGCGGAATGCTTCCTTCTGTTTGAAAAAGCAAGTTTGTTTTTATCTTTTGTTTCCTTACAGCACACACACACTCACTTGCAATATATATATATATATATATATATATAATTAACTCTTTTTTTTAAATACCTTCCACGTCCCTCAATTTTTTCTTTCCCCATATACATATATAATTACTTAACTTTTTAAAAATACCTTCTATATTCCTCAATAGTAAATTTTATGATTTTTAGGTAAAATTTCATAAATTCTAATGTCTATTTATACCAAATTTTATCCAGATTATTTCAAATTTCACCCAGTTATTCTTTAGTACTTTTAATTTCATGAAATTTATTTTCATAAAAAATTTATTCACATTTTCATGTTTATTTATTTATATTTATTTTTTATATATTTTAACACCCGAACAAAACATTTCAATTTAGATTCTCGAATATATCATTATTTTTATAATTTAATTTATCACTTTCCCTTATTTTTTGTAATTTTGACTTTTATTAATATCAATAATATTATGCGGGGTTTCATAGTCTCAACTGGCATTGATTTTCTCTATGAAGAATAGTTGACTTTTATTTTAATGAGTTTCATTTGATAAAGAGAGTTCCATTAAAATGTTTTTTGCTCTTGAAATTGCCAAAATAATTATGATGTTTAGGCTGTTTTATTGGTTTATTACATAATAAATACCATTTTTAGAGTGTTTTGATGTGAACTTTGTTTACATTTGCATTTTTAGATAAAAAACCACCTTACTTAATTTTCTAGTCACCTCTCCAATGGTTAAGCATGGGAAAGTCTTGGCAAGTGACATGTTGTTTTTTTTTTATTTTTTTTTTAAATTAAACATTTGAAGTACTTTCGAATAAAAAAGGCTCAACCAACCCTTTTTAAAATGGACTTGATGTGTAAGCCTAACTTACTAGACCTAAAAGCACTTGATCTATTTTATTTTTTTAATTTTATTTTTTTAATTGATATTTTTTTTATGTATTTTTAATGAATTTTTGAATTTATATTTAAATTAATACTTTTCTCTTTAAATATTTTGATTGTTTATTTAGTTTTTTCTAAATAGTGGATATCTTTTATTTATCTTTTATGTATTTAATATCTAGAAAAAATTATTCCAATTCATCTATATTTTTTTTTTATATTTTATATGAATAAACTTTATTTTCATTTAATGTGTTTATAAAAAAAAAAATTTTTGTTCTTGGTAAGAAAAAGTGACCTTTAAGATAAAAAAAAAAAGAGAGGAGAAAAGTGTGAATAAAGATGAAAGTTAAGGTTAAGTATCATATTTATGTATCTTTTACTTTTATGAAAATGATTATCATTTTATTTTATAATTTGATTGGCATTAACAACTCTTTATTAGTTTATTAGTTCATATTTTTGTAAGATTTGTTTTTTACATTACTCAATTAAGATAATCGTAATATAATGAAATGCACTTGAAACAATGTCTGATTTTTCTATTATATTAAAAATTAACTTAAGATCCTATTTGTGGCACAATGCGTTAAGAACTATTTTTTATATTTATGAACACTTATGGTCCTTACTTTATTTTTATTATATGTAAACATCAACTTTTTTATTCACAAATTCAATTTTCTCTTGATTTTTAAAAATACGTTAACAACATTTATACATTTTTTCTTTTGCGCTAAAAAATTATCTAACTCGTAGCAAAGTGAATTAAATAAACGCATCAACACTTTTTTTATATATTATTTATGATTAGGATTTGTTTTTGTTAAAAATGCAATTGAAAAGCATACAAATTTAGTTTTTTGCTAAAAATAATTTTGTGATGCATAATGAAGTGCAAGTTAAATAATTACCTATATGGCTATAGTAAGTCTTTTAGTATATGTGGATGTAGGAAGCAATGTGTTACATTATTAGTTAGATATAACTTACCTATTCATTATTAAAAAAACATAAAATAAATAAATATATTAATAGAAAACTAAAAGAGGTCGGTTGAAATATAATTAATATTTTTTACCTTTTATTTATTTATTTTGTTTCACATTTCTCAATTAAGAGAATCATGATAAAATAAAATGTATTTGAAACACCGTCCTATTTTTCAACTACATTAAAAATTAACTTTCTACATGTGGCACATTGCGTTAACAATTGTTTTTGTATTTATTAACATATATGATCCCCAATTTATTTTATTATATATAAACATCAATTTTTTTTATTCATAATTATATTTTTTTCTCTTGATATCAAAAAATACATTAACAACACTTATACATCCATTCTTTTGTGTTGGAAAATATTATCTGACCATAGCGAAACGAGTTAAATAAACATGTTAATACTTTTTTTTTTTGTATTTATGATTAGGATTTGTTTTTGGTTATTTTTAGTATATGTGGATGTAGGTAGCAATGTGTTATATTATTAGTTAGATATAACTTGCCTATTCATTATAAAAATAAATAAATAAATATATTAATAAAAACCTAAAAGAAATCGGCTGAAACAATGTAGTTCTCGAGAGGAAATATTGTAAATTCACACAATGTTTACTTTGTTTTTTTTTGTCCTTTTTTTATTTAGTGATCTTTGATGATGAATTGATTAAGATTTGAGATGGATAATATATTTTTATTTGCTTTTTTTTATAATTATCTTGCTCTAAATAAAACATCTTGATATTAGAATAATGCTCAATTTCACAAAAAAAATTATTGTTTGTAAGAAATTGAAAATGAAAAGATCAAAATTGAAACAAATAAAAAACCAATTTTTTTTAAAAACAAATATGGTGTCAACTTTGCTTTTGATCATATTCTTTTTTTTTTAAAAAAAAATTAATCTTTCAATTGTGTTAATTGAAATTTGAAGTTGGTAATTTTATATGAGCTTCTAGAACTAAATAAAAAGCTGCACCATTGGTTTGGTGCTCGACCTTACCGAGAAAAAATCGATTATATTGTTTGAGAAAAAATAAAAATTGAAACATGAAAAAAAATTAAAAAGGGAGGCCTTAAAAAGACAAATTGTGTCAACGCCTCCATGCCTTGTAATTTTGATAAATCTTCTTTTTGGTAATGAAACTTTTTGATACAAAACTTTATTTTACAAAGAAAATAAAGAGGAAATTGGCGAAAGCCAGCAAGGTATCTGCTCGAAAAAACCATTCAACATAAGATTGCTCTGCTAGGAAAACATGATATCAGTATCACACTTTTGAACAAAGAGTTCAGCATCAAGTCTCAGTCATCTGGAGATTTGAATGCCCAAGCATATTCAGATGCCCATAAAATAACATTTTTAATAATGCATTATGCATTAGAAACAGAGCATCAAGCAAACATCCGCCCTTACTTCTAAAGGCTTGTACGATAATGGGCAAGCAACATTGTTTTTTTGGAGGCTTGCACGATAATGACTAAACACACACCATTGCATTACTTCTAACTTCTTCAGCAAACACATAGATAGATAAGTCGAAATCTTCTATGGTAAATAAGACTGTTACAATGTGAAGCCATTTTGTATCCCATTGCCAATGAAACAGTTGGAATTAATTACTTCCCACCAATCTGGAACATATTCGCAGCACCAACCTTGAAATCATGTAACAGCTAACCACCCTTGCCTGATGCAAACATGAAGAACAAAGACCATCCATGATTTAATTCAACCATTAAAATTTGAGGGTAAAGGAGAGGATAAATAATTGCAGCTATATCACCTGGTTTAGGCGAGAAAGAATTATTAGACTAGCAATCATCATCATCACCATCTTCCTCTTCCTCTTCCTTCTTCTGACCCAACATCATGATCATCATCATCTTCTTCTTCTTCTTCTTCTTCTTCTTTCCACCCATTATTTCTGGTCCACTTTCTATAATTGCTTGAATATTCAGCTACTTCAGATACCTGTAAACCAATTCAAGCATGGCATGCTCATTTTAACTTGTAAATCTTATTATTGAGCCAAACAAGAAACAAACACCCTAAAGGAGAGGCAAGAAATCAAGTCAAATCAGCAGCACCTCTGATTGAGCACTCATTGAACCATCTGGTGTAGTAGCAAATTTTGTGGTCAGCTTTGGACATTGATGGACCTTCAACTTCTCCAAACGAGGGAATAGGAAATAATCACACCATCCGAAACTAAAACAGACAATACTTGATAATTGTTCTAGCGACAACTCCTTTAGATTAGGAAGCACTATCTCCTTCTCAACGTTGATAGGTGAAGCTTGATCATCCTGCCCAGGAGACTGTGGAATTATTTCCCTTTCACCATCCTCTTCTCTGATAATATGCTTCAATTCACCGCATTCACTTATCACAAGTCTTTCTAGCTTTGGCAGACTTCGAGCGAGGGACGGTGTGAAGATAAATGTCAGTTTGTTGAGAGACTTCAAATGCAGAAAATTAAGACTTCGGAGGCTGACATGTCTGGTGGGCCCCTTCCATATGCATTTGAGCTCAGGTAACCTTCGCACCTGTAACGTGGTTAAAGATGACAGCAGCGGCAGCTCCTTCTCCTCACTGCTTCCTTCATCAGCCTCACCCAATTCAAATACCTCTTCCAATGATTTGCAGCCGGTAATTTCCACAGTGCTTAAATTGTTCAAAGCTCGCAGCAATTTTGCTGGAAACGGAGCGCGAACATCCCCACAATCTTCCACTTTTACATATTCTAATCTTTGTAAGGAGCCGTTTTGCTGCCCATGGACGGCCATCTGATGAGAGAACAATATTATATTTTTTCACTCTCATAAAAACAATTTATATGATGTATAAATAGGAGAAAAAAATAGAAAAAACTGGATTAAATGCTTTTTAGAGATTACATATTATTGTTTTAGTTTTTTTCTTAGATAAGTTGAATAACAATTAGATTTTTCTGAAAAAAAGGTTAATACAACTCCTAATAATTAGTTTCATGTAAAAAATAAAAATCCTAACTAAGATTTTTATTTTAGTTATAAAGTTAATAAATTTTTAAAGATATTTTAATTGACTTCAAAATTTTCAACACAAAATTTTTAAAGTTAATAAATTTTTAAAGATATTTTAGTTATATATTAATAATTTTTTTGTGAAGTTATTTGATGTACTTTTGTATAAAAATAATTTTTTATTCTGTGCAAAGTTGTTTTAGTGGACAAACTTGTCCAATATTTATCAACCCACGTAATATATACACCTCGTGTCAGGCATAGATTACCTCCAAAGTACCCTTCCATATACACCTCGTCTCAGGCACATGTTGCAAGCGTAATGTTTTCAAATTTGTCAACCCCTGCATCAAAAGAAATTTGTTAGATATAATTCCTCACAAATTTTGTGCACTTTGGGAGTGTCCATATAAAACTTCAGCCAAAAACTTATCAACAAAAGGATACAAGTAGACATGGCAATATGAAATCAGAAGATGTTAGATGGAGGTTTATCTTAATTGGGAAATCATAAAGATTGAAAAATCTGGATATTCAATAATTAATTTCATCAAGAGACAGGGAATGATACAGTTAGACAACTCCTTTTAAATTTAGTGGATGGCTAAATGATTTATCAATTACTCCAGTTTCAGAAATTTAATGGAAGAAATCAACATGTATTGAAGTTGACAATTTCAATTAAAAAGGAACAAAAATTATTGGAGAAATATAAAGGACGTACTTGGAGCTGTGCACGAAAATTTCCCAATTCTTTGTGGCCATTGACTTTTAGAATTTGCAAAGAAGGCAATTGTGCAGCAAGATTCTTGGGACCAAAAAAGCTGTAATTTGATCTGGAAGAAAGATCCAATTCACTTAGTCGAGGGAACTTGATGATGCCATCTGTGGTGAGTGCATCTCCTTCTACACTGTAAAATATATGCTTTAAATTATGAGCTTTAAGAATCCGCATCTCTTCCAGGTTCAGAAGGCTTGGAGACACAGATACAGGGAAGACATATTCCAGTTTACCACACTTTTCTATGGTGATATTTTCTAATTGTGGGAAGCAAGGAGACTCTGTAATTATTTCCCTTTCACCATCCTCTTCTCTGATAATATGCTTCAACTCACCGCAATCGCTTATGTCAAGGGTTTCCAGCTTTGGCAGACTTCGAGCGAGGGACGGTGTGAAGATAAATGTCAGTTTGTCGAGAGAATCCAAATCCAGACGAGCAAGATTTTGGAGGCTGACATGTCTGGTGGGCCCCTTCCATATGCATTTCAGCTCAGGTAACCCTTGCAGCTCTAACTTTGTTAAAGATAAAAGCAGCGGCATCTCCTCCCTGCTTCCTTCATCGGCCTCATCCAAATCAAATACCTCTTCCAATGATTTGCAGTCCGTAATTTCCACACTGCTTAGATTTTTCAAATCTCGCAGCAATTTTGCTGGAAACGGAGCGCGAACATCCCCACAATTCGACAACCGTACAGATTCTAATCTTTGTAAGTAGCCGTTTTGCTGTCCATGGACGGCCATCTTATCAGAGAACAATATTATATTTTTTCACTCTCATAAAAACAATTTATATGATGTATAAATAGGAGAAAGAAACAGAAAAAAACAGGATTAAATGCTTTTTAGAGATTACATATTATTGTTTCAGTTTTTTTCTTAATTAGAGATAAGTTGAATAATAATTAGTTTCGTGTAAAAAATAGAAACAAAAACAACAATAATGAGGCGCGCAGTTAAGTTTCTTATATTTATAGATGTTTAGATAAAAAATCATAAAAAATAAAAATTGACAATTTAAATTACGTACTTGTAGCTGTGCCAACCAATTACCCACTTCTTCGTGGCCTTCAATGGTTAATCGTTGCAAAGGCAATTGAGCATCAAAATTCCTTGGACCTAAAAAGCTGTAATTTGATCTGAGCCAAAGAGACAATTTTCTTAGTTGAGGGACTGGGAAGACATATTCCAGTTTATCACACTTTTCTATAATGATATTTTTTAATTGTGGGAAGCGAGGAGACTCTGGAATTATTTCCCTTTCACCATCCTCTTCTCTGATAATATGCTTCAATTCACCGCAATCTCTTATGTCAAGGGTTTCCAGCTTTGGCAGACTTCGAGCGAGGGACGGTGTGAAGATAAATGTCAGTTTGTCGAGAGAATCCAAATCCAGACGGGCAAGATTTTGGAGGCTGACATGTCTGGTGGGCCCCTTCCATATGCATTTCAGCTCAGGTAACCGGCGCAGCTCTAACGTTCTTAAAGATGACTGCAGCGGCATGTCCTCAGTGCTTCCTTCATCGGCCTCACCCAATTCAAATACCTCTTCCAATGATTTGAAACCGGTAATTTCCACAGTGCTTAAATTGTTCAGATCTCGCAGCAATTTTGCTGGAAACGGAGCGCGAACATCCCCACAATTCGACAACCGTACAGATTCTAATCTTTGTAAGAAGCCGTTTTGCTGTCCATGGACGGCCATCTTATCAGAGAACAATATTATATTTTTTCACTCTCATAAAAACAATTTATATGATGTATAAATAGGAGAAAGAAACAGAAAAAAACAGGATTAAATACTTCTTAGAGATTACATATTATTGTTTCAGTTTTTTTCTTAATTAGAGATAAGTTGAATAATAATTAGTTTCGTGTAAAAAATAGAAACAAAAACAACAATAATGAGGCGCGCAGTTAAGTTTCTTATATTTATAGATGTTTAGATAAAAAATCATAAAAAATAAAAATTGACAATTTAAATTACGTACTTGTAGCTGTGCCAACCAATTACCCACTTCTTCGTGGCCTTCAATGGTTAATCGTTGCAAAGGCAATTGAGCATCAAAATTCCTTGGACCTAAAAAGCTGTAATTTGATCGGAGCCGAAGAGACAATTTTCTTAGCTGAGGGAACTTGACGATGCCATCTCTGTTATGAGACAAAGAGACTGGGAAGACATATTCCAGTTTATCACAGAAAGATATGTCGATATTTTTTAATTGTGGGAAGCAAGGAGACCCTGTAATTGTTTCCCTTTCACCATCCTCTTCTCTGATAATATGCTTCAACTCACCGCAATCGCTTATGTCAAGGGTTTCCAGCTTTGGCAGACTTCGAGCGAGGGACGGTGTGAAGATAAATGTCAGTTTGTCGAGAGAATACAAATCCAGACGAGCAAGATTTTGGAGGCTGACATGTCTGGTGGGCCCCTTCCATATGCATTTCAGCTCAGGTAACCAGCGCAGCTCTATCTTTGTTAAAGATAAAAGCAGCTCCTTCTCCTCAGTGCTTCCTTCATCGGCCTCACCCAATTCAAATACCTCTTCCAATGATTCACAGGCGGTAATTTCCACAGTGCTTAGATTGTTCACAGCTCGCAGCAATTTTGCTGGAAACGGAGCGCGAACATCCCCACAATCCCACAACCGTACAGATTCTAATCTTTGTAAGAAGCCGTTTTGCTGTCCATGGACGGCCATCTTATCAGAGAACAATATTATATTTTTTCACTCTCATAAAAACAATTTATATGATGTATAAATAGGAGAAAAAAACAGGATTAAATGCTTTTTAGAGATTACATACTATTATTTTAGTTTTTTTCTTAATTAGAGATAAGTTGAGTAACAATTAAATACAACTCCTAATAATTAGTTTCATGTAAAAAATAAAAATCCTAACTAAGATTTTTATTTTAATTATAAAGTTAAGAAATTTTTAAAGATATTTTAATTGACTTCAAAATTTTCAACACAAAATTTTTAAAGTTAATAAATTTTTAAAGATATTTTAGTTATATATTAATAATTTTTTTGTGAAGTTATTTGATGTACTTTTGTATAAAAATAATTTTTTATTCTGTGCAAAGTTGTTTTAGTGGACAAACTTGTCCAATATTTATCAACCCTCGTAATATATACACCTCGTGTCAGGCATAGATTACCTCCAAAGTACCCTTCCATATACACCTCGTGTCAGGCAGAGACTGCAAGCGTAATGTTTCCAAATTTGTCGACCCCTGCATCAAAAGAAATTTGTTAGATATAATTCCTAACAAATGTTGTGCACTTCGGAAGTGTCCATATGAAACGTCAGCCAAAAACTTATCAACAAAGGGATACAAGTAGACATGGCAATAGGGCATGGGAATATGAAATCAGAAGATTGAAAAATCTTCATTACAATTTCACTCAAACTTGGAAAGCGTAAAGATTGAAAAATCCGGATATCTTTTCATTACAATAATTAATTTCATCAAGAGACAGGGAATGATACAGTTAGACAACTCCTTTTAAATTTAGTGGATGGCTAAATGATTTATCCATTACTCCAGTTTCAGAAATTTAATGGAAGAAATCAACATGTATTGAAGTTGACAATTTCAATTAAAAAGGAACAACAATTATTGGAGAAATATAAAGGACGTACTTGGAGCTGTGCACGAAAATTTCCCAATTCTTTGTGGCCATTGACTTTTAGAATTTGCAAGGAAGGCAATTGTGCAGCAAGATTCTTGGGACCAAAAAAGCTGCAATTTGAACTGGAAGAAAGATCCAATTCACTTAGTCGAGGGAACTTGATGATGCCATCTGTGGTGAGTGCATCTCCTTCTACACTGTAAAATATATGCTTTAAATTATGAGCTTTAAGAATCCGCATCTCTTCCAGGTTCAGAAGGCTTGGAGACACAGATACAGGGAAGACATATTCCAGTTTACCACACTTTTCTATGGTGATATTTTCTAATTGTGGGAAGCAAGGAGACTCTGGAATTATTTCCCTTTCACCATCCTCTTCTCTGATAACATGCTTCAACTCACCGCAATCGCTTATGTCAAGGGTTTCCAGCTTTGGCAGACTTCGAGCGAGGGACGGTGTGAAGATAAATGTCAGTTTGTCGAGAGAATCCAAATCCAGACGAGCAAGATTTTGGAGGCTGACATGTCTGGTGGGCCCCTTCCATATGCATTTCAGCTCAGGTAACCGGCGCAGCTCTAACGTTGTTAAAGATGACAGCAGCTCCTTCTCCTCACTGCTTCCTTCACCAGGCAGGTCACCTAATTCAAATACCTCTTCCAATGATTCACAGCTGTAAACAATCACCTCCTTTAGATTTTTTAAACCTTGCCGCAATCTTGCTGGAAACAGAGTGTAAACATCCTCACAATCCCTCACTTCTACATATTCTAATTTATGTAAAAACAATTGCTCAAATGTCTTCGCATTTAAGGATGTACCAACCAAACTTAAGGAGGTTGGGTATCGATCCCTAAACATTCTATAATATTCATTAGCATTCGCTAATATTATATCATATTTGCGCAAGCTATCTGGAAAAACAAAATCTCTAGGAATGCATTCAACCTTCGGTATCCTAAATGATAATACGGCTAACTGAGACAACGAATTTAGTTCTTTTAGGCTTACATTCATTCCTCCTGTGCTGTCACATCCAACTACTTCCCATCCATCAAAGCTGCGATGCCCGATCAACAGCTCTTCTAACTTCTTCAACCTTCCAATCAAATTCACAGGGATCCTTCTTAGCCTTTCACAACCTCTCACATCCAACAACCTTAACTCCTTGAGCTCTCCTATTTCATCAGGTAATTCTTCAATGGATAAGCACCACTTAAAAACAAGAATCTTAAGTCTCTGCATCTTTCTCAACCAAATGAGGTCCTTGCATTCGCACTCCATCAACACCAACGATTGAAGTTTCGTTGAGAGTTCGAGTGATTGCAATGACAAACAACCTCCCTTCAGAGACAAAACTTCAATTTCTTTCATCCCTTCAAAGAACCTCTCTGGAACATTCATACCATCATCCACTTCTAATAATAGAACTTTGAGCTGTGGACATTCCAATCCTTCAGGAAGTTCGGTTAATTTATTGCCCATTAACGAAATTGTTGTACAGCCTTCAAATCTTTTACCCGTCCATTGCCACTTCTCCAACCCTAAGCCAGCCTTTACCATGAATCCATATTCTTCTGATGATGCTATCTGAATAGCAAAGTCACGAACCAAGTCATGCATTCTCACATGTTCTTCAGTTTCAGTGCCCAACAGCATGCAACAATCTTTGAGGTTTTCGATTGCCACAGAAACTCGTTTCCTTGCATCTTCAATGGGCTCCGCATCTTGATGTAACCCATAGCCAACTGCATATCTCGTCAAGTCCTCGATTGGAATGTCATAATCTTCTGGAAATAAACAGCATAGCACGAAACATGACTTTGTTTCCGCGTACTTCAAATAATCATAGCTCAACTTAAGACATGTGTAAGCATTATTTTGTTCGTCAATTTGTTCCATGCGCACAAATTGAGATTCTTTGAGCTGTCTAGAAGCTACTTCCCACTGAACTCGTGATTTACCTCTTAAAGCCTTTCCCACTGTCACAAGTGCTATAGGCAAGCCTTGGCATTCTCTCGCAACCTCCCTTGCCACTGTGTTCAAGGTAGAGTCCCCATCACGTAAACCTGCATTGATTCTGAATAAATCCCATGCTTCATCTTCAGGTAAGACTCTTAAAAGCACTTTTTGCTGGCACTCCATAGAAAAACATATGCCTTGAACACGTGTTGTTAGAAGTATTTTACAACCCCTGTGATCATCACCAAATGGGATCCCTATCTGTTTCAAGTCAATATGTTTCCAAACATCATCCAGGATTATAAGCATCTTCTTTCCCTGCAGTCTCTGCCATAATTCATTTGCTCTACCTTCATTACTCTTTTTGTCAAAATTCAGATCTAAACTATCTGCCATTCGATCCTGGATGCCCGTGACATTTGGAGTCTGGGACACCGTAGCTATCAAAACTTGATCAACAAGCTGCAATTCTTTGGCTCTCCTGCCTACTTCTTTTACCAGGGTGGTTTTACCCACCCCTCCCATGCCGTACAGTCCGATCATATTGACGTTGTCATCTTTGAGAGCTTTCATGATCTGTTCCAAAGCTTCTTTTGACGATTCTGAGGGCGTGAATTCCTTTGATGGGAGAAATTCTATGGACTGAGGATGAGCTTTGTGGGCCACTGTTTTAAACTTTTCGCTAATTTCTCCAAGTTTTCTGAAAGTCTCCGACTTCTTGGCCAGTGCCTTGCTTAACTTGAATTGTCGCATGCAGTTTGGGCACAAAGTAAAGCATTTGCCATTTTTTCCTATTTCATTTTCCAAGGGCTTCGCACCTTCAATTTCGTTGTTTGCATCTTCCAGCCACTTTTTGACATCTTTGTAAGTTTTTTCAGCATTCCTTTCAGCAGCTTCGACATCGTCTTGCAGACGTTCTTTTGCCGAAACCAGGTTCTCCTTTCGTTCTTTGAATTCTTCAACAAAATCGTTGAAACAGAACATGTAACGGAACTGCCTTCCTACTGGTTCCACCATGAGTTCTGCTATCTTAGATATAATGGATCCAGCAGCACTTATGATATCCATTTTCCACCGGTCTGAAAATCGGAGAAATAAGGATACAGAGCGTGAGATTGAGTCACTACAAGTAAAACAGGCGCAGAGAGAATGGGAATAGGAATTCCATTACCTTAATTTGCGAAAATATGTGCGAAAAGCACTGGTACTGAGAGCTCAATGAAATAGCAGGAGGGAGAAAGGGAGAAGGCCTTTAGCTCTGTACGGAATCCAGCTTCAAAAGCAACAAGGCAGGGTATAAGGATTCTAACTGACACTTGTGAGTTAAAGCAGTAATTCCCATTAAAAATGCATTTTGATGATATAATTAAGATCATATAGAGACAGTGACAAAATTATAATAATTAAAATAATGAATAAAAGTACTCGCCTAGCAAAGAAAGAAACGAATGAAAGGTTCAGGATAATTAATTGTGAAACTGACAAAGTCAGCAATGTTTTGTAACCTTAACATTTCTGACAAAGTAAATAATATTTTATTAATAATGTTAGGCATTAATTTGTTAACAATGTTAAGTACAAATTTGGTGCCACCTACCTTGCCCTTGTCTTTTGCATGGATGTTTGCCTATAAATAGGCAATGCATCCAAGCATTATAGACACACCACAAGAGAGAAAATTAAGAGCAAGTAGAGAGAAAGAAGAAAGGGTGAAGAGAGAGTATCCCACAAAATTGTGAGGTATTTGTGAGATAGTAAGTGAGGTGTTTTCTCCTATTATTAGAGAGATTTTAATTGTTCTCCTATTAGTAGAGAGAGGTTGTAATTCCCACATTACTTAGTAAACTCCTTCTATGCTTGCCCGTGGATGTAGCCAAATTAGGTGAACCACGTAAATTCTTGTGTGTCATTTCTCATTTTATCTTGTCCCTTACCTTTTGTCTTGTCGGGTTTGCATGCCAGCATCCTAACAGTGGTATCAGAGCCTTCTGGTTGGTATTGTTAATACACAAAAGTTATTCGTGTATATGGTACTATTCACGTATACGGCACTATTCACCTATACGGTGCTGTTCACATACGTTGCTGTTGGCATATATAGAAAGTCAGTGCGGTGATTAAATACAGTTTAGGAAGTTCTATCTAAGGAGATTGGGTTTTAAGTGGGACCGTTTGTGACCCCTCCAATCTTTCTTGGAAACTTACTTAGTGAAGTATTATTCACAGATACTATTTCTATATACGTTACAGATCTGTGAAACGGTGATAGCTGAATAGATCTTGGTGAATACAATGACAGCAAAGTACGAGATTGAGAAGTTTAATGAGAGCAATTTCTCACTGTGAAAAATGAGAATCAAGGCAATCTTAAGGAAAGACAATTGCTTGGCAGCAATTGGGGATCGGCCCGCAGAGATCACTGATGATGCAAAATGAAATGAGATGGATGGAAATGCTATTGCTAACATACATTTAGCATTAGCCGATGAAGTATTATCAAGTGTGGCGGAGAAGAAAACAACTAAGGAGATATGGGAGACTCTAACAAAGCTATACGAGTCCAAGTCTTTGCACAATAAGATTTTCTTAAAGCGGAGACTTTATACCCTTCGAATGGCAGAAACCACGTCGGTGACTGACCACATCAACACAATAAGAACTCTATTTTCACAACTCACTACATTAGGTCAGCAAATAGAGGAAAATGAACATGCAGAGCTTCTACTTCAAAGTCTTCCTGATTTGTATGATCAACTCATTATCAACTTGACAAATAATATCCTCTCAGATTATCTAGTCTTCGATGATGTTGCAGCCGCTATCTTGGAAGAAGAAAAGGCGCAAAAACAAAGAAGACAGAAACAGTTCAAACCAAGCAGAGACGTTGGTGTCAAGAGGAAGATCAACAGAGCGTGGCTCTAGTGGGAGTCAAAGGCAAGGGAGGTCCAAATCAAGAAGTAAGAAGGCTGTGAAATGCTACAACTGTGGCAAAAAGGGACACTTTAAAAGGGATTGTAGGTTTAAAAAGGGTATAGAGAATACTGCAGAGTCATCAAAATCTCAAGGATGTGTTGTGAGCACCTCAGAACATGGAGAGGTTTTATATAGTGAAGCAGCGACAATCTCTACAGATAAAAAAGAGCTCACTGAGGTTTGGCTAATGGATTCAGGAGCAACATGGCATATGACTCTTAATCGAGATTGGTTCCATACATATAAACCCATCTCTGGAGGCAAAGTGTTCATGGGTGATAATCATGCTTTAGAGATTGTTGGCATTGGCACCATCAAATTGAAGATGTATGATGACTTAATTCATACTATTTCAGAAGTGCGACATGTGAAAGACTTAAAGAAGAATCTTTTGTCCATAGGACAATTTGATAGTCTTGGTTGTAAGATCCGAATAGACAATGGAATCATGAAAATCAGCAAAGGAGCGCTTGTGGTTTTAAAGGCAAGAAAGACAGTTGCAAATGTATTTGCATTAATGGGAGAAACACATCATGAGGCAGAAGCGTCAATCGCATCAGCCAGTCCTGCAGAAGAGAAGACGATGATGTGGCATCGAAAACTAGGTCACATGTTAGAAAAGTGTTTAAAGGTTCTCTCTGATCAGAAGTTACTCCCTGGGCTTACAAAGGTTACTTTACCTTTTTGTGAGCACTGTGTTACAAGTAAACAACACAGGTTGAAGTTTGGCACATCAACAACTAAGAGCAAACGCATCTTAGACCTGATTCACTCTGATGTATGGCAAGCACCGGTTGTATCCTTGGGAGGAGCAAGATACTTTGTATCATTCATAGATGACTTCTCTAGGAGATGTTGCGTGTATCCAATTAGAAGGAAGACAGATGTGCTTACAGTTTTTAAAACTTTCAAAGTGCGGGTGGAACTTGAATCTGAAAAGAAGATCAAGTGTTTAAGGACTGACAATGGAGGAGAATATACCAGTGATGAATTTGATAACTTCTGTCAATATGAAGGTATCAAAAGGCAATTCACAACGGCATACACTCCACAACAAAATGGAGTGGCAGAGCGAATGAACAGAACTTTGTTAGAAAGAACAAGAGCAATGTTGAAGGCTGCAGGTCTAGGAAAGTCATTCTGGGCAGAGGCAGTCAATACCGCCTGTTATGTGATAAATCGATCTCCATCAATTGACTTGAAGACACCGATGGAGATGTGGACTGGAAAACCAGCTGATTATTCTCGATTGCATATATTTGGAAGTCCTGTGTACGTGATATACAATATACAAGAAGTTAGCAAGCTGGATTCAAAATCCAGAAAATGTGTATTCTTAGGATATGCTGATGGAGTGAAGGGGTATCGCTTGTGGGATCCCACTACCCACAAGGTAGTTATCAGCAAAGATGCCATATTTGCAGAAGGTAAAATGCAAAAGGAAGAACATAATAGCATTCTAAAGGAGACTACAGCAGTTCATGTGGAAAATACTCAGAATCATGCTTCTTCTGAAGTTGTACCAGAGCATGAAGAGCAAGAACAAATAGAGTTTGAAACTCCTGAAGTTCGGCGGTCGACTCGTGAAAGAAGACCACCGGCTTGGCACTCAGAATATGTTACTGAAAGTAACATTGCATACTGTCTTCTAACAGAGGATGGAGAACCATCAACTTTCCATGAGGCTATCAAAAGCACAGATGTATCTATGTAGATGACAGCAATGCAAGAGGAGATTGAAACTCTGCACAAGAATAATACTTGGGATCTTGTTCCACTACCACAAGGAAGAAAGGCCATTGGCAACAAATGGGTTTACAAGATAAAACGTGATGGCAATGATCAAGTGGAGCGGTATCGTGCAAGATTGGTGGTAAAAAGGATATGCTCAGAAAGAAGGAATAGACTTCAAGATTGGTACGACTTACGACAATTAGAGTAGTCTTGGCAATATGTGCTATATTTGATCTTCAGTTGGAGCAGTTAGACGTGAAAACTGCATTTCTTCATGGAGAACTTGAAGAAGAAATTTATATGCTCCAACCAGAGGGTTTTGCTGAAACAGGCAAGGAGAACTTGGTTTGCAGGTTGAATAAATCTCTATACGGTCTCAAACAGGCGTCGAGGTGTTGGTATAAGAGATTTGATTCCTTCATAATTAGCCTTGGGTACAACAGACTCAGTTCAGACCATTGTACGTATTACAAGAGGTTTGAAGAAGATTTCATCATTTTGTTGTTGCACATGGATGACATGTTGGTGATAGGCCCCAACAAAGATCGAGTCCAAGAATTGAAGGCACAGTTGGCTAGGGAGTTTGATATGAAGGACTTGGGACCAGCAAACAAGATTCTAGAGATGCAAATTTACCGAAACAGAAGTAAGAGGAAGATTTGGCTTTCTCAAAAGAATTATTTGAAGAAGATCTTGCAACACTTCAACATGCAAGATTGTAAGCCAATTTCCACCCCACTTCCTATTAACTTCAAATTATCCTCAAGTATGTCTCCTAGCAATGAAGCAGAGAGGATGAAGATGTCTCGAGTACCGTATGCATCAGCAGTGGGAAGTTTAATGTTTTCCATGATATGTAGAAGACCAGACATTGTACAAGCAGTGGGAGCAGTTAGTCGATACATGGAAAATCCTGGTAGAGAGCATTGGAATACTATTAAGAGGATCTTGAGATATATCAAGAGTACCTCAGATGCTGCATTATGTTATGGAGGATCAGAATTTACTATCAGAGGTTATGTTGATTCAGATTTTGCTGGTGACCTTGAGAAAAGGAAGTCCACTACAGGCTATGTGTTCATAATTGCAGGAGGAGCTATGAGCTGGGTTTTTAAACTTCAGACTGTTGTTGCGTTATCCACAACAGAAGCTGAGTACATGGCAGCTACACAAGCTTGTAAAGAAGCAATATGGATGAAGAAACTTATGGAGGAGCTCGGGCACAAACAAGAGAATATTCTTTTGTATTGTGATAGTCAAAGTGCCTTGCATATTGCAAGGAATCCAGCATTTCATTCAAAAACAAAACACATAGATGTTCAATATCACTTTGTTCGCGAAGTAGTGGAAGATGGAAGTGTGGATTTTCAGAAGATTTACACAAAGGAAAACCCAACAGATGCTTTGACAAAACCGGTCAACACTAATAAGTATATATGGTGCAGATCCTCTTACGGCCTAGCAAAAACGTAAACAGCATGAAGATGGCAAGTATAGAAATGATAGAAGAATCACAGATAATCAAGTGTGAAGACTTGATTAACTCATCAAAGTCTTCAAGTGAGAGAATGTGAAACCACCCTAACATTGTTGACAAAGTCAACAATGTTTTGTCAACAATGTTAGGCACAAATTTGGTGCCACCTACCTTGCCCTTGTCTTTTGCATGGATGTTTGCCTATAAATAGGCAATGCATCCAAGCATTATAGACACACCACAAGAGAGAAAATTAAGAGCAAGTAGAGAGAAAGAAGAAAGGGTGAAGAGAGAGTATCCCACAAAATTGTGAGGTATTTGTGAGATAGTAAGTGAGGTGTTTTCTCCTATTATTAGAGAGATTTTAATTGTTCTCCTATTAATAGAGAGAGGTTGTAATTCCCACATTACTTAGTAAACTCCTTCTATGCTTGCCCGTGGACGTAGCCAAATTAGGTGAACCACGTAAATTCTTGTGTGTCATTTTTCATTTTATCTTATCCCTTACCTTTTGTCTTGTCAGGTTTACATGCCAGCATCCTAACATTAATCACTTACCTCACTTCCAACAACAAATATAATTAATTAATCTAAGCTATGAGCGGTCGAAGTCTTTTTTAGTTTTATTGTTTTGTTTTAAAAAAAAAAACAGATCAATAAATGAAAAGACTTGCAAAGAAATAGAATTACTGGAATGAACACAATAAAGGATGAAACTCAAGCAATTAAAAATAAATTATCTATGATGTTCATCTTTGTGTCACACTCAACGATGCATTATGATTGACCTTTTACAATATTAAATAAATAAATAAAAGCTAAAAAAAGGCATCCAGAGTGCGGTTACTTTCTTCATCCTTCTTTTGTGGTTTTATTTTATTTTAGTCCTTCAAATCTTTTTCTTTTGCTATTTCATTGAGTTGCTTTGCTCTTGAGTTGATATGCTTGCCCTGGAATATGCATCATGCTAGGGATTACAATTACATTACATGAGAAATTATACTTACAGATTATAATTAAAAATTTCAGTTTTTTTCTTAAAAAACAAATTTAGGAGAAAGTACCAATATTACAACGTGAGTAAATGAAAGGAGAATTTTAAATTTTTTTTGTGACATGGTGATCTGCACATTAAGATAGGGGTAGTCATAACTATGACTTGTTTATTTGAGGAAAAATAATTTTTTAAAAAATAAAATTTAAATTTTTTTATACTTATTTACTATTAATAAAATTAGTCAATAAAAAATACTTTTTAGTAAAAAGAATTAATTTCATTTTCAAAAAAGTATTTTTCTTTTATTTTAGACGGAAAAAACTTTCTAAAAGTTATGAAAAATTTAGAAATATCATATTATTTGTTGATTATAAAAAATTTGATCCTCAAACTTTTAATTGCTATATATTTTGTTTTGAATATTGTTTTTTTCAATTTCACCCCTTAGAATTTGATTTTATATTAAATTTGGTCTTCATTTTTGTAATTTTTATTTTTTTTCTCTTTTTATTTTTTTAATTAAATTTTTTTATCTATCAAATTTGATCATCATTCTTTTGATTATTACTTATTCGATTTAAAATAATTTATAAAATTATAATTATAATTATTTTAATTTCATCATCTTTTAATTTTTTATCTTTCGATTTGATCTCCATTATTTTAATTATTATTTATTTTATTTGAGATAATTTATAAAATTAGATTTTTTTAATTTCTTTCTCATTCAACTTTTTAATTTATAAAATTTTTTTCTCGTTATTTTAATAAACTTAAAAAAAATAATATTATTAAGTTATTTTCTAGTTTATTTTATATAACATAACTAAATATTAAAAAATATTTTATAATTTATTTTATATGATACTATTAAATACCAAAAAAATATTTTGCTTTCTAAAAACACTATTTAAAAAAAAATCACATCAATCAAACAAACGGTAACTTAGATTCCACTACTTATTCAAGCACTTAAAATAAAACCTTAAAATCACGGCATGATAAAAGGAGCAAGAAAGGAATGGGACAAAGAAGGAAGAAAATAAGGTCACGTAGGGGGCAGTCTTGTATAAAAATGAAAAAGAGGCTATTTGTTTTTTTTACTGTGTTAGAGTGGTTTTTATAATTATATTTAATTTATAAAAATATTAAATTAATATATTTTTAAATATTTCTTCCTATTATGTATATATATAAAATATGTTTTTAAATAAAAAATTACTTTTAAAAAATACGTGTCACAATACTAAATTATAGTATAAATTAAAAGATAAAAGAGTTTTCTGTTTATTACTATTTATCAAGACTTATTTTATTGTGGATGTGGATATTAATAATGAGTTTTTTTAAAATTTTTAATTTGGTATTTGAATTATTATTTTTTTCATAATGAAATCTCTTTATGCCCAAATTAAAACTTAATTGCATTTTTTTTTTTGGATAAGAGTTGAATTCAAATATAGATGACTGAAATAAAAAACTTGGTAAAAATATGCGACGACACTGTAATTGTTTACAAGTTCATTTTAATCCCTTATCTTTTTTAGCTACTAAATAACATATCCCTATAATTTCTCAACATTACATTTTATTCAAAATCTCGGATTATGCTTTAGGAACTAAACTAAAATTTTTATAAATTGAAAGACCAAACTGAAATTTCATCATCTTTAATCTCAAACATGGAATTTTCACTGATATAACAAGATTTCTAACTTAAATTTATCATTTAAATAAACCATAACTCAAAATCATTATTTTTACTTAAAATCTTTCAAAATCAACTAAATAACTCATTATCCAAAACAATCAATATATAATATTCAAATCAATTCATCAATCAAACCCAAAACACAATCTTCAAAACTCTAATATTCAACAAAACATAAAATTAAAGCTAAGAAAAACACATTTATACACATTAAAGCGTAAATATTCTTACATTTTAATTTATTTT
The DNA here is from genome assembly GCA_026413675.1 of Populus pruinosa. Taxonomy (NCBI): domain Eukaryota; kingdom Viridiplantae; phylum Streptophyta; class Magnoliopsida; order Malpighiales; family Salicaceae; genus Populus; species Populus pruinosa. The sequence goes on from CM048592.1 coordinate 53,590,613, forward strand.
CTCTAACTCTCTTATCCTTTTTTTATCTTTTTTTCTTTTCTCTTTTTCTTCTTTCACTCACATTGTTTTTTTTTTAAGAATTTAGATTTTTTTTATTTATATTTATAAACTCTTTGTTCAATTACTATAATACTGTTCATTCATTTATACCTACTTCTACGCCTCAAAGAGTTTCGTTGTCTTTTTCTATTATCTTTTATTTTCAAATCATCACAATAAAATTATTTTTTTTTTATTTTCTTTTTATAAAGCTATTAATTTATGCAGCTTTAGCTCTTGTTCTCTTTTCATGTTTAGCAACTCTGATCTGTTCCTTTTCTTTACATGATATAAGAGCAGGTTCTTACCTCTTGAAGTCTGCTGGATAAACCTATCAGCAGAAGATCCTGAAGCGATCCCAAATCACAGCTTCAATCCCCACCGCAACCAATCTCCTCTTTCCCGTAGTCTGTCGTCCTCAATTGGGAAATGATCTCAAAAAATCACTTGATGCAACAAGTAGGGTAGAGAAATATAAGACTTCAACAAAGAATCAAACTCCAAAAAATAAAAGTAATTGTCTATGAGAAGCATTTCTGCGTCATAATACGAACTGGTTTAAATGGTTTGGAAGGAAAAAAATCCGAACCGAATCAAACATGGTCGGTTTGAATTGATTTTTGATTTGATTTGGTTTCAAAACTTAAAAAAAAATAATTACAATTTGATTATTTATTTTAGCTTAAAACTGAACCGAACTAAAAATACACATCCCTACACCATGGTATGGTGGTACTGCAAGATCAGTTTGCTGATTAAGATAAGTTTGCTGATTAAGATATCGAAAGATGGTGGTACTGCAAGATCAGTTTGTTGATTAAGATATCGAAAGATTTGAGTCTCCGTTATACCTAATGTTGGATGCAAGGCTAAAAGTTAAGATTATTTTAGAAAATGTTTTTATCAGTGATTTGTGTGGAGTAGTTTGTGATTATTTAATTTTTAAAAAATTATTTAAAATTAAAAAAATTAAATTTTTAATTAATCAGTCTTTAAGTAACTATAAATTTATTTACTGAGAACTTCGGTAATAATTCTAGTTGGTTAGGCAATATAAACAGTTTTCACAAGGATTCTACTACTGATGTGTCCATATTACACAGGAACAGAATGCTAGAGAATAACTTTCTTTTTTAAAAAAACAAAGGTCGAGAATTTTCCTTAAAGCATACACCACGAAGAAGAGCTAGTTAGTTGCCTTAGCCAAGCTTCTCACTTTACAAAGTAGTTTGCACCCTCTAGGAAGTCCAGAATAGGGAAAGAAAAAGGACGCTCAGCGGACCCACAAAAGTTGAAAACACTTGCATTTCTTTTTTATTTTCTTTTTCAAATTAGCCTGGTAAATTTTATATTTTTTAAAATATCATAATAAAAAATACACCATTCAGCCAAAAAAAAACACAATTAAAATAAACAAATAAATCTAGATTATCTTTCTATTGTGTATCAAATTTATGATTTTTAACCTTGAGGGATTTTAAATTTTATTTGGTGATCGATCAGGTTTAATAAATTTAAATAACAAATTTTAATTAGATCATCTGAGTTAATTTTAATTTTTTAATAAATAAAAATAATATTTTTTTATTAAAAAATAACAAGTTACAACCAGGTATTTTATCAGTTCTTTCCAAGTCAATCGGATCACCAAGTCACTCAAATTTTTTACCTTTTTTTTTTTTAAATTCAGTTTAATTTTAATCCTAAATCTATCGGGTCCTAAATTGACCAGTGAGGTGAGGTCAGACCAAGTTTTAAAACAATGATGTATATGCAAATTCAGCTATCTCAATTCTCAATTTTAAATTGAAAATGCTAAAGAATTTCCAATTGGTAGCAAATAATAAATGTTAAGCATGACAAATCTTTTTTAAATTAAAAAGCCAAAAAATGAACGCATCTACTCTTGCAAGAATGGACTCAGAAGGTCAGCTAATCTGCGTAATTAAGGTGCCATTTGAAAACACGGTGTTTTTTTTAATTAAAATTTAATATTATTTAAATTATTTTGATTTGTTAATATTAAAAATAATTTTTTAAAAATAAAAAAATTATTAATATATATTTTAACACAAAAAATTATTTAAAAAATACCTACAACCACACTATAAAAAAAAAAACTATAAACAGTACTGTTACTGTAAACTACTAGGAAATTCAAGGGTAGATACAAAATGTTAACAATAGCATTGATTCGGTCAGGGGCTCTGGTGTATTGAGAGGACCTTGCCGTTAGAAACTATGGAACCCACTATTTACTAATCCATTTCTATTTACTATTTATTTTTATTTATTATATTTGTGTCTGTGATACCTAAGTACCAATAAAATTTGACATTCCTGCAATTTTTTAGGTGCATGGTCTAGTCTAATGGCTTCATGTACAAAATCAATTCAAGGGTGTGTATCCTTAACTATCAGGCTAACCTTTACAGGCTTAGCTAGCAATCGATAATTAATTTTTAATGAATTCAATTTTTATTTAAAATAAGGAAAAGGACACTGGTGAATAAATTGTTTCCTTCCTATTATAATTTTTAGAACTTACCAAAGGGAAAATTTAGAAAAAGATTATAACTTATAGGTTACCAGGCCCAAGTCAACTTGTGATTAAGTAGATCAATTTAAATTAATTATTTTTATTAAAATGATAATGTTTTGTTTTTTCTCTTGATATTAATTTGGCTAATTTTGATCAAATCAAATTACTAAAAACTTAACCAAATCAATAATAGTCTATGATGACCATCTCTGTATCACACATTCAGGTAATATGATTGACTTATAACATAAATAAAGCCCTGCAAACAATTAAATTATGCTTCAAAAGCAACAAGACAAGGTATAAAGTATACCAACAAAAATAGTTTACTAACTGACGCTTGTGAGTTAAAGCAGTAATTCCCATTCAAAATATTGCATTTTGATTACATATTTAAGATAATATAAAGACAGTGACAAACAATTAATAACTATGCAGGGTAAAAGAACTCACCTTGCAAAGAAAGAAACGAATGAAAGGTTCAGCATAATCACTTGGACGTCTCCATGGATGATACCAGCTCGCTTCCACCAACTATGCAGCGTAGATAAATATAGGATTTCTAGGAAATTGGTTCTTTTATATTAAAAAGTTGGGTCAATTAATCTTTGTTTTTAATATGAATAAAGTGTTGATTTATAAGTCTTGTAGTCATTATCTCAAAGCTTTTGTTAGTTCATTATAAATAAGAATTAGTAGAAACACACTCACCTTATATATGAATGGAAGGTTCATGCACGATCACTTGGTCGACACTCAACACACTTGATAACACCTTAATTTGATCTATCGATCGAGTACAACCACAAATATAATTTATCTAAGGAGTTATGTATGTGATCTTACTACAGGTATATATGGTCTCTCAAGGGGACATTAGCGAAAAGTATTGAAAAGGAGAAAATAACTAGTTGAATGAAGGAAGCTCTCTGCCACTTCCCTATATATCATCACACTTAATGAACATGATTTACCCATAAAGGAAAAGGAGACATTCCTTACTTCAAGTTTGCTTTACTCGTGATGTAGGCTAAGGACAACAACATCTGCAAGCTAAAGAAAGAATATTTATTAAGACCATAAGATTGTGTCTAGAGAGGACCTTGCCGTCAAGGAAATAACCATAGAAACCATGGAGCCCACTATTTATTAATCCATTTCTATTTACTACTTATTACTATTTAAAAAAATTATCAACTTATAGCTCACTGGCCGAGGTCAACTTATAATTAAGTAGATCAATTTAAATTAATTATTTTTATTAAAATGATAATGTTTTGTTTTTTTTTCTTGATATTAATTTGGCTAATTTTTATCATATCAAATCACTTAAAACTTAATCAAATTAAATTTCATCAAATCAATAATATTTTGTGTAGTTGAATTAATATATATATATATATATATATATATATGTATGTATGAAAATAATTTAAAAATGATGTTTTCATTAATACCCATTCTCAATTTATTTTGCCTTATTTAGCTTTTTTTCAATTATTTTTAGTTTTTTAAGAAGTTAATATGATTTATTTGTAATTTTTTTTATATATTTCAGATATATTAAGTATTTTTTTATATGTGTGTTGATTTTTCTTATATATTGATTTTAGTAAATAAATTTATTAAAATAAATAGAGAAATGACTTATATTACAATATTAAATATTTTGATTTATGTTTGTTATTTAATTTTTTCACTTGTTTTTTTAATTATCGATAATAATTTTGTTTTTTTATTTATTCATATAATATACCCGCAGGTGAGACTTGAGTAAACAAAAATGAAATATTTTGAGTGTTTATCTCCTAGTTATGATATTTTTAATATTTGAGGGTTTTGATTTGGAATAATTAATGAAGATTTAGTTATAACTTAGCCATGTAGTTTATTAAAACTAATTATTTAGTCCTTAAAGTGTCATGAATAATTAAAAAGTCTATATTTAGTCCTTAAAGTGTCATGAATAATTAAAAAGTCTATTAACCAGTGCTGACCACCCTCCATTTACCATGTTTTTCTCTAAAAAATGCCTTCCTTCCTAATGAAATTTCCGCAACTGCATCAGATGTTTATTCCCGTTCAAATGCTCGCAACAGGGAAAGCATATAATAAAGAGAATGGAACTAGATTCTTGTCTATGGAGGGAATCAATGCTTCAACTTGCCTTGTGATTTGCTTTAATAAGAATCTTTTTACTTATAAAAAACAACTTTTAAATTATAATTCAAAGTAAAATATCATAATTAGTTATGAATTGGATTTGATGAAAAGAAGATGGGGAGAGGGGAAATGGGTAACCGGGAAAGAGAGATGAAGATCTGCGAATGGCTACCTGTTGAGAATCATGGAATTTTATCCCTAAATCATAACGACACCAATTATAAGTTCATTAAAAAAAATCTGGAACAGAACAGAAGGAAAAAAACTCGAAAAAAATCTGGGCAAGAAACTCTGAATGAGTCAAGATTTTAAGTGAGATTAAGACGTAAATTCCTTAATAAAAGTAGTTATTTTGAATCTTTTTTACAAATAATGCTTAATCTTTCCCGCTGATCTTCATTCCCGCCTTTCCGTTTTATTGTTTTATTTTTTAATTTTCCGAGGTTACCTTCTGTTTTTCCTCTGTCAGATTGGATTGTTTGGCATTTCTAGTTTCTTTAATAATTTCTACCACACCCTTTATTGAAGGGGAAATGTTTTTAGATCTTTTCTCATGTGGGAAGGGGGTGACTTCCTTGTTTCTTTTATAAGACGACGCATGAACTGTATCAGATGTTTATTCCCGTTCAAATGCTCGCAACAGGGAAAGCATGTAATAAAGAGAACGGAGCAAGATTCTTGTCCATGGAGGGAATCAATGCTTTAACTTGCTTTGTGATTTGCTTTAATAAGATTCTTTTTGTTTACAAATAACAACTTTTAAATTATAATTCAAAATAAAATTGTTAAGATATTGGTATACAAATCCGACAAGATGAAAAGTAAAGGACATGATAAAATGAAAAATGAGACATGCAAGAATTTACGTGGTTCATCCAATTGGGCTATGTCCATAGGCAAATATAAAAAGATTTTATTAAGTAATGTGAGAATTACAACTTCTTTCAAATAATAAAAGAACAACTAAGAATCTCTCTATTACTAGGAGAAAATACCTTACTTATTCCATCACAAATACCTCACAATTTTGTAGGATTATTTTCCTCTCTCACTCTACTCTTTATCTCTTGTTTCTTTCTTGTATTGTGCAAAATAGCTTGAATCCATTGACTATTTATATGTAAGTATCCAAGCAAAGAACAAGGGGCAAAGTAAGTGGCACCAATTGGTACCGCAAGTGGCACCAAATTGATGCCTACACTTATTAATTAAAGTGAAAAAGATGATTTCACCTTTTTCCACTATTATTGATTTAAGTAGCTGGCTTTACAAAAATATATAAAATTATTTTATATTAAAAACTGAATTCATTAAACATAACTAGGGTTGTTTATTTTTTATGATGACTTTGCTTTTTATTTATTTATATAATGTTCATGATTTGTTTAATTCAATGCGTGTATAAGTTTTTTAATTTATATTTAAATTTTTTTTAATGTAAGAAAACACCTTCATAAATTCTTATTCTTATTATTTCAATTTGATTCTTATTTTTATGATTTTTTATTTTTTTTCCTTATCCTTTTATAAAAGTTTTTTGTTTGTAATTTCACCCTTTCAATTCAAGTATTTTTTTTTCAATTTTTGCATAATATATATATATATATATATATATATATATATATATATGTATATATATTCCCATTTTGGGAATATTGTTGCCTCTCTCCTCTTTTTTTTTTTTTTCATTTTATCAGCTTTTGCATGTGGAATATTGAGTCTTCTATTTTTTATCCATAGAATTGAATCCTTTATATATTCTTAAAACTAGATTTGAATTCTAATGAAGGAATAATAAAGATTGTTGCATGTACAAATTCTCCTTCAAAAAATATAGAATAAAGTCCCATATGTTAATGAAGATTTAATTATAACTTAGCACTGTAATTTATTAAAATTAATTATTCAGTCCTTAAAGTATCATGGATAATTAAACAGTCTATTAACTAGTGGTGACCACCCTCCATTTACTATATTTTTCTCTAAAAAATGCCTTCCTTCCTAATGAAATTTCTCCAACTGCGTACTTTTGTTTTCCTTATTCTATTTTTTAAGAAAGAAGAAAAAACATATTAATTGCAAACAATATGTAACTTTAAAAATATAAGAATTAAACATATAGTTATTGAAAATATGAGATTAATTAATTACTGTTATCAAAATATTGAGACTAAATTATAATCGAATAAGTGTTTGTGTGGAGGAGCGTTTGCAAATATTATGGGAGATGCGATTTGTATTATTTTAGCTGTTGGTATAATAGTCCAAATATTGTGACCACCATTTTATAGAAATGAGCACAATATTTTTAGAATATTTATAAAAATTGACTTAAACCAATAAAATAAAATGATTTTTTGAGTTTGTTAACAATTTTAGTAAAAAAAAATTAAAAATTAAAATAGAATTGAATTGGTTGGATATGACCCAAACTAAATTAAATAAAAAAAACTTAATCAAGCTATATTTCAATGATCTTGGTATGAATTTGTTTTTATAAAAAGGACATGTTCATCTTTTTTTAAACTTATTGTGGCCTATTTATTCATGCTTTATTAATGTTTAAATTTTTTTATATATTTTTTGAGTTTATTTTAATGTTATGATATTTTCTAATTTTGTTTTGATTGATATATAAAAATATTGTTTTTATTAATTAAATTTTATTTAGAATTGTTGTTGATATTACAAAGACTTATTTATTCCTAATAAGTTTGGTAATGACTACTAGATTTTGTAAAAAGACTTACTTTCTTTAATAGCCAATTGAATGATTTTTTATGAGAAAAATATTTTTATTTATAGTAAATAGTGTTTTTCTAAGTGGTTTTATATTTGTTTAATTAGAGTTACTAAATGAGGAAAAGAGACAAGTGAGAGACAAATTAAAAAGAAAAAGAAGAAAAAGTAATCTTATCTTTTGATGTGTTGATCCAAGACACACCATGCATACAATGCTCTTCCAGGATTTTTTTGTCTTTTTATTAGGCGGTCTAAGATGCACCGTCGTATATCCAATATACAATTACATTTGCATTCACATATTATTCACCTAGTAATTTTTTTTTATAAAATTTGTAATGAACTCTAAAAGAAAATTGTATGAGAAACGAAGTTGATGGACACAACCGAGAACATCTTCATGAGTTTAAATATTTTAATTTTAGTTAAATTTTAATAAAATATTAATTTATTTAAGTAGGTGTATGTATAAATATTTTAATTTGTGAATGAAAATTTTTTATATTAAAAAAAGATTAAAAATGCTTGAATATTTAATTTTTGGAAAGTGTGGGCTCTTGGGATGGCTTTGAAGTGTGGAGTCTTGGGAGATCTCAAAGACCCTGCAATTCTAGTTTTGCCTTAGAAAATGAATTTCTAATACCTTTTTCCATGAAAAAGTGTTGACCTTCATAAAGAGAAATAGAATTCATCCATTATTTTGTTTGCAGAACATGAATGAGAAAGAAACGTCAAGATATAAACTTAATTAATAAATATATAGTTGGTTTTGTTCTACAAGGAAGAATTATTTTGTCCTAGAAAAGAGTAATTGAATTCTAGTAGAATAAAAACACAAAATTATTTATTATTATTATTATTATTATTATTATTATTATTATTATTATTATTATTATTATTATTACCCCAACAAACAATTATTATTGTTGTTGTTATTTTAGGTGCCACCTAGTCTTTTGCTAGAAACTTAACATCCAAAAATTCCTTCACTAATCTTTTGCTCATTTTCAAACCGAAGAGTCCTGTACCAACAAAAGCCTTTATATAGGATGCTTTGTTTTCTTACCCACCTCACGCTGGAAGTGGTCATACAAACAATATGATCATGAACACAAGCCTAAGATGTCTCTCTTTTTACTTTCTTGAATCAATAACAAACGTTTGATTAATCTTAGCACACCGTAGATGAGAAGCTCTTTCAATTTCAAATTTCAAAGTTCCCTTTACAAATCCTGTAACAGTCAACGCTAACATCTAACTCATTCAAAAAAAGGCTTCAATGGATGAATATAACCAGTGAGTCTTGTTCTTGCATTCGACTAAAAAAAGTCTGCAAAATTACAGTATTCTCAAAACGTTCATAATGGCACTGATATAGACCTATTTTTACCATCCTGCTAACAAATACATATACGAACAATGGCTTTACAAGTTTACTGAATGAAAGCAGTATTGGGCTTACACGGACCTGAAGTTAAACGACGAATTGTGGCAGCAGGAAAAATTTCGGATGCTTCGGTCTTTCTTCACTTCTTCTTGTCACCAACCTTTTCTATTCCTCTCCTTTTCTCCGTCTATTCCTTCCCCAATCCCCCCAGTTTTCTCTAGTCTCCCCCTTCTTTTATGCCCTCCCCTCTTGTGCTTCCTCTGTTTTTTCTTTTAATAAACGAAAAAAAATCATCGACTTTATTTGCATCCAATCTTTGAAGGCAATCTTGCAAATCAACTTAGTTACTGACCATTTATTTCTCTTTGCTTGATTCGTGGAGATAGGATCAGATTTTGAAAGCTAAATCTTGCATCAAAATGGAAAGGATGGCTGCTGGTCTTGGAGTGAGGCTGATTGAGTGAGCATGTTTGGCATGAAATCTGTAATGGATTCTGAGAGTTAAAGCCTGATTTATTGTATCATGATTGTAGCTAACATATCATAGAACATGTTTCTCTCATTTTCTTGCCACCAAGAGAATCAACTGGGATCAAAATTAGGCCCTAATATTGGACGAAGATCAGTCCTCCTTGCCCACAAATCTGCAGGGCACATGAACAAAACGACGTTGTTTCCTTTGAATCTTCATCTTTTATTCTCCCCTCTTTCAATCAAAATGCATCGTTTCAATTAATTTGAAACAACGCCGTTTTAGGCCTTAGGGTTTCTTTTCTAATTAAATCAGGCCCATCTTCATATAAGTCCCTGTATTTAAGTGTTTTTTGCATTTCAGTCATTCATCTTTGAATCTTTCTTAATTAGGTCAATTTCATCTTTTTCTTCTTACTTTCTTTCAATTATACCCCTGACAGAATATGTCCTCTAAATTCTCTGCTTTATCCATTTCCGTGCTTTGGTACTTCAATTCTTCATTTTTTGAGCCAAATTGCCTTATAATTTCAATTTGTTTTTTCAATTAAGCTCTTAATTAATTTTCTAACTTGATTATTTGTTCCAAACTCATCTTTGAACCTCAATTTCTTTCAATTTTAGCTAATTTAAGCCCATTTCTCTTCAATTCAGATCTCAAATATGACTTCAAAATTTACAAACTTCATTTTTGCTTGTGATACTCAAATGTTGGTCCAATTGCAACCCTATATGATCAAAGAACAATATTATATTTTTTAAACCCTTCGCTCTTATAAAAACAATTTATATGATTATAAATGGGAAAAAATAGGATTAAATATTTTTAGAAATTACATATTATTGTTTTAGTTTTTTTTCTTAATTAGAGATAAGTGAAAGGTTAATACAACTCATAATAATTAGTTTCATGTAAAAAATAAAAATAGTACTAAAATTTTATTTTAGTTATAAAGTTAACAAAATTTTAAATATATTTTAATTGAATTAAATATTTCAACACAAAATTTATGTTCTTATACAGTTATAAATTAATTCTAACAAATAATATGATTTCTATGTTTAAATTTTGGTATTAATAACACAGACAACAATAAGGCAGTTAAGATTTTTAGATAAAAAAATCATTAAAAAATAAAAATAAGCTAGTGCATTTGTTACATAACTAAAAATAAATTGATTTTTTCTTTAAATTAATTATTTTACATCGTTTTAATATGTTAATGTTAAAAATAATTTTTTTAAAATAAAAAAATATTATTTTTATATATTTTGAAAAATTATTTTGAAAAGTAATTATTATTATTATTTTTAAATTTTTTTTGCAAGTATTAACAACCATAGTTTCTGTTTTAAAATATGAATATGTTACAGAAACTAAGGTAGCCGGTCATGTGGGCTCAATGAACCTACTACAGTTGGCCTAACCTAAATTCCTCAGTACAAGTTGATTATGGAAAAGGCACCACATTTAATTAGGGGTTGCTCGCATGCATTTTAATTGGAGTTTTGCATATATTTTTGGAAAAAAAATTGTACTTTAAATTGAATTTTTTTTATGTTTTAAGATTATTTTGATATTCTAAAGTCAAAAATTAATTTTAAAAAATAAATAAAAATTAATTTTAGTCATTTTCCACATAAAAAGCATGTTGAAAACCACTCTTCTGCTGCTCTAAACACCCTTTGACGACAAAGAAATGCAAGACATGTAAACATAAGAGGTTTGGTGAGCATATTGGAATTTGATTATCAGAGGCTATGAACTGAACTTGGAGCTCTTTGTGAGTAATCATATTAGACAAAGTAGAGGTCGATTTCAACGTCCTCCATGTAAGCATGAAAAAAAAAATTCATTATGAGATATATATCCCCAAGATTATCACATCATAAAAAAGAGGAGTAGTGGTCGAAATCCCTAAATCTATAAAAACAAATGAAAATATACTTGATATGTGTATGTTATGATGATGAAATGAACATGCATAAGTACTATTATTATATGTGTAATGAATGAATATGGATTGCCTATAACATTTTACTTGAAGGAACCATGACAAAAGACTTCTTTGTGATTCAGGAGGAGCGACCATGATTGGATCTTCTATTAAAGAAGGTCACGAGACAGGTGGAACTAGTGCGTGGTTTCCTCTCTCCTTTACACTTATGCAATTTAAAGTCTTCTTGATGAATGCAATTGCAATAATGTTATGTTCAATGTAAATAAAGTATGGCGTATTAACAAGATTAACTTTAGCTAATAATGTCCATAATAGGATTGTCGGGGAATGAATTACAAGATTAGCTTCAGCTAATGGTATCTGTGATAGGATTGCCAGAAAATGAATTACAAGATTAGTTTCAGCTACTGACGTCATTGTTGGGACGCCTGAGAACGATTGATAAGGCTCGATTCTTAAAGGGTATTTATGTTTGAATGACTTGGGAAAATTGAAAAGTATAATTACCTAAAAATGTTCAGGTTGGATTATACAAAGTCACTCGGTTCATGCAATAAAATAAGAGTATTAAAATTAAGGATATGTAAATGATATCTAATTGGGTTTTATATGATTCACAAGTAAATTATAAGTTTATTATTAAAATTCTTATGAAATCGATAGAAAATTTATATTTTATTTATATACATTACATGATTATTTATATTTCTTTTGTCAACATATTAGTATTCTTATTATGTTGGAATTGTAACAGGTTTATCTAATATCGAGGAACTCATTAGTTTGGGAGGTGTTTGCCCCGCACTTTAATTTGAGTTTTGCATATTTTGTTTTGAAATTTCTTTTACTTTAAATTGATATTTTTATGTGTTTTTGGATTATTTTAATATTCTAAAATTAAAAATAAAATTTTCAATATATATATATATATATATATTATTTTAATATATTTTTAAATAAAAAATATTTTAAAAAATAACATTTACCAGTGTTCCAACACCCGCTTATAACAAAGGAATGCCAAATGAGTAAACAAAAGAGGTTTGATGAGCATATTGGGATTCGATCATCAGAGGCAAAGTATAGGTCGATTTCAACATGCTTCATGCAAGCATGAAAAACCAAATTCATTATGAAATTATCACATCATAAAAGAAGGAGAAGAGATCGAAATCCCTAAACCTATAACTTTATGCTGAACCTTGGAACAATTTTTTTTTGGTTTTTTTAGTTTAGAAATATAACGTTTTGGTACAAAACTTTATTTTATTTGTATTTTAATTTTTAAATTTGAGAAAAAATAAAGAAAGAATTATCGAAAAATTATAAAGAAGAAAAAAAGTTAGTGAATGATAACTTTTTGGTGATGAAAATTATTGTTTTTAATGTAAATGGATTTCATTTAACCATTAGAGTTTTATTTTAGTTTTTTTTCTTTATTTTACTGAAAAAAATAGATCATGACTCGATAATTAATTTAGATTTCAATTAATTTTTTATTTTTAAATCAATTAAATATTTATTTAAAATCATGAATGATTAAATAAGAACATTTTAATGAAACTCTCATCTTTAAGATGAATCCATTGATATTAAAATAGGTCTTTTTATGACATTAGTCAAATACTCTCTTTTCTCTATTTTCTCACCACATTCCCTGTCTCCTCTCAACATTTAATAACTAAAAATATAATAAAAATAAAGTTTTAAGATTGAATCATAAAAATTTAAAACTACATAATTAAATAAATCTGAAAAACAAAAATTCCAAGAACCATGTTAAACTTTTATGCTATAAAAGGATTGCATAATAAGAGAATAGTTCAATGCATAATAACTTGAGTCTCGCCCACATTAAAATTTGTTATGGTAAGAATAACAAATGTTTTAATTTAAAATATAATATGAAGCATATACAATTAATATGACAACAAGGAGATTTCAAGGAGTTAAATTTAGGTTATATCATATACGACTTTCGTAAATTGATTTAATATATTTTAGAGTATCTGCTCGAAAAAGCCATTCAACATGAGATTGTTCTGCTAGGAAAACATGATATCAAACTTTTGAACAAATTGTACAGCATCAAGTCCAAATATATTCACAGCTCAAAGACATGAGTTTCCTACTTCTTTCCACGCCTTATCTCTGCTCCACTCTCTATTAATGCTTGAATCTTCAGCTACTTCGGATACCTGTAATCCAATTCAAGCATGGCTTGCTCATTTGAACCTGTAAATCTTATTATTGAGCGAAACAAGAAACAAACACACTAAAAGAGAGGCAAGAAATCAAGTCAAATCAGAAGCACCTCTGATTGAGCACTAAAAACACTTAAAAAAAGATATGAAAAGGAAAAATCAAGCCTCGTTTTTTCATATAACTCAAATAAAACCAATTTATTTAGTTAGTTAGGATTATAACCCTAGTTACTAGAGGGAAAAAAAAAACATGCTTACAAATAGTGCAGTACAAACCGAAGAGGCATCTGGTTTCCCTGAAGAAAAAGAAAGAGTGTGTGTGTGTATATATATATATATGTATGTATGTATAACCTCTCTCTTCTCAATTCCTCTCCTTTCTGAATTTTATCGATCACCCACCCAACGATAGCCTCCACAACCATTAGCCATGTCACTTTTTGAAACACCATCATCTCTAAACTGTTGTGTTCTTTTGTTGACTTAGTCTTTTAGCTGTTGCTGTTTTTTGGTTAATAATGTCCTGATTCTTAGGACTTCAGTTTAGATTTGATTTCCTTGTAACCGATTGACCACGTCTTTAGTGGTTATGTTATTTTCGATATTCCTGCTGTGTACAGGCTGATATAAAGCCTCAGTTCTTCAACTGCAATAATACAGTCTCTTGCTTTTAACAATTATTTGTGTAGTTAAGAGCTTACGAAACTGACATAAACTAGAAACATCCCCTTCTCTGTTTAACCTTATCTCCTAACTCCAAGAAAGTGAAGGACTAAACCATAATGACAAAAATCTTAAAGAGTTCTAAATTATCTCTGTTACTTTCCCTCAATTTTCTAGACAACCAAAAGGAGCTCTAAACTTATTCCCGGTCACAACGTCAAGAATTTCAGTAGCATAAAAGAAGAGATTATTACTTGACAAAAAACAAGCAATCAGCACTGAAAGAAACCGAGTCCATGAGAGAAAAAAGACTAATAGCTAGAAAACAATCAACAAAATGAAGAACTTTCTGTATGGTTTCCAAGAAAGTGAAAAGAAACAAGTAGCACAACCCTTTTTCCCCTCCAAGAAAAGAATGAAAAGGTAAAAGGTAAAAGAAAGGAAAGAAACACAGATAGAAAGTCGAACTTGGCTAAGTCTATGGCTTATTTCCAGTGTCCTTTTACCTTAAATAAATAGCAGACATGCTTGAGTCTTCTTCTTCTTTTCCTATGTGAGCGTGCAACACACAGTGGTAGGCAACCTATATTTCTTTTATTATTAAGCGAACAATAATTCAGCTAATGGTTTGATCATCTAAAATCTCGCCATTATAGTGATAACTGAGAAACAAATAAAGGGTTGGTATAATAATTTAATTTTTAATTCATTGACATTTAAAAATACTATAAATAACTTTTATAAACCACTTATCAACTGCAAAACATCCTCAAACCATTTAAAAGACCAAAAACAAAAACAACTAAATCAAAAAAAAAATCTAAAAGAACTTGAATATATTTTTACAGGTAAAATGAAGGACAAAATATACTTAAATGTAACTTTTCTCATCGAAAAAAACCTATTTATACTCAGAATAATTTTTTCATAGTAATAACTTTGGCAATCAAAAACTTTTTCATTTTATCATTATTTTTCAATGTTTCTCTTTCTCTTGTCTCTCGAATCAAAGATCACGATGAAAAAAAAATTATTGGACCATAACTTCCAATCCTCAAATTAGAAGGGATCAAAAAGTAACTTTGACAAAATCAAATGGTAAAATTTAACAAAAAAAAAAAACAGAGACTCTTTTATTCTTCTTCCACTTTGGTTTTTTAACTTTTAATCTTGTGAAAATGATAAAATCATATAAATTCTAATAAAATTAAAAATCAATTTAATAACAAGAAGTTTTGTCAAGACTATAATAGTCTCGTGAAAAAGCAAGAAAGAACAAATTATGGAGTTTGATTCCAATAAACACAATGTAAAACAATTAAAAAAATAAAAAATTCAAGAGCATTAAAAAAAAACACATTGTTTAGCCCAAATCACAAATTCCACTAAAGATTCCACCTTTCTCACCTTAGGAGGATTTTTTAATAGCATAGGTAAAATAAGAATTATTTGCTGCTTATTACTTTATAATAAATTAATTAATTCTAAAAAAAAAAGTAAATTAAACTTGCCTTCAATTAGGATTTGTGTTCTTCAATTTTCAACCTTTTCTTTTAATCCCACAAGTAGTATTTACTATTTAGTTTACTACTACATTATATTTATATTTAGTATCAAGTTTTTCTTAAAAAAATCTTAATATATTTTTGTATTCTTTTTTATATTCTACTTTTTACAACTTTTTCTTAAAAAAAACATTATTTTCTACTTTTTCAAGTTTTTCTTTAAAAAATATATACATTTTTTTATCAAATATTAAACAATTCATTCATATTTGAATTCATATATTTATAAGAATTTAATTTTTGTAATTGATTTTTAAATCTCATTCCAAATTTATAGTGTAAAGATTAAACTGAATTATTATAAAAATCAATAGTAGGTCTTGCTTGTAGGAACTAATAGTACCTTTTTTTGGTGCAGCATATTCATGTGATTTTATCTAATTGCTTTGGTTAGTTTATAAATTTATTTTGTTGGTTTCAACATTAATTTATTTCAAACCAATTTTCTTATCTGAGACTAAATTTATTTTGAGAGTCTTAAGTAATAAATTCTATGATGTTGAATTTATAATAATAATATTTACCACATAAAAAAAATATAAGAATAAGACATAAATAGTAAAGAGGGAATTTTTTAAAATAATATTATCATTTTTTATAAAATTGATGCAAATCTATTCAAGGAAATGCAAATCTAGAATATATATATATATATATATATAAATTAATTATTAGTAATATTATGATTATTATTATTATGGACCTGTTGATAAACTAGCACGAAATCCAGAAATGGATAATGCTCGTAAGCCCAACACAAAGCAATACCCAATGGAGTCCAGCTAAAGAAGTAGAAAGGGCCGAAGGGAATCTTTTTATAATGAAGCTGCTACATTTTCAAACAAGTAGAACCCTTCGGTTATAGTCGTCAAGAAACAGAAGGACAACAATGGACGAAGTTCAAGAAAGAGAGAAAAAAGAAGAATTCGATGCATCAGAGATTGAATACGTTAGCTATGGTGGTGAGCATCACCTACCATTAATCATGAATCTTGTCGATCAAGAACTTAGTGAGCCTTACTCCATCTTCACCTACCGTTACTTTGTTTATCTTTGGCCACAACTTTCTTTCTTGGTAAGTGTGATTCTTTTCTTCTTTTATGTTGTTGGGATTTTTTTTTTGGTGTTGTAACTGTGTTTTTGTTGGTGGGTTTTCAATTTCAGGCGTTTCACAAAGGCAAATGTGTAGGGACTGTTGTTTGTAAGATGGGGGATCATCGGAATTCAACTTTTAGAGGTTACATTGCTATGTTAGTTGTCATCAAACCTTATCGAGGAATAGGCATTGGTAATGGCTTTTTTTTTTCATTTTGGGATTTTGTGCACAGTTTTAGGTTGTGTTGGATTATATATGTGAATCTTGGATTGGTTTTTAATGTGCTATAGATTTATTGGAAACAAGAAAGGAAAGGGGGTGAGGGCTTTCAAGAAATTGGACATGCATTGTTAACATTAATGGTAGAAATATGGATGTTTGGAATGATTATGTGTATAAACTGGCTGCGCTTGATTTGAACTCAAGGTCCATTCTTTATTTTCCTACACTTGGGATGGCATTTACAAAGGATTGGATGTGGGCTTTGATAGTTTCTAGGCTTTGTGTTGATATATCATGTTTTTCTTGTTAATTGTATATGGGGTACGTTGTAATTTCCCGTGAAATTCTCTCCATACTGCAGCTACTGAACTTGTTACCAGATCTATTCAAGTGATGATGGAATCTGGATGCGAAGAGGTTTGTCAAGTTTTAGTTGGTGTACCTTTTGGTTGGTACTCATCTAAATTTAGCATTATTCATACAACTATATCACAAAGGAAGTATGGATTTTTTATCCTCAAGCTTTATTTGTACTTTCAATGGTACCGAATGAACATATAGGAGAGTAGAAATAACTACATTTCCTAAGGATTACCATCAAACGTTGGAGCTCTGTTTGAGGCTTCAAACAGCATGGGAAACAAAGGAGAATTATGAAACTGCTTAAGTGGTTACCTTCACTGCCAATTATAGGAGAGTAGAAATAGTTTTCCTTTCTACTCCACTGTGCTCTTTGATCTCAAACCAAAGGGAGAAAGAAGCTTTCCTCTCAAGTGTGGCTGGCAACTTGGCATGTGTATAAATGTTGATGCTGTATCTTGTATTCACACCTCGAAAAACCTTTTCTTCTGAAATTTCTTGGTGTTTGTGCACTATTCTGTTGTAACACCATGTCTCTTAGACACTTCATGCTTCATTTGTTATTGCAATTCCATCTCTCCTCTTAGTTACCTCATGCTGCATCTGTTATTTCAATTCCATCTCTCCTCTTGCTTTAATCTTTATTAGGGTTATCTGAGCCAGTCCTTTGGAGGTATCCCTGCACATAGATAGTAGTCCATGCAAACAATGAATTATGTTGTTAATGCGCTGCCAGGTTATGCTCCCTGCTAGAATCCAAAATATTACATGTCATGTGTGATGATTTTGACTTCCATTGACTGATTGCACCTACGCGATGAATTTAGGACTTGTAGCTGATATATTGATATGGTTAAATTGAACTATCCCAGAAATTTTCATTTCATTATCTTGAGGTTGAAATTGTGAAAAAAAAAATTAAAAGAATGATTCCATGGAAAAAAAAAATCGATGGAAATTTACTGCTGAGAAAGGAATATGCATGGTTTCATTCAATGTAAACGCAACTCCATGCTTTGCTGCAGTATCATAGTTCTGAACGAACTTGAATATTGCCCCAAGAAGCCAACAATTTGTGACGCTTTGGCTTTGCTGATATTCCTTGTGTTTTTGAATAATGGTTAATTCTATTTCTAGTTATTTCATCTTAATGCATGAATTTTCTCTCTTTTCTCATATCAGGCAAATAATACAGAATGAAAAGGTGGGAGAGAATATAGAATCGGTATAAACTGCTATTACTTTCTGCATTTACTTTGAATGTAGGATATCAGAACAGCTTAAATGAACTGCATGATTATTTGACTGGTTTTCCACCTTAACTGGTGACAAGTGGTCCACTCTGGAACACAAGCATGCTACATTAAAGAATATGGTCCGTGATAACTACATTTTCCCCCTATTTGCTTATGTTTAGCATATCCCAACTTTATATTTTTGTATTAAAGTATATCACTTTCTTTACTATAGGGAAGATGAAATGCTAGTTGTTGATCTTTTATTGTGTTGTGTTTTTCTCTTTCCTCTTCAAAGGTAACATTGGAAGCAGAAGTTACAAATAAAGGAGCACTTGCACTATATGGCCGTCTTGGTTTTATTAGAGCAAAACGACTCTTTCACTATTACTTGAATGGAGTTGATGCCTTTCGTCTGAAGCTGCTATTCCCCCAACCAGAGTTACACCCCTCTTTGCCTGTGATGGCTGATAGAGATGATACACAGGAGCATGATGATTGCTAGCCAATGGATGAGCTTTCTGAGCTCTGAGCTCCACAGAGGCTTGGAACAAGTGGGCATTCTACCATTCATTGCAGAGTCTTTGCGAACTACAAGGGATGGTTTGATATTTGATCTTTAGAGAGGCAGCACAGCCGCGTAACCTACACAGGAATTCGCACAAACGTGGGTTCTTGGTCAAGTCAATTTTGTTCACTGAAGTTGATGTACATGTTTTATTGGCGTTGTCCAATAGAAATGTATCAACATACGAGGCCGAAGCGCTCATACTGTAATACTTGCACATTATAGATGTGGCAGCTATGACCAGAACAGCCAATCTCTCTCTGTTCACTCTCAAAATATTTGATTGAGGCAAGGATCAAGTCTAATAAACCAAAAATGCTTCAGCAATGGTTTGGTACAAAGGGTATGATGGTGCCTTGGGACATTAGTGGGTTACTTACCATAACAGCCAATGAAACACAGTCAAACCAAGAAAATCCCAAATGTTAAAATAATGTCCATGCGTCTCTCTCTAATGGCTGCAGGATATATAACATTTGATCTGCGTTGTATGTTAGGTGGGTTGCTCAATTGAGTCAGCTGCATGCCTATTCTAGTCAAAAGGCTTAAGAAAGTAGCAATACTATTTTAAAAGTGTTTTGTTGCTACGACTTCCTGGAGGTTGCAGCACCAATCAAAATATTTTTAAAAACCATATTCTAATGTGTAGTTGTTGTATTAATTTACAAGCACCATATTCTACTGGTTAATTTGTTTGAATTTGGTGTGTTGAAGAAATGTCTTCAATTTGTTAATATTCTCACAAGTTTATATGCTTTCTATCATTTTAATAACCAGAATTATTTTGATAATTAAGCAACCAAGCATTTGGGATATGATGATATGAGCTACATGAACATTGCACCTCTTCAGTTAAGTTGATCTAATTGGCATTGTCTAATAGAAATGCGTTAACATATTAGACCTCATACATGTAACATATTATGAAAAGTTAAAATTTAAATTACATTAGGTTTTTACTGTAGCCAATTTAATTTTCACCCTCTTGTTTCATTATGGATTTCAATAGTAATATTTAATCTTTAAATTTTTATTTTATACAATTGAACTCTTTTCAATTTATATTTTTTTTTTGGGTGAGGGTTGAATTAAAGAAAGAGAGCTTAAGTGAAAAACAAAAGTAACATAGATTAATTTGTTTGAAAAATTTATTTTAATCTCTTATTTTTTTTAAGTTATTAAATAATAGGTCCCTATAAATTTTAAACATTACATTTTAATATCATACTTTATATTTCTCTTTTTTAGTGGATGAGAGAGATAAGATTGTTAGATTTTGACTTAGAAAGAGAGTTGTTATTAATAATAATTACAACCACTAAAATAATTAATTTTTATGTTAAATGATTTCATGCTATGAAAGGAGTCAAGATTAAGTGTTTCCTTACCTTGAAAACATCTAAACCAACATAATTGAGCTTTAAAAGATTTTTTGTTTTGGATTGATTATGAGTTTTAAGATACTGTTTTTTTTTCTGTGTTTTTTAAGGCTATAAATTGATTAAACAAGAGTCCAAGGGTATTTCTTAAATATTTTAGGTTAAAAATAGATTGAAAAAATAAGAATTATATTCAAAAAATAATTTTTACATTTATGTTTCATGTGAATATAATAAAAACAAGTATAAAAGCAGACGATAGATAATGTGAGAACTCAATCCCATTCCATTTCAGAACTCAAAGGTGCAAGAAAGTTGTTCGCTTAAGCTGTGGCATGTGTATATTGAATTCTTTGTTTCGAACAGATCCATTACCCCGCTTGTGGCATGTGTATATTGAATTCTTTGCGCGCGAAGTTCTAGTCCAGTGGTGGGAGGGGCTTGTCCTCTTTCTCCGCATTTGGGTTTGAGCCTTAGCATGCACGCCTGTCATCCCCGCAGTGCCTTACTTGTTCACTAGGCTTGCAGGATGTTCAGTGAACCATGGAGATTAGTCGTGGTGCGCGTAAACTGACCCGAACACCCCACATAAATAAATAAAAAAACTGAGAGATGAAAAAAAACCATGATTAATAAACAAGAGAAAAGAACTAATCAATGGTTTAATTTTCAATTTCGAACAACATAGTACATACATTGCAAAAGTCAAGATTTTTATGAAGAGAATTTTGATCTTTCTCATTGATGAGAATTTCCCATTTAACTTCATCAACACATATCTCTATGACATTAATTATAAAATTTAAACTTGTAATTATTTTATCAATAAAAATTTAAAATCATATTAAAAAATTATTTTAATTTAAAAATTTAAACTATCAAATTAGATCTCTCGTAATATAATTTATATTATTTTTTAATATTAATAAATAAATAATTATGTTCCTGGCAACACTCTTGAAAATAGCGTGACTTTACACAGCCATTCTCATGTCGTGTAAAACTAATAACAGTGGTCCGAAGGAATACAAAATACATCTGTGGATATGAAGCTAGCATACTTGTTGACTAATTACTATTGAATTCAAGGCTTTGATTTAGCAAAAATCAAGTTGGTGAGGCATGTGATGCAAATCTTTCCAATCTCGACCAAGCCTAATAAACCAAAAACTATGTTTTATTTCAATAAATAAATAAAAAATAACGTAACCATCTATACTTTTCCTTCTAAATATTCATACGTACCTCTTCAACTTTATTAAACATTTTCATGATAATCACTTGAAACTACAAGAGAGGATTCCCATGCGAGCTGCCAATGAAACACAGTCAAACCAAGAAAAATCCCCAATGGGTTACAGTTTCCATGCATTTCTCCATAGACTGCGCAGGATATATAACATATGATTTCCATGGCATGGTAGGTTAAGGTTTGCTCGATTGAGTCAAATTCCCATGCAAGTCAAAAGGCAAGGAAGTAAGCAGTGATACTTGGAAAAATGTCTTGTTAATTACTACCACAATCTTGGAGGCTGCACCACGATTTTAACTAAGAAAATTGATCGAGTAATTAATTGTCTAGCTAGTCTTAAAACCTTATATTATATATATTGGGTCATTTTCGTATTATACAAGCACACGTACGTCTAGTTAACTTGTTTGAATTTCATTTGGTCTCCGATATTATTCTCCCAAAGTTCGTAAGCTTATCATTTTAATAATCAAAATTACTTAATTTGATAATTAGTCAATCACACATTTTGAATATCGTTAATTAAATGATGATGTGTGCTCCATTTGCATTGATTTATACGATCTTGATTTGAACGGTGTGGTCGAGATTCTTTAATATACTTAGACATTAGATTCTTTATACATATACATATATATATATATATATATATATATATACATATATATAATTTTCTTATTTTATATAGTAATGGATTTCTTTGAGTAAGTAGTCTACATATTAATTGAGATTAGATTTTTTTTTCTCGAGTGATCTTAATTGTGTATCTTCTATATTTGTGTGATGTGTCTCGATGAATTTCTTAAAAAATTTTGAATACTAACTCTAAATTTTAAATATAAAAATTCAAGAAATAAAACAAATCCCATTTAAAATTAATGGCGAAGTGAGCTAGATATGTGGAATGTGCATCTTTAGAATTCAACTTGTCATGTTCAACGTGTATCTTTAGAATTCAACTTGTCATGTTGTTGAACGGGAACAATCTAATGTTTTGGAAACACCTATGTGAACTTGGCATATATCAATATATCTACTTGAATTAAAGGAGTTGACCAGATTTATTGTTAAGAGGTTTTTTTTTTAAAAAAAGATTTAAGTTTTAAGGCTAACAATATCCAAGAGAATTTATTAAATTCTTTTGGAAATATTAGGCTAATATAAGAAATATATCTTTAAAAATCACTAAAAAATTAATTTTAGTTTGCATGCAAGTTTTCCGAAAAAGATACAAGTTATTTGAGTAAGTTAGGGAAACTTCTCATAAATTATAATAAGATTATTTCTCACGCTAATTTTTTTAAATGTAAAAAAAAAAAACCCATCTAAGCCATAAAGAATTATATAGCATTATTATTAAATATGATTTAGTGTGTTAAACTCGAAAACTCTTGACTAAACTCCTTATATAGTCATATTTCAAATAAAATCATGTAAAATTATTCTAACATAACCAGTCTATTTAATGGATATAAAAACTAAAAAATAAAAAAAAATAATGACCAAAATAAAAGTAGAGAGAGACAGATCAGGTGCATGAGTTTAAAGACAACATGGATAATTAGTAAAAATATATATTGACTTTTTAAAAAAAATTCAAGATAGCTTTTTAAAAAAAACAATCATATAATGATATATTGGATCGAACTTTACTAGATCTAACAACAATTAATTATATGATAAAAAATATGAATATCAATTGAAAACCAACTGAATATTGAATGAAAAAAATGAATTTTTTTTAAATGCAATAAAAATTTAATGTTGAAGGATGAAACTTGAGAGAGAGAGAAATATAGGATATGTGCATGAACTTGGATTACAACACCAAAAAAAAAAAACATCTTAGCCTTGTAAAGATATCTTAAACCTTTAACTCGAGAAAACAAAATGAATTTTTTTCTACATTTAGTATTAGTAATCCATATTGTCATTTTAATATCATGGTTTAATTCAATTTGTTATTTAACACATTTATATACATTACAAATATAATATAATTATGTTTGATGTTTCTAATTTTTATCAAAATTTCAGCAGAATCTTCTTTGTCCAAGTAACTAAACAATTCTTCTTTTCTTTTAAAAACCTCCATAACAATCAAAGATAGTTTCAAATCCCACACATAACAATTCATATCCAAGTATTGAGTCTCAGGTTATTCAATCAATCAATCAATTCATAATAGTTCACACCTATTAAAGTTTATTGGGCACATTTAAACAATTTAAACTTGACTTTTCATTAAGAAAGCATTTCATTACAAGAACAACATTATAAATACTTATTCATATTACAATCCCCATTCATTTGAATTACAATATACTACTAAGAACTTACCTAATATTGTAACTATAAAAAATTAGAGTCTTGTCTTAGCATGTGATAGTTCATATCATAAACATGAAAAACATAGAAATTTAAATAAGATATCTATTACAACACAATTAAAATATTTTAGATACAATATATATATATATATATATATATATGATTTTTCATGGAACAAACCTTCATAATTTCTTTTGATAATAATAGAATCAACTCATTTCTCATAATCTCTACTAATTTTGAGTATTGTATAGTCACCTCATCAAAATAATTCCAAGCTTTATCTTCTCATATAAAAGTTATATCTTGTTCATAAATCCATCTGGGAAACTTTATCTATTGAAGCTCACCATAAGGTTTTATTAATGGTAAAAGCCTATTTCATTTATCTTACCCTATGCTATTAATTTATCAAACGTAAATTATTATTTGTACTTTTTGCTTTATATGTTCCTTAAGGAATCCAATCTTTTACTAGTATTGCCCTATAATTTTAAATAAGTTTAATTAATGATTTAATGATTTCTATTTTTCATAATGAATATTTAATATTAATTGAACTTGATTTGGTTTGAGCTAACATATTAGTCGTTCATCTCACAACAAACAACAATTCTAAAATCTCTTATAATGTTGTACTCGAATTAGTATATACTTATGCCCATTTACATCATCAAATAACACCATTTTCTTCATAAATACACCATTCAAACCACCTTCATTCAACTACACCACATTATATAAACCAATTCTTTATTATAACCTCTTTCATTATCATTACAATCCTTAGAGTTCTCATGCATATATTGTCCAAAACAACATTTGAAATGCATTCCATTATTGTTCCCCTAATAGCTCTCTACTTATATAATATATTGTCAAAATAGCCTACAAATTACCCTTCGATGCAGCCCAAAACATAACATATTTAGTAATATTAGTCATCATTCTGTGATTAATTACCCAATAGATTTTAATATCGTTATTATCTAATATTACCAGTCTATTAACTATAAAACACTCTAAAAAATAAAAATCAAACTAACTAAGAAAATTTAATCGAATCCAATCTACTTTTTAAGCATTGTTAGAAAAAAAAATCACCACTATTTAAAAACTTATCATTAAATAAAATTCATTGAGACTAAAACCAACAACTCTTATCATTAAAAATGGTCAAATTGATAACTTTCTTTTTTGTTATTGTTTTTCAATGAATCTCTCTCGTCTGTATAACTCGGGGTTGAGAATGAACAAAATAAATTTTAAACTAAAATATTAAAAATTTTAAAACTTTAAAATTAACCATTTATTTTCTTTATGTTTTAGATTTCACTCCTCTCACTTTTAATTTGGTTTTTATTATCAAAATTTCAAACCATCGTCAGGCTATAAAAAGAATCAATTGAAAAACAAATTTTGAAGATAAAAATTACAAAAAAAAAAGGACGGAAAAAAAAAAAGAAGGGTAGCTTTTTTAGTTAAAGCTGATGGTTTCTAGCCAAAAAAAAAAAAGAAAAAAAGCAATGAGGGTTGGGGTGCCACGTGTAAGGAGCCCATTAAGGAGGTGGTGGGTGAAGTCAGCTATAGCTAAGCATCCATTTTTGGTGGGGTTTTTCTGGTTAGATTTGCCTGTTGGTGGATCGTAGCATGGGATTATGTTTGGTTGCAAAGGAAAGTGCCAATTTAGAGCCACCAACCATCGACAAGTTAGTGAAAACGGTGTCAAGTGCCGCACCCACCACCTCCTTCGATCAATCACCTCATCATCCATGTAATTAACCTTTTTTCATCTGTGACTTTTACGTTACTAAACACTTCCACTCCTAGTTTTTTTATTTGATAATCAAATTAAGACTTGAAGCTAGTAGATGGATGTGTCTAATCAACTTACTTGGATCCAATTTCATGAAATTTTTTAAATAAAAATGGCATGTATATCTTGAATTGATGTCTAATAAAATTTTAATAACATAAAGTTAAAAATATAATAATTTATAATATATTTTAACATGTATTTTTAATTATTATTTAAGTTTAAAATTTATAAAAAAATTATACTATCTTAGCAGTAAAAGAGTGAAATTTAAATTCATAATTATTTCATCGTTAAGATTTTAATATTATATAAATAAATTATTTTAATTTAAAAATTTTAAACTTTTAAAATAATGTAAATTCTTGTATTCTTTTTTAATAACACATTTCTTTCACATTGTAGTGTTTCATGGGTAAATAAAACATGATGAAGTATAATAAAAAAGAATTTGGCTAGGAAAAAAGATGAGATGCCAAATCTATTTATTTAATTGAACAAAACTATTTTTCTTTCCATCTAGTATGTATACCATATAATGAAGTGCAAATTAGAAAGTGGACTACTCAAATGTATGTATTATGATTTTTATATTTTAAGATAATATATTATGATTTTATTATTTTTAATGTAGATATTTGAATAATTTTACATGTATTTTAATTAATTTTATAAATTTTTAAGTTAATGATTACGCAAAACTTCAATAACTCTAAAATTTATATAACTCAAATAGGTGAGATCTAAATAATAAATTTAGAAATTAATTAATTAATATGAATATTAATATATTTGGAGTTCTGAATAACTAAAGGAGGTGTTGTTTTCATTTTTATTTTCAAATCTAAGAAAAAGGGACAGGTCATCTTGGTTGGTGTGAAAGGAATAAATTAATTAAAAGCTTAATTGTCATAATTATGAACATAAAGTACTTAATTTACCTAAACTTCGGGTAAATAATCATATGATTGAAAACGTCAGGAGCCACACGCGATCATGTAGTGGCTAGGGCATCAAGGTGATAGATTCCTTTCCCTTGATTGTGTTCACACTTGTGCCTTTAAACCTAAAGATTCTATATGAAACCGTGTTCACACCTAATCCACCTAAAGAGCCGCTTGTAGCTTCGGCTTGGTGGCGGGCTTAGCTCTATCCATCACATGAGATACGTCATTCAAACCAAAATTATTAAAGACGTGCTTGGGGCACTAGTTGCCGTGGTTTTTTTTTAATAAAATTTTAAATTAATTTTGTTTTAAATTAATTAATTTTGTTTTTATATTATTTTGATATGTTAAAATTAAAAAATAAATTTTTTAAAATAAAAATTATTATTTTAATATATTTTAAATAAAAATTACTTTGAAAAATACTCTACTAATCTCTTTAACAAATTTGAAGATTTTAATTTTTTTAAATAACAGATGAGTATGAAAAAAAAAATATTATTTTTATATATTTTTATTTTTTTAAAATATATTAAAATATATTTTTTAATTTTTTTTATATTTAACGTATCAAAATTATAGAAAAGTACAGAAAAATACTAATTTAATATATTTACAAAATATAATTGAAAATGCAATATCAAATTAGCACTGGAGCATGATTACCCTTGTTAAATTTTGTTATATTATGTGATTTTGGTGTTGTAGAAAATAAAAATTTTAACCATAAATAATTATAATTATAATTATAATTATTTGTAAAACTTATTTATAATCAAATGTTTTTTTAATTTATTTTTAATCAAAATGTTTGAAAAAATTTTAAGATTTAAACTGTTGTAGTTAATATAACTAGAAATTTATTTTTTTCTCTTTTACCGACATATTTTATTATCTAAGTACAAATTACAAAGTTTTTTTTTCACATATATAAGTTTTGTTATGATTTTTTTATCATCATCTAACAGCTGTTGATGAGTATGTATAATTGTTTACATCCTCTTAACTTGATTGGTAAAGAAGATCACAGCAAATTAAGAGGATGTGCGAAAGCTTTAAAGTATATTTTATTTTAAAAAATAAAAATTTATTTTTAATACTAATATATTAAAATAATTTAAAAAACTAAAAATAATTTTAAAAAATTCAAATTTTAATAAAAAACAAATTAAAACTCACTCTCAAATTTTGAGCCAAGCCATGGAAGCACCGGCAATGGCTACCCACCAGCATCAACTTCATGGTGGATAGGATTACTCACATGCAAAGTGGCAATTAAGTCAACACCAATCACTTGCCAGGTCACCAAACGTGTCATCTTACGTGGAAAAAAATTAGGTCTGACCTTTCTTTCTCATCCGCTTCTACCATGCACCCTCTCCCTATATAACATCCCTCTCCTCTTCTGCCCAAAACTTGCTCTCTCTACGCTATCACATCCTCAAGATATAGAGAAAGATGGGAAATTGTTTAAGACATGAATCACAGGATTTTTCAGGGTTTGACATGCAAGACAAAGTCATGAACAACATAGAAGAGGAAGGGCTTCTTGGAGATAATAACACGGGAGATTTCATATCCTGCTCTCCAACAACAACAACAACATCAACTACAAAAGTGAAGATCAAGATTACGAAGAAACAACTCGAGGAGTTGATAGGCAAGGTTGAAGTAAAGGAACTCTCAGTGGAACAAATCTTGTCCATGTTGATGAATGGCAGTAGCAACGATAGATCTTACGAGGCACATGATCAGCTGTCTTGGAGACCTAATCTACAGAGTATACCGGAATGATCATGAGCTGGTTTTGACGAAGGACGGGATCGTGAAGATCCATTTATGTCTTCTTGTCGTACATGGTTTTGTTTTGTAGGGAAAGATGTTTAGTCTTACCTAGCCAATGTATTAAGCTAGCTCTAGCCCTATACATTTTGTTCATTTCTGTACATACAGGAACCAATATTTGGTTTTATAGTTAAAAGAATCGTTCCTTTTTCTTTTTAATTCTTTGTTTAACATCTTCTTACATTTTCGTTTCACAATATTGAGTGATTTTTATCCATAAATGCTGATATAATATTGAGTTATTTTTATCCACAAATGTTGATACATGGCATTGCTACAGGCCCCTGCTGTAGCTTGCCGGCTTGTGTTTATGGCACAGGCCTTCAAATTATGAAGGGATAGACGGGGATTTTAAAGATTTTTGTCAAGAGGCTTAATCTTAATCCTGGAGCAACTTTAAATTCTGAAAGGATCGATAGATGGGACTTCAGAAATGCCAACATGCTATCTTATTGGAGTAACTCTACGCTTGTTGGACCTTAAAATTAAAGGGAAAAAAAGAGAGTAATATTTAGGGAAATAATTATGAATAGAAGTAAATTTTATAAAATATCTTGTTTCTCCAATCTCAAAACAGTATCTAGTACTTAGTCTTTAATTTGTTTGGATCAAAATTGATCAGAGAGAATTGCCAGTCAACAACTTGCATGGCCGGCATTTACCTGTTTGGATCAAAATTGATCAGAGGTTGCTAGTCGACAACTTGCATGGCCGGCATTTATAGTGGCCCTTTAAACATTTCATGTGCTCTGTCATTGTCATTCAACCACTGAAAGAAAATAGTTTTACATACAAATATAAAAGAGGTCATGGCAAAACCTCGACCAAATCGTTCAAACTTAACCACATGTTAATTTAATCTTGTTAAATTATAATTTAAACGCCAAAACAAAGGAAGAAATGGTCAAGGGAGATGAAGATTAGACCATATCATGTTTCCATAATGGTTGGCTCAAAGGCTAAGTCACTTCATGTGGTGATTAATTGAAGACTGCATGGTAGCTCTCATCTTCTCGGAAATCATCTTAACCATTGGATTTGTAGATGAATCAACTGAGTTCGATTGATGGGACTTCTCAAAAAATGATTTCAGGAAGAATCTGTGTAAAAGTTGCAGCACCCTTGAAGGTCAAACACAATTCTAGGCGTAGTTATCTGATATATTATCATTATTATATGTATTATATTAGAGTTTATTATACAAATTCCATGAGAACAGTAGTCATCCAAAGATAGGAACCCATCCATGCTACTTCCTTTGTCAAATAATTTAGCTGCTTTGGTGCTCGGCATTTTTCAGAGACATTTATCAACAATCACTGAAATGGTGGAAATAAAAAAGGATTGATATAACAGGGCGTAACGATGCTAAAAGTCAAAATTGTTGGCATGCAGTAGCAAGACAAAATGTCGGCCCCAATAAAACTAATTCACTGCTGGATGGATGACAGCAGCTTGAAATCGCAGCCAACAATTGAAACCAAACCAGTAACTGTTATTGTTCTCCGCGAAGAATCAACTACAATTGGATTAGAAGCAGCAAGCTGAAAGTAAGAGCCCGTTTGGCAAAATAATGCTTTCAGCTTTTTCAGAGCTTTAGGGCTTACAACTACAACCACAGCAAATGCCACAGCCATCCCGAAATGGACCGCAAAACATGGATGTTTCACAATAATCTAAAAGCATATATAGTCAAGTTGGTACCAAGCAATTCTAACCATATTAAATAGACGCATAAACAGCCACCGCTGCATCCCATGGAAAACTAAACATTTTTTTACGAATTGATGCATTAGCTGAAATTGAATGTTCTTTCATTTCAAAATGATCATACAAGAACAACAAAAGAGCATGCAGCAGCTCTATAGGGTTATTTAAAAATCAAATATGAATAGCATAACAATCCTCTAGTTACCAAGGACCTTGAGAAATGAAGAGTTTCTGCTTTCTGTTATCTATATTCTTGAAAGTTCACATGGCCTGTGGCTTGCGCATATTCAACAGCCTCCTAAATATCAACATGAAAATGAAAATGAGAATATAGAAATCGAGTAAAATTGCACCCAGCTCGATATAAGCATAAAGCTCAATATAAGCACTAAGAATGGAGCAAGAATAGTAGTATCAATATGAACTAACCTTCTGACCAATTACTCCAATTTGGCATACCCCGCAGCGCAAAGTGAAGTTGGCAGTGTCTGTAACTTCTTTTCCTGCCAGTAATACAATGAAATAAATATTTCAAAATTACAAGATTTCCCAATTGGCATATACCAATGGAGAAAACAGGGAAAAGAAACAAAAAGAATACATCATTGCTAGATGGAGAATAAAAAAAGAAAGAGAAAGAGAACAAGAGTAAAACAAGAGCATTGAATGGGAAAGATTCTAATGATCCTGAAATGCAAAGCAGTTTAGGATTAAAAACCAACATTTAGTGCAACCTTAATCCATCTTGTAAATCTGACTCATAAAGGTTCTAGAATGGCAAAGAAGTTTCCAGGAAGATGTGAACTATGATGCTAAAAAAACCTATGGTTGTCAAGTTATCTCCAGCCTCTGAATTATTTGGATTTTGTCTAGAGGGCATTTATCTGATCATGTAGTCTACTTCCGTCACACTATGTATTCAGAAGAGGGTATACATGAGCTAAATATTTCGCATTTGGAACATAAAAACTATTTTCCATCTTCAGGTATTTGTCCAATTTAGTTTCCATAAATAATACCTTTGTTGCTCCTTAACAAGATTAAGAGCATGCCCCTTAGCTGGCCCTATCGTCCTGTCGTTTTGCACCCCAAATATGGTCTGATCAAACTCCTCTGGAGCTCCCTCAAATGGAGACATCTGTTTGGATGCATAACCAAGAGAAAGGTCCCATAAGTAGGGTACAAAAAAAATAAAAAAATAAAACCCTGTTAATGGAGCATGGCAGGAGATGTAAAATAAATTATTATTGCAGCATGGCAAGTCAATAGTGGGAATTTGTTACCAAACAATCCTGCAGCCTATAGCTTAATGCAATCTCTCCGATGTTTCGGACTATGTTTCGACCATAAGATCTTCCTTGTAGGGACTTAAGACTGTATTCTACATTCAAGGATCACACATATTTTCCTTTTTATATCCTCCTTTAATACTCCAATTTGACAATAAAATCAGGCTAAAATGCTACTTAATAAATAGATTGGCAGTGTAAAACACATACAGCTAAAGCATCATAATGGAGTCCATTGTAAATCAGCATGGCCCTTTCTGAGTACGTCCTCTCCTGTCAAATAGCAGCATAGGGCAGAGGAAGAAACTCACAACCATTCAGTAATGCTCACGTTGGTGATTTCTATTTCTTTTAAAAAAAAGAGAAATTATTAATAGCACTGACCTGACCCCATACAAATCACATCGCATGGTCTGGATATCATATGCTGCAATTTCACGTCCATAATAATCTGCTAATATTGAAAGCTCAATGGCACCTTCACAAGACAGCACCAAGCAACAAAAGTAATCAGAACAGGTCAACAAGCAATTAAACATTCTGAAAAAAATAGAGTTTAGTGCATGATTGTGAAAGAAAAAGAATGCATGAAAGAATTTAGTAAATAACGATCCTGAGAAAAGCAGAGAATTTAGTGCCTATCCAATTAAAACAAATTAAAAGACTACAAAGACATGCTTAATAGAAGCCAAGGACCTAACAATCATCAACATCCTAGACTGCATGATACCCTCACTGCTAAAATGTAATGCTTAAAATTCAAATTCAGTATCTAGCTTATTACAAGAATACCAAATTTCCTACGGAAAACTACAGACAAGATTTTTGTAACCCTTTACATGGTGTGCTTCCTATTATGTACGCTGATATGATCAGGGTGGCTACTCCTCGTACAAAACATATATAATTTATTGCCAAAAAAAATTATACAGAGATTTCCAGCTCATAGGTTATTTGCTTGTGGGATTTCCTGAAGTGTTTCCATTGGCGTTTCAAGGAATACAGCAAACTATGCATCCACCTTTACAGCACTAACTTGTAGAGACAAGGTCCTCACAAAACAGGTTCCCCTTTCTAAGGCAGAAAAAGGAAAATGCCATGCTTTTTACATTCTTTATACACGCTCGAAAGTTGAAAATATGATATTGTGAGAAATTAAAAAAAGAATTATTTGATTTAAGTCAAATTACATGATTGACGTATTGACAGCTTTCCTTTGGAGAAAAGAAATGTGCTTTATTTTGTAAAGATCCCAAAATCCATGTCCTCTACTTTGAATATAGAAAAGTGCTTTATTGCACAAGAGAATAAAGAGTGATGTTGCAAATATTAATAGATTCCCAAAGCTAAACAGCGATGCAAAAGGCAATTTATCTTTACCAACTCTTTTAGATTGTTAAGTCAAGATGCCAAACTCTAGGAGTTCCATGACTGAGTGATGAAAGGCCCTTGACTTCTCCTAGATGGTGCTAAAATTTATGTCAAATATATTAAATGTGAACACAATTTGGTTGACCAGAGAGAGAGAGGGTTCCACACTTGCTGCTTGTTATAGTCCTTCTACACAACAATCTCATATTTAAGACAGTCATTCACTTCATTTAGTCCTTCTACACAACAATCTCATATTAAAGACAGTCATTCACTTCATTTCAGTAACCGGCCCTTTAGTCATTAAAGAACCATCTCAATAGGCAAGGAAAAAAGTTCAACCTACCTCCCCACTTCTCAGAGTCAATGATCCAAGTACAATATTCACCATTTGGCTTCCCAAGAAATGCTTTGTTATATTTTTCTGGATCGCTTGCCACTGCTGCAGCTATGACCTTAAAAATTTATTGATTGCAACAAAATCAAGAAAACAAGATAGAATAAAAAGAATACAGAAAGTCAATAGAGCAGGGATTTAAGTGAAATGGAATGATAAGTTGTTTCTTCATCAATGATTTGAAAAGTATCAAGATGTCAACAATACTTCAGGATACCACATAGCAACTCCAGCAATGTCAGTGCCAAGCCATGGCAATCTATTATATGCCCTGACACTTGGCAAACTGACGAGCAATTCTGGAGATGATTCCGTGCAAAATATTGTCCTAGAATTAGATCCACTCACAGATAGCATCAATTTAAATGGAATGATTCTGAATCCCACTTCCATAACA
Organism: Populus pruinosa; assembly: GCA_026413675.1. Classification (NCBI taxonomy): domain Eukaryota; kingdom Viridiplantae; phylum Streptophyta; class Magnoliopsida; order Malpighiales; family Salicaceae; genus Populus; species Populus pruinosa. The sequence goes on from CM048592.1 coordinate 53,624,565, forward strand.
GCTACATCTTTCGCATTCCTACAATCATAATGAAGCATGCGGTATTCCATTCAGCAAAGTATTATCTTCTAGGTGAAATTTTTCTTTTTATTTCGCTGCCACTAAGCATGTTCTTATTTTATCTGATTACATTCCTCTTGTGATTTTGCAACTTCAAAATCCACCAAAATATGTCCATACAGCATTCAAAGCATCTCCAATTATGGTAACAGCAATTGTTACCTCCAAAAACAAGAAACTAAAATTTAAAAAATGAAAATGGAACACACTTATGTAAATCTAGACATCTAAATCCTGCAACTAGCAGTTCACTAAACATGCAACAACGTAACTCCATACACGCATTATTTGTTCATATACAGTACTGCTACCAGATTGAATATTATAAACAATTTTTCCAATTCAAAAATCAAAAGTTTATGCTTTAGAAATTAAAGTAAACTTTTTAAGGATCAAGTTGCTCCAACTATACTCATTTCACATAAAGAAAATCAAAAGGTTAAAGAATTACACATTTTTTTCTTATTGAAAGCCAAGCTAGAATAAAGATGAGAAGCAAGAACCTGTCTCAATTCAGGAGCTTTTTTTTTGTCATGGTCCATATGACATAGCTTCAAACAAGCAAAAAAACAGCATCAAAGATTGAAACTTAGCCATCAAGTCATACAATTGAAACAAACAAAACACTGAAAACAGAACCATCATAGTTTAAATTTTACCCAACAGCATTGAAAAGACAACTATTGTCCGAGGGAATAACCCTTCTAAGAATGATTCCTTCCATGGTGCCAGTAAACAAGAACCTGCAATCCCAGGTAAAATATCAGCTTTATACTTGTAATTCAAAAGGTACTAAAATTTACACGAACCCAAATTTAAAAACTTGGAACAACTACAATGCACCTGCCAGAAAAATAAAAAGGACCCACATTTCCACCAAGCAAAACCACCCCCAGATGCAGAAACACAACAAGAAAAGGAAATGGATGGTTAATAAGAATCTTTTATAAGTAATTTAAAAAATGCCCACAAGAACCATATGTATGTTACAAGGATGAGCTGATAGTTCAAGGCAAAGAAACTTCAAGAAACAAGAAAAGCAAAGAAAGAAATAATAAAAAGCTGGATTATCTAAAGATATAGTGTTGTTCTAAGTGAAGGAGAAATCTTACGGGCTTTGAAAATGAACAAGGAGGACTAGTTGAGAGAGAGTTTTTGGGTCCGAGATGTCGTTAGCTATTTGTAATCGGTTTGCTTTTTCAAGTTCCCAATTGAGCCAGGGTTAAGGCCTCATGTCAAGTAGTTTCTCGAAGTTAACCAGTAATTAGTCTTTGCTGTGGATAGAATCTATTTAAAAAAAATATCAAGAACGCGAGAATTCTTTTTAATTTCATTAAATATGGTTAGGCGGCTAAATCTTAAAACCTGTGGATCTCTTTGTCTACTCAAATTTTTAATTAAAAATGTCAAAGCTGATATGATTATAATTATAAAAAAAAACTTAAAACAATGTTCTATTTTATTAATTTTGATTACCCTGTAATCTGGATCTATTTAATTTAAAAATTTTATTTTTAAAATTTTTTTTATATAATTATATAATTAAAAAATAAATTTTTATAATATCGAGTATCAATCTTAAAATAAATATTTATTTAAATATTATAAAAAATAAATAAAAATAATTATAAAATTTATTTCTCAATTAATTTAATATTAAAAGATAAATATAAAAAAATTAGGTATCTCTAATTAACAACCAAATAAATAAATCGAGTCATGAACTTCACTAATTATTTTTTTATATTTATTTTTTATTTAATTATATAATAATAAAAATAAATTATTTTAAAATCAAGATCATTATATCATAATTTTTTTAAATATTTTAATAATCTTATATAAAATAAAACAAAATAAATTATGAAAATTAATTTTTAATTAATTCAATATCAAAAAATAAAATTAAAAAAGGTTTGTCAAACTATAAATAGAATTAATCCACCAAAACTTTTAAACAATTTAAACAAGTTCATTAAATTTATAAAATTTAATTATAAAATTTTTTTAAATTATTTTTTTAACTATATTAAAAAAGAATAAATGATAACAAAATTGAGTTTAATTAAAAAAAAATATTTCATGAAACCCATAAATCGAAGCAACTTAAATTACTCTACTAAAGTTACAATTTAAATTATGAATTCTATAAAATTTAACAGTTTTTTTTTTCAAAATCATTTTTAATTAAAATAAAATAAATAATAGTATAATTCATCATCAACTTAATATTATATAATCTATTTAATATTATAATAACTTTATATAAGGTAAAATAAAAAATATTATAAAATTTAATTTTTAATTAATTTAATATTAAAAAATAAATTAAAAAAATATAGGATTGAATGAAAGAGATTTTAAAAATAAAAGACTAAACTAAAAGGAAGGAAAAGTGCGAACGCTGGTGTGTGTGTGTGTGTGTGTGTGTAGAGGACTAAATTAACAGAATAAATGAAAGATACTTATCAAAGCATAGCATGAAGAATGCCCATCAGCTTTAGACGGCGCGTGAGCTTCGTCCATGTTCCGATTGATGTTATTTTTTATGTCATTAATTTTTTATTTTTGTATTTAAAAATATTTTAAAAAATAAAATTTTTTTATTTTTTATTAATTTAAAATTAATATATTTTTAATATTTTTCAAATTATTTTAATATATTAATATCAAAAATAAAATTTTAAATATAAAATATTATTAATATATATTTAAATATAAAACATTATTTAAAAAATAACTACAATAGTTAGAATTGCAGCAATGTGGCGCCGACAACCCATTTTGCTTTTTTTTTGCCTCATTGCCTCATTGCCTCGGTGGCTGGCTTATTAAATGTTTAGGAACCGGTTGAATATGTGTTTTTTAAAATTTTAAAATTTTTTATTTTTTATTTTTTATTTTTTATTTTTATTAAAATTTAATATGATTTGTATATTTTGATGTGCGGATGTTAAAAATAATTTTTAAAAAATAAAAATAATTAAATATGATTTGTATATTTTTATTAAAATTTAATATGATTTGTATATTTTAATGTTAAAAATAATTTTTAAAAAATAAAAAAATATCATTGATATATATTACAGCATAAAAAGTTATTTAAAAAATAATTACTACCACACTACCCAATATACTCTAAATTCTCTAGATTGGATCTCAATGGTTTCTCATTTTTCAAATATAGTTCCTTTATTCTAAACTTTTAGAAAAATTAAGAATCCAAACAATATTTCCCATAATTGAGCATCAACAACCTTACATTTAGATTTTTTTTTTAACATTATGATAACCATGTAAAATAAAAATTAAAATAAAGTATTTACTTTAAATCACAATAAACACATAATATAAGAAATAAACTGAAAAGAAAAATAAATCAATAATCAAAGGAAAAACCCAAAAACACACATAAAAATTACAAAACACTCTGTGGATTAACTTCTAACTGTGTTTAATCCACTTGGCTAATTTAGGATTGATGTATGAGTTGATTCAAAATATGTTCTAGTGGGATGTAAAGAAATTACTTTTAACTGTAACTTCGGATGTTCCATATTGGTCAAGTGTGATTAGTTGTATATAGAATTTTAAATTAATTTCAAACGAAATAGAAGAAGATACAAGAATCAAATGAGTTGTAATATTTGGATCCTCATAATCTCGTGTTTGCAGTATCTCTTGATGCTCATCGGTAGCCATGATAAAAGAAAAGGCCATTTCTCTGTCTCTCGACTCATTACCTGCATGCGCTGCTGTCCAGCAAATTCCCAAGAAATATCAGTCCCTGATATGTAATGAAATTAGATATCAATACATCAAAATCATCGAGAAAAACAGGATCTAATCCAAAACCGTAAGCAGGGAGACGGCCATTATTGATGTTGTTGTAGTAGTTGTTCAAGTGCTTGGAAATGAAATGAGAACTGGTAATAATTCCATACCAGGGTTTGCAAACACAGTTGAGTTTCGGTGAAGTTTTTCACAGGCAGCCGTGAGAGAATCTCGATCATCACGTCTTCAGGGGAAAGGTCTCCTCCATTCTTGGTATCATCTATATATATATATATATATATATATATATAGATCGACAAGATGAACTTGAATCGAAAGATTAACTTTTCCTAAGATAATCGAGTAGAAGCAATGGCTTTTATCTGCCATGCAATCCTTGAAGATGGTGTTTTAGATGAAATATCATGGAAGAACATATGATTTGGGATGCGTCAGATTGAGAAAGAATTCGAGGCGTGCTTGAGTTCGAGACAGACAAATATCCAAAATCTCCACATTTCATTTCTTTGAAATCACGCGATTTACCGGAACACGTTCACGTATGGATTTGTTTCCAAACAAATGAAACCAATGCCATATATTGCTGTACCCATAGATTTCCATTACCTTTTCCTTGTCTTTTTTTGTGGGAGTTAAGAAAGCAAACTTTAATGTTAAGAAAGCAAACTTTAATGAACTCCTTCAAAATCATTTTGCTAAAATTAAATTAAATTATTGCTTAATTTATAATTTCAACAAAAAAAATTCGTTTAAGACATGAAAATTTTGAGAAGTACTAAAAGTAAATTAGATGAACCGGCTTACCGGTTAAGAATCGATTAACGGACTGGAATAAGTTAAACTCGAGCCTTCTCATGCACGATGAGAGAGGTGATGCGGCAGACGCGAGGTTAATAAAAAGATTGCAACATGCAAGGCTTTAAAGTTCTGGCTTAAACTTCACTAAGTTACACATTCATCCAATAATGGCACTTACAGAACGCTGTAAATTCCTCAATGTTTGTTCATTTTTTTAGTTCCATGACTACCCTGGGGCTTCTTGCCCCATGTTCTGAAGCATGTCCAGTTGTTTACTAATGATGGGAAAGACATCCAAGGGGAAGTAAGACAGAGTAGAACCCCATTGTCATGCATGCAGGCCCCTCCCACTTTTATTAACTTGAACAACTTCTGAAAAGTGCCAGATGAATTCCTTGACATTGTTAACTTAGGTCACGCATGCGAAACTGGCTGAGGCTCCACCTTTTGGGGAAGTTCAGCAATGCACTCGACTTCAATCTTGGCATCCAATGGCAATGCTGCTACCTGATATGTTGAGCGAGCAGGAAATGGTGCAGGGAAGTCTGTAACACAAACCATATTATTAACTTATGTTGCAAACTGCAATGATGTCAGAGATGCCAGATAACAAATTTTCATTTTCTCATCATGGGACAAAAATACTTTTTAAAGAAATTTCCAGATACATGCTATTATGTCAAAAACTGATCCTTCAGAAGCTTAAATGTTATCCAGTATGCACTTATTGGCAAAGAATTTGATGCTACAGAATAGCTCGGACTTGCCAAAACTCTACCAGAACAGTGAAGAAAATATGCATAATGATCAAGGTTAGCCAAAAAGCGAATTCACATATTCCAGTTTCAGTCAACATGCTAAGTTAATGGCAAGTTGATCATCAATAGATGTATTGAATGTTTATCAATCCTGCTAGAACTGTAAGGGACAATTCTTAATCCATGTAGAAGTCTTACCTAAATATATTGATTATACAGATCCAGATTTCTGGTCTGTACTGCCTAGAGTTCAAAAATAACATGCATTATCATCCAAATGTAGAAAACTTAAAAGTCAGTGTGGGTGAATTTGGAAAGCACCTGCCATGCCAGGCATTGAAGTTTTTCACTAGAGCATATTCTACATTTGCAGAGTGATATACAATGTTCTCATTTTCTTGTTACTGGCAGGTCCAATGTATTATAGACATGGTAATTTGCAAAACAAATTAGGGGAAAGCCTATATGCTCCATAACATGCCAGCACAAATAATCTGCACAAAACAATTCGATCATAACATACATTTTGCATAGATATCATTCACTTTCTTGAAGTCTTTCAAGTCAGCCAACCTACAGAAAAAACAAAGTACAAACAAGGACAGAGTCAATTCTCTTTCCAATCTTCAAAAAAATAAAAAAATATTGCAAGGAAAAAAGAGAACCCTACATTATTGTTGTCTTTACTACCAAGGAATAGTCGCTACCACTAGCTTTCAGTATCTCCCCCATGTTCTTAAGTAACTGTAAAGTTCATAAAGTCAATCTGTCGGTTATTAATCTGCTTATCGGCTTGAAACTGAGAAGCTATGCACAATTACAGTCAAACTAAGACCAATCAACAAAATAGGGCAGAAGAAACTTGGCACAAATACAACTAAATCGAACCCAGAAAAACATTCTTGAAGAGGGAGATAATAGAGGAGAGAAATTGCACAATCAATAACGTTTACGCAAAGCTCACACTGATATCTAAGAGGAAACATTATATCAGTGGAAAAGACTACATGCTACAATTTCAACATATCTTCAGATAAAAATAGGTTGATCATATAAGGACTAAGAAATAAAATTGCTAAAACCATTGGAGCTAGCCTCTTGAGCTGAACACCAACTCAACCGAGAAAATAAAAATAAAAAGATGTGTACAACATGAAATTCTAACTCAAGGGCTGCTTATACCTGTTCTGTCTGATCCTCAACATTCTCCGAGACAAACTTCCCAGTCTGCATAAGAGTATCAAAAATCATATTGCAAGTATACAAGAAAGTGATTCTAAGAAAAAAATAACTAAACATATGCAGTAGCGTGGTTTGATCTCAACAAACATGCAACGGTAGAATAATTAAGGACCCCAACAAAAGCATATTTGATACTCCAACATCATAAAAACCAAAAGAACAGGAAAATATGAAAGAAATCAAACAGTCATTCAAAATGGAAATGGAGCATTCAATCATACCTCTGGAATGAGACCTAAGACACCAGAAACAAATACTAGGTTATTGGATTTAATGGCTTGAGAATAGGGTCCCAATGCAGCTGGTGCCTTGTCAGTTTTAACAGCCTCTTTTTTAGCTACAATCAAAGCATACATTTGCCACCGTCAGCCATCAAAGCCACAAAATCGAATCCCAAAATAAATCAACCTCCTTTCTAGCAAAATAACTGCAAAATCGAACCCCATACAAATCACCCTCTTTCCTAGCAAAACAATCACACATTAAACAAACAAGTCTCAAAAAGTCCTTCATAAATTTCTAAACCCAATACATCATTTTAAAACAATAAAACTAGTCAATTATCAAAAATATTAAAACTTTTCAACTCTCCACATCTATCAAACCCAACATTACAAAATTCCCATACTTTTCTACAATGTTGATCATTCACACACATATTAACAAAAACCCACAAATCAATTTCCATGAAAAATCCAAGATTTTTTACTCTATTCATACTATCACACATTAACCAAAACCCAAATATCATTTCTCATAAAGTCTCAAACTTCATATCCAACTTACTATTACACGCATTTAGCTAATCAAGTCCACATGTAGAATTCGAAATAAGAAGATAATACTAGAGAGAGAGAGAGAGAGAGTTACGAGGTAAAGTGTAAGTGGTCAAGGAAGCGAAAGGAGTGGCTAATCGAGAGGAACAACACTGCCGCCAGAGACCGGTATTGATGACGGAGGCGCAACCAATGCCACCGATGGAAAAAGGGGTGCGGTTGCGCACTGCGCCGGCGTTCATCAACGAGACATTGAAGGGTTTTAGAGCACACCACGACATTTTCTCTCTTGTTTGCAGTTTTCTTAATGAGGTTGCAGGTGATGCTTTAGATGGAGTTTTTTAAAAGTTAATGGTGCATCTAATCCTATTCTTAATCTTGTCATTTTTAGTCCTCATACTTTTTTTTATACCAATATTATCCTCCACCCCTCATATCCATAACCATTAAGGATGATCAAATCCATCATTTTTAAAGTAAATTTGGTTAAATTAAATGATTTATTTATATATTTTTCAATATTTATTATTTTTTCTGTGAGGGTTATTACAAACAAGGATAGAAGGATGAAATTAAGAAAAAGAGAGTAAATGATAGCTATGGCATAAGAATAAGGTCTGGTGACCAAATAACACCATTGATTCCTTGTTTTCAATTGTGGTTGCTGACAGTAGACACTAGTAACTAAGTGGAAAGGGTTTATACATTAGGTGTTTAATTCTCTGGTCCAGTTGTTTTGGGCTAAGTTGGAAGCTCACACGTTTATATTAATATCAACAATCTTGTCAAGCCCATCATTCACCAGTCTTGCTGTAAGCAGATAGATAATTATTTATTTTTATGTTTTAAAAATATTTTTTAAAATAATTATTTTTTATATTTATTTTAAATTAATATTTTTAGATTATTTTAATATTTTGATATCAAAAATAACTTTTAAAAAATAAAAATTATTATTTTAATATATCTAGACACCTGACAAAAAAACCAAGTGACTGAAATCGAATGCATTGAATTGGTTTTGAAGCAAGCTCGCTACTCTTCCTAGGCCTTTTGCATGCATGTTTTGGAGCCTGTCCCTTCAGTAAACAAAGTGCAACTTAACTAACGGTAGGTGAGCATATTTGCTGGTGATGATACTATTTTCTTTATTGGCAAGTTAGTTGAAGAACATGGTGGCACTTTCTTTTTATTTCTATTTTTCTACAATTTTTTTTATTTAATTTTTTAATTGAGATTGAATTTTTTTCATTGAGATTGAGCCTAAAATTTAATAAATTACAAGTTTAACAAATTAATTTAAGTTTATAAATATTTATTTAGATTTGTTTAATTTTTTATTAAACTTTTTTTTTAGTTGCATTTCTTAATATTTTTTTTGTTTTTTATAAGAAATTTTAGTTATTTTAAAAATAACATATATTGTCTCTAGTGTTTTTCTTTAATTTTGTAGGTTTATCCTTTTAAATAATTTTTTTTAATTAAATTAATTAATTTTATTATTTTACGTTAAATTTATCAGCTGCTAAGTCTTTTTAGTTAAGTTCGAGTTTATAATTTAACATATTACAAGTTTAAAAGATTTACTAGGACTTATTTAATTTAATTTTTTTCAGGTTTTTTTTTTCATTCTCCAAATGTGTTTTCTGTAAAAATAATTAATCTAGTTATCTAATATCCTTATACGAGTCGGTTCTTAAATTGAGTATTGCAAGTATGGCACATCATGCCACACAGAACAGGACAGGAGTATTCATTTTCCTTCAGTCGAGCCTTGTACTTCCATTAATGGACATCATGCCAACACATTCCATATTGTTCAAGCAACGTCTTGCAACCCAGAAAGGCCAAAACCAACTCCCCTTTCTTTTCTTATTTTTTTTTTCCTTTTTTGATTAATTTGTGAGTGGAAACAAGTGATCTAGTACTATACATCATTGTCATCACATACATAATTTCTACAATTTGGGCAAGACCCGTTTCTAGCCAGCCATTTATCTAGGCAGGACAGATGAAAGTAGTGTCCACAGTGGGGAAGTTTTCTCATTGAATCTCCATCCGTGAAATCCTGACAAAAAAAATTGTTAAAAATCTGTTAAAAGCAAGATTACAGTTATTTCCTCACAGAGCTAAAATAATCATTCAAAGACAATTAGTTCAGTACCTGCAAGCAAATAGCACAACTCAAGGCGGGGCAGCATTGCTCAACAATGTTACCGTCAGATTTGAATGTGCATTCAGGAAGTTTTTTGATACAATCCTCGGGCAAGCCTCTAACTTCACTTGTGTCATAAATGTCTGATATTTCTCTGTAAGTTGTTTCCATTGCAGTAATCTGAGAGATTTACAAGCCTGATTAAGTCCCACGTAGTACATTCAATAATCTATTCTAAGAACTATTGGTATGCAAATTGAACAGGTCTACTTACTTGCCATTGATAGGCTTTTAGCACTGCAGGACCTACCCATTCCATGAATACCTTCCCATTCAACAAGCTGTGCAAGAGAGCAACCTGTAAAAAAGTAAAGTCCCCTTTACTTTGGACTCTAAAGCGCATGGCCCTCCCTCTTAATTTGAAAGAGACAATCATGATGCTGTGTACAGTTTATTGAAACGGGCCTCCCTATTAAATTTTGCAGTTCTTTTCAACATGCATTCAGTGAAAAATACCATATCAATATTCAAAGCAGATGTATGTAATTTTCATCCTTTGTTTTTTTCCTGTGAAACTCATTGAAATGCTGGTGTATTTACATAGTGGATATGAATATTATTTACCTTGGACAATGGTTCACCATTAGTAATTGATTCTAGCAATTGAACTGCAGTGATGGCACCTGCAACAGCACCTACTCCAGAGCCACGAAGAAACCCAGTTTCTGTTGTCTGACCTTTCATGGCTCCTATGATTGATCCCACTAGAGCCCCTCCTGCAAAACCAAGGCTAAAATTTGAGAATCATGCAAAGAGGTTAAGGAAGAGCTAGCATCCAAATGAATACCGATATTTTCATAGAATAAATAATTTATTTGACAGATTAAGCAAAAATATGTGATTATATAGGCCTTACTTAAAGTGTGGATTATGTGTATATAATTGTATTCTTTCTGTCACTATCTAATGTCAGTGGAAGTTTCTTTATGTAGCAAGTGGAAGCCTAGCTAGCTTCATGTACATTGGAGAGAAGTGTGGAGTCAGCAAGTAGCTAGAAGTGCATTTATTAATGCCCATCCATGCATGGGATGGACTGGTGATTTTGTGGCCCTAGCATGCATGGAACACAGTCATACATCTTTAAAGGTGAAAATAAAACTCTTGTCGTAACACTAATATACATGAAGGCATGAAGCCATCTCTAACAGGTTTCAGCTAAAAATGCTGCCAGAAGGATTCCCAGAAGGGCGAAAATGCAGTGTTATAAAGGAAGAGAAAAGAAGTTAAAAAAGTTTCCCTGGATGTGAACTACTTTTCCATTAACCAGACCAGAAAATGAAGATATATAGTTCAAGGAGGAGAGGCATACCTAGTGCAAAAATACAAGTAGATGCAGCAAGGACGGAATTCTTCAGAACTGATCTAATGAAATGTCCAGTTCCAAAACCCTCTAGCTTTGCTGCAAAAACCCACGAAGAAGCGGCCTCTTTACACCTGAAAGAAGCTTTTGTTACGCCAGAAAACCACCTTTTCATCATTGGAAGAACGGAATTTTGCTAGGGTGTGAAAGCCTTAATTTAGCTGATGAGAAGGAAAGCAAAGGTAAGTAGTGTGCAGCTGTCAAATGTGTGAAGCCACACACAAGCATTTATAGGAGGGTACACAATAGAGCATTTATGATGCACATATATACATGCATGGATTGGGAAAGTTGTTATGCATGACAGCTTCTCATGCATGCAAATTGATGAAAATAATGCACAGAAAATGACAGTAATTTAGGCCCCTCTTCCCATTTTCAGCAAGTTCACTTGTCAACTTTCTCTTCCCGCGGTTGATAAAGCTACCCTAGGGATAGCATTAAAAAGGACTTAATTTTGATTTCAATTGCTTTTTATATATATTGTTTTTCTTGAGAAATAATTAAATAAATATTTTTTTAGTATTTACTATAATTTCAATGTATTAATATTAAAAAAATAAAAATGCAAACAAAAAACTATTTTAAAAATCACTCTTCACCACAATTCCAAATTTTATATTTATTCATTAAAAATGATATATTTTATTTAGAATGACAACTTGTGAGCTTTCATTGTCACTTGTCAATTATCTTATCCTAGGCCAATGGCTGAAATCATATAATAACATTTCGAGTTGTCCCAGAAATTATGAGCTATCCCCTCTTCCGCACACTTGGAGGAAGAGAGAGCAAGGAGAGGTACAGCAAGAGAAAAATGAGACTGAGATCGTCCCTGCCTCAGATTACATCAGCAAGGAACACGGACTGAGCGACACAACAGAATCATTAGTGTTACTGATCGAATTGAATAAACTAAGTAAAGATCCCTGCTGGAGATGATTTTTTTTGTTCTAAATCCTGGAATTTGAAAATTCACTAGACTCAATTAATTTAGTTGAGCTGAGTCGATCCATGATAATGTATTCCATATAGAAGTTCGAACTCAAAATCTTATTTAAAAGAAACAAACACTAAACAACTTGAACAAATCACTGTTGATTCTTTGTTGAAGATGATGGATAAACGTTTCAAGCACAGTAATTTGATAGGTCGATTGATGCAATGCAGGCAACAAGAAAAATCTCCATGGATTCTATGTGGAAAAAAATGCCCATCATTTAATGAATATTGTTGAATGATATCTAAATCAATTAGGGTGTTCTGGACATCATGCAACTAGATAATTCTCGATGCCCTCTTTATGGGAAAGATGTCAATCAACTATAGAAATGGAATAATAATGCATTGGAGCTTTGTCGAAGGTTAAGATCCTTCCTTGGATTTAACCTGTCTCGGGGTGCTGGAACCATCCTGAAGATAGCATTAATATATAATTAATGCTGCTGGCTGAAGTGCTCTTAAGCCTTGTTCTTCTTCTTTTACAAACTAAGAGGATCGACATGATAACACATTGGCCAGGGCTTGCTCATTCAATTGCATGCCATATCTGTTGGAACTAATTAAATACACTGATCATGGATAATACACAGTAGCATAAGATAGAAGCGCTTCATTTGCTGAGAGTGCTATTTCCCTTGCTTGATACTAAAGGCCAATTTGGCTTTGTCAGAGCTGAAAAAAAACAAGGGGCGCCAATAGCAGGACAGAGAGAGAGAGAAGGGGGGGGGGGGGGATGTTAAAAACCAGGTGCTACTGGATGGTGGTTAGTGCTTCTGTGGGCTGGAAACAGGAAAGAAGTGGATATTTTGAGACGATAAGATTTCAGAAGCATGGACATTATGTTCAAATGGAGCAAGGGTCCTTCAATTGCATTAATGAGAAACAAACAATGGCCACCTTGATTACTTTCTCGGTATATATCATGTTAGGTAGGTTGTCATTCACACTTCCTTGCCTATTTTGTGATCCTAGAAAAACCATGGACTTCTTTCTTGAGATTCAACAAATTGATATTTTGGTGTTCCATTTTAATGCTTTGTCCAAGAGATAAGATACCATTTTCTAGTAAAGGTATTTTGTGCCATGTGGAAATAAGATACATCTTCCACCTTGAAAAGATGACTTCTTTCTTAAGAAAAGACTCTGTCTTCCTCTTTATCATTGAGTTATTGAAGGAGTGAAGACATGCCCATTTTCTTTACCTGGTGCATGGTTTGAATTTTAACCTGTGCACCACAACTCTCGGTGTTCTAGGTTGATAAATACAAAGTGATAGAAACATAGATAGAAGTATAAAATGAGTCGGTATCTGTGATAATTTTAACGTGAATTTCTGTATTTTAAAAACATGGACAAACGTTTTATTTCATTTGGGTTTGGCCTTTTGGGGATTCCTTATCATGCTAAAAAGGCTCCTGTCCTTCTCCATGCATGGCATTTAACTTGATTTGGTTGGTTGTCATTAAAATCTCAACTGCAAATGCCAAGCAGAATAAGTACAATCACAGAAAGTATTTTTGACGTCATTCCAAATAATCGAGATCAAATCCCACCGAAGAAAGTTCATAAGAATAGAGAGAATTAATTATGGGAAACTAATGGGGATGGCAGGACTTGAAGCCCAGAAAAAGACTTCTGTAAACCATTGAAGATCATTTACAGTGTGCTGCTGATTTTAATGCATAGGCTTGTAGAAGGGGGCTATCATCATTTTAAGTATGTCTTTAATTATATAAACTTAATATTTCTTTAACAAATTAATGTAGAAAACAGAAATTTCACACAAGATTTTAGATATGAAATTGTCTATGGACAAAGTGGGGATGGGGATTCAATTTTTCCTTGGACTAAGAGGACGCTTGCCAACTTATTAACAAGTTTCTGAGAGGAGTGTCCAAGTTGCAGACAGACATCAACATCAAGCATTGAATCATCTAGTGAAATAAACTTTCACATAAACAGAGAAGCATAAGATGGACGAGAAAAGTATAGAGAGATGCTATGCAATTTTAAGTTAATTATACCAATTCAGCGAGGCTTAATTTTTTGACAGGGATTAATATTCCAATATCCAGTTGAGGGAGAATTATATATATCCAAGTAATGAGCTCACAGGATCAGCACATGAATTGCAGAAGAAGATCTTCAAACTGCTAGTCCCTGTAGGATAAAATAAATCCCTTACCTCGTATTCAATCTGCAAAAAGCTTGAACTTTTGTCACCTTAACCAATCATTTTAGTAATGGAAGCATGGGCCTCGTGCATAATGTTTTCAAATGAGAAAACAAAGGAAAAGAAAAATGCATTTCTAACCTTATTTGGCAAGTGTCTTCATCTGAGGGGATTCTGATGGAGAATTCACTGCTGCCTCCCTAGCTGCAATCATGACTGCGATGACCTCTCTCATTGTTGGCCTATTAAGTGGAGATGTGCTGGTGCACGCAACGCAATTTTGAGAACTAGAGACATCTCCTCTGTTGTGCTTTTCTAACATCAAATATCTCAGATGTTGACACTGAATCATGAATTGATCTTCTAACCCATATAACCACGTCCCCTCCTTGGTCTAGATGTTGAACAGGCGGTTTCCCGGTAATCAGTTCCAGTGGAATTGCTCCGAAGCTATAGATGTCACGTTTCTCAGTCATTTTCAACGTGTGAGCATATTCTGCACATAGGAAGGAAAAAAAAAAAAAACATTTACTAACTTGATACCGTTGAATAATTTAGCACAACCAAGATAGACAAGTGTTCGGTTCGTATTTTCAAATGATGGGCGTAACTGGGCCAACGTAACGATTTGAACCCGCAACAGTAGACATGGAGTTTGAGCAGGGAAAATCAATCAACTTCACCAAGCCAGAGTCTCCTACATGAGCTTGAACTACTCCATCCAAAAAAATGTTGTTCGACTTTTTATCGCGGTGAATGTTTCAAGGCTTGCAATCATAATGGAGATAGCACAAACCCTCTGCTGCTTCAAGACCACTATTATATCTAGCATTCCAGTTCAGTGAACATGTTTAGACACTGCCAAGAAGATGATCTCCAAGGCTCCCATTTGGCATATATTCATATGGGAGAATACTGTAGTTCTGATGGCAGAAGAAGCCAAAGAGCTTAACAATATTACGGTGGTAGTTGGTTTTATGGGTGTAATTGAAAAAAATTATTTTATAAAAAGTATTTTTGATTGAGGTTAATTTAATATTTATATATGTTTGATTAAAATTAAGATTGAATAAAAAATAATTTAATATATTTGATGATATATGTTAATATTAATAATTTTTAATTTAAATATTGTTGATTTAACTATTGTTATTATATCATGAAATAAATAATACTTTATATAAATTTTTATTATTATTCTATTATATTATTTATAATTTCATCACATATAAAATTCATCTGACAAATATTATAGTTTTCATGGTTTTTTAAGGATACAATAAAATCAGGTAAAATATTGTTAGGAATAAAATTGAAATTACGATCAAATTTTATAAATATTATGTTATTATGTAATTTATTTTTAATTTATATAATATTATTAAATAGTATTAAATACTAATTTTTTTTGAAAAAACACTTTTAAAAAAAATTAATTGTTGATGTAAATAGTGCATAGGAATAAAATCACTATACTATTACGTGTTAACAAATGTGCAAGGTGAATTAATTCACTCTGCACTCACTTTATACTGTTCACTTAACAAAAGTCAAAAATGTCAACAAAGCAAGTACATCTTGCTTCTCCCTGAACTGCGTTTCTGTGCTTTTCTTGACGAGTCTATGTTTTAAAAACACCGTTCTGTGCTTTTCTTGATGAGTCTATGTTTTAAAAACACCGGTTACCACTTTAACCAAACAAACATTTTATATGGTTCTTTTAAAACATAACCATCATCGTGTAGACGAACACTCTCTATCTTAGAATGGAAGCTGTGGTCACAACTAGTTCCTTCACTACGAGACTTCAGCTTTTTTATGGTGATTACCTCTATTAGGTTAATGCATATCATGTGATATTATTATATCCATATATATATATATATATATATATATCAATAAAAACTTCATTTATTTTTAATATTTATATAATATTAAGTTAATAAATCTAATATTTGATTTATAAATATAGAGTAAAGATAAATTTATGGGAAGAAAATATTTTATAAAGAAAATTATAAAGTTGTTATAATTATAAAATTTCTATTGTATCAAACCATTGTTCTTAAAATTTTCTTGGTCGACACTCTTTTAAATATTAGATATTCATTGGAGTCGTAAATACTAGTATATATTATGCCTTTTTTTTTAAGACGGGAAGTAGTTGTTCTCATAAGTTGAGGTACAAAATATATATAAAACTAATATATAAGTGTTTATTATAACATAAGTACACTTAACTGACTTGTATAAAAATTCTATATGAAGAGATCATTAATGTTTATGGAAAGACTCTTGTGACGGTTGTATAAGTAATTCTTAAATATAAGATCACTAATCTATTTTATATAAAGAATATTATTCTTTGTTCATATTACATGTTATCTTAATTGAAATAACAAAAGGGAAAATATTGAGTATAACATAAATTATATGAAGATACTCAAGTGATCAAGAGAGGATTTATCATCTTAGATCAATTAGAAAAAAATATTTCATATGTTCTTAAATAATATTAACTAAGAAATCCTTGGTCAAGGAGTAATGAAATTTAAAAATAATTTTAAATCAATGACTATTATGTAAAGAATAAATATGATTTAACATGACAAACATTCATGCTTTAAAGTTAAATTAGAATATTATTAATGAAATGATATTAATTACATTGAGAAATCAGTTACTGAAAGATTAAGTCAAACTACTAATAATTTTTATAATATTTAGAGGATTATGACACATTAATAAACAATACATCTAATCTTTAAATATAAATTAATAAATTATTTAATTAATAATAAATTAAATTATTTAATTTATTTAGTTTTACTTAATTAGAATTATAATTTATATTTGAGTTAATATATTAAGAGCTTAATGGGTCACACACATTAAAAACCATCAGTCAAAAATTAAACTGAGATGATTTAATTAAGTATGATTTGATTAAAATATATTTTAGAAATTAAAAACTAAAATATAATTAATTTATAGATTCTATTTCAAGACCTAAAAAAATCAAGTGAGGACTTGATTGGGTTAATTTCTAAAATTGTCTTAAATTAATATATAAATATTATAGAAAGAGAAAATTGATATTTTATCAATTTATAGGGTTTTTTATATTTATCTATAAATAGTAAGTAATATCTTGTGAAAAAACTACATAAGTAATAGAATAAAAAAATAGCATTTTAGGCATAATAATCTATAATATTTTTAATTGATAGTTCATATAGATTACCGTTAAAAATCAAAAAATTGAATGACTTATGATTTATAATAGCTTAATATTTAAAAGAATATTCAAAATCAAAAAATATTAAATCTTCATATAATAAATTCTTAAATAATTTTAAATCTATCTAATAATATTCTAAAAACTCCCCTATAATTTGGATTTGTTATTTACACGGAGTGTATAACATATTCAGAACCCAACAACTTCACCATCGGCCATAAAAAGCCCTGTACACTGTGCCACAGGCTCGCCTTCCTATAACTGCATCTTCTGCAAAATTTCCAGTAACATATTTACCAGAAGGTCATTATTTCTACCACATCATGCCTTGTTGCATCTTCACGAGGAATAAAAGCAGGTTGACTAAGAATCATAGCCCAACAAATTCCCACTATGAAAAACACAGAAAGTAACCTAGTAGTGCCAGAAATAATGGCCACTAGTTTCGCTCTTGATGAACTCTCCTTGATCCAGTTTTTGTTAGGAGTAGGAAATGGGATCACTGGATGACAATGTACGTACCTGATTTGCACGAGCCATTGTTGCCAGCAAAGTTTGTGGAGTCCATTCGTAGAAATGCAGGATTATTTGGCACTGGTCCTACCAGGTTACTGTTAGAAAGATTGCAGACTAGAAGGCTGAACAGCTGAAAGATGCCAGGAACGTCACCGACAAGTTGGTTATCGTTCAAGTAGAGTGATTCCAACAGCTGAAATTTCCCTAAATCATTGGGAATTTTACCATAAAGACGATTATGGCTAATGTTGAGAGCAGCAATCTGGAGACTATCAAGTTGACCAAGCTCGACAGGTATGGCACCAGAAAAAATGATTTCCTCGCATTTGCAGCTCTGTCAGTCTGCTTAGACTGCCTAAGGTACTTGGAATTTCTCCGGTCAACCTGTCGTCTGAAAGCTTCGGGATTTCTACGTTCACTAGCTTGCCAATTTCTTCTGGAACAGAGCCAGTGAATTGGTTGCGACTAAGATCAAGCCTCTGAAGTCCTATGCAATTTCCCATGTCACGAGGGATGTCTCCTGAGAGCCAATTGGAAGAAATGTTGAATGCAACAAGCTGTGTCAGGTTTCCCATCTCAGGAGGAATTTTCCTAGTAAAATAGTTATCTGACTAGAACAACCTCTTCAAATTCCCGAGCTTACCTACACCAGGGTCATAGACCCGGAGAATCGATTTTGATATATATCAAGAGAAGAAAGATTCTGAAGTTGATACAAATCAACTGGGAGACTTCCAATAAGCAGGTTACCACCTAGCATTAGCTGTTTATAAGACTTGCAAGTTTTCAGACCAAAAGGGATGTTTCCAAACAACCTATTTGATCCAAGGCTCGAAAACATCAGTTTCTCATACTTGCACAGGTATGAAGGTATGTTAACAACAATATTGTTGTCAGCTAAGTCAAGGACAGAGAGGTTACTATTATACTCAATGAGGAAAGGAATATGACCCTCAAGATAATTGCTGAAAAGCTACAACTCCTCTAGATATGTTAGGTTTTGAAACTCTATAGGAATCGTACCTGTCAGATTATTTATAGACAGGTCAATATTTTGTAACTGTGTTAACTATCCAAGTTCCCTGGGAATACTTCGCTGAAGTTTATTCTCAAAAAGGTGAAGCAAGCGGACATTAGGAATACAACGCAATTCTTTGATAAAAAAGGTGAACAGGTCAATGTGGTAGCTTGAAAGTTACAAGAGGGGTGAACAACGCTAGAGATGAGACATGGAAATTCTTTAATCATCGATCAATAACATTCTTTCTTCTCCGCCATTGTTGCCAGACCTGCCATTCTCCACCATTGTTGCCACCATGTGCTTCTTGACTGTGATGTGTCTTCCCTTCTAGGTTAGTGGGTGTGCAGGGAATCTACATGTCTCTTCTTCCGACTCACATTAAAGAGATCATGACCTTGCAACATTCTATTATTAACGAAACCACTATGCCAAACAAGATATTAAGATATGCACGAATAATTACAATTAAACAGTTTGATGTGTTATGATTGTGTATAAAATGGTGTAAAAGTCATGAAAAAAAAAGTATAATCATTCTCTAAATTTTGATTTCTAGAAATGATTGCTTCCTATAGAAGCATAATATTACTTGAATTTTTATTAGAGCTCTAGGCGCAGGGATGCGCCAACAGAAGCATACTGCCTAGAATTCAACACCGATAGACAACAGCAACCTTGCATAGGCAAAGGCGAATTCAACAGGCAACGTGCGATAGTCTGTGTGAGTCTTTGAGCTTGTGACTTAGCATGGATGTGGGAGCTTAGATAATGAACCTTTTAAGTTAGTGGTTGACACAACAAAAACTAGTAATTTGGACTGCCAGAACGTGGGTGAAGTGGTAGCATCATGAAAGCAAAATGTGGGTGAAGTGGCAGTATAATGAAGGCAGAACGTGGGAGCATAAGTGGGGTGCTCTCCAAGCTACTGAGATCATAAGATCATAGGAGGTAACTGACACGATTAAAAGATTAATGTTTTCTCCCAAGTGCAGGAGTGTCGAAGTAATAAATAACTCGGCAAGACCGGGGTCGAACCATAGGGAGCCTTGGCTGTTTAGTATGAGATGTATATGCATAGCACACACACTCTTATTGTATAATCCATTGTTAACGAGATAAATAAAGGTTGAGAGGTATGCTTGTAAAATTCGATGTGATTGCTTGTGTTTGGTTTTTGTTTACAATGAGGCAATTATGAGAAGCTTTTTGGATGAGCGAAACATATAGTTGCAGGAAAACACGAGCAAAAAGGTGAGGTAAGGCTTAGTCTAGTTGGGACTAGACTGCTATATTGGGTTGGATTTTTTGGTGTGAAAAATTTAACCCCGTGACAATTGGTATCAGAGCGTGGTTTGATTCTAAAAACATACAACTGAAGTCATGGAAGCTATTCGGGAACGGTTGATATGTCTTGAGAATTTAACAGGGTCGAATAAGGAAGGCAAATAACATTCTATTATTGATCGCTTAAAAGAAGCTATGGAAAGCGCCGAAAGGGTTGAGAACTTATACATTTCTCTTGCAGCAGAATCAAGTGATAGATTGGAAGCTGTCAAATAGATGATTGCTATTCTGAAAAGGGTAGTCACAAACGCACTATTAGGGTAAGTACATCTAAGCCTAAAGTGCCTGAACCGAAGTGTTTTGGTGGGGCAAGAAGTTCCAAAGAACTTAAGAATTTCTTGTGGGACATGGAGTAATACTTTAGCGTTGCGAAGATCAACATGGTTGAACAAATGGATCTCACCATGATGTTTCTCATAGGTGATGTGAAACTTTGGTGGCGGACGAGAACCAAAGAGGACTTAAGTGCTGAACATCCAAAGATTAAGATATGGGATCGTCTCAAGTACGGGGCTGAATGAGCAGTTCCTTCCGAGCAACACATCTTGGATTGCGTAGGAGGAATTGAAAAGGCTCAAACAAGAAAGGTCAGTTCATGAGTATGTTAAACCTTTCAGTTCTTTGATTCTCAACTTTGAGAATATGTTTAAGGAGGACAAGTTGTTTAACTTCATATCTGGATTGCAAACATGGGCGCAAGTGGAACTAAGATGACAGAACGTAAAGGATCTGTCCTTTGTTATTATTGTTGTGGACATTTTGGTTGACTTCAAATCAATTACTAAATAGGGCTATACATTAGCCTCCTTCAAGTCTAAGGGAAGAAACAATAAGGATAAGACGAAGAAGAAATTTGATGGGGTGCATCGAAGGCCGCTACCGCAGATAAGGGCAAGGCTAAGTTTATGGGTTTACAAGATAAAAGTACAAAACCAAACTTTACTTGCTTCATTTGTGATGGTTCTCACTTTGCGAGGGAATGTCCAAAGAGGGAGAAATTGAATGCTATTCGGACTTGGAATAGCGATGACGATGAGGGGGTAGTTACGCACGTCAATCTTATGCATGTGATAAACTTCCTAGTAGCTAAATCAGGGGATACGGATGCCGAAACCCACTATATTTCATCCTATGTTGCAATGTCGCAGCTGCAAAAGTAGTGAAAAAGGGGAAAAGCTTGGTCTTGGTAATTGCTATTGACAAAGAGTTGTAGAAAGGATGGGAAGTGTTTCTTACGACAATAAGGGACGAAAAGGCAGACAATTATGGAGAGGTGCCGAATGAAATTGTTAGCATGCTACAACAATTTGAGGATGTGATGTCACCTCAGCTGCCAAACAAATTCCTACCTAGAAGGACCAGCGACCATCAAATTGAGTTGGTGCCTGGGACAAAGCCACTATCTCAAGCCCCTTACCAAATATCACCAATGGAATTGGTAGAACTGAGAAAACAATTGGAAGAGCTAATTGACTCGGGATTTATCCACCCTTCAAAGGCTCCATATGGTACTTTGTTGTTATTTCAAAAGAAGGTAGATGGGAGCCTTCACATGTGTGTGGACTATTAAGCACTTAACAAGGTAACAATCAAAAACAAATATTTGTCCCTTTAATTCAAGATTTGATGGACAAATTGTGTGGAGACTCTATCTTTACAAAATTGGACTTGCGATTGGGATATTGGCAAGTGCAAGTTATTGACGGTGACAAGCATAAAATTACTTATGTGACGAGGTATGGCTCATACAGTTTCTAGTTATGCCATTCGGCCTAATAAATGCTCCAACAACATTTTACAATCTAATGAATGATGTGTTATATGATTTCTTAGACAATTTCATTATAGTCTACTTAGATAACATTGTAATCTATAGTAGAGGCATTAAAGATCATGTAGCTCATCTCTTTAAAGTCTTAAAGTAAATTGAGAGAATATGACTTGTATGTAAAGAGAGAAAAATGTGAGTTTGTAAAAGTTGAAATTATGTTCTTAGGCCATTTGATTGGAGAAGGATAGGTGAAGATGGATCCATAAAAGATTCAAGCCATCATTAAATAGACAACACCAAAATCAGTCCCAGAATTGAGATCATTTTTTGGGCTTGCAAACTACTACAAATGATTCATTGAGGGCTATAGTAAAAAGACAACTCTTTTTTTGGATCTTCTTAAGAAGAATCGGAGATAAGAATGGACAGTTGACTGCCAACAAGCTTTTAAGAAGCTGAAGATAACGGTAATGTCAGCTCTAGTCTTAGGGTTGCCTGATTTCGAGAAGCCATTCGAAATCCATACTGATGCTTCGAATAGGGTCATTGGTGGAGTGCTCGTACAGAAGGGGCATCCGATTGCTTTTAAGAGTCAAAAGCTAAATGATGCGGAACAAATTTACTCGACACATGAGAAGGAGATAGCGACAGTAGTGCATTACCTTGGCATATAGAGAGTATATCTGTTGGAGCTGAAATTTTTTGTCAAGATCGATAACGTTGCTAACATATTTTTTAGAATGTAGAAGAAATTATCGCAGCAACAAGTTCGGTGGTAGGAATTCTTGGCCGAATATGATTTCATATGGGAGCACAAACCGGGGAGCCATAATCAGGTTACAGATGCACTTAACAGACGAGAGGTAATTGCTAATATTGTTGCTATTGTTCAAGTAGAGTTGGACATGCTAGGTCAATTTTGTCAAGCTACTAGGGAAGACGCAACATACAAGAAAATGGTTGAGCTTGTACGAGAAGGGACAATATGGAGGTATTGGCTTTAACAAGACCTACTTTTTGTAAAGGGGGGTCGAATCTTCATGCTAAAAAAAGAGCTATGAAAAAACTTAATGACGAAGACTTATAATCTGTAATCGGCTGGACATCCAAGTAGGGAAAGGATGGTTGCTCTCCTATCACATATGTATTATTGGCCAAAGATGGAGGATGATGTAGAACTTTACATCAGGGCTTGTTTAGTGTGTCAGCAAGACAAGACTTTACGGTAGTGAGAAGCAAGCTTGTTACAGCCGTTGCAGATTCCAAAAAAGCCTTAGGTGTCAGTTTTGATAGGCTTCATTGTTGGTTCTCCAAAGATGGATGGCATGAATATGATCATGGTTATCGTGGACAGATTCACAAAGTACATAGTATTTGTGGTTGCCCCTATAGTGTGTATACCCGAAGTGGCTATTGAATTATTCTACCACAACATGGTGAAGTACTTTAGACTACCCTCATACATTGTAAGCAATTGCGATGTACAATTCACAGGTAGATTCTAAACAACGTTGTTCAATATGATGGGAACAAGATTGAAGTTTTTGACTGTCAACCATCCACAGATCGATGGGTAGACAGAAAGGATAAATGCTTTGTAAATTTAAAAGAAAATTGTGGGGACGAAGAAGCAGCGAGGGTTCGTGCCAAGGTACGATGGACCTTTAGAGGTCATTGAAAAGGTAAGGGTAGTCGCCTATAGGTTGAAGTTGCCTGAGTGGATAAAGCTTCATCTTACTTTTCATGTAAGTTACTTACGACATTTTTATGAAGACAACGAGGATCTGAAAAGAAGTAAGTCGCAATGAGCTCCTCCTATGATTCACAAGCAATTTGATGATGGTATTGTCAAGATTATGGATCATCGTTGACTTGGCAAATATAAAAGGAATCAACGAATAGAATTATTCATAAAAAGAAAGAAAAATAAGGAGGTTCCATGGGAGAAGGATATAAATTTATAGTAATTTAAGGATTAAGTGCAAAACTACTTCACGTCTATTCTAATGAGGATGTCAGACTCTTCTATTAGGGGTGGTTTGTTAAAGTTTTAGGCACGAGGACGTGTCAACGAAAGCACACTGCCTAAAATTTAGCAGCGATGGACAGTGACAACCTTGCATAGGCAAAGGCGAATTCATTGGGCAACGTGCGATGGTCTGTACAAGTCTTTGAGCTTGCGACTTGGTATGGACGTGGGGGCTTAGATCATGGACCTTCTAAATCAACAGCTAATGCAGTAAAAACTAGCAATTTGGACTGTGACATGACCAAAAGATTGATGTCTTCTCCCAAGTGCAGGAGCGTCTAAGTAATAAATAACCCAACAAGACCGAGGTCGAACCACAATAAGGTTAACTGTATAAATTATAAATAACAACAATCCAACAACAACAACAACAATACTGCTAATAATGATAATAGTAATAATAGTAGTAGTAATAGTAATAATAGTAATAGTAATAGAAGAAAAGGAAGAAGAAGTTAATGAGAATTTTGAGATGGAAAATTAATGTGAGGATTAAACAATGATAACAATAAATATTTTTAACTAAATGGCCTTTTTAAATCTTGGACTCTCATTAAAGTTATAGGCCTATGTCTTAACTTTCCATCCATATAAAGCAAACCTAAATCCGAGATCTACAGTTCTAAATATGACCCAATTACAACATTCCAGTTTGGACTGCACCAGTATCTCTTTTCTAAGTTTGACCATCTCTTTGTCCTTTCAATTTCAGTACTTAAACTCATCAATCAATCATTTTATTTATATGATGGGCTTGCATTTAAGATGAATATTTACCAAAAATTAAAGGTATCTTATATTATTAGATATATTATTATAAAACATGTTTTAGTTAGGGAGTTATTGATACTTCAAGTGCAAGATGGTGATATAAAACCTTGATAAAAATGTATTTTTAAGTACTAATCACACCACTCTAACCAACTTATTACTAGTCCCTAGTAATCAAAGCATTAAAATAGAAAAAAAATTGTAAATTCCACAAAGCAAGGTATTCATCATTTAACTTTCATTAATCTATCCAGATAAAGAAACTCTCATTAAATTTATTTATTTGCTCAATACCTCTTAAACAAAATATTAATAAACCTTTCTTTTATACTTAATATATCAACACATAGTTATGGAGCTTTACTCGGAAGAAAACAAAATTTTTATTATAATGTTTAAGGTTAACTTATTTGGGTTGAGATTATTATCTTTTTCTTTTTTTCTTTTTTTTAATATATATAACTTAAAAACACAATACATCTTTAACCCATGTAATGAGTTTTTGGCTAATGACTCCCAGACCAGTTCGTCTTAGGGCATTAGGTGTTGAAACACTTCTAAGAGCTTAGTGACTCAGGTTACAGATATTAATACATAGATAATGCAATATTTGATTTTCTTAAACTTTTCTCCTTAACTCATGTAACAAGCGTTGGACCAATAACACTCAAGTCAGTTGACTTTAGGGTATTAGCTGTTAAAACACCCCTTCGAGCTTAATTGCTTAGGTTAAAAAGGCTGCGAAATCAAACTTATCTATGTTTTTATTATCATCATTTTTTATGTATTTTTTTTACAATTTATATATTATCCCTTTTCCTTAGTTGTTACCTTTAATATAAGAATATAAATAATGTAATAATCCAATGTGTAACCTATAATCATATGTTAAAGTGTGTGTGAAAATAAAGGTTTATAAATACTTGTTAAATGAGTATATAAACAGAATTAAGTGATAGTAATGTGAAAGTTTGTAAACCTGAATATTTCAAGAAGTATTTTTATAGACTTTGTTATGAATATTGCAAATAACCATTAAAAAATATTTACCAAGATACGTCTCAAGAGTCAATAAATTCCTCTTTACTCTTCCATCTTAGTAACAACAGTTTTACAAATGGTTTATCAAATAGAAAATACAATTAATTTTTTATTAATATCAACTACTACCCTCCCCCCAATGAAAACGAGACATTGTCCTTAATATTCTAAGGTTGAAAGATAGAGTATAAAAGACATCACCTGAAACAATGAACAATAATAATCCTAAAAGACATTAAAATAAATATAATAAATAACAAAACAAATATTATATTGTTAATACAACTAAAAGATATAAATTTTTACAAACTAATACTCAAATCGTAGTTGTGATTGTGACTCACATCTTCCCTTAATTTTATATTCAAGAATGGCTTAAACGCCCTTTTATGGGTCGAGGATAAGCTACCATCCAGTTTTTTAAAAAATTGACAAACATGGTCTTTTTTAGTCAGATTTCTAAGACTAAAACGATCATGTTTTTTTATGAAAATAGGGCCATAAATCATGAATTGCATGATGCACATCTTTACTAGGATGCGTCTCAAAAGTTAATAGAAGATTATTTAAAGACTCCTTACTCAGGCCATCCTTAATGAATTGTATTTTATCTTCATGGTTTATAGATATCATTCTTAAAGAATGACATTGTGCATTACAAGTCCATCTAGCACATTGATGATAAACTTTCAGTCATTTTGTATGACATTTCTTTGCAAAAATTCTTTTACTTGTCCCAGACATCTTTGAAATAAAAGAATTGGAAGACTCATATGATAATTGGACCTTTGCTTTAATTAGTCAATGAATCTCTTCAAGAATTCCATGGTTTATTAACAACCTCAATCTTGCACACCTAGCTTGCTAAATTTTTGTAATCGCATTTTGAGGCAAAGATGAAAAATAATTTTTCAATTTTTTAAAAATGGTGTCCATTTTTTAAGATGAGAAGTGGAAAAGAGATGCAAAGAAAAGAGATGGAACAAGGAATTGAATAAATATATACACAAATATCAATTATCATGAGAAACTAAAAGAAACGACTTAAGAATTATGGAGTATCGTTATCCGTCATTTAACCAAAATGAGAGAGATTAGAAAACCAAGGGTCATAAAAAAACACAAAAATAATGTGTGAAAAATAAAATAATCAACCTTTATCTATAGGATCATTCAAACTAATGGATTCATTTTCACTAGGAAAATTATCAAATGAAGCTTTCAAATGATGTCCATTTACCTTAAAAATATTGTCATTCTTTTTTATGACAATTATACAGCAAAAGTTTTTGACCAATATCAACTTTTTGAAAATTTTCACAAGTTTTTCAGAATGCATGTGTCCTTTAACATGGTGGGCTAATAAAATTCACATTATAAGATTTTTATAGTCGTCTTTTTTAACGAGAAATAACTCTCATATGCCTCAGAATGACAAAAATTAATGACACTACTTACCTTATTGTCATGAATGCATCTTTGAAATATTTGATCAAGACAATATTTGAATAAGTAAAGGTCATCCTAATAAAAGTTATTCACTTTGTTCAAAAAATTACTTTTTTCTTTGGTACTTCAATGAGTTGACAAATCTTCTAAAGAAAGAAAATTGACAAAATTAGCAAACCAAGGCAATGATCTAAGAGAAAGTAAGGATTCGTTAGGGAAGTAATCATCGATTGGTATGATGTCGGATGTCGAATCTATTGTCACTCTTTACAAAAGATCTGCATCAATATTTTTTGTGCCTTTTTCATTTGTGATTTCTTTCTAAGAATAAATTATTTACAAATATTCAGATTCATCAAACTTTATTTTACTTATGATAGATTCAAATTGATCATAAACTAATTCGTCAATAAGATCTACTTCCTGTGAATCATTACCATCTTTAGGTTGTTTGTAAATGTTAAAAATATTCATCACCAATGTCATGTTTCCAAATGATAGCTTCAGCAGTCCATTCCTATAATGAATCAATGCATTAGAA
Organism: Populus pruinosa; assembly: GCA_026413675.1. Taxonomy (NCBI): domain Eukaryota; kingdom Viridiplantae; phylum Streptophyta; class Magnoliopsida; order Malpighiales; family Salicaceae; genus Populus; species Populus pruinosa. Next base: position 53,652,468 of record CM048592.1, read on the forward strand.
GTTGCAAGAAACGGATGTTCTAAGATAACATAAAATTAATTACATGTTTTAACAAGTTGTGTGTCCAAAACAATAAAATCCACATGATAAAGGAATTTATCAACTTGTACTAACACATTCTTAACTATCCCTCTAGGCACCTTTATAGATCTATCAGGAAATAAGAGAGTTACAAAAGTTGATTTTAACTCACCTAGATTAAGACTTTGAAAAACTAAATGTGGAAGTAAATTCACACTAGCTTTAAGATCAATTAAGGCTCTTTCAATGAATGTATGCAATGTTTCCTCAAGATTTCTTTTAGAAGGTGGGGTATAAAAAGGTGTATATTCATGATAATTTTGAAAATTATGGTGTAGTTGAAACTGTAGTTGTGAAGTTTGTGCATTGTTATTATCACTTTTTCAATTGAAATTTGGTGTTTTCTCCAACCAGAGTTGTATGTTTGTGAGTATGGATTATGATTGGGCATTTGAAAATTGTTTAAAGCATGATTTTATTCATGGAGACATTCCTTAAAAGAAGGCAAAGTTAGATAGTTATTGGTTAAATGTTTATTTGTTTCACAGATTTAACATATAATATCTTGAATAGATTTTAATTGACTACTCTGTTTTAATTCTAGTGTCTAAAAATGCAAACTTGGCTTGGAGGTCATGATCTTTCATAAGGTTATACATACCTCCACTAGATGTATGAGTTTGAGTTTTACTCGGTGTCTCATAAGTACCTGTGGTGTCCCTATTTTGAGCATTTTCAGCTAACAAGTTTAAGTACTCCATTGCTTCATTAGGGTCTTTATTTTTAAAAATTTCATTGCACATCAATTTAATAATTTGCCTATCTTTAGGTATTAACCCTTCACAAAAATGTGAAACCAATCTCTATATTTCAAAACCATGATGAGGGAAAGTATTAAGCAAGTCTCGATATCTATCCCAATATTGATAAAATGTTTCTCCCGGTTTTTGAGTGAAAGTGGTGATTTATCTTTTGAAAAAGTTTGTTCTGTGAGAAGGGAAAAACTTCTTTAAAAACTGTTGTTGCATTTCATCCCAAACACAAATGGATCTAGATCTCAAATTTTATAGTCATGTTTTAGCTTTAATCTTATGGTGTTCATGCTACAATTTGAATTATTATACATGTTGCAGACCTCCTCAAATTCCTTTAAATGCAAGTATGGATTTTCTAAATCTAAGTCATGAAAAGAAGGTAAAAGTTGAATAATATCTGACTTAAAATTAAAATAAGATGCATCAGAGGGGAAACTATGCATGATGGTGCACTTGTTTTTGTGGGATTCATGTTGTCTTTAAGTGTTCTAACACGGTTATTCTTATTATGAAGCGACTAGTTATCTTCTTCGGTCATATTTTCTGAAAATGATGAGGATACATTACAAAGTCTACCATTTAATATACATGATCACACTCTCATGCACGTGTAGGAATATAATAAATGGAAGAAGAGAACAAAAGAAAAAGAAACAAAGTTAGATACAAGAAAAGTAAAAATAGAAAATAAAATAAAATAAATATTATAATTTGTACAAGAATTTACTTTCCTGATAACGGTGCCAAAACTTGACATGACTAAGAGATTGATGTTTTTTTTCCATGTGCAGGAGTGTCATAGTAATAAATAACCTAGCAAAACCGGGGTTAAACCATATGGAACTTAATTGTATAAATTATAAGTAACAACAACAATAAGAATAATAATAATAATAATAATAATAATAATAATAATAATAATAATAATAATAATAATAGTAATAGTAATAGTAATAGAAGAAGAAAAAGAAGTTGATGAGAACTTTGAGATAAAAGATCAATGTGAGGATTAAACAATAGTAACAACAAATGTCAAGGTTAGAGGATCCACTAATGATATTTCAAACAAATATAATATAAACTCTTATTATTCAATTGAAAACCATACACAAAGGAGGTTTCAATCAGATTATGAATTGTTAATATGATTACATTAGTTATCTTATTCGAATAATGTTAATACTTGTAAATATTATCAAGTATTCATTATTATAACTTATGTTAACAACAAATCAAGTTCCTTTCATAGCACAAATGTCGTTTATACCATACGATTGGACTATGAAAGTGCCAAGTAAATGTTGTACCAAGTGTTATACAATATAAATCTAGAATAACCATTTAACAAGTAAAGAATTAAGAGTGAACAAGATAACAACTACAAAACATGTTAGTATCAAGCATTAAAGTTTATGTTCAATTTATAATATACTTATTCTTACACCATTAGTGTAATCTTTTCACCTTAACATAATAAACTTAATTAAACATAATGAAAGAGAGAAACATAAATAAATAAAATAAAAACATAAATAAAATAAAAGTTAACTAAGTAAAGGAAAGGAAATGAAAGACATAAATAAGATATTAATGAAAGCAAAAATTAAGCATTACAAAAATACAAAGAGAGAAAGTAAGAACATGATTTTGATCTCGAAACCAAGATGTCTCAATGCATGACAAATGCCTCCTTTTATAGGCCAAAATTAAGAACTCTTGATTTGATGACTAATTAATGAGTAGATGGCCACATCTTGACTTGGTGACAATACTTATCTTCTTGTCTAAATAAAACATCACTGATAACATCAGAATTTGAACCAGACCTCCACATGCAAGTTCTAGGAAATTGTCTCAGCTTTCCAGAAAAAATAAATTAAGGTTATTTAGACTTTTAGAACTCAAAATATGGGCTAAACGCTGAATAGTGTCTAAGCTCCAGGACAGATTCAGACTTATTTGTAGTTGCTATAATTTGAACTTGAAAACGATCTTTTTAAATCTTGGACTCCCATAAAAGTTATAGGTGTATGTCTTACATTTCCATCCATATAAATTAGACCTAAATTTGAGATCTACAACTCTAAATATGATCCAATTATCGAACAGTGTTTCAGTTTGGACTGCACTAGCATCTCTTTTCTAAATTTGGCCATCTCTTTGTCCTTTTAATTTCAGTACTTAAACTCATCAATTAATCCTTTTATTTATGTGATAGGTCTACATTTAAGATGAACATTTATCACAAATTAAAGGTATCTTCTATTATTATAAAACATACTTTAGTTAAGGAGTTATTGATACTTCAAGTGCAAAATAATGATATAAAACCATGATAAAAATACACTTTTAGGTATTAATCAAACTGTTAAGTAGACAGCCAGAACATGGGTGAAATGGCAGCATAATGGTGTTAGAACGTGAGAGCATAACTGGGGTGTTCTCCAAGCTACTGAAATAATGGGATCATGGAAGGTAATTGCCCCATCACTTGCTGGAAAATAAGTCACTAAGATCACGAAGAACATGGGGAGAAAGTGCCCCACTATGTTCTGAAAAATAAGGGAGCCTTGTAACTCACATAATTGTTTATAAATAAGTTGCAAAGCCTTGACTGTTTAGCATGCGATTTATGTGCATAGCACACACACTCTTATTATGTAATTCTTTATTAACGAGATAAATAAAGGTTGAGAGGTATTCTTGTAAAGTTTGGTGTGATTGCTTTTGTTTGGTCTTTATTTACGACGAGATAATTATAAGAATCTCTTTAAATGAGAGAAACACATAATTGTAGGAAAACACGAGTAAAAAGGTGAGGCAAGATCTAGCCTAGTTAGATCTAGACTGCTCTATTAGGTTAGATTTTTTAGTATTTAACCCCATGACACATCCCATCAACATTAGTAAATAAAAGGATAGGTAAAAAAATTATACAGATTAAAATAAAAACCTTTTCCTTTTAATTCTACTTCAAGGTCATATTACATATTGAAGTGTTGGATGAAAAATCCAGAAGATTAAAAATTATAATTTATTCAAGAAAGTAAAGAAAAAGAGAGTTTAAACAAACTTCCAGCAAATTTTCCTTATTGTTTAGGACCTGGCCCTATTTGCAAATTAGCCCATATTGAGGCTTCAACTGTTGCCCCATTACAGAAACTTGGACTTGGACGTCTTATTGGCATGGAAATAATTGCTGTGTTTACCTCACATCCCTTCAATTGTCAAGCATTCAAGAGAGTTCATTTTGTACATGGATTAGTTTGAATAGTAAAACCTCTTTAAGATGGGCAATCCATGGGCTTCATGCCCAAACTTTTTAGCAAATAATCAAACCTAGTAATTCAGTGTAAGGTTAAATATGTTTTGAGCTAATATGTGTTGCATTTTCTTTGGGATAAAAGAGAGAAAAACTAATTACTAGACTTATTTAAAAATAGCTATCAGATGGTTTGACTCGGTAAATGATTTGGGTTATTAGGTTAACATGTTAGTTCACAAGTTATTTTATCAACTTTTTTTTATAAAAATTATATTATCTTAATCGAGTTCAAAACAGATTTGACAAGATCAATAATGAAGTATAGCAAGATTAATGTCAAACCATTTTAGATTAAAATTCAACATAAGTTTGGATTATAGATTTACCAAATGAACTTATCAATCCGAGCATGGTTTGGATATTATTAAGTGTTTTTTTCTTATGACCTAAAAAATCAACTTAATTATCATCCTAAATGCCAAAATGACATGTGCTGTTGAAAACTTGCATTACTTTGAGGAAAGCATGGATCGATTTGGAAAAGAAGATGATCACGACTCATGAGCATCGACTGTGTGTGTATTTCAACAGGGACAAAATTCAACAACTAAAAGTATGAATCTTCATTAATAGTAATCTGATCCATGTACAGTGTGTGAAAGAAAAAAAATAAGGTACCTCTCCAAAATTGACATATCTCGTCACCCTTCTATGATCTAATTATACAGAGTCCTCAGAGCTAAATGTATGATTTGAGATACCCTTACTGATTAATCAACTAAGCACATTTCCTAACGTTATAATGATGATAATTACCATTGTAATGCTGGTTGTTGTTCAAGAGATAATATCTTGGACTTGATCCCTTATTTCTCAACGAGTTGCCAAGACCGCCACCGCCACCCTTCTTCCACAGCCTCCACCAACACCTCCTCCTAGGGGATGAAACACCCCCTAGCACATGACCACTTGAGTGGCTCATCCCTTTTTTTACCACAAGCCCTCGAACCTCAGGCGGCCTATAGTTCCTTATCAAAGGCCACTTGATCCCATCAAAAAAAGGGTGTCTTTTAATATCTGTGGCACCCTTGGTGCACCCTAACCTCTGCCTGGGATCCTTGACTAACAACTTCTCGATCAGATCCTTAGCCTCTTCCATTCCCTTACCTTCCCCTGCCAACACATGGGAGTTCACGCGCTTACTCGATGCTATATTGCGCAAGGTGCTCTCTTTACTCCCTCCCTTAAACGGTGTCGTTCCATGCAATAATTCATAGACCAAAACCCCAAAAGCCCACCAATCCACTCCATTACCATGACCATTGCCAGACAGCAACTCAGGAGACAAGTATTCATGGGTCCCAACACATGATCTCGACAAAGCTGCCGTGGGCTCCGCCACAAACTCCTCCTCCACCACTTCCTCCTCCACTACTCCCCTCCGGCTAAACGTACCAAAACAATCACCCCCTTTTCTCATGGACCCCGCCATTCTTTTTCTGTGGACCCTTCTATCAAAAGTGGGGACAACATCAGCTTTGAAGCACAAATCGAAGTCAGACAACATTATATGACCATCTTCACGTAATAATATGTTCTCCGGCTTTAGATCCCGGTAAACAACACCTAGGGAATGCAAATACTCCAAAGCTACCAAGACCTCAGCAGCAAAGAACTTAACAGCCTGAACCGGTAACCGGTTACCAGGCTGTTTACGTAGCAAAGAGTGAAGGTCTCCATTCGGGCAATAATCAATCAAAAGGCAGCTGTAATGAGAGACTTCGAGATGCGCATAGAGCGTAGGCAAGAAAGGGTGGTCTAGCATGGAGAGAATCTCACCTTCCATCTGAACTTGAGATAGTTTTTTCTTGGTTAAAGAATCTTTATCCATAACTTTCAAAGCAAAGTTTGCATTGTTGAAGTCTCTAAGTTGGCAAAGAAAGACCCGGCCAAGATTTCCTGTACCAAGATGGCGGAGGAGTTTGAGGTGGCGGAGGTGGAGTCTGCCATCTGTTGAGAGGCTGGTGGCTGTTTTTATAGCTGACCAATGCTGATCACATATACGGTGGTGGAGAGAGCTTGTTGTTGTCGTTGTGGTGGTGGAAAGGCGGTCGTTGAAGCTGAGAGTTAGACTAGAACGTGCACTTGAGGAGGCGAAAGTGCGGTCAGTGGCGGTGGAGGTGAAGCTGAAATCAAGATCGGTATCAGATGGGCAGCGATGAAGCTGGGTTTCTTCAATATCCATGGTTTTGGCGTGTGGAGAAAATTAGAGTGATGAGCTGGGGATTTAAGGACCGGCTGGCTGGCTTATAAAGAAGAGGGAGAGGGGAGGAGAGGAGGTGAAGGTAATTAAATATGGTGGTTGGTTGACCAAAATAGAGATAGAGAGTAGGGGATGGAGATGGAAAGCAAATGGAAGATGCTGATAGGTTGACCCAATTGCAAATTTCTTGTTTTTAATGGATCCTTATGTTATAAGATTTTGACGGTCACATTTAATATATTTTCATTTATTCAACCATAGTGATTTTTTATGATAATCTATATTAAATTTTATTTCAAGCAATCTTAAAAACACATTCATATATCAACTCAGATATATACTAAAAAATATATCTTTTAAAATGATAATTTCAAGAATAGAACTTCAAAAATGATTAAACACTTAGAAAATAGAAAGATTAAAAAAATATTTGAAAACTAGCATAGATTGAACCAATCGTGTTTTTAAATATTGTTTGTATTTAAAATATATTATTTTACCGACTGTTTTAGAATATAGTAAAGACATTTTGAATACAAAGTGGAATTCGATGGGGGAAAAAGGCTATTCTTTCACTAACTTTTATAAGAATGGAATCAAAATAACATTATTTAAGTGATAAATCAGAAAAAATATAAAGTAACTACTCAAAATAAACTAAATTTGTGTACTTCTAAAATCCATGCAAGAATTTATACCGCGTATGTAACTTCGAAGGAAAGAAACACCACGTTGTGGTATGAGAAGCCGAAAGGCTTGTGTGGTATAAACAGCTAAAACCTCGAGAAATAAAAAAACAATTTGTGCCAAGAAAAATGGCTTCATTAGGCAATAAGTCAGAGAGGGTGGTTCCAAGAATTAAGAAGGGGGGGAGCAAGTGGTGTTGGATTCTGTGTAAAATAAATTGCACTGAACACAAACGAAGGAGATAGGGAACCGAGCAAGGAAGCTGGCAACTATTAAGTAGTCGGCTCTGTGCAGACACTTCCTTCAAGTTATGACTTCGATATTAACTTGTTACTTGTTTTTTTATTAGGGTTCGGTCAGTTTCAACAAAATTTACGTGGACAACAATAAAGTGTTGTCTACCTGGTTTGTCGACAAGGTTATGCGTGGATTTAATCATCGTTCATAATGGGATTCGGAATATGCCCATTTGAGTTCACACTTCCTGTAATTGTACCAACACCGAGTCATGTAATACTGTTCATATGTCTCTTTATCTTGTTTCAACTTCGACAAGACTACGTCACCCAGTATTTTTTTTAACAAAAAAAAAAAAACAAAGATAAACATGGTTGTTAAATTCACTCGAACCTATCCGAAAAGGAGCCTTCGAGTCATTAAGTTAACTTATTGATAATCGATTATTAACTATTTTTATTAAATTAGTAGCATTTTGAGTTTTTATAAGATATTGGCTTGATAAAATTTAATAAAATAATAAAAATATGATATATAATTTATTCAAATCAGTATTTTATTCCATTCAACTAGAAATATCTAATTTTAAATTGAAAATATCTTATATTATAGCAAATTCATCAATATGCCATACTATACGCTCTATCGGTGCAATTGAATCAAATGGTTGTGGTGAGAAATTATAAAGAGAAATGTATCTCTTTTTATATGTATTCCTTTTATAATACAAGAGTTTTTTATACATATATAAAGAAAATTTTATTGGAAAATAGAACTTTTTTGCTGATTAAATACATCATGAGTTTTTATTATCATGTTAAATTAATAATCACAATAATCATATTGTGATTATTGTTGGGTTTATCCAAAAAAAAATCACAATAAACATATTGTTGGGTTCCTAATATCATACATGTTGTGAAAAAATAATATAAAATTATTTTATAATCTCTAAGATCTTGTTAAATAAATCTAAAGTTGTTTAGGAATTTATTACCTGAAAATCTAATCTTATTCAGCTTTGAATAATTTTTTAAAGGCTGGGTTATTGCAAAAGATAAACCATCTAATTGTCCATCTCCAATAATAATCCACACAAACTATCAATAAAAAATCTTTTAAATCCCTATTTAGAATAGATGAATTATTATACCTAGAGTGTGGGTGCTAGCTCTTTATTCTATAACTAACGTAATTTTTCTATATAGCAGATAACAACTCAACAATAAGAGGTATAACTTACTATTTATAGAAAAATATAAAAAATCTATGAATTAATTAGTAGAAATATAGTCTAATCTTTAATTTCATAAACATATTTTATCAAGTCATAATTAATTAAATCATTCCAGTTTAATTTCTGACCAATGATTCTTAATGTGTATGACCCATTAGATTTTTAATATGTTGACTTCAATTTAAATTATAATTCTACTTAAGTAAAATTAAATAAATTAAATAATTTAATTCATTATCAATTTAATAATTGATTAATTTATATTTGAAAATCAAGTACATCTTTTAGTAACGTGTCATGATTCTCTAAATACTATAAAAATATTAGTGGTTTGACTTAACCTTTCAGTGACTAGTTTCTTAGTATAATTAATATTCTTTCATCAATAATATCCTAATTTAACATTAAAGCATAAAGTTTGTCTACCATGTTAAATCATGTTTGCTCTTTACATTAGTCATTAATCGTTTAAATAAGATTTAGAACTCTTTTCAAATATCATTTCACTTTAGTCAAGGATTCCTCAGTTAATATTATTTGAGAACATACTTAATTTTTTTTAATTTACCTAGGGTTATGAATCATCTTTTAATCACTCCAGTACCTTCATATAATTCATATTATATCCAATGTCTGCTCCTTTATTACCTCAATTAAGATAGCATATAACAAGATCAAAGCATAATATTCTATATATAAGATAATTTAGTGATCTCAAGTATAAAGATCATTTATACAAACGTCACGTGAGCTTTTCAGTAGATATAAGTGATATCTTTATATGAAATTCTCATGCAAGTTAGTTCAATGCATATGTCTTATGTCAAACATCTACATATTAGTTCTAAATATTTCCTATATCTCAGCTTATAAGAACAATTATTTCTTTTCATAAAGGAAAAAACATAATATGTACTAATCTTTGTGGCTCTAATAAATATTTAGTATTTAAAAGAATATTGACCATAAACATTTTAGGAATAATACTTTGATGCAAAAAGAATCCTATAACTATAACAACTATATAATTTTCCTTACAAGATATTTTTATCCAATAAACTATCTCTACTTTAAATTTATAAATCAAATATTAGATTTATTAATCTAATATTATATGAATATTAAAGATAAATTAAGTTTTTATTTATAATAAATATGTATTTATACAAATATAATAATGTCATAGGTAACCAACTGCTTAACTATTGGATATATTAAACTAACAATCTCTCACTTATAATAAAGTCAATTGTTGATATATTTAATACCATATTGCTCGATATACCATATTTATATCTTTCATTTCATTGATTTAACAAATCAAATGAAATTTTTTAAGTACTTATTTGAATCATTGATGAAACCTTGATTCTTTTATTTATACAATGACTCCATTGTTATCATAATATAAGGTAATTAGATTAACAATGCCAGGAACCAACCTAGTTCATTAATCCAAACAACCTCTTTGTTTCCTCAAACGTGAAGGTGCACTTTTATTTAGTTACAAAATCAATTGTTGTCTCTTATTTGAAACTCTTTTACCTTAGAGCATTACCATTTATAATAAAACATATATTTGATGTATTCACTATTTTTCCAACATTACTATTTTTCCAACATTTCATTGAAAAAATCTTAATTCAAATAATTTTGAACTTATAGTTTATCTTCTCTATTGATGGATCTTATAGTTAAATATGGTATATTTCCATCATATTTCTCTCAATTTGTGTTTTAGAACACATGTTTTTCTCTCAATTTGTGTTTTAGAACACATGTTTTTAGAGGGAGATGTTCCATACAAAATAAATAAGAATCTAATCTTAGATCCTTCCATGTTAAGATATTTTAACATCTAATTTATATAAATGAATTAGAAAAATCTAAGCAACCTTCTAGATCTATCACTACATTCAATATATATGTTGCTTCTCCTAATTTCTTTATAGAGAAATTTTTGGAAAACCAAAACTTTACTAATTAAAGTAAAGATATGTCATTTCTTAACACTAATATGTCATCTACATATAATATTAGAAAAACAACACCAACCTCACTAACTTTTTTTTGTAAACACAAGGTTTATCCATATTTTTTATGAAATTAAATTTGTTGATTATGCCATCAAAATCTAATATTCCAACTCTTTAAAGATTTCAATGTATATTTATATATTGTCTTTTATGTTAGTCTTTCTCTTAAAGACACATTTAGATTCATTAGGTTTTATCCTTTAAAGTGGATCAACCAAGTGACAAACTTGGTTAGTATATGAAATTCATAGCTTCAAGTCATTTCTTGAAATAAATATCATATGTTACTTCCAATTAAATGGGATGCTCATCAATTATGAGCAATATGTCATTCATAATTTCCATAAGAGGCCCTTATCTCATTAATGCATGACATATCCTACCAAATTTAAAGAGATTTTATGTTTCATAAGGTTTCTAAACATCCAATGTTTTAGCCTCAGGAATATATTTACAGGTAATTGTAAAAGTAAAAACCACATTCAGTATCCAAGAGGTACAATGCAAAGTAGTAAGATAGTTTTCAATCATAAACATACCTGAACTAGAAGCTGCATTAAGCTTCTTTTCCTTCACGGTTGCAAGATATTCTTTACAATTCCTCATCTAATATCATTTCTTGCTACAATGATGACAGATGCCCTTGTCTTTTTTTATGCCCCATAGTAGGTTTGTTTGTTTTAGAGACAATACACTTATTCTTCTGATCATTCTTCTTAGATATTATAAAAGACTAAACTAAAAAAACTTACCTTTTTTTCCTTTTTAAAGGCCTTTTTAGCAGTCTTAAACATACTAAACAAGTTGATAATGTACTATTTAACTTATTCATGTAATAGTTCATAATAAATTGTGAAAAGCTTTGGAATAATAATTACAAAACCAAGTCAACACTTAACTCATGGTCTGTGACAAAACCCAATTGGCCTAATTTCGCAATGTAGCTAATTATTTTCAAAACACAGGTGTTCACTAAAAAAAACCCTTGTCATCTTGTAGTGGAACAATTCTTTAAAGGTCTCATACCTCTTAATCCCACTAGCCTCATTAAACAATTTTTTGAGATGTATAATTATAGTATGGACATCCATATTCTCATGCTACATTTGAAGTTCAGGTAACAAACTAGCTAGCATCACACATGTAGCTTCTTCATCATAATTAACATAATCCTGATGTTCATTCCTAACTTTTTATTTAGTATCCTCAGCAGAGGCATTTAGAATTGGATTTTCTAGAATATAAATATATTTTCATGTTTGAGGACAATTCTTATATTTTAGTGTCAATCCAAAATTTTTGGTCTAGTCAATTTATTAGCATAAAGTATTATTTATAGGGATATATTAATACTCATTTCAATCTACTAACCTATTTATATTTAAATTCTAAATTTAGATAAGGTCTTTAATTCTAATTTGGTCTCCCACTATAATTTCTTGCAAATTAATAACCCTCTTGATTAATTCAGGAAATCTCACTTAAATTTTCCTAGTAAACTAGGATCTCATTTAATTTATCTGACTTTGAGTGACTCAATAAATTAAAATAAATTAAATTAAATAGACAACATAGTTTGTCAACCACATCTTTATATAACTCCTATATCAACTAGGTGACAACTTTTTGTCTAAAGATATCTAATATGTTTTGCCTAACACGTCTATAATCTCATATGATCATAAGTGATTCATCCAAATCATATAGGTTAATTAAATATAACCCAATTTTATAACATTAAAAATATTCAATTAACAGTAACCTTTAGTGACTCGACAAGTTATTCATAAATAAAACTTTGGTTTTATACTTATAAAATTAGAAGGCAAATATTCATGTTCTCAAATTTTACTTAATATATTAGTAAGGGATTTATTATCAATTATTTAGGTCTCATACATAACATGGCATAACATTTACATAATTAATTAAGAAACCTTAAGTTACATTTGAGAGGAATTAGATGAGAAAAAAAATTACAACCCAAAAGAAAAATATAGATAAGGCAGGATACACACATCGTATTTAATAAAAATTACAACCATTCAACAATCAAATAAAAGCACAATCACATTAATCTTTAATGTCCACAGTCATCCATCATGCATAAAAACATTTTAATATCATAATAAATTACATTACATGGTTCAATTCTAATTATCGACTTTATGTGCTACTATAAAATAATATTTCTAGCACTTAAAAAAATTTAATCAAATATAATTAGATAATTTTCAAGTATTGTACACGATAAAAGAGATGATAGTCGAGTCAAACAACAAGGCATGATTGACATGATAGTCTCTAAGATGAGTAATGTGTATAGGGTGTCTAGAATGATGTAAAGATGGTTGATTTTATGGAAAAATTGATACAATTTCTAAGGTGTTATCCTTGAAGGACTAAATGTCAACAGAGAAAGATGATAAATTAGGTTTGGAGATGAAATGTTGAGAGACGTGGAATCATAAGTAACATGAAGAGATGAAGTAATGTGATCAAGAGATATAGGTAAAACATGATAACTATCTCGAGTATCATAAATTAACAAAAAAACAGCATGAGCAATGGTGATTGGCCATGTAAATTCTCATATGGTGATTTTTAGAGATAATATATAATGATTTTAGTATATATGATTAATGCAAAATTACGTTCACTACACCATTAAACAGTTTTACCGACAGATTTATTCTGTTAGTGTAAGGCCTACAATTTATCGGTAACATTTTTACCATCGACATCAGCAATGGAATTCGTCTATTGGAATATTAATCATCAGTAATTTTCTATTATGTCATTAATTCTATTGGCAATTAAAAAAACCAAACATAGACGGTTTTACAAACAGGGGAAGAGTGCCAAAAAAAAATTTTGCGAGAACTTTATTGACGAATTTATTCCGTTTATATTTTCAACAACAATCACCGACAGACAGTCCCTTGATTATTGTGGCATGAACAATAAATATTTCAAAACTCTTTGTAAAACACCGCTGGATGTAGTTCCTAGATAATAGCAATGGTAAATACCAGTAGAATATATTAATTGGTGATTGTAGTATGGGTGGTAATTTTTTTGCAACTCTTGGTAAAATACCGATGACCTAGTTCTATCTGTAAGGTCGTCGGTATTGTTTTAAAATATTTTTAAAAAATTATTTATTAATAGTAAAAAAAATAATTAACCAAATAAAATTGTATTAAACATTAAAAATATAAAAATAATGTTAAATAATATTCATCCAAATATTCATTACAAATTTAATGTGTTTCAAAAACAAAATTAAACTAGAATAACAACGAAGTTGGAGGAGGAGGAGGCTGGTTGTTCTCGGGACCGTACGACCAAAAAGGAGCTGCATAATTAGTACTTAAAAGTGCATTTTTATTAAGGTTTTATATCATCATTTTGCACTTGAAATATCAATAACTCCTTAACTAAAGCATGTTTTATAATAATATATCTAATAATATAAGATACCTTTAATTTATGGTAAATGTTCATTTTAAATGCAGGCCTATCACATAAATAAAAGGATTGATTGATGAATTTAAGAACTGAAATTGAAAGGACAAAGAGATGGCCAAACTCAGAAAAGAGATGCCGGTGCAATCCAAACAGGAACACTATTTAGTAATTGGATCATATCTGGAGCTATAAATCTTAGATTTAGGTCTACTTTATATGGATGGAAAGGTAAGACATAGGCCTACAACTTTTATATAGAGCCCAAGATCTAAAAAGGATATTTTTAAGTCCAAATTGGAGTAACAATAAAGAAGTCTGAATCTATCTTTCAGCTCGAGCACTGTTTAGTGTTTGGCCCATATCTGGAGTTCTAGAAGTCCAAATAATCTGAATTTTTTACACAAGATAGCTGAGATAATTGCCTACAACTTTCATGTTTTCAAGTGGCTCCAATTTTGACGTCATCAATGATGTTTTGGGCACACAAGAGAAGATAAGGATTGTCACCAAGTCAAGAGTTGGTCACCCACTCATCAATTAGTCATCAAATCAATAGTTCCCAATTCTGGCCTATAAAAGGAGGCATTTGCCATGCATTTAGGCATCTTGGTGTCCAGATCAAGATCATGCTCTTGCTTTCTTTCTTTGTATTTTTTGTAATGTTTATGCTTTGCTTTCATTAATATGAAGTTTATGCCTTTCATTTCCTTTCATTTACTTAGTTAACTTTTATCTTATTTATGTTCTTATTTTGTTTATCTATTTTTCTTTCTTTCATTATATCTAGCTAAGTTTATTATGTGAAGGTGAAAAGGTTATACTAATAGTGTAAGAATAAGTATAGTGTAAACTCAATATGAACTTCAATATTTGATACTAATATGTTTTGTATTTGTTATTTTGTTCACTCTTTAATACTTTGCTTGTTAAATAACTAATCTTGATTTATGTTGTATAACACTTAGTACAACAAATGCTTGGCACTTTCATAGCCCATACTGTATGGTATAACCGACACTTGAGCTATGAAATGAACTTGATTTGTTGTTAACATAAGTTATAATCATGAATGCTTGACGAAATTTACAAGTATCAGCATTAATTGAATAAGATGACTAATGTAATCATGTTAACAATCTGTAATCTGATTGGAACCTCCTTTGTGTGTGGTTTCGAATTGAATAATAAGAGTTTATACTATACTTGTTTGACATACCATTAGTGGATCCTCTAACTTTGACATTATTTGTTATCATTGTTTAATCCTTACGTTAATTTTTCATCTCAAAGTTCTCATCAACTTTTCTTCTTCTTTTTCTTTTTCTTTTTCTTTATTGATGTTGTTGTTGTTGTTCTTATTATTCTTATTCTTATTATTATTACTATTACTACTACTATTATTATTAGTATTATTATTGCTACTATTATTATTGTTGTTGTTGTTGTTGTTACTATTGTTGTTGTTTATAATTGTTGTTTATAATTTGTACAATTAACCTCCCTGTGGTTCGACCCCGGCCTTGCCGGGTTATTTATTACTTCGACACTCCTGCACCTACATCTCTTTTTTGAGTTTGGCCATCTCTTTGTCCTTTCAATTTCTATTCTTAAATTCATCAATCAATCATTTCATTTATGTGATAGGTCTGCATTTAAAATGAATATTTACCATAAATTAAAGGTATCTTATATTATTAGATATATTATTATTAAATATGCTTTAGTTAAGGAGTTATTGATACTTCAAGTGCAAAATGATGATATAAAACCTTAATAAAAATGCACTTTTAAGTACTAATCATTGCACATGCATCATCACCCATCCTTGATCTAATCTCCATAATCATTTAACGGAGCTTATCATAATCCGTCGAGAGTAGTTCATATTGTTGTTTCAAGGCCATGAACTCCTCAGACTGGATGCTCGATATTCATGGAGAGTTCCCAATGGTTGAGGCACTACGGGCCATCAGCAAGTTTTTGATTGTAGTGTTGGAGAGCCCGTAGACCCGATTTTTATTAGTTCCACTAGACGATCCTACTTCCATCCATAAATCTGGATCAAAATCCAGATAGGTCGAAGGATTGTCCTCATATCTCTCCCTCAACTAGCTATTATAGATCTCCTAAATTTTTTTTAAAAAACCATTATATTCAATTCAAGAAAATAATAATTTATAAAATAAAATGATTGAACGAACATATCATAACATTGTTTGAAAACAAAATAGTGGTGATTATGTGGAAATTTAAGTTCCTAGGAAGAATAATGATGAATATGTGCACTTTTAACCTAAAAAACTTTCACTAATGATATGTTAGAGTATTAATACAAAAATCATGTGAATATAAATTCTTGAGTTAAACAGATTTTATTATACTAATTTCCTATCATGTATTAATTATCTTGACCATTGTTAATTACCTGTAGCTTGAATTGCTTGGGGTGTGAGTAATTAACAAAATCAAACTCTAACAAAAACTAGGTAAAATGATACATTAATTAGCATATTCTAAAAATTAAATTATAAATGGACGCCTATGCTGGTAGCTGGCTTGGGTGGTTTAGCTGCAATGGGGTCTGTATACAATACTATCAATTACGCTCATAATTCATAGTCCTATTTTGTCAGCCAACATTAATCACTATCGCTGTTCACCAAGATGCAATGGACCCTGAAAAGAAGAAGAGGGGGGGCATCGAAGCAAATTGTTTTGCTCAGCCAACATTAAAGATCATCTTAAATCTTCAAGCCAAGCTTTTTCTTGGTTAGGAAATTAATGGAGTCTTGCTGACTGGTTGGTTCTGACATAAAGTTCTCTTGTATGGTAAGAACAAATTGATTAGAAAAACTTACTCATCTCCCGTGTAATTAATCAACACATTAAATAGCGTGGTTTTCTTTTTCTGAGCTCACTTATTTATTGTATTTATTTCTCTTGTAGCCTTTTTTATGATCCAATTATTGTACTAGACAATTGAGAAATTAGGTTGTATGGCTATCTTTAATTAATTAAATTTGAACTCGTTTCTTTTTTTTGAAAAAAAAATTGAATTTGTTAGTTTACTTTCAATATTAACGATAAAGAAAGGGTTTTTTCTTTTAATATTCCATAAAATCATAGATATCACTATTAGTATAAATTAATTTATTGGTTTTTCTTTTTTTCTCTTTTTTTTTATTCCTTCTTCCTTTCTTTCTTTCTTCCCTTTTTTTTTTTTTTTGACTAATCTTCGCATATACTAGCAAATTGATCATACCCACGTGTGTGTGTTGTTGTTGTTGTTCTCTTTGTCTTGTTCGAAAGGGAAGAATGATCAGTAGGCCACCAATTCCCTGTTTTCTGCAGAATATGAATCTCCAGCTTGCAATCAACAATCAATTATGTCCAATCTAATATGGTAAATACATATATGAGAAATAGATTGAGGGCTTCCTTGATGCTTATCAACACAAAAAAAAAAATATATATGACTTTCAGCCTAAAGACAAAACATCTCGATGCTACCACCCACTTAGATACGATAGTGACGAATGGCTGCAATGCATGCTGCAAGGATGGAGATATACCTAGGGTACAGTTACAACCGATAGAACTGCTAAGACCAAAGCAAGTTTGAATGACTGAAATGCATGCTGCAAGGATGGAGCTAAGTGCACAGAAAAATGAAAGAACAGTATTATAAAATTATCATTTCAATTTAATAGTTTAACGTATTAAAGGAGGTTTCAATATATAATATATATTATTTTTTAATAAATTCTTTTAAGTATTTTTTGGACTTAAAATTTATATAGGAATATATTATTTTATATTAAATTTTTATCAAATAAATAAAAATTATAAAATTATAAATTATAAATATTTAGTCATCAAAATTTTATCATATCAAAGAATCATTTCAATTTAATAACTTAAACTATTAAGTAATATTTCAAAATATAATATATATTATTTTCTAATATTTACATAGCAAATTAAAGATTTTCAAACAAAAGCTTGATGCCAATTCAACCTCGGTATGATAATAACAATAGTATATTGTATGAGATCGGGACTCTTGGACAAGAACGATATTTCTTTGAAATCAAATAACTAAAAATGTGATAGCCATTGGCAATCAAATTTAAGCACACTTCCATGCCAAATGGAGCTTAATTGAACAAATGCATAAAAGATTGCTTGGGTGGAAGATCATTGGAAGAAAATGTATGGTATTGTAGCTGTGCGCAAAAGACAGCTATCTTGACAGTGTTTCACAGTAACCTTGCACAATAATAACAAAATACAAAGGCAGTAGCAAGGGATTAGGCTGGAATCTTTTTGCAGCATCGTAATCCTAGCAAGAAATGAATCCAGTTACTGAGACAAATGACATGTGTCGTGACATGTATAATGTTGAATAACAAAGTTGTCTCATGGAATTAAAGAGGTTTTGAGTTTATTTATAAAAGTGAGTAATAATTTAGTATTATAATTATTAAAATATTTAATAATTTGTTAGTGTTTGAATAATAAGATTAGTTATAAAAACAATGCAACATTTTTAATATATTTTATATAAAATAAGCTATATTATTACTTGATTGTTTTTCTAAAATATGTTTTTATTTATTGGTCTCATCTAAGGTTTAAAATAGATGTATGTTTATAAGAAAGTCTATACCTTATTGGGTTAAATCCTAACCGTTCTAAGGTTCAGATTTAACATCGTATTTATTTTTTATTTTGTATCTTTAATACTTGAAGTTATACTTTACAGTATAATTTTATACTTCTAAATATTAAAGTCTACTGCTAAATCCTAATGCTCCGAATAACAAACTATTTATTTGGGATTTTTGATATTTTAATCAATGATTGATGGATAATCATAAACAGGTTACGATATCCATTAGGGTTTGATATTTTGGTCAAATCTTAATGGATATCCATTTTGTATTTTTAAAACATGATAAAAATATGATTTATTTTTTTTAGAGAATATGCATTAAAAACCTTTAAGATTTGGTTGTATACATTAAAACATGATAAAAATGTGATTTATTCTTTTTAAAGAATATGCATTAAAAACCTTTAAGATTTGGTTGTATACATGGAAAAAAAATTTGTTTTTGAAATGAGAGTTTATTCTTTTTTTTCTTTTTTTCTTTTTTTTATTTTTGAAATTTCAGATAAAATTAGATATTTTTTATACCGAGTCTGTATCTTCTAGTATAAGTTTATGACTCGATATTAGATAAAATTATTGAAAAAGGCGTAATGAACCAATAAATGACTTTAAATTGGACTTTCAAACTTTTTAGTTTTTTTATTTTTTTTTTTAGATTTTTTTTGAATGGTTTGGTTGGGTTAGGTCAACTGAAGACCTAACAATATTTTTCTTTTTCTTTTTTTTTTTAAGAATAAGTTGGGCTAAAATGGATCCAACCTATCTTGACCTTTGCTAGCAAAAGCCAGCATCTATAAGACATGAATTAATTCACATCCTAGGAGACAAAACATAGGAGGAAAGGGTGGTTGCCTAGTGTAAAGGAGAAGCATCGTTGATGTTACTAGTCTACTAGCATGGCTGAGGTGCTGTTGGAGTTGCTCCCAACATCATTACTGAAGGTTACTGTGTAAAGGAAGAAGAGGAAGCTTGCGATGGTGTTGATGTTCATAGGTGAGGTATAGAAAAAGAGTTGGTTGTCTCAAGTGGTTTGTTCAAAGGGGATGGAAGTTATTGGTGTGGTCTTTATTATGGACGATGGCCAGAATTAGAGGAAAAAAGGAAGGGTTGTTGATTGAGCAGCTAAATGTTAATTTTTTTACCTACTTTCTCTTTTGATTTTTCCTTCCCTAATGCCTGAAATTCACTCATATTTATAAGGGATGAAAGAGCGATATATTATCTTTATTAGAGACAAATCTTAGCTCTTGATTTAAACGAGAAGGATCTTAATCGTTGACCCAAAGTCATCATCATAAGTTGCAAAATTTGGTTGTTAAAAGTGAATCGAGTCAACCTCTTTGAGGCGATACCGCAGTGGCTATAGAGGTAATTAGCCAATAAAAATTACACTAAGGTGTAATGCAATGTCAAGCCATCAAAGTGGTGTCTTATTTATTTGTTTGTTTTTTTTTTTTGTAGAGAGATGATACATTAAATATTTAAGTCATATGACATTTTTTTTTTTGGTTTATGTGTTGGTTAAAACGACGTCATTCTAGTCAAAATCTATCATTTCATTTAAAGTCAAAATCTATCATTTCATTTAAATGAAACATCGATGTTTTAACATTCTTAAGGTTTTAATTAGGGATTTGACTAAAATTCAATTTATTCGTTTGACATTTAATTTTTTTAACTACATCCCTAATTAACTTCAAGCTTGTAATTTTATATGATTTTATCCTCACTAAATTCCAATATCAAGCCTGGATTTCAGTTCCTTTTTATTTTGATCATTGGCTTTGGATTTATATAAATTGATCCTTAATTAACCATTAAACTTTTAATTTGCTTCAATTTCACTCATGTTTTCAACTAAATTGACTCCTCAAAGTTTAATGTCTTTTTAAAAAGGTCCTTAGTAGGAATTTCTTCAAATTAACTCTTAATTGACCCTAAACTTTATTTTTTTTTATAATTTTATCTTTGATTTCAATCAATTAACTTCTTTAAATTTGATATTGGTCCTCTAAAATTTCAATCTTCTTGATTAAGTCTAAATTGAGCTTTCAAACTTAATTTTTTACCAATTAAGTCCCTAATATATTTAATTTGACCAATTAAAAATATAATTAAATCCTTACATCTAATTAAATCTTTTAACTTGACCAAAATTAATTCTTAAACATGATTAAATTTTTAATTCGACCATGATTAAATCAAATTGGCCTATTAAAAATCTAAAATAGTTGCTGGACTTAATTTTTATACAGATTCATCCAATAATCATTTAATTTGACTTCGAGTTTGCATTGTTTTTTCAATATCGAGTATAATGAGGTGTGATTAGGCTCACAAATTCATCCAAAACTCTAGCTTGATTCTTCTATATAATTCAAAACTTTCTTGGCCTATTTTTATCAAGTTATTAGTCTTCTTGTTATTATTACTTTTATTTTTCACTTTTTATTTATTTTATTATTTTTGAAAGGAAAAGAGTAAATTTGAAGGGAAGAACCCAAAAGTCGGTTATGATAACATGTTTTCTTAGCAAACCAAGAAGTTCCAGGACCTTTTTTCTATCCCTTTTTTCTTGCCAAAGAAGTTGGCTTTTAGGCAATTTATTTCAAATATACTGTGATTATTTTTGTTTTGCTATCAAATATATAACATCCCACGTAAGTTAGGATTAACACCTATAAATGGGATGACCCACTCTTCTTCTATTTTTGCTTACAGGGTCAGCAGCTGTGTGAAGTTCTTCGGGCTGAGTAGAGCCGTCTGGGAGTTCATGTCCTTGCAAAACGCTACGAGGAACATTCCAAGTTATGTTAGAAGTGGAAAGCACATAATTAATAATGTAATAAGTTGTGAGGGAGAGTGAAAATGTGTAGAAAAATAGAGCATTAACTTTATTAAGGTGTAAGTATGGATTGGAAGAGAAACTGGCCTTCCATGAGCAACCTCAAAATCGAAGAGAAGACATCGCCTCGTCCCAGCACCGAAATTGTCAAGGTGCCAAAGTAGTGAGACAGTTGAAGCCTTTGTTGACAGCTAGTCATCGAATAAACTGTCCATGGATGACACAAATTAAACAAAGCATTGTTCAAATCTTTTTTGAAAGATGGTAAAGCATTGTTCAAATTTTTTTTGAAAGATGGTAATGCAAAAGGCAAAGGGAAACGAAGACCATTTAATTTGAATAAAAAACTTTCAAGGTGATATTTATTTTTTAAATATTAAAATAATAATTTAGTGGATCAATTTAGATCAATTTAAGTTAATATGTAAAATCTGTAATCTGAATTATAAAATTATGATAATTTCTTAAAAAATAAATAAAAAATATTAAAATTCAATTTTTAATCAATTTAATGTTAAGAAATAAAATTAAAAAAATCAATTAAAAAAGGATATAAAAAACCTGAATGAACACAAATTAATCTTTCAAATCTAGGATTAAGATAAACAATAAAAAGCAAATCAAAATAAATTATGAAACTTGATTCTCAATCAATCTAATATTGAAAAATAAAATTAAAAAATTAAAAACAAAAAACCCCAGTCAACTCGAGTAAACCCACCAAACCTTTGGCTTAGATCATAAATATGAGATAATTTTATAAAAAAATAAATTAAAATAAATTATAGATCTTAATTCTCAATCAACCCAAATATTAAAATTAAAAGATAAAATTTAAAAATAAAATTAATCACAAAAATACTTAAGTTAATTTAATGAACTCGCAAAACATATGATATAAGTCATTAGATTAAGATAATCTTATAAAAATAAAATCAAAATAAATTATGAAATTTAGTTTTTAATCAACTCAAATATTAAAAAATAAAATTAAAAAAAATATTAATAAAAAATAAAAATATTCAAGATGACCATATTAACTTGTAAAATTAATGACTTAAATTATAAAAATATAATATTTTCATAGAAAAATAAATTAATATATCAAGTTGGTTGATTTTATACTTTTTTTAAAAAAAAATTATAACTTGGTTAGTTTGCCTATCCGTTGACACATCCGATTCATGTCTTAAGTCCGAAAATGGGTAAATGCATGAATTGAGTCTTATAATTATGCTATGCATAGCTATACTATCGCTAGAACCAACTAAATTATATTTATTTATTTTCCAATTTAATTAAAATTGAAAATTTCTCAAATAAAAAAAAAAAGGGAGGTAGTGCCCCCATGTGATGGACCGATATGATCGGTTCTAGGTTTCTAACTAGGGTTGGGGCCCATGTGGAAATGAAGGACGATGCTGTCTGCCACGTGGGCAACATTGGTCCTACATTGTCGCTTCGTTGCATTTAATAAATAAGTAAATTCATTTAATGGCCCTGATGAATAATTGAATTCTGCAAAAAAAACAAAAAAGATTTAATATGTAATAAAATATCCTTTTCAAGTACTGACATGATTCATCAATAATGCCCTTGAATTTCTTAGCTAGTAAAGAGGTGAGGTGTTATAATATAGGAATCACAATTATGAATCTGTCCTTTCCTTTTAGATCAAGGAGATGGGGCTCACAATTGTTTATATATATATATATATATATATATTAATAACATATTAAATTCGAACTAGACAAGAAGTTAAATTAATATATATCAAAATCAAATTGTTTGATTAGATTTTATGATTCTACCAATAAAATCTTCATGCTCTTAACACTTTTTATATATATATATATATATAAAAATAGTATAATCTACAATGAAACACACGTAAATATACTAGTTATAAACTAAAAGAGAAGGAAGTTTTACTGTACCATCTTTATAAAGCATTATACATTAGAATAATAATTTTTTTTTATTTTTTTCAATTGATTTTTTCATTAAATTTCATATATTTATATTACATTTGTTTTTTATTGAATTAGCAAACTCTCATAAAACAAATTATAGGTGTAGCAGGTTAATCCAGTTGATTCAGATTTTTTTCTTAATTTTTTTTATTTTCATCATTTAATATTAGGTTGATTAATAATTATATTTGATGATTTGTTTTGTTTACTTTGTATTATGTTATTTTAGTCTCATGACCCAAGAATATTACTTAATGGGTTATCCCGAGTTGATTCAAGTTTTTTTATTCTTTCTAATTGATTTTTTTTAAATTTTATCATTTAACACTAAGTTGGTTGAGAATTGATTTTCATAATCTATTTTAATTTGTTTTATTGGCGGATATCTTGGTTTCACGATCGAGAACGTGAATTTTGGTATAGTTAACCCTAGTTAAATCAAGTTCTTTTTTTATTTGTTTTCTTTTTTAATCTCATCCTTTTGCATTAGGCTAATTGGAAATTGAAAATCATAATTTATTTTAATTTATTTTTCATGGGGTTATGTTGATTTTATGATCCAGGTCACAGTTTTGACAAGTTGACTTGGGACACTTATTAAGTCCTTTTTTAATTGATTTTTTTTTTATCCTTCAACATTGAATTGATTGAGAGTTAGGTTTCATAATTTATTTTGATTTGCTTTATATGGAAATATCATAATCTCATAACCTAAGTTGTGAAATTGACAAGTTAACCTAGGTTGAATCAGGTCAATCTAATATATTATTATTTCAATATTATCAAAAAGATATTATCTTAAAATTACTTTAGTCAAATTATATTTTTACAGGTTATATAAATTGTTTTTTAACCCACAAAATCAACTAAATTACATTAAATTAATCTAGAAATAATTTATTTTTTTATTAAAAAATATTAATAACATCTAAATATTTTTAAAAATTAAAAAAAAAACTTCACAAGTACCGCATCATATCGCAGGTTCATAATCTACTCTACTATCTAAAATATATTGTTTCATATGATTGGTTCAGGCTGATGCCCTCCACCACCATGGTACCACACCAACAAAATCTTCTAAATTTCCAATTGGCTCAGGGCATCATCATTGCTACTCTTCGATTGCAAGAAATGGACCAAGAGTCAAAGTTTCAAGGAAAAATTTTATGGGGTTTAAACTGTAACTAATATTATCTTATTAATTATTTTATAATATTATTTTATTAATTATTTTATGTGGCTCATTATATTATATATATATATATATAAGAAGAGAGAAAATAAAATACATGCTTCACAAAAAATAATAAGAATAAAAAAATAGTTATATTTTTTGAAATAAACTCAATAAAATAATTAATAAGATATTAGTAGGTACATGTTTTAAGTGAAAAGATAGTAAAAATGGATGGAAATTACATGTGCAACCGGCCTGGTTTTTAATTTATTTATTTTTATCATCAATTTGTTTTTCTATTCTTTTTATTATCAAATATAGTTAGGGCACCTTCCTTTTTAAACCGATGGCCTGGCCCACAAATTAATATGGGTACCTTGAGTAATTAATTATGGTCTCTCTTTATTATTTGTGGGGATGAGGGAAGGGACGGCAAATCTCTATGTCTTGAAAGGATTTTATGATTTTTATCTGTATTCATAGTAAACATAATCCACATTGATTAATATTTGAACTTGATTATATACATTTTAATTTCCCTTTTTTTATATCTAGATACATATCTTATTATTTTTTTAAATGGACTAGTTCTTCTTGAATTTGTTTTCACATTTTTTTATATGTTATAGATAAATATATAATTTAATGTTTGTATATCACAACTGAAACAATTATTTGAATATTCACATATCATTGTTTTCATGCTATATTTCAATTTTGAATCATGACTAATATTAAACCATGGATTTTTAGAAATTAACAAGGGAAAAAGGAATCTATTCCCCATTGATATGTTGAACTTGTCTGACTATATTCTCAAGATCAGGGATGTTCTCGATCATGTGTAAAATGTAGGGCATGTAATTGATGAAGGAATATTTTATCATGTGTTGAACTTAGGAGTAAAGATTCATAATGTCTCCATATTGGGCAGAGAAATGCGCAGAAGAGTGGCATGCATTATGCACAACAAATAAAAAGAAGGAAACAAATTTAAGGCAGACATACAACCTTTTTGGATACAATGTATCCAACCATCCAATCTTCTGATTATATTTATTAATTTAGTTAATTGTCTATTGTTTGAGCTTATTTAACTCCCGATCAGTAACTTGGATCCCATAAATTTGTATAGTATCAATGTTAAAAAGATACATTAAATCCACTCTAACTTGAATGATTAACACAAGTCACAGTGAATGTTACTAAACCCAACACCACTTAATAGGTTAATGTAATTATTCAGTGGTCTGAAACTAGTTCTAGAGATATTTTATATTGAATCATATAAGAATTGATGTGGTTAAATTTGTTTAACCATATCAAATATCATACAAAACTTAATTTAACTTTTAAAATAAATCATTAATTCAGATCCCATGAACTTGCAAATAAATTAATGTTTAAAGAGAAAGGATACATGAAATCATCAACTTGAACTATAATGTCTAACACAAGTCACTATCAATGTTTATGTTTTAATAATGTATTGATCCAAACCCTAATCCTAGAAAGCTTTTATATAGAATCATAGAATAATTGATCTGGTTAAATTAACTCTATAAAATTCTAGATAAGACTTGATTTAATTTTTAAAATAAATCTTAAAATAATGTTGTAGATTAATATCTAATTCATAACTTAAATGTTAAGTTTAGCAAAGTTCTACAACTATATATTTACATAATTTTTTTTTTTTAAAGATAACTTTTTTAATCAACTTGTATTTATAAAGAAAAGGGATAAAGTACAGGGTGTGAATAATACATTAAGCTAATTAACTGGCTTCTGTTTGTCTGGCGACCCACCTGCAGATTGGGTTGATGACAATGTCGAAAGCCATTATTATTATTATTATTATTTAGATTAATGTGGGTATCCGGGCCTGCTTGCGCGCACCACGACTAATCCCACGGGCCCTGAAGTTAACGACCATGTAAGCCTCCAGTGGCCATCATATAAGCAACTAAGGACTCGAATCTGAGACCACAGAGGGAGCAAACCCCTTGATCCCAAGTTCTCGCCACTTGACCACCACCTAGATAATTCGAAAGCTATTATTATTAGTAGGAGAAGATGCTGATTGGTGTCTGTCTAGCAAGTTATGAAGGTTAGAACCAGTTCATTAATGCATAGTTCATAGAGAACCAGATGCTCCCAATTCGGTTATGGTTATTTCAGTTACCTTTATTCTCCAACATTATGGAATTTTATCATGACAACATCATTGGTGGTTTAATGGCTTATGGCTGGCTATCTTAATGAAATGTTCTGCGAACGTGTAAGAAAACGAGGAATTAGTCTGCTAGCTAGTTATGGAATTGTTGTCTTGGACTCAGTTCAGAAATAAAGAGGAATTATGTGATAACACAGTATTCAAAAACCCTCCTCCAACTATGTAAATACAGGGAGCCTAGATTACGTTATAAAACGCTGCCGTTTCTGGGAAAGCTCATGTAAATTCTAGGGAAACATCAAAATTAGCCACCGACGTGTTATTTAATTATCAATAAGTCCCAAACAAATATTTTATCAGTTAAAATTTTGTTTACGTGTTATTTAATTATCAATAAGTCCCAAACAAATATTTTATCAGTTAAAATTTTGTTTATTTTGTATAAAATATTTTATATTTAAAATATTTCTTAATGGTAGTAATAAAAAATAAAGTAACGATGAAAGGACACTAAAAAAAAAAAAATATAATGATGGTAATGAAAAAAAAAATGGTGGTCATTTGATGATTTGATGATGGTGATGGTGAAAGAGATGATAATGATAGAATAAAAGAGGGTGAAGTTGGTTAGATAATTGGATGGTATTATAAGTTGATTATTATTCATAAAATATTTTATAAAATTTTATGAATTAAAAATATTTAGAGCTCATTGTAAATAAATTAAAAAAATATACTAAAAAAGAGTATATTGAACCTATAACCTATCAAAATTGATACCATAAAATTACTCATGAGTTCCTTCCACAACATTATTTTACTTTCTATATATTTTTGAAAATGTAATTCTTTTAATACTTAAACTATATATTTTTATCATTACCTGAATCTAAAATCCATGACAAACAATGCAAAAGTAGTATTGTAAGGACATTCAATTTATGCTAGGTCTCAAAACAAACATATCAAAAAAATTGGATATTTAAAAATATACAACATTTCTTAAATTCTCAAAATATTATATTATTCAAAATTAATAAAACCAAATGATAATTCAAAATTTCTCATTAATAATTAAAATAAAAATAATAATTCACAATACTCATTATATTATTAAAATTCAAACTTAATTAAAATAAGATAATAGTGGAGCATCTAAGACATTGAATCAAAACTGAAAAGAAAGCCTCACGAAGCAAGTAAAGCATACCAATCAAAACTGAAAAAGCAGGAATACTTAACAAAGTCTATCTACTAACAAAAACTAAAAACTTGAAATAATATTAAAAATAAACAGTGAATTCAACCAACTCCGTGAGAAAATAATATTTAAAATATATTTTAGGTATTAATAATTTACAAATTTATCTTGATGTACATGTACTTGCTAAACATATTATTATAAAATAGTAGAATATAAGTCAAGATCAAATGACACCTAAAGATAATTAGATGACATCCAAAACTAATCAGATAATACCCAAAGTTGACCATTGTAAAAGGATCAGTAGTTACAGGCTGGTGCATCTCTCATTAGCTATATATATAGAATATTATGTACATATAGAATAATTACTCTTTATTAACATATAGTCACTGATAAGTTCTATATTAAAACATAATAGATAATTGTATAATTATCAAAATAATGTATATCATATCAAATAGAATTTATTTTAATAAAATACGAGTCCAAATTCAAGAATAATGAATAGTAGAAAAATAAAGTAATAAATATAAATATTCAAGAAATTAACTAGTTATACTCATCATATAATCAACATACATATTTATCTATATTATATGTATATTAAAAATTATCTTACTTACATAAAAAATATAGAAGTAAAAAGAATATCAAATGAAATAACTAAAAATCTTATTGAGAATCGTTATAAGTATATACAACAAATATATAGAATATACTCAAAAACAACTTAAAACATAAATAAAATTCTTTTATATATAAAATAAAAACAAGGTTTAGTCTTTTAATTTTAAAGATTAAAACAATTTTACTTGAATTGAATGACCAAACTATAAATGTTAGAAATACATAGCCATATTGAAATTTTACCCATAATCCATCCTCAATGATCTATTCAGCATCTCAATTTACATTCTAAAAATCAAATTGTAATTTCTCCAAATTTTAGAGACTAAACTGTAAATCTTCAAAATGAAGGGATTAAAATGAAAATTACCAAATTAATTATAAAACTAAGATTCATCATCCTTAACTTTATAAGAATCATGCCTAGAATTCTAAAACACATTTTAGTGGTAAAATTATAATTTTTTTAAAGTTTAGAGACTAAATTGTAATTTTCATAAATAAAAGACCAAAACAAAAATTTATCATCATTTACCTCAAGACCATTTTGTCCAGATTTTCCAACAAAGTTGAAATAAATTTCTTAACCTATAATTAATCAATTAAATAAATTAATTCATAAATTTTTATTTTTAATAACACATTTAAAATCAATTACTTAACTTTAAACCTATAATAATTATGAACCAATCTTAATAATATAAACTTCAAATCTTTATAAATTTCAATCTTTTATTTGATCATTTCATAAATGAAACATAATCAAAATTAATATAAGAAGGAATCACTTACTTGTTACTTTTATATTTTTTAAACTGAAAAACCCAAAATAAAAAACTGAAATTCCTGATTTGATGAGAGGAGAGTCATAGTAGCTATAAGAATTTAAAAAAAGAAAAACAATTATCTTGCAATTTTTTCTTATATACCCAACTTAATTTAAGTTGTGTTTAAATTGACTGAGACTTGAGTTTAGGCTAAAAATTCATGTGTTACAAGTTTATTTTTAATTTTTAATTTAATAAAA
Source organism: Populus pruinosa (assembly GCA_026413675.1). Taxonomy (NCBI): domain Eukaryota; kingdom Viridiplantae; phylum Streptophyta; class Magnoliopsida; order Malpighiales; family Salicaceae; genus Populus; species Populus pruinosa. The sequence goes on from CM048592.1 coordinate 53,682,210, forward strand.
ATTCTTTCTTTCTCATGATTTTACATCATTCAAAAAATATATCTACACAATATATATTAAATTAAAACTTATAATATGAGTCTTTAATTAATTTAAATAAAACAATATAAAGAAATGTTGTAAAATTTCAGATTTTTTGGTTATTTTTTTTACTCTCTCTTAAATATTCATTAATTTTATATTATTTTATTTTATACACCATATGTCAAGAGATATCTATTTTTATAATATTAACAATTATTTAACACGTGCTCACCTCGAGTTATAATTTATTTTTCTAACAAAATATTAGGTATGCAAGCTATTTTGATGTGTTTTTTTGCATTAAAAAAAATTCAAAATGTAAATAAAAAAATATTAACAATAATTAAAAAAAATTAAGAGATGAATGTAAATTAAAATATTTAATCACATAAAATGAGATATTTACGTGATTGTAATTGTTGAACTTATTTATTTAAATTAATAAAAGATAATAAAAATAAAAATTTAAATAAAACTGATTAAAGACAACTAGGTGGTGTTGTTTGCAACACCTAAATTATATAAACTCAATCCACTCATTAGAGAGTTAACTAACATACATCAATAACTTTCCTATCAACATAAATAATATTAAAACACCCTTAATAACATTAAAAATTATCAAAAAAAATATTTTGTAAAAGACCAAAAGCATCTCTAAACACATCTAGTTTTTTTTTTTTTTATGATTAAATGTCTTTTTAGTGTGACTAAAAAAAACTTGTACGATGACTCTCTATTTTTTTTTAAATCACAGGGTTAAAAGAACTATTTTTAATGTTTTAAAGCTTTATTAAAAGGTAAAAAAAAAATATTTGGTCAATGTTCTAAATTTTGTTGCTTTGAGAATAAAAATGTATTTTTACTGTATAAAAAATTTCAAAAAAATTATCATACCTTGAAGAATGTTTTAATATCCAATAAATTATTGAGAAAAAAACCAAACTACCCTTGTAAGAAAGCCTCTCATTTTTTCTATTCGAAGGCAAAATTATAATTTCACTGTAGTAAAAAATCCGCTCCGTATATTATTCAATATCACTTAAGTGTATTGGATATGTCGATGTCTAGTCCACGTGTCAAAATCGTATTAGTCACTTAGAATTGCGTCGGTTTTCCTAGCGTATACAGATGGAATTGGATCTGGGCTAGTGAATTAGAGATGAGGCCCAACACAAAGGACCTTAGCCCTACAGCCCATATTCCCAAAGCCTAACCCACCTATTCTCCCGACAATTTAGTCAACCAAAACTCGATCCCCTATTGGTCAGCGCACGTCATTTTCTCCTATTCAAAAACAGATTCAACGCCATTGAACTTTCCATAACTCATTCAAACCGACACGCTCTCTCTCAAAAATCCACTCTTCATATTGCCACCTGTACTTAAGCCGATTGGGGCGTGTATTACACGTCTCCCATTGAAAATACGTTTTGTACTTTTTTTGATGAAATTAATTATTTAATTCTCGCACACCGTTTCGATGAAAACAAAGAAAACGCGCGGATGCTGTCTGTGTGCTGCGGAATTTGTTTCTCACTGTTTTGTCATTTAAATTCTGAAACAAAAATCTGGGTTTGCAGGGTTTAATCGAAATAGGATCTGGGTTTATCTTAGATTTCGAAATGGTGAAGTTCACAAAGAGCTTTAAGCCTAAACAAGAAAACAAGAAAGACAGAAGGACATGGAGTTCATGGTGGTTGATTGGGGCGTCGCTGGCAGTTGTATTAGCAGTGATTGCAGCTGGCACTGTGTCTCCGATGAATGCTTCAAAGATAGGTTCTTTGATTAGTAGCAATTACAAGTCATGTCAATGTTCTTCTGCTCAGGTACATTTTCATTGTTTCTAATTTTGTCTGCTGATTTTGTTTGTGATTTGGTAATCATTTGGTGTTCTTTTTTGTGGGTTTTGTGTGTGTAGGATTCAGGGAAGTATAAGGGAATGATTGAGGATTGTTGTTGTGATTATGAGAGTGTAGATAGTGTTAATAGAGAGGTGTTGCATCCTTTGCTTCAAGAGCTTGTTTCAACACCGTTTTTTCGGTATTTTAAGGTAAGGGTTTTCTGTTGTGTTATTTTGGGGTTATGTGCTTTTAGTTTTATTGTGAGATATTTTGGTATAGCTGCCCCTATAGAAGAAATGATAAAGATTGTGGCTTTTTCTGTAATTTTAATCAGAATCGAGTTAATGATTTCTTAGATGTGATGGTTAAATATCAATGCAACTGGAAAATTATTCCGTTTGGATGCTGGTGATAGCCTGTCTTTTATTTTGGGAGAACATTTTTTCCTGCTCCAATTTCTGTTTTGATGGAAACAATAGGTTTAGGCATAGACAGCTATCTACTTACGGATGGATTATGTATGACACGTTGTTCACTGAATTGGCGCCTTTATGATGCTGAATTATTTGATATGATCTGCCACTATCAATTCAATAGCGGTGACTTTGAGTTTCATTGTAAATGTTAAATGGAGTCTTAGACCAAGGACCAGATACAAAATCACTTTTTTGTATTATTTCTGTTGGGAATTTGTTTACATCTGGCTTCCATTTTCTCCTGTCAACCTTGGAACAATCCACCTGATCTGCGTAAATTTCAATTTTGACCAAGGCATTATCTAGCAACTGCATGTATCATGGTGCTGTTTCTGTATTATTTTCTTTTGATGCGACTTTTTTATGGGAACCATTTTGATAGTGGGGAAGACATATGTTAAGGTTGATGATAGTATTTGTGTCTAGAAGTAATATTCATTTAAATATAAACATCCGCTTGTTCCATTTCTCACTGTATTGTGGATGTGTGCCACTGTAATAGCTGATTGCTCTAATTCTTTTATATATTCGTTGTCTGACATGAGATGCGTTTTACATATGGGAGGTTAAATTGTGGTGTGACTGCCCTTTCTGGCCGGATGATGGTATGTGCCGCTTGCGTGATTGCAGTGTCTGTGAATGCCCAGAAAATGAATTCCCTGAACCTTTTAAGAGGCCATTCCGCCGTGGTCTTTCAGCAGATGATCTGATGTGTCAAGAGGGAAAGCCACAGGCTGCTGTTGATCGCACATTAGACAGTAGAGCTTTTAGAGGATGGATAGAGACAGATAATCCATGGACAAATGATGATGAGACTGATAATGGTAACTGCTGACTTTTTGGTGAACGCAGACAATAATTATCTTGGTTTTGAATCATAAAGATGATGTAGTTCCTGTTTGTTTGTGCGGTGCACCACACAAACAAACTGTCCTGTAGTATCTAGTTTTCTAGTTTATGGAAGGGGATCTAGTATTTACTAATTATAAATTACAAGGTAATTTCTTAGGCATCATTTCTGATCAACAAGACCATGAATACTGTAAAAACTTGGTGAGGCCACAATTGGTTATTGAGCTACTATGTACATATGTTATCTCTCCTTTTATGAAGATGTTATTTCTTATAGGAACATTGCAGAGACTGACTATTGAATTATCATGTGTAGGTGAGCTGACATATGTGAATCTTCTACTGAATCCGGAGCGCTACACGGGTTATGCTGGTTCATCAGCTGGAAGAATATGGGACGCTGTTTACTCAGAGAATTGCCCAAAATGTGAGTCTATCTTTTTATGTCTTTGTGGATGCATTTACTGCTGGGAATGCCATGGGGTGCAGAATGATCAATACGATAACATGTCTTGAAAACTAGGAGATATTTTAGTGAGTTAGTCAATTCATTAGACTGAGATAATTCATTGACAATTACATGCATGGTTCAAATTGAATATTGTTCTTTTGAATTCATAAAGTTGGTTGAAGATATTTTAGTGAATTAGACAATTCATTAAACTCTTACTCGAGGTGAAGGGCAGAGAAAAGTACTATATTCGTCACTTCCTCATAGATATTCTCTTGTCTTCTGTTTCCCTCATATATGAAAGTCACTATGCATTTCCTGTGATAGGTGGTGAATATCTACACTTGTCCATGTTTGTGTAAAATTTCCAATTCTGAATTTTGGTTTCTTTTCATTACTGATTAAACGACAGCATTTATGTTCATGCAGATGCATCTGGAGAGATTTGCCAGGAGAAAAAAGTATTATACAAATTAATATCTGGTCTCCACTCTTCCATTTCAATCCATATAGCTGCTGATTATCTTCTTGATGAGAGCAGCAATAAGGTTTGATTTCTGTCTCATCCTACTCAACATTTTTTATCTTGCCTTAATTTCTGTTTTGAATGTTCTCAACATAATAACTGACAACACATTAGACATTTTCCTTACTGCATATTTCTTTCACCCTATAGTCTTTTAAGTTCTTGAAGGTTCTTTCTGATGGAACCTTTTACCTTGTACAGTCATCTAAGAGTTAACTAAAAAGAGCAACATTTCCTAAGTTCTGTTATGCAATTGAAAATATCTAGATAAGTAATTTATGAAACTTTTTAATAATCATGGAATGAACTCAATGAAAACCAATCCATCTATAATCAATTTTGTTGGATACTGACGCAGATTTTGTACATTTTCAGTGGGGTCAGAACCTGGAATTGATGTATGATCGTGTTCTAAGATATCCTGATCGTGTCAGAAACTTGTACTTCACGTTCCTCTTTGTTTTGCGTGCCATGACTAAAGTGAGCACTGTAATATGTGCCTGGTTAATGATTTAAGACATATTGGTATTGGAGTTTGTTGGGTGCATTTTACTCAAAATTTGTTGCAGGCAGCAGATTACCTGGAGCAGGCTGAGTATGACACCGGTAACAATACAGAGGACCTAAAGACACAATCTTTAGTGAGGCAGTTACTTTACAACCCCAAACTCCAAGCTGCTTGTCCTCTTCCATTTGATGAAGCTAAGTTGTGGCAAGGCCAAAGTGGACCTGAACTGAAGCAGCAAATTCAAAAGCAATTCAGAAATATTAGGTTCTCTCTCTGAGACTCAACTAATGGTTTATCTTGGAATAGAATGCTCCTCTTATATATAGAAATCTATTTTCTTAATGCATTTTCTTATGTTTCTGATATTAAATTCTAGCTAAGTTTATTTTTATAACAGTGAAATGTGATTCTGAAATATATAAAAATCTCCTAAATTTCTTGAAATTTTCCCTCTAGCTAGTTTATGATACTACTTTTTCTAGTTTGCATTTTGTGTTAACTAATTTATTATATACACATATTCTAGTTTGCTTGTTGTGCTTAACTATTTATTATATACACATACTGCAGTGCATTGATGGACTGTGTTGGCTGTGAGAAGTGTCGACTTTGGGGAAAACTTCAGGTTCTTGGCCTTGGTACTGCATTGAAGATACTCTTTTCTGTTGATGGTCAAAATCAACCAAGCGAATCTGTGAGTTTTAGCGTGTTCTGGATTTCATTTGTTTTACATATCAATAAAATCTCCAAATTTATTGCTGTCTTGCAACCTGATAATTTTAATAGGGACCGCTCACAGAATGGGATTGATAAATCCAAATGTTACCACTGTCTAATATATGCTTGAATTGCTGTCTATGCAGCCACAACTCCAACGAAATGAAGTGATTGCACTGGTGAATTTGCTCAATCGGCTCTCAGAATCTGTCAAATTTGTACGTGAACAGGGTCCTTCAATCGAGAAGATCATGGAAAGACAGATATCAGATTCTTCTGAACCCAAGCATGGTAGTAAATGGCAGAGAGCAGGGGAGTCACTGTTTCAGCTTTGGTAATTCATTGGTTATCCTTCTACATTGTTTAAGGTTCATGGCAACAATGCCTGAAGCTGATAAAACAATTTTGAAGACAGTATTACAGTTATACATCCCAACATCGTTTAAAAGTACTAGGTCAGGATTTTTGCAGAAGAACGGTTTTCCTGAGGAATACAAGTCCATACACATGTAGGCATAAAAGAGTCTGGAGTAGACATAGTTTTTTAACATTTCAAATGTGGTGTCAAAGACGCCTGATGTACTTATTTATACATTTACCTGATTGGGCCTGTGGTTATTTTTCTCCCTCCCTCATTTTAAACAAACAAAAGAAGCTCTCCCCCCTTCTCACTCCCCCTCCCCACTCCAAGAAAAAAAAAAAAACTATCCTAATCTGCTTAATCAGTTTCCTCTTGAATTTACCTTGTGAATGCGTGCACCATTTCCTGTGATCCAAAAACATGCTCTAATGTGTTCCTTCAATTTCAATTTCGCATGGATAGGTTTGCAATTACTTTCCCCTCCAGCACCAACATTTGCATCGATGAAATGATAATTCTTCCACTAGAAAGTTTAACCCTCTGAACTGAATGGATCAACAGATGTGAAGTCACCCCTGTGCCTAGGCTTGGCTAAACGGGAAAGAACTAAATTGAACAGACATTGAACTATCGGTAAAAGCACACTATTAGTCTCTAAACTAAATTAGAGTTTGGACAGAAACTTAATTTTCATTGATGGTGGGTGGATTAAATTCGATCAAACAATCGGAACAAAAACTGATGACATATAATTTTTAGTGCTGAGAGCCAGAGACTAATAGTACTTTGACCAAATAGTTCAGTAGGTTGTGCACAATTTAGCCGCTAAATTCTACAAACAATCAATAATGACTGTTACATCCCCATCAAAATCTAGTTTACCCTAAATATCTTCATCTTGAAGGGGCGATGGCATGTTCCTCGTGGAGAGTCCATATTTGTGGTTCCATCAGTCACAGTGGACCGAACTATCTTCTCTATTTCTTCTTCAGGGCCGTCTCAAGTCTCAAGTACTCTTGTGCTTTTCTTCTTCCTTGTCCTAACACATGGCAATACCATAAATCTTTCTTTACCGCAACATGCTGTGAGAACTAAATTCTCATGAAAACTGAAGCTGCAAGGAGCACATTTCACTAACAAACTTTATATATATATAACATTGACAATTACAAGAATCAAACAGATGATTAGCATCATAAATAATACACACCATAATCCTTTCTCTCCCTTCTATCATACAAGAAGGAAGGAAGCAGATTTAATGTCAGTTAATATCAGTTAGACATGTATAGATTAGATTGGAGTTCTTGCCACTGTTCCACTATTCCACCTCCTTCCCTTTTCTCCTAGCATCTTCTTCTGGTGAGTTTCCCTCATTCCTGCTCTTCTGCCATTCCCTAGCAATACCCTATGTGCCATGCTGCCTCGACTTCCAATAGAGACTCTAACTTTCTCCATCCCAACATTTATACCGCCTCTTCTCGTATGTTGCTGCATTGGGGACTTCATGTTAGCTTTCTTTTGAAGGCTTCGTTTCAACATGGTGTTTAGTCTCTTGGAGCCATTTCTGATTCCTTTAGGGCTGTCGCAATGTGTCTGCTTGTGCAAACAGTTTGTTTCAGTCCCTTCTGAATCTTGTTTCGTATCCACTTGGCATAATAGAAATGAACTTGGTATACTTGGGAGTTGAACTAAACTCGGTATGCTAGGGAGTGGAATCATTGAATTACGCCTTGAAGCTGGGGCTGCTAGGACCTGTCCTGCTGTTGTGCAAATCGAGGCCCTGCCAGTCCTCTTTGGCAATCGTGGTTGGTTAGCCATGTCAGGGTTGTTTTCTTTTTCAGTAGAATCAATCAACTTGACAATCCAATCTGTGGAGGGAAGGGGGACGGTGCATTTGTTGCTGGTGTTCCCCGCAAGTGGCTGAGTGGGATTTATTTGTTGTTTGTTCAACGCACCGTTTGCAGGTTCATTATAATTCTTGTTACTCCCTAATATTCGATTTGGAAGTGCTTGCCTAGGTGGTGCAATGATATGTTCATCTTGCTGCTGTTTCATTTGCTGTTGCTGTTGCTGCTCAGCAATCTTTGTGTCCACATGCTGACGTGCCAGCTTCCTTTCAACTAGTAGCTGTGCCTCCAGCTCCTTAACCTGCAAAATTTGACCCCAAAAAAAAAAAGAACAGAATAGTAAGTTACCTATTTTCCCAACATCATGAAAAGAAAAAAAATTGGTGTACTGTTTTATAAATGAAGGTGCAATGGTTTCTGACAAACTATATATTACCTTATCTTGCAACATCATATATTTAAGGTCCTTTTCTTTTGTCTTCAAGTCCAAACCATTGATTGTATCCTCCATCTTCTTTATTTGCACATCTTTGCTTTTCAAATCTTGCTTTGATTTCTCAGCCTTTACAGATACGAGAACCCATGAACATATAGGAACAGTCAGTACTGATTCAATAGAAAGATGATAACCATAGATTGAGGTTAAATAAAAATCAGGACATTCAAAGTATAAGTTATCAACATACCATCTGTTTGTATCTCAGAAGGTCAGCATTGTCCAACTGTCTCTTTGCAGGACCCAACTCTATCCCTCTAACTCTGCTAGCAAAATTCAGCGAGCATAGAGTTTCACCAAGGTCATTCTCATTGGGACTGATCTGAACAAACATGAATGTCTTCGAATCTCCTCCTAAGAAATACAGATCCATTTATCAATTTTCTCATTATACATGTATAACACCAAGTAAATCAACCTAAATTTGAATTTGCTGCATGGTTCAGGTAGAAAAGTACCCAGGGAATCTTGAAGCAGATGGGTGAGCTTGGAATTCCTGCACAGCAGGAAAACATGTTGTTAACATTTAAACTGAAGGTATGCAGATAGAAAAGTAACAAATCAAAGATTAGCTAGAAATTTTATAACCTGAATGGGATGTGAGGGCTTTTAGTTGCAAGAGCAGATATGACATCACCAAGTGCAGATAAGGATTTATTGATATTTTGAGTTTCTCTGAGCCGCTCTCCTTGCACTTCTGTTTTTGATATCCTCTCACTTCCTGCTAGGTCAACCAACCATAACTTGTTCTTCGTGCATTCCCCGTTCAATAAATTCTCTCCCTTTACCATAACACAATGTATACTGGATAAAGATAGCACAGTTTCAAACATATAATGTAAATATCCAATATAGATATAACCTCAAATGGAGGATTAGAGCCACGTACCAGTGGGATCGGCTGCTGTGCTCATTGGCATTGGTAGAGCCAATTGCTCTTGCATTACTACCAGTTTGTAGAACTTCCCAAACCTCACTCATGTTGTGTACACGTGCTTCAACCAGCCCTGGGACATGATGTAGTCCTTCACCAGCTTGCCTTATTTCCAGCCTGCATTCATTATATTTATTAATTAGTTGAAGAAGCCAAGACTCCAATGCTTCAGTGAAACTGACACAAAGATGATAACACTGAGGATATAGATAAGTAGTTTGTTGATGAAATATCCCAATATTAATAATGCCAGTGAAATCTCAGGTAAACAATGAAAAAATAAAATTATTATACTAAGCACAACTTATTCTGAAAATTTCATATTAAACTATTTTTTGGTATTGCATTGATTCATGGTTTGGAAGTATATAACAGTTAAAGATGAAGAAATATCCTTTGAAATCATTGAAAGGGATTGAGTTCGTTTAAATCGTGTTGAAACTGCCAATGAAGTTCGCAACAAATTTTACAAGAAAACGGCAACAAGGAAATTGAACACTCATATCGCTAAAACCCTCTACAAATATTGATATTATCAACTGAACAAGAGTAATATCATAATGTAACTTTGGTCTTGAAAAGAACCATTCAGCAAGTAAGCAAATTGTAGAAATCATAAGAAGAGAGTGGATAGAAATGACAAGGAATTCAGGATACCTCTTTGCAGCCACACCTGGCTGAGAGTCCGAGACCAGTAAATCTCGTATTTGCTCGTTATAAACTTCCAGAACACTTACAGATACATCGTATCGAAACAGCTTCTCTCGCTCCTTAATCATACAAAAAACTTGTTCAAGTGTCCTAAAATTTACTCCACGATCTTCTACGGTACCCTCCATTGTAAAAGTTTTTCCAGTCCCGGTTTGTCCATATGCAAAAACACAGACATTGTACCCATCCAAAATTGAGCTAGCAAATGAAGCAGTTTCTTCAAAAACATCAGCTAAACAAGCAAGCATAAAAGCAACTGTTATTATTAAAAGGAACATAGTGGATTATCCAAATTGAACTTCTTTATACAAGGTGAGATTACCTTGGTTTGCTTGGGGACCAAAAACAGCATCAAACTTGAACGTCTTTCTTGGAAGCCCATTGGACATAACTGTGAGCTCACCATCTTTAGCAGATTCAAAATCAATAGTCACCAAAGCTCCTGCTGCTACTTCTTCAGGTTTTAGAGGTCGACATCGGCAAAAAACTCGTATGTTTCCTGCAAGGAAGATTCATTTTTCAGTAAACTGTCTTTAAATTCCGAACCTATAGTACTTATGACAGATTAAACAAAAATAAATTTACCTTTCAACTCGAGAACCTTATTGTACAGTTCCTTTCTTTCCTTGGCTCCTTCAACAAATTTAATCTTAATATCCTCATGCAATTCTACTTGCTTCTTCACTGTCATAACAAAACAAGTGAATTATAAGTGCAGAAGAGAGATACCTAAGTTTGACAAGGACAAGGCATCATCAGCACATTGACCTACTTGTGGACACAATAGTAAACCTCATATCTTCCATATCTGCAACACAATTCTTGTATGCCAGTGCCTCCTCTGATAACTTGATGTGCTCCATTTTCATAAGCTGTAAATGAAAAGCTTTTTAAATAACGTATCAAATTACCAGATATTCCATCAGAAAGATGTCAAAACTCATAACAATACCTTCAGTTTTCTTGTCAAGTCTCTCAATGATGTGAACCACCTGCTCTTCTCTTTCACTTGTCCCTCAATGGCAAAGGCTGTACACAACCAACCATCAGTAAAATCAATATTTATGGATGGTTAATGTCATAACTGTAGACAGAATTATATTTCCATACCCAAGGACCCAACATGCATTGACTTGCGCATAAGCTCATTCTGGAGCTCCTGTAAAGACTTCAAAGCATCTTGGCATTCCCTGCTCTTAAGTCGGTTTTCCCTCTTAAGTTCGTCCATTGTCCTCCTCATTTCTGTTAACTCCCTTCTCTGACACTCATAATCTCTCAGTAGCTTCTCATAATCCCCTTCCACCTCAAGGTGACCATTATCCTCCTGTTTAACCATATTTTTAAAGGCAACAATCTAATGTTTTCACACTTTATATTTATCCCAAGACTAAATTAGAATCTTAAGAGGATTAAGTGATATTACTTTTGGTGATTCGCATTCTGCTACTTGGTACATTTCCATAGGTTTTAGTAATTGAGCTTCTCCAGTATCTGAAATTAGAAATTTTAGAAAACTTGACTAAAACTCTATCTTGAAACATGAACAACAAACAAAAAGATTGGAAACGAAAAGAAGATAGAAAACTGAACTTACTTGCAGAAGAATCTTTTGTAACAGAAATCCCACATGCAATTGGTTTTCCCATCACCCCTTCAAATCTAATCAATAAGCCCTCATCACCCTCAACGAAAGCTTTAAGGTCAGATACAGCTAGAGGTTTATTTGCACCTACTTGTGCATATATGTCTAGGCATGAGACAACCTACAAAAACAACCAATGAAACATAATAAGTTGTGATGGCATTAGCAACCTCCATAAACTCCTGTTTGTTTTGTTTCATGACTCCTCACCTTCTTCTCATGTATAAAAACATCAAATACTCTTAGCCCAGGAGGCCCCTCGGTGAATACAATTTCTGCAAGGTGCAGACTAACGTCATAAGTCCCAGGCTCCAGTCCTCGGAAACAATACGAGAAGTCACCATAACGAGCTGTTTGGTAAAGAGCAAGACCCCCTTCCTGTCCATCTCCAATTGTAGCATCAGTCCTTACAGTGTCACCACCTGCAAAACAATCATCCTCAACAAACTCTACACCACCCAAAAACACAGCCCCACCAGTGCATCCTGCATTGATGCTTACACCAGGAACGAAAACCTTCACCAATTTCTCTTCTTTCTCTGTCTGTGGAAGGAGCTCAAATGAAGATTCAGGAGACAATTCTTTGTTGAATGTTTGAAATACTGGAGAGAACTTTACACACGGAGTCTTACTGGAGTCTTTGATACCAGACCCATCAATACCATTCTCTAAAGAAACCTCAATAGAACATTTGTTTTTATCCATGAAATCAGGAGAATCTCCATATCCAGTTCTTGATATATCAGGTGAAGCAGCACAAGTAACCAGATCAGGAGATGTTAAAGAAAACCCTATCACGGACCTACCTGAAAAGAGGACACAAAATTCAATCAAATTCTTGAATCTTGAAACCCCAATACATAAAGTTCAATCTTCACAACCAATTCTTGATCAAAACTTTAAAAAGAAGACATCTTTTACCCTCAATTGTATCATTCTCAACTGGATGTATGAGTTTCTGCGTAGAAATTGATTCTAAGCTTTGCGTTTCTTGCCAGTACATATCTACTACAACAAGAAAGGAAAAGTTTTCACATTTGGTGATAAAAATGATAGTACAATAAATAAGAAAATAATAATTGGTACATTACCTTCATTTGAATTAGAAAAAGAAATTGAATCTACCATGGTGAAAGATTGAAACTTTGATGAAATGGGTTGAGTATCTAAACAATAAAAAACAGAGAGAAACCAATTAAAGAGCCTAAAGAAACATAAACAGAAACAAAAACTGGGAACTAGAGTGAGTGAAGTGATTTTACATTGCGAGCAAGAAAGAGAGCTGCTGTTTTGTTGTTGTTGCAGCCTAGAAACATCAGTAAGGAGAAGTGGGTCTTGCCATTGATTAAGTTGCTGTTGTTCATATGAAGTATCACTATCTTCCATGATTAATTAATTAATTAATGAAAAATATTTCAGAAGGAATAAGTCACTGTTTTGACGAGAAAAAGAAGATACCTTTTGAAATGAACAATCCTTTTCTCTTTATTTGAGAAGAAGAAGATGAAAGGAAGAATGTTTTGATTTTGTTAATGAAAGGTAAAACATTGATTCATCATGGGCTGGATTGATTGATTTTTGTCATCTGGCCGGGTTAAGGAAAATGGTGACCGTTAGTTTTTTTGAATTTTGAAACTTGTCAGCCGGGCGTCGACTGCTTGAGTCGAGCATAGTCATTTAAACTTTAGCGGTTTGAGAATGCGGATTGTGCTTCTAATATTTTTTTTTTTAATTTTTATTTTTTTTAATTTTTAAATTATTTTAATATATTGGTATAAAAAAATTTAAAAATATTATTTTAATAAATTTTCAAACAATAAATACTTCTAAAAAAATAATATTTACCGTACTCTAAATCAATTACTTAGCCTACAACAATATATAATATATTTTATTTAAATTCAAAACTTTTCTTTTCAATGTTATTAAATTAAAAGCTAATATTAAAAAAAAAATTCTATAATGATCAATATATATAATTATTAGTGTGATAAACCTATTAGTTACTCTGAAACCTATTGTGAAGAAAAACATGGATACAAGTAATAGAAAAATTCTAAGTTAAGATATTTTTATTATTTTTTGTTGGATCATAAATTTTATTTTATTTTATTTTTGTATTTGTTTTTTTCTTAAGATAAATAAGAAAATAATTAATAGTATATCGCTAATTAAAACATTATAAAATATAGTGAGATATAAAGAAGAGAGAATTTTTCTCTTTTTCAATTTTTTTTAATTTTCTCTTTTATTTAATCTATAGCATGTTTTAATTATTGATAATTAAGCCTACGCTTTGTCTTTAGGGTATAAAACATCAATTTTATGGGTTTTTTTCTTCTAATTTAACCTTATTTTTTATTTTATTATCAAATAAATACTTAAAAAGAAAAGAATGTAATGAAATTACACAAACAGTTAATTTATAAAACTAAAATTTAACAATTTATTTTTTATTTAAATGATCAAGAACTAAGATTTATGATTTTTGTTCATCAAGTTATACGAAAACGTTAGCAGAGCATGCAATTTCACCTACTCAAAGAGAGTCTAACATCTAAATACCCTTTTCCTTTATGGGATAACATTAGAATGGAATTTCTATAAAAATACAAGAGTAAAAAATATAATAAGAAAAACTTCGCTTATTGTGATTGCTGTTGTAAGAATTATAATTTCATGATTTTTTAAGTGTGTAATAATTTAAAATATTATTATAAATAAAATTAAGATGATAGTATAAATAAATTTAATTTATTTTAAATTAATTTTTTAAAAAAAAACTACTTGTTTTACCAAACACTAATATGCATGAATATGCATGGCTGAGGATCAAACTTACCACTACCACATTACCGAACAGTGTCCATGTATCAGCACGTAGACTGTCCGAGAGAAAATGTACGAGACTATGCGTGCCAAGTTCTGAGCAGATTCAAAAAAAATTTAATTTCTTTCGGAAATGTTACATTGTTTAGGAACATTGAATCTTGAGGAACTGGTATGATTTCTCCTTTACAGAAAGTAACTGAAATCTGAATCAGTTACAATATATACAACAAAATAGCAGACAACAATGGACAAAATCACTAAAAGCTCCGATCTGATCCTCTGTGCCTGTTCTTGAAATACATTGTGTCTGCAGGGCAACTGATCTGTACTCCATGAACTGAGCAGTGTTAGAAATTCGATAGTGCTACCATTATTCAACCTGTGTTGCTTTGGGTTCCATCATGAGAACCAGATATATCAGCTTTAAAACTCCATGCTACACTATAAGCCTACTTCTTCCATTGCAGCTGCCATGGAAGCTGATGCCTCTTCAAGGGTTCGCTTCTTCTCTACTGTGTTGAAGGCCTCAATAATATCACCTTCTTCCCAGTCATCGTAATCTTCTGCCCCAATACCACACTCTAGTCCAGCATTTACCTGACAGGAAAAGATATCATTTGTACAAGGTAAGGTAAACAGCAGATGGAAAACGTGGAGGGGCCCCAAAAGATCCTCAAGCCCAGTGCAACAGAGAATTGCAGAATAATAGAATGTTACTGATTGATATTAAAAGAGAAAAGCACATTAGAAATGGACCTATTATACCAGGCATCGAGTTAGAAAAATATAGTACAACCACCAGGGAAGGTATTTTATGATCTTATACAGGACAAGGGCATTCACTGAGAACAAGAAAAGGCAAGAGTACTTCGAATAAAAAATGTAAAAGCTGATGTAGTGAAGAGGCTGCATTTCTCACATATAGACTCCACACGTTGACCCAAGAAAGCAAGGCATAAAAGTTAAAGAATTGATCTCATCAAATATAATAGAAATTGGATGATCCAGTCAAATCATTCAAACCCAACAACTACAGCAACTTGAAATTCTTAGTACTTCAGAGAAAAGAATTCTCCCATATTGCAATAGAGCTATTTCTTGAATAACACAGGCATATCACCTAAAAGAGACCAAGTTTTGAAATCACATTATGTTTGTTTTTTAACCTTCAACAACACCCACCATGAATAGCTGAGTTATTAAGGACATCCAATCAATAGATAAAACATTCCTCTAGATACATCATTAGAAATTCTAAAAAAGAAAAGAGGAAAATAAAGCAGTTACAGATATTTGACAGACAACTCAATAAAGGTCAGTATAAATCAAGTCCCTAAACAAGGATTGCTTATATAGATGTCAAGAGGTGTGACTACACTGCATAATGCTCCACTGAAATGAAGGTCTTTGGAAAGGGTGATAGATGCACCGAGATCAACTAAATGTTTTAGTTTGTTGATATTGTAATACTGAAAGTAAGCTGTCAATTTGACCCACTGTAACAAAGCAAAGTTATACAGGCATCAAAAGCATACCTCCTTCACTATTTCCTTAACACGTCTCAAAGAATCAAGGACACCAACATGGACTGTTTTTCTATTTCTGAAAACCCTGATGCCACAGCCTTTTACTACTTTGCCTTCTGTAACCATGCATCCAGCAACACGACCACTGCCGCTGCTAAATACTGCCCGGACTACCGTTGAGCCAATTGGTTCTTGTTCCTGTTAGTATGCAATCAGCAAAACAGTAAATCTACAGCAATGGATATTTAATAGCATTAAATCAAAAGCAGCACAAGCTCATAAGCCAAGAATATTCCTGACTTAAATAAACATGGGCTGCAATGATAATATTTTTAAGGGCAGTCTGTTAAAGAAAGGCAGAAATGCAGAACGAATATAAACATTGTCCTAATTGGAAACAATGAACTAAATAGCTGCTCCCATCCCCCAACCCTCAACCCGAGGCCCCAGAAAAGGCCAAATAACAATTAGACATATCAGATATTAGTGTCCTGCCTTGGATATATATGCTTCATGGACACTTATTTGCTGTAGGAGAAATTCATGTCAAAATGCTGAACTGTGGTGGTACGAGCATGAAACATCAGCATGCCTGTACTATGATATGCTGAACAAGCATGCATGGAAAGAAAGAAGAATCACAGTTTAATTTTTCTAGACGATATCAGAGGCACTTTATGAAGTTTGTTCCCATATTAGAAAATAATGGAATATTAAATAAGAATATCAGTTTGTTTGAATTTGGTATACACAATAATCTTCAATTTGGTAGAAAAATGAATAAGTCCATTTAGTTAGTTCTATATTCCTTGCACTTTCTAAACAATTAATGTATAGCCACCACCCCACCCCTACCTAAAAATGGTGAACATTTACCATGCATATTCCCAGTCATGCAAAATGTAATAAAACAGGTTATACACAAAATCTATCCTAAATTATATCTGCAATCTACACAAATTATAATAAAAAGAAACAAAGTGATGAATTAGAATTGACCTCAACAAGTTCCAAAAGTCCTTCCATAGCATTCCGCACTTCATCAATTAGTTCATAGATAACTCTATATAGCCGAATCTCAACACCTTTTTTTTCTGCATAACTTTTTACAGAACCAGGAGCTTTGACATTGAATCCTAAAATAATGGCTTCACTCGCAACAGCAAGATCAACATCACTGTTGCTTACATCTCCTGTTGCTTGCAAGAGGAACTTCAAAGTCACATTATCTCGAGGGAGTACTTGTAAGGCTTGCCTGACAGCTTCCATAGATCCCTATTTATAATAAAGAGAAATTAATTTTACTTCTACTTATAGTATGAAGTATAAACCATACTAGTGATCATGTAAAATTTTTTGTCAAATCCTTGGGGCAACAGAACAAATATTTTGCTCAAGGTATGAATGTGCATGCATGAACAGTTGAGTTCGGTCATCCCCATGAAACAATCAAGCCAAAAATTTGCATTGCTATTATTGAAAAATTGATTTCCCAAAGCATTTCATAGCATGAGTTAAAATGGTCTTTGCTAAACATTTTTTAATATCTGATTTTTCATTCAGATTATTTTTCTGTAGAAGTTAGTGATCGACACAAAACATCAAAGTCCAACTAAAAGTAAACTTATTTTACCTTTAAACTTGATAATTAAAAATAAAAGTTCATTTATAAGTTTCTCATAATGTAGAGCCAAATTCTGCTTCAAAAAGAAGTCAGGACACCTCTAATTGTAATTTCAACTTTAACATGGATCAAAGGGACATGCAGAAAGAAACATGAAGCTGTTTTTTTAATAGCATTGCAGACAAATACATATTTGTTCAACTTAAAGCATTTTACCAAAGTAACTTGTCAAAAGCAACTCTTGTATTATGAATCAAATTCATACATAACACAAACCAAATGGCTTCTTGGAGCACCTTTCACTTTTCAATTATATTATTATAAATTCAAGTGTCTAGGTAACTATCTGTTCAGCAATCTATTCATGAAATGCATTTTGAGATTTTGTGCCTAGATCTGGAAAACATTCCCATGCCTTGTATCAGTATAAGCTAGTACACATATTTGCAAATACAACTTTCAACAAAACTGACAATATGATGAAGAAGCAAACATCATGAAAATTGTTCTTATCTGGGAACAGTAAAATGAATAGCAAATGCACAAACCTGAAGATCGACTTTCATTATTATATTCAGCTGGTGCAAGTCTAATCCAGATAGCTTTCCTGCTGAAACAGCTGAGGCTAAGGAAGAAAGGGTCACCTTTCCATCCCCAGCCTTAGCAGATATACGTTCATTCCATAATAATTCTGCACATGTCTCTGCCTTTTCACGTGCAATATCAAGGGAGGCAACAACCTCAAATTCATCACCAGCAATTGGTACATTACTCAAACCAATAACCTGTAGATAAAAGTGTAACATATTTGCAAGGTTTCAAATGAAAACTCATATGAATTAGTCATGTGAGAACCATATGACAGGGATCCATGAACATATAACATAAGATAAAAATAAAAGAAAATGGAGGTTGGTTTGTTGTTATAATAACCCAGCAGACATGAACAACCTTCTAAAATCATAGTCACACTTTTTTTCAAAACTAGAAGCATTTTGGGGATTGAGCTTGATACTCATAATTCTCATTATTTCAAGTATCAAAATATTGGGGGTATCTTTATTTATGGAAGTTTAAATTGTCATGCTTATCATAATTGTTGGTTTGGTTTATGTGTGGTGAAAAGGGAACATTAGAGTGGTGTTAGATCATGAATATTCTGACAATAATGATGAGAAAGAAAAAAGAAACACAGCTACATTCTTTTCTATTAAAAAGCCACCATACAAAAATAAGTAAAATATATAATACAACAAGGAAACAACAATAAGCATGGAAAGAGACTAACAACAAACCTGTACAGGTATAGACGGTCCCACTTGATCAACCCGTTTTCCACCACCTTCAAATAAAGCCCGAACCTGAAAATAGCATAACAACGAAGTCCTCCAAGCTGAGTGAAATCACACTAAGCAGCAACTTATTTCTTAAAGAAAGTTCCGAGTTATCTTAAAGTTCAAACTCCAACCAACCAACCTTTCCAAAGGCTTCTCCACAAACCACTACATCCCCTCTTTTCAATGTGCCTTTCTGTACAATAAAAGTAGCTATTGGTCCTTTAGATTTATCAAGGCCCGCCTCAATAACTGTACCCTTTGCATTTCTATCTGGATTAGCCTTCAATTCTTGTAACTGAAACAATCATGCATGAAGTCAGAAAACATAAATAGCATAACATTAAATGTATGCTACATTCCAATTGTTCCAAGGAATCATTGATGGTTTCAGGTTTATGAATTGCAATGTATTTCTAGATATTTTGGCAGATATCTTATAGATATTTGGGAGAGTGCATGCATGACTTTGTATAAATGCACCTTTAACTGTCCTTTGTGTGCTCAATAAATCACATACACCATATTCAAGTTTCATGATGATCCAGCATGGGAAACTTCAAAGGACAATTACAAGATATCACACTTATTGTGGAACACAAGTTAATCTTTTCATGACAAAAACTGCAACTATTACTAACACATTCTTAGCAATTAATAAGATAGATGAAGTACTAGCAACTAATGAAATAGATAATGCAAGCCACTCAACTAAATCAATTAGATACTGCAAGATAATACTAATAGCTATTACTAGCAGAGAGAATGAGAGAGAGGTTCATGGATCCAATTTTGACGACATAAATGGCCAGTAGACAACGAATATTTCATTTCACAACAAAAAGACAAAAAAATGAAACCAACTAATTGGCACATGAATAAATTTGAACTGACCTCTGCAACAAGCATAACAGTTTCCAACAAATCATCTATATTTTCCCCCTTGAGAGCACTGATCTGTTAAAAGGAGGCACAAGCATATAAGCATCTGGAAAAGGATAAAGATAAAAGAAAGGTGCAATAAATATAAAATACCTGAACCATTGGGACATCACCACCCCAGTCCTCTGGCATGAGGCCAATTGAAGAAAGCTCTTGCATAACTCTTTCTGGATTAGCTCCATCTTTATCTATCTGGTAGAATTGAAGAAAAAACAGAATCAGAAATTCCTTGAGCCAGCACCAAGCAAACCAAAGGCATTTCCAAATGCAGCTGGGCAAGTGTTTCTTATTTCGTTACTTTCTGATAACAAGAAAACCCACTTTTGTCAACATACCTTATTTATCGCAATCACAATGGGTACTCCAGCTGCTTTGGCATGGGCTATGGCTTCATTTGTCTGGGGACGAATCCCATCATCAGCAGCCACCACAATAATAGCAATGTCAGTCACCCGTGCTCCACGGGCTCTCATTGCTCCAAATGCCTGCAGCAGTAGATAATATAGAAATCATCCAAATGCAGGCAAGGGTACTTGGTTCACAGTTAAGTTTATAAATTAATATCAGAAGCACATTAGCTGCTTAAACGAAAATTAAAGCACATTAGATATGATCTGCAAAGCATTTAACTATTTGACAAAGAGCAACTGACGTGCATTAACATCAATAACTGGATAATCTGCTTACCTCATGCCCAGGAGTATCAAGGAAAACACATGGTTGCAACTTGCCATCCACCGGTACCATAACTTTATATGCTCCAATTCCTTGTGTAATCCCACCAGCTTCTGAGGCAGCCACCTGCAGATATCCATCTGTCAGGCTACAGTTAAATTCTGCGCATGTCAGCTTAGAACAGTCTACATCTAGCTTCGGAAACCAACTAGTCTCAAATCAATTTCATGTTTACAAGCTGGACATTCTCTATCTTCCTCCAATCATAAGTACACCAACAAAAAAAAAAAAACCCTTTATTGTGATATGTGTGTGGGGGGGGGGGGGGGGGGGGGCACAACATGGAAAGTGTGCCATCAAAACTTAAATCCAATTCTGTCTGTGGTGTTTACAACAATAAAAGAGGAGCATCAAGATAAGAAGTTTCAGCATACCTTGCTTTTACGAATATGATCCAACAGTGTTGTCTGTCAAGAGGATAACACCAGATACATTAGAAAAATCTTTGAAAAATACCACCATTTTCTTAACATTCAAAACATAACCAAGAATGAGACAAAGAAGATAATGAAGAAACATAGAGAATCTTGCTACTTGCCTTGCCATGATCTACATGACCCATTATAGTAAGCACAGGAGGCCTCTCTTGTAGTTTGTCTAGATCATCTTCATCAAGAATCTCGTTCTTTTTTGCCATTTCTTCAAATCTAACTGGATCAGCATCTATGACTTCCACGTCATACTCCTTACATATCATCTTTACCATCTCTTTGTCCAAAGTTTGCACCCCATCAGGCTTAATCCCCTTTGAGAACAGAAGCCCCAGAATTTCTCCTTCACCCATGGTCAAGTTGTAGGCTAGCTCTTCGATTGACATGCCTTTTTCCCCAACCTCCAAAATCTCTACTTTGACAGGAGCTGCCTCTCTGGCAGCCTGGATCTTAGCCGCCTTCCTACTGGCTTTGGTCCATTTCCTCCCTTTTCTCGCAGTAGCTGCACCAGGAATAGAAACATTGAGCTCCTCATCAGGAATCTCAACATCATTGTCCATCATCCGCCTTCTTGGTGTTCCAGGTGAAGCACCTTTCTTTCGGTCTTTGTACTTCACAGGACCAGGGCCCTTTCCTGGTTTAGTAGGAGCTAAAACTGCCTGTGCAATTAAGGGATCGACAACCGGTTTCTTGCGAGCAAATTTGTCAATCAAAATTGGCTGTCCTTTACTTTGTGCAGCACCTGAGCCTGTTTCATCTTTTATTGGTGACTTTGGAGCAGCCCCCACATCCTTCAAAACAACAGGTTTCTTAATGATAGGTGAAGGAGCTGCGGATGGCTTGGCCTGTAACTTTGGTTGAGTTCTTAGAGGTGGCTGAGGAGGTTTCAGTGGAACACGTGATTGAGATTCTAGCTTTGTCCCTTCTACTGTTTTAGGTTCCTCCTTGATAAACTTGTTACTAGGCTTTGGAACTTCCTTGACAATCCTCTGCACTGAAGACACCGTGTCTCCTTTCCGCCACACACTTCTCAAAGTTTTAGCTTTACGAGTAGCAGCCGTGGAATTAACATTTCTCGAATCAGTATATGAATTAGATGGTGTCATTTTATTTACATTCCCATTCTCTTTCCTAATACTACCAGCACTCGCACCCACTTGGCTTTGTTTTGAAGTTTCAAGCTTTCCAGCCTTCTCCAAGACGTCATCAAGTGACTCGATCACCTTATTTCTCTCTTCTTCCTCGTCAGAATCCCCACTACCCCTTGAAGAGCCCCACCCAACAGAATTCATACTCAAAAGGGTTTCATCCTTGGAACCAGCCGGCGACTTTAACACGGGCTTTGGACTAGGTTTAAGGACAACCTCACTATCACCATCATTACCATCACCATTACTTCCTCCTCTGATTGTACTACTACTAGAATCAAGTGATACAGCATTGCCTTGCTCAGCAATGAAATCAGTGGCAGTAACTGAATATTTACAGACACAATGCCAACTTTTAGCCCTCCTAAGACTCCTTTTTGATAAAGAAACTCTCTTCACAACTGAATACGAAGAAGATTCAACACAACTAGAAGTAGCTGTAGACCCACTCAAGCTTCCTAAACTAACAAGGGAAGCCAAAGATGGCATACTACCTACTAAAACCACCATGGACCCCATTCACAAAACCCAAAAAGAAACCTAAAAACACCCTTTATAATTCCATATCGGGTAAATTGAGTAAATTAGACAAAGAGTTTCAAGATTTCTATTAAAGTTGAAATGTTTAATTAAAAACAAAGTGCAGAATCAGTGCTTACCTTAATGAGAAAATGGGATGGGAAGATAGGGAATTTGAAGGGGTGAAAAGGGTTTTGTTTTGTGTTTGGAAAGAGAGAAAATGAGTAAGGAAGTAAAAGAGAAGGGGTTTGTGGATGGAGAGGATATTATGATTTTGGTGGTGGTGGTGTACAAAGCTACAAAATTGGCACTTGTGTGGTTGCTTCTCTGCCTGTCAAAATTTCCTTTCTGATAAAGATAAGGCATTTTAAAGGTTTCCATGTTTTTTTTTTTTCTTGTTTTTATTATTTTTCTAATTTTTTTCTTTCATATTTTAATTTTGATTATTTACTATTTTCTTTGCCCTAAAAAAACAAAGACTTAGATTTAAAATAATTTTTAAAAGAATAAAGATTTTAATATAAGAGTATATCTAGGTTTAAATCATAGTTTTTACATATGTTACTGTCTGAAGCCAAGTTTCAAGTTTTTACAAGATTACTATATTATTGATTTAAAAAAAAAATTAAAATGGTATTATTTTAATAAAAAAAATAAAAATTAATAAATTATAATTAAATTTTTGATAGAATTTTATTAAGTAAACCAAATCACAAGTTAACCCGAATCATATTAATTTCTTTTTTTTTCCTTTAATTCGGTCTAATTCCAACCTCAAGCTACCAGGTCTCCAATTAACTCTCACTCTCAGGCCAGACCTCTCACTCTCAGGCCAGACCATGTTTTTAAACTATAGTGTACGTATTTTTTTTTTTACATGGATCTTTTTTTAGCCTTCTAAAACTTATTTGATTTGAATTTATTTTTCATGAGCAGAGAATTTAAATATGCTTGATATTGATGGTTTTTTCCCTTTAATATTTGAGGGCAGGAATTTCTGTTTCTTTGATATTTTGAGGAATCGTTGTGGAGAATAATTTTAGTAACTGAAATCTCGAGTTGTGAAGCACAGAAGGCCGTGTCATAGAAGCAAAGAGATGACTACAAAAAGCCCACAGATATCCAGTGTCGACTGTCATGCGAGGCAGAGATGTAATCTTTATATATATATATAAAGATAATTTTGAAATTTCATTATAAATGGACAAAGCATACTTCTCAGCCTGGTGTTTATTCACCATATTTATTTTTGTATTAAAAATATTTGAATTTGAATTTTTTTAATTTTTTTATATTTTTAGATCATTTAGATGTCAATATTAAAAAATAAATTTTAAAAACTAAAAAAATTATTTTATTATAATTTCTAATAAAAAATACTTTAAAAAATAACAACTATCATAATACTAAATAAAGTCAACTTATAAAATAACATTTCTTTGTTTATTTAAAATAAAATGATTATTTTAGATAAATTAGAAAAAAATAAAATTATATTGTTATATATATATATATATATATAGAAAGATAATATGGTTGGGTTTTATTCAGATTTTACTAAATTAAATTGAATTTAATTAGATAAATCTTTAAATTAATTCAGAATTAAAACAATAATTATCACAATATTAGATAGATTGATTAAGTCAACTTATAAAATAATGTTGCTTTACTTATTTAAAATAAAATGATTTTTTTAAAATAAATAAAATTAAACTAAAATTACATTATTTTCTATGTAAAAAAAATTAAAGTTGACTTAGCTGGGTTTTACTTAAATTTTATGGATCAACTTAGATTTTATTAGATTAATATTTAAACTTGTTCAAAACTCGTAAAATTATAAATTAAAATTCATCAAGTTTATAAGTTTATTAATTTTAGGGTTCGTAATATTAATTAAGATATATATAAACTGACCGAATACTTATATTAATAAATAAATAAAAAATCTTATCCTATTGGCTCATTAGACCATGTCATAAACAACATCACTAGAATTCCATTGGCTTAGTTATGGCTTCTCGAAGCAGCTTTGTTCTGCACAAGCGATGCTGAACAGATTCATGAAAGGAGCTTAAAACTATGGTTCAATGGTTACCAGTTTTCATATCTGATAAAACCTGGGATGATATTGTTATGTGCTTCTAATTTAGGTGGGTCGGATACCTGTAACCAGTAGTAGTCCATTTGGGCCACTAATTTGTACATATTCTCCTCATCTGGGCTTGGACCTATCACTAATTGAAATCCAGTTGGTACATTTATTTATTATAAATGAGAGGCCTGAGATCTTACGGGAAGGGTGACTTTACTGCCAATTGAACTACATTGACTTTATATATATATATATATATAATAATAATAATTAAGTAAATTAAAGTCATTAAATCTTGAAAATTATATCAGTTTGCTGTGCACTTTTTGCTTAATCGCTCATGCCTCTTAGACAAATACTGTTCGTAACCATATTAAAATAAAATAAAAACAAAGACATTGAAAATATAAAACAAACATTGAGCGTAACACAAAATAATTCTGTCTCGATATCTATCTCTTCTATTATGTAGTAATAACCTGGGTTTAAGCAAACAATTTCTGGTCTGTACAAATTTCCAAGTCTGAATTCAAGCCAAGTGGTCTCATGGAAGGCTTTTTTATAAATTATTTACAAATTTCATATAATTAATTTCTTCACACCAACTCCTACAAACCAAAGGCTTGTAATTAAAGATACAAGGTATATATATATTTCTTATAAATTTTCAAGTGCATGGATTCAGTAAAGCATGGTCTCTTGGGAATCACACCAGGGCAGTGAAGTGCTTCTGTATATAGTCATCAACCTCCTCCTGATCTGGGCTGTTATTGGGGGCAGGACATGCTAGCTTCGCATGGAGATGGACGTGGAGATTGCTTGGTGGTGGTGGTGGCGAACAGAGGGTGACAGTCTCAATACCCTCGCCTGGTTAGGTCACAACGGGCGCATCATATTTGCTGAAAAGCTTGTAGGAAGAGAGGAGCGAGAGAGCTGCATAGAAGATTACTGCAACGAATGTAATGACCGTGGATATCAAGGCCTTGTGACAAAATCCACCAAACGACACACAAGTTGCGCTCCAAGCGATGGATGTGTCTCCCTTGTCTGCCAAGTATAACACCTCCGTCGATACTGTTCCGGCAGCCAGAATCACATACGTAAACACCTAGATAGGTTCCTCCAAAAACAGATTGATTAATATATATATATATATATATATATATTATATGAAATTAAGGGTGTGAATTAATTCGATGGGATTGAGAATTACCTGGTCGAGTAAGAAAAAAGTCCATGCTTGAGGCGTTGTCCATGGTCTAGGCATGGCTACAATGACAGCTGAAAGAAGGGAATAACCAGCACAGATGCCATTGGCATTCACCAAATACCTATATCATAAAAATGGATGTGATTAAAAACAAGTTAGCATGAAATATTGTGAAGAACAATCATGCTTCATAAAAGGAACTGAATTAAGAAGTTGTTTTTCCGACTAATTGAATGTACTTGGCATAATTATTCCTACTTAAACTGGTGACCAGCTGATTTAAAGCTTGGCATAAGCTGGTTTTTTCTAACCATTTACACATTGATTTAGTCGAACATTAGTCTATCCAAACCTAAATGAGACATGCAGGGTCAACTTTAAGGAATTTTTAAAATTTTTATTTAAAACAATATCATTTCATTTTTTTTTTAATCCAGTGACTGAAGGGAGGGCGGGCCCTTGTAAGAAAAGAATTAAGTATTATTTAAATGATACAGTTTTTTACTGTGCAGGTTTCATTATTTATTTTTTATATATTATTTGTTTTTTATATATCATAGTGGAAGAGTTATGTAAAATTTTATATTTCTTCTAATGTGAAGTCTCTTTTTACATATTAATTATTTTTTTAATTATACATTTAATTTTTATTTATTTATAATTTTTTAATTTTTTATATGGATAAACTTTATTTTAAAAAATAAAAAAAATTCATATAATATTTCTAATATTATATTACAAAAATTATTTTTAATTAAAAAATTTAGTAAATACAACTGTATAAACATCTTATTTTTCAACATTAAATATATTGATTTAACTCTATTTCTTCATTTCTTAAATTTTTATTTTTAAATATTGTTAATAATTATTTAATTACATATAAAATTAAATAATTAGTTAATAATTATTTATTTATAAATACACATTGTGTTTAATTTATTCAATTACATATAAAATTCTAAAAACATACAAGTATATATTTTTTTATATAAAAAATAAAAATATCTAATATGTGGATTGCGGGTAACATAACTAGCGTTCGCTATTTGCCACTCCTGCTACCTGCTAGTTTATCTGCTTAATTACCTAAAGCTTTAGTTGCTTAGCTGATCCCTAAATGTAAACCTAGCACACCCCTATTGCCCGCCTCCTGCAGACGACTGAAGTGGCTTTTACAAGAAATTCTTCTTGGAGAAACTTTGGATTTATGAGATTTAATTGTATAATCCACTCATTTAATACAATAAGTACGATCTTAAATTAAATATTCTTAAAATTAGCATTATGCTTACCTCAATATTACAAGAAACAAATCCTCCAATTATTATTATTATTATTTTTAAAAAAACTTGCAATCAAACACACAGAACATGGGTGTAAAAAGCACTAAAAATGGGTGCATGAAAATACATAAAATATGAAGTACCTGAAAGCTCCGAGATCTGAATAAGAAAGTGATCCATAGTCATTAGTTTGAGTATTCTTAAGCATGACAACAAGTGCTGAAACACTCAAAGCCACAGGCACCAAACGCAACATAGACTCAGCAGTGCGCATGATGCTTTTCACATCTTCATTCTCGTCTCTTGGCCCCATCATTGCCATTGGAGGATCTCCTTCTTCGTCCCTCTTCCCCATCATCCCTCCTTCTCTCTCATTGTTTTCTCAAGTTTGGTATTCTGCAAAAAGCAGTGATGAACAAGACGTGAAGCTACTCGTAAAAAGGGGGCGATCATTTAAGAACGCTAGGTGAGGTGGGTGACAAGCATTCAATGTCATCACCATCAAGGCAGGCCACATATAGCTAAGTGCATGGATAGCTCTGCTCCTCTATCTTCACACGTACCAAAGGTCATGTATATCCAACGATTTATTCTCTATATTTTTTTATTTATATTATATTATCAATTATTTTTTAAAATTAATGATGATGTATGTATATTTTAATTAGTTTTTAAAATTTTAAAATTACTAATTATATAATTTTTAATAACCTTAAAATTTATAAATTTTAAAAAATAAATTTAGAATCTGATTGTTATCTCATTTATGTATTTTAACATATAAACACAATTGTTTTTATCCTCAAGTAATAAATTGTGTAGTTGTACACATTAAAAATTAAATTTATTTTTAAGTTTTTTTAATTATTTTATAGGAAAATAAATTGCCAACCCTAGAAAATGAAAGTTTAGTGTACACAAGGAAAAAAAAATAGAAACTTCATTTTTAGGCAAATATTGCTTGGTGATCAACGGTTGACCCTTTCTTTGAGAACTTTACTAGACTCTCCAAATGTCAAATAGATGAAGCATAGTTATTGTTTGCCGAAGATCGCCGTTCGGCTTCGGTTGCCACCTACTACCTGTTGAATTTCTTTCTCTTCGGGCAGCATATGGTCGTGGCCTTTAGGATGTGGTTCGGTCGGGTCCTGTATAAAAAGCTCTGTGCCTATAGAATTTACAAGATTGGTAGCCAGTGTGGCTAATTTTTTTTTTTAACCTGAAAAAAATTATTATTTTTTAAAAAAGTAAGAGAATTTTGATTAGTTTTAATAATAATAATAATAATAATAATAATAATAAATTATTTAAAAAATTATCTAAAATAAAATTAGATTAGATTCATGATTTTAATATAAAATTAAAATAATTTAATAAAAAAATAACATAAAAAACAATTTTAAAGTCTAACCCAGTAACCTATATTATACCATGGGTTAAAGTAAATATTTTTTTGAAAAGAAAAAAAATCAAATAGTATTAACACATAAAAAAAGAAAAGAAAATTTTAACGATAAGATAAGCTAATGATATTTTTATATAACAAAGTAGTGTGGGTGCATGCTTGAACGTTATTATTAGCTAGAGTTTGGCAGCCTGTATAAAAGTATATACTTGCACAAAATCTTTTAGTAAATTATAGAAAATCATGTTATTTTATTTCTAATTGTTCATGCACCTTTAGCTATTTATTTAGATTTATTATCCTAGCCTAACAATGATTCTATTTGCTCGAAAATAGCTATTAAGGATAAACATGATCTAATCTAAGGTAGCTTTAACATATTACCACACAAAACCCAAGTCAGAACTACTCGGAGACCTTTTTCTTCGAGGTTGAGTTGCTGACTTCAAGGCGGTCTCTGCCACATATAAAGGCTCTCAAATCTGTGTTGTTCTTCTCCTTTTCCGTGTAGTATACTTCCTCTTTCATCCCCTCCGGTTGCTGCATGGAAAACGCCTCTTCTAGCTGCCCAATGTTGTGCTTCTGATAGCAGAAAGAGAGGTTTTACAGCAGATTTGCCATCTTCCTCTGCAGAGCGCGTGGTTGGGATGACGTGGGAAGAACTAAGCTGGAGAACGATATTACTAAATATTCATGCAAACATTATATTTTGGATAATGTTTCATGGATTGAAAAGGAATCCAGAACATTACGTTTGCAATAGTAAGAGCATTCAATTGGGGCTTAGATTATCTTGGGACCTTTTTTAAGCAATCCCAGTCCCAACAAGCGAG
Organism: Populus pruinosa; assembly: GCA_026413675.1. Classification (NCBI taxonomy): domain Eukaryota; kingdom Viridiplantae; phylum Streptophyta; class Magnoliopsida; order Malpighiales; family Salicaceae; genus Populus; species Populus pruinosa. Next base: position 53,711,525 of record CM048592.1, read on the forward strand.
TTCAGATTCTAACACAAACAGGTCACAACCAAGTGCTTGTAAACAATTCTTTTGGAATAGAAGCTATACTAGGCAGAAAAACAGAAACCAGGGTACCAGAAACTAGCAAGCATGTATATAGAAGCACATATCCTTTCATATATCTACTGATCAAGCCCAAATTTCTTTCTGAGCTCCACCATGAAGATGTAGATCTTCTGCGGATCTGCAAGAGATTTGGATATACTCTCCTTCTGCATGCACCTCTTACACCAAGCAATCAACTTGGGGTACTCCTCCTTTATGCTAAAGTTGCCAAATGTCTCGTATCCATGAAACCAGCATTAGAAAGGGATAAGTGCAACATCCACATAGCCGAGTTTGTCACCTTCAAAATAAGGCTTGTCTCCTAGCTCCCTTTCCAACAACTTAAGGGACTCAATGAAATCAATATTGGCTGCCTCCTTCTCTTCTCCTTTTTCCGTCCACGTCTTCCTTCCAGAACGGTACACCTACAGAGTAATATCCCACAATTCTCAAGTGAATTAATCAGCTAATTTGATGATTGACTACAGAGCACAAAAATTTACACCGATTCCTTTTCGGCAGCAGAAAGCATACGCAAGGTAGGATGCAGATTAGACACATACCTTCTTGTCAGCAAAATCAGCCCAAAACCTGGATTGAGCTCTCTTGTAAGGATGAGGAGACAGCAAAGGAGACTGGTTATTCCACACCTCATCAACATCCTCAACAGCAATAAGGCACACTCATAGATTGGTTTACCATTGTGAATGAGAACTGAGACCTTCTTGTAAACTGGGTTAATTTGAAGAAGTAAAGGACTCTCGTTCCTCAAGTCCTGTTCAGCATACTCATAATTGACACGCTTCTCTTCTAATGCTATTCTCACTCTCATGCCGAAAGGGCTTGCCCATGTATCCAACAGTGTTACAGCCATCAACAGGTTGAGGACAAAGAACTTGTCACTAGTAAATTTCTTTCTTCTCTATTTACTAGAGAGTTTAGGAGAAGGGTACTGTACAAAGTACAAATCTTGAAGCTGATTTTCCTTGTTCATCAATATCAAGTCCTCAACTATATTAAAGATGTCAGGATTTCGGGAAGATAAATCTGATTTTCTTTGTTCATCAGTATCAAGTCTTCAACTATATTAGCCCATCTAGCCCATGTATATGTTCCTAGATTATCCTTCCGAGCCCAATCCTCCATGAGTTGGTTCGGGACTTTCACATCGGAACTCCACGGCCCTACAACTAGTGCTGTAGGTGCCAGGGCAACCCCATGTACTCGGAATAAAAAATAAAAAATCTATATACAAACAATTGCTACTTGACACTAAACACACATTTAACTTTTCTTTTTAAAAATAATAAGCGAACCAACCAATACATTTTTCACCTTTAATTTTCTAAACTAGATATACCGTTAGCCCCCTTTTTTCTTCATTTTCCTTCAATTTCCCAGGCCCCATTTCTCTGCATTTTCTTCGTCTTCTTCTTCCCTCAACTACGAAATTCAACCACAACATTGACAGCAGCCTCCTCAGGCTCAATCAAACCCGGTAACTTTTCTTGCCCAATTAATATATTTACTAAATTTAATTTTCTACATAGAAAAAAGATTAACATTTATGATTATTCATGTATGAATGATTTCCACCCAATAAAAGATGATTGAGGATGACTAGTTTAAGGTTCTTTTCATTTTGCTTCTTTTATTTTTATGTAGTTTTATGTAGAATTTCATTTTTGTGAGATATTTCATAACACGGAGATATTCGGCTGAACATATGTAATAAAAGAAATTGCTTGAAATGTTACGACATTAAAACAAACAATTATGAGGCATTTCCCTGTCCTTACACTGAACAATAATAAGGGATTGACAAACTGGTTTTCCATTGGGGATGAGAACAGGAATGTTCTTGTAAACTGGATTCATCTGAAGAAGCAAGGTACTCTTGTTCCTCAAGTCCTCTGGGTACTCTTGTTCCTCAAGTCCTCTTCACTGTTCTCATACTTGACATACTTCTCTGCTAACGCTATTTGACTCTCATGCCATTATGGCTTATCCAGAAATTAAATAGTGTCACCTCATGTGCCATTGTTTGAATAGGAAAGTATCACAAGATCACTAATATTCCCTTCTTCCATTCTAAAGTCTTCTAATAGCAGAAAGCGGGATTTTATAGCAGATTTGCTATCTTCCTCTGCAGAGTGTATGTGGTCGTGATAAATTATGGAAAAAGATAAACTAGAGGGTAAATGATGATATTAATAAATATACATGCAAAGCTTATATTTTGGATAGTGTTTTATAGTATGAAAAGAAATTTCGAACATTATGTAGGTAAAACTAAAAGCATTTGAATGGCTTTTATTGAAGCTTGAAATATTCTTGAACGAGAACATATGCCCAAAAAATTAAGTTCAGATTCTAACAAAAACAGGTCACAACTACGTGTCCACGATATTATTTCCAGATAGAAGCTTGTAGGCTTACACTAAGCAGAAAAACAGAAACCAAACAAGCTTGCCTGTGGATGCACATCCTTCCATCTATTCAAACCCTAACTTCTTTCTCAGCTCCACCAAAAAACCATAGACTTCTTGTGGATCTGCAAGAGATCTGGATACACTCTCGTTCTGCAAGCACCTCTTACACCAAGCAATTAACTTGGGACACTCAGCCTCTATGCTAAAGTTACCAAATGTCTCATAGCCATGAAACCAGCTATAGAAAGGAACAAGTGCAATATCCACATAGCCGAGGTTGTCACCTTCAAAATAAGGCTTGTCTCCTAGCTCTCCTTCCAACAACTTGAGGGACTCAATTAAATCATTCTTGCCTGCCTCCAGCTCTTGTCCTTTCTTTGTCCATGTCTTCCTCCCAGGAAAATACACCTACAGATTCATATCCAACCATTTAAAATTGAATAACAAATAAACCTTGTAATCAAAATTACACAACCAAGAAGTTAAAGGGGAATTTTTCAATTGGAAAATCCCCAATTTAGCTCTCTTTGTTTGTGTAATTTCTGCAAACTAGACCCTGTTTAAAGCATTTCATCAAATTTATCATACATTTGTCGTATTTCCTCCAATCAACCCAACTGGACTAATCATAAAAATATACTCTCCATATAGGTGAAATTCTTTACAGTTGACTAAATGTGGCGAAAATAAGGTAAAAATCCACATAATTTTTACAAGTTTGTATGCCAGATCGAAGCAAAATGGTTGGCCTTTTCAACAACAAATAATTTCGGAGTCTACGAGGTAAAAGCAGATACCAAAACTAAGAATAGAAAGCAAAGACAGACACACACATACCTTGTTGTCAACAAAATCAGCCCACAACCTGGATTGAGCTCTCTGGTATGGATCAGAGGGCAGCAAAGGAGACTTGTTATTCCACACCTCATCAATATACTGAACAGCAATAAGAGACTCACAGATTGGTTTCCCATTGTGAATAAGAACTGGGACCTTCTTGTAAACTGGGTTCATTTGAAGAAGCATGGGACCCTTGTTCCTCAAATCTTGCTCACTGTACTCATACTTCACACCCTTCTCTTCTAATGCTATCCTCCCTCTCATGCCAAATGGGCTTACCCTTGTATCCAACAGTGTTACAGCCATTGTTGAAGTGGCAAAAACTTCTTCAACTAAGTGAATGAACGAAATTCTTCAACTATATCATCCAATCCACTTCTCAGTTGGGTCTAAATAAGAAATTCTCAATTGGATCCTCCATCTACTGGGCAGTTCTCAATTGGTCCCTTTTCTCAAATTTGTCTTTATTAATCTAAATCATAAATTTTGATAGTGGGTTAATTTGGTAATGTTTGATAGATGAGGGATTCAATTGAAAATGTATTTTGTTTAGAAACTCAATTGATACTCATGTGATAGTTGGGGGACAGAATTAATTTAGATACACCAGATAATCTATAACCTTTTCCATACAAATTCTCGAATCAATACGATAACTGTGCTTTTTAAGAAAACTATTGTACACTCTCAGCACAAATCCAACCCAAGTCACTTTGTTATTGATGAAAATAAAAGTATAGGTGTTTAAATAAAATCTCACATGTTATTTTATACAATTTAAAAAATTTAAAAAATGCTAGGATTTTAAGGAAAATTAATGTTTTATTAGTTATTTTTATTTTTCCTATTTTGTTTTTAAAATTAAAAATCATACTCAATTATTTTACTTTTCCTAATTTGTTTAGAATTTTTATTATTTTCCTTTTATTTTTAGTTTTTGTGGTTTATTCACATTGATTTTTGAATTTATTTAAAAAATTGTAAACTATTTAAAGAGGTATATTAGTTGGTATAGTGAATTATTGAGAAATAAAAAATTTAAATTATAATTTTAGGTGTAATGGTACTATTCAAAAAAATTTTCTATTGATTATACTTATTGTTTTTTATGTTGTTTTCATATATTTTTCACTAGTATCAAAATTTAATAATTTCTAATGGTTAGTTAGTGTATGATATTGAATAATCATGATTAAAAGATATCATAAAATATAAAAATACTTATATGAAAGTAGATGGAAAGATTTTTCATTGAAAAATAAATATTCAAGAGTTGATGATAAAAAACATTAATAAAAATTATAGAATTAACTCGTTAATCAGCAATAATAAAATTGTATAGACAAGTTGAAAATTATCTTATTAATTAGTACAGATATTGAAAAAAAAAAAGTCTGAAAAATTAGAAAAATAATGGCTACTAATTCATAGTTAAATAAGAGAATCTATTTTTAAAGGTATGAGTAGATAGGATAACTTCTTAATTGAGATAAATATTATAAAAACTTTGATAATTTTATTTATAATGAAAATGAGGTAGATGTGAATTAATATTCTCTAGATGTGAATTAATACTCTTTATCAATTTATAATACATATTTTGTTGTTAATTATATTGATAATAATAGCATAAACAATGACAATGATAATGTGATCAATAATATTTTCATTAATAAATTAAGTGTATGATAAATTAAAAATTGAGTGCAAATAAAATATAAAAGATACTTAACAAAATAAAATTATTAATCAAAGTTATGCTAATTAGCTTGATTACATGTTTGCTATTATTGAAAAAGTAATTTTGTTCAATGGTTATATTGATATAATACATGTTGATAAATAAAGTTTGAGATTTGTAATTAATTACTCTAAATTGTTAATTGATTTTTTTATGTAGAATTTAACATGAAGCAACTAGAGTTGATATCTAAAATTATAAATTCAAGAGTTGATTTTTCTTTTAACATAGAAAAATCGATGTATGAGGTTTTATTTTTTCTGAGTTGTTTTTATTTTTTTTAATTATTTTATAAAATTAATTATCATGTTTAATAATTTTATTTTTTTAGTCTATTTAGAATTTTTGTTGTTTTTTTATTGATTTTTTTTTAGTTTGTTTAGGTTAATTTTCATGTTTATTTAAGGAGATATAGACTTCTTGTAAGGACATGTTACTTGATGTGGTAAATTAATAAAAAAACAAAATTTTAAATTAAAAATGATTCTATTCAATAATATTATATTGTTTGTATTTATTGTTCTTATTGTATTATTTTTTCTATATCAATGAGTCATTTTCTAATGGCTCAACAAATGATTTTTATATTTATTTAAGGATTATCTTTTTTTTTTTTTTGTACAAAGACAAAAACATAAAAAAGGTAAGAGAATAGTGACAAACCTTGTCATTTACCCTCAAAAACTAATGCATGGAGCCTCCATCAATCTTGATGGAATGGCTTCTGTTGCCATTGCTGAATTTCTTTTTCTCCGAGCTGTATATGGTTGTCTCCTTCAGGATGTGGTTAGGCTAGGTGCTGTATAAAAATCTTTGTGCCTACTGAATTTAAGGACCTGGTCCCTTCAGTGTGTAAGAAATTTCCCATTATGCACAAAAATAAATAAATATTAATAATAATAATTTTAGAGTCTTAATTATTAAGTTTAATAACTTAAATTCTCACCCACACGATATTATTTTCTACCATGAATAAACATGGAGATAAAACACATCCCAAGCCAGGCACACATCGAAGTACTCTCAGAGTACAAACATATCACAGGCGCAACCAAGTGCTAGCCTAGACATAAATCACACAAAACAAAACACAGTACATAACACAGGCGCAGCCAAGTGCCAGCCTTGTCTATGGATGCTCGCTACTCAAGCCCAAGCATCTTCCTCAGCATCACAACAAAATCATAGACTTTATGTGGATCTTTAAGAGACTTGGAGACGCTCTCTTTCTGCAGGCACCTCTTACAGTAAGTAATCAGCTTCGGACAGTCAGCCTCTATATTGAAGTTGCCGATGGTTTCATAGGCATAAAACCAACAATAGAAAGGAAGTAGTGCAACATCAACGAAGCCGAGGGTCTCGCCCCCAAAGTAAGGCTTGTCTCCAAGCTCTCCTTCCAAGAGCTTGAGGCTGTCAATGAAATCCTTCTTGGCTACCTCCTGATCTTCTCCTTTTGTTGTCCATATCTTCCTCCCAAAGTCATACATCTACAGATTCATATCACACCATTGTAAAACAAATTAGTGACTTTGGAATCACAAGGGTCAACGGTTGGACCAGTACATGCAATTTCTGTCTAGCCAATCACTGTTTCAGAGGGCAGAAATTCAAAGACAGCTAACGTAGCAACAAATTAAGATGGTGTGTAACGTCTTATTTACTTTGCTGCGTTGAAAGTGACTAATAATTAAGTAATAGATGGAAGGCTCATCATGGCATTTTTTTTAACCAAGGGAAGTTCACCAATAGGAAAACCTCAATAATGTCATCAATCGATGATATATTTTTGGATACTTGAAGGTGACTGCCCACCAATATAACAAAAGCATCATCACCGAAGCCCAAAATCTTATCTTTAATCCAATATTTTTATGGAAGGTTGTTGGACCCAACCAATCAGGTAATCCTTGTACAGAAACATCGTGCCAAAGTACTCTTCTTTAATTCTCATGAACTCACAAGAATGACAGTAATGATGAGAAACCTTAATGGCTAATTTGTTAAATAAAAAAGAATTGGTGGCCAAGAACACTTGAAATGAACATCATACTACTTACCAAAAAAAAAGAAAAAGAAATGAATATCATACAGACTTTTCCACCATTCCATATTTTGATGCCGAATTTCTTCCATGATTTTATATATTAGTCTCAAGGGCTAATTGTACTGGTGATATAATATTCTAATTCTTCCAAGCTTATCAAATTGCAAAGTGGGTTTAATCAAGTCATACCTCAAAACAATAAAAAATCATAAGCCAAATACTGGAACCATTTAAGAACAAAAAAGCATACCTTTTTGTCAACAAAATCTGCCCAAAACCTAGACCGAGCTCTCTCGTATGGATCAGAAGGCAACAAAGGAGCCTTTTCCTTCCACACCTCATCAATATACTGAACAATAATAAGTGATTCACAAACAGGTTTCCCAACATGGACAAGAACTGGGATTTTCTTGTGAACAGGATTCATTTGAAGAAGCAAATCGCTTTTGTTCCTCAAATCTTGTTCACTGTACTCATACTTTACACCCTTTTCAGCCAATGCTATTCTCACTCTCATACCAAATGGACTTGACCAGAAATCCAACAGGTTTACTTGTTCACCAGCCATTCTTGAAGTGATAAAAGAAGATGCTTGAAGTAAAGTTAGGCTTCTTCGTTTTCTTGGACTACAAAAGCTATGGTTTGTCAGTGTGGAAAAGCCAGCATTTGTTGTAAGGAAGGGTGTCCTGGGTGAATATGTCCCGTTTTCTTGAGTTGACTTTTTGACCGCTGGACGATGATTTGTTCATCATGACAGCAAATTACGTAATCAAGTACCCCATGCTCTCATTTGCCTTTTTCCTCGTTGTTTCGCTTCCTTCTCCTTCCATGATCTATGCATTATTAAATAACACAAGAAAGATAATAATTACAACATGTGTAACCAATATAAAATCTTGTATTATTGTGCCAAAATTTAAAATTTAATTTTTATTAATGATTATTTCTTTTTAAATAGTCTTCTAAAATACTAGTTAAGCAATCATATTGTTAGCTAGTGTTGGACTTAAACTAATTAAAAAATAATATTGAACTAAATACTTCCTAAACTAAATGGAAAGAATAAAAATCACCATAAATTAAAATATTTTTCTGAACTAAATATATAAAATATAAAAAAATAATTATTTTTTAAAATTATCATATAATTTTTGTGGGTTTAAGAGAACTCATCATTAAGTTCAAATTGCTATTTTTCTTAATCTCATCGAATTCTAATCAAGAATTTCCATTCTTTTTTTTTATTTCAAGTGTATAATAATTTTAGATATCAATTTAAGTCCTTTCATTTTAAAATTTACATAAAAAACAATAATTGATGAATTATTTTTTTTTATTGACTTTTAAAGTAATGAATTTCAAATCTCAATCATGCTTCATTAACATGTGTTCTATCTATATAATCCTAGAATATATTAACCTTTGTGATAATAGTTAGCTTATAATAAATATGATCAATGTCGCTACACGACGTCGGGCGACGGCTCCACTTCTTTTTTTGTTTGTTTTTTTTTTTAAAAGAATTTAATTTTTTATTTGATTGGGGAAATAAAGATTTTTATTGGAGTCGCCATCTAGTAATTTGAGGGAATTAAAAAACCAAAATTAGACACTGGTCCTAGAGATTCGGGTACTGGGTTAGTTATGATTAAAGGAAGGTAGACACTACCCTTAAAACATCCTTTCAGAGAAATGTTACCTTTACTTGTGTGTTTTTCTTATTTTGATTCAAATGCTATTATATTTTGAGCTTATTTGTAAATTTTTTAACATGGTTAACATCGGTCCTTAAAAATAGGAGACGCGTTAAAAATGACATCAGTCCCTAAAATTAGGAGACTTTGTCTAAAATATCGATGTTTATCCCTAAAAAGGAGAGTTACGTCTAATTTATCAAAATAAATAATAATGGACATAATCCATATTTGGTATTTAAATTTTTGACATCGGTCCTTTTCTATAAATAAAAGAGACTTGCCGACAAATAATATTTATTTTATAAAATAAAAATTATTTTGATATCATTGACAAATAGATACATCAATTCTTGAAAATTGGGTTTTTGACCCATAAACAGTGATATGATAAAATGGGTGTTGAACCCGCGTCGTTATTTATTTTGGTTTATCTTTGTTTTTTTCACATGCAAAAATTTACAAGTATTTATATATAAAAATATCAAAAAATACCATAAAATATCATAGAAAATTACCTGAGTACCCCTGTATAGGCAAAAGTCTGAAATACCCTCGGATTTATCAAAAATTTACGAAAATGCCACTGGCGGCGCGTGTGGCTCACATGCTGTTACTGTTGACCGCGGTGAAATTTTTCGGTGAGATTCCGGCCAAAAGATGGTCGATTCTGGTAGATCTGAGGACAAGGATTCTGATGGTGGTGGTCTAGTTGGCCGTTGATGGCTGAGGAGGGAGAATCGACAACTTGAATGTCGATTGGTTGATGACGGTCGCAGCCTTTTTCCGGCCACAATCGCCAGTGAAAAAGTGAAAAACGGCCGGGGTTTTACTTAGGAGGAGGCGATGCACATTTCTGTGGCGGTTTCACGGCTTGAAACGACCGGAAATGGGAGATTGGTGGAGAGAGAGGGAATCTCCTGCGAGAGGAGAGAGAAGCTCTGGGTTGTGCTATGGTATGGACGAGTGTATGGTGCGCTCGTGCATCTGAAGGCTGTGAACCGTTGGATCTCGAATGAGCAGATCGTGCGGCTGTGATTCGTTTGATCTTCAAGTTGATCGGACGGTCAGGATTGAATGGGCTACGATCTGGTGTGTCGCGGTGTACCGAGTGCTTGGTACACCTGCTGATGTGGCGCACCAGGATCAAAGGGCAAATTATTTGAAAGGCTGAGATTGATTTGGGTTTTAATCTGGTGTGGTAAAGCCTATTGTATCCTAAGAAATCAAAGGCTCAGATCTAAACACTATTATATCTAACGGTTGGGATATTTTTGGAATTTTCAAATTGTTAAAAAAAAATTTAATATCTTACTAGGGTGTAGAAAAAGTATAAGAAAAATGAATAGTAACCAAATAGTAATGCTCGAATTAGAATTGAAATTGAGAATGAATTTTTTATTTTTCTTCCTCCTTCTGTCTTCATTTCATTGGTTATTTATAGCCAATGAACGAAGACAATAAATCACGGATTGTTAAAATTTTTAATGTGTACCGATTACTATTTGTTTTATTATATATAATAATACTAAATAATGATAATAATATTTATTTATAGGGGTAAAAATTAAAAATTCAAATCAGTATTATAAAAAAGTTTTTTCATCCCCTAAAAATCAATTTTAAATTATAAAAAAATCTTCATACGGGTATTAACTCGGTGAAACGGGTTTTTTTGACCAAAATACTAGTTTTGACAAAAAATAGTCTGAAACTTATTTTTTTATCCTGGTCGATATGGTGGGACCCGTATTAACCCAGTGGACTCGGTTTTGACCAAAAATGACAGTTTTGACCCGAAATAGCCCGAAACTCATTTTTCATCCCGGTCAACATGGTGGGACCCGTATTCATCCGGTGGACTTGGTTTTGACCGAAAATGACGGTTTTCACCCAAAACAGCCCGAAACTCATTTTTCATCCCGGTCGACATGGTGGGACCCGTATTGACCCGGTGGACTCGGTTTTGACCCGAAACAGCCCGAAGCTCATTTTTCATCGCAGTCGACATGGTGGGACCCGTATTGACCCGATGGACTCGGTTTTGACAGAAAATGACGGTTTTGACCCGAAACTCATTTTTCATCCCGGTCGACATCGTTTAACCCGTATTGACTTGGTGGACTCGGTTTTGACAGAAAATGATGGTTGACTCGAGAAAATATATTTTAAACTTTTTTTTCTCTTTTTTTTATTATATTTTTTGTCATGAATAATAAGATAAAATAACATTCAAAATTTTTTAGTGAATCCAAAATTGGGTTACAACAATCAATATAACTTAAATCATTTTTTTTATCGGGCACATTTCATGTTATTTTTATACTCAATCTTTAACCCATCAGTTATGATATTATCAATAAACTCGTCACTGCTATTATTTTAATTATTTATGCTATTATTATCAACTCAATCATTATTAAAATAAAAATCATAAAGATATTCATGAAACTTATGCTGATCAAAAAGATATTTTCTTTACTCATGTATTTGAAATAAGGTCTCAAAACTAGCCATATCTTGTTCCTTTATCATTACCTGATGATACCATGACCTCAAATTTATTTTTGAAAATATACATGCCTCTTTTAATTGATCAATTGATTAATATTTAAAAGTGTATTTTTATCAAGATTTTATATTCTTATTTTACACTTGAAGTATCAATAGCTTTTTAGCTAAAACATGTTTTATAATGACATATCTAATAATATGAAATATCTTTAATTTATAGTAAATATTTATCTTAAATACAGGTCTATAATATAAATTAAATGATTAATTTATGAATTCAATTACTGGAATTGAAAAGATAAAGATAGCGCTAAATTTAGAAAAGAGTTGTTGGTTTAGTTTAAACTATAACACTATTCTATTATCAGGTAATATTTGGAGCTGTAGAATTTTGATTTGGGTTTGCTTTATATGAATGAAAAGCTAAGACCTACCTAAAATTTTTATGAGGAGCCTAAGATTCAAAAAGACCATTTTCAAGTTCAAATTATAGCAACAACAGAGAAATCAAAATTTATCTTGCAACCTAGATATTATTCAGTGTTCAACACATATCTTGAGTTCTAGAAGTCTAAATGACCTCATTATTTTTTTGTTGGAAAGCTGAGACAATTTCCTAGAACTTTCATAATGACAGTTTGTTCAAATTCTGATGTTAACAATAACGATTTCTTTAGACAAGAAGATAAATATTGTGACCAAATCAAGATGTGGTCACCCACTCAAGAATTAGTCAACAAATCAATAGTTTTTAACCTATAAAAGGAGGCATTTGCTATAAATTTATGTATCTTAGTTTTTAGATTAAGATCATGTTGTTGCTCTTTTTTTTTATACTTTTGTAATGCTTAAGATTTGCTTTCATTAATCTCTTACTTATGCCTTTCATTTCCTTTCCTTTACTTAGTTCACTTATGTCTTATTTACATTTTTATCTTGTTTATTTATGTTTCTCTTCTTCATTATATTTAGTTAAGTTTATTATGTTAAGGTGAAAAGATTATACTAATGGTGTAAGAATAAGTATAATATAAACTTAATATGGACTTCAATGCTTATATCCTAAACAACTTGATATTAACATGTTTTATTATTTTTATCTTATTAATTTTTAATACCTTACTTGTTAAATAGTTAATCTAGATTTATGTTGTATAATACTTGGCACAACAAATACTTGGCACTTTCATAGCCTAATTGTGTGGTAAAACCTACACCTATGCTATGAAAGGAATTTAATTTGTTGTTGACATAAGTTATAATCATGAATACCTGACAACATTTATAAGTATTAACATTATTCAAATAAGATAACTAATATAATCATGTTAACCATTTATAGTTCAATTAGAACCTCCTTTGTGTATGGTTTAAAGTTTAGTAATAAAAAGATTTTATATTATACTTGTTTGGAATACCATTTATGAATCCTTTAATTTTTACATTTTTTTTTATCAATGTTTAATCCCCATATTAATCTTATATCTCAAAGTCCTCTTTAACTTATTATTGTTGTTGTTATTGTTATTATTATTATTATAGTTAACTTTTCTATGATTCGACCCCGATTTTACCGGGTTATTTATTACTTCGACACTCCTATATTTGGGAGAATATATCAATCTTTTGATTGCGTTACCGGATCAACCTGGAAAGATTAAAAAAATAAAAATTTTAATATTTTATATGAAAAAATAAAAAAAAATCCATGTGAATATATGCTATATATGTTATAAATAATAAAGTTTGAAAGATTATTTTAAAAGATTTTTTATCTCACATTAAAAAGATACCATGTTAGTATGTTATCCTTTTAAATTAAATTATTTAAACTAAAAAGATTTTTTTTTTCACATTTAAAAAACATAACTTGTTTATTATAAATATAGAGTATATATATTAAAAGTCATCAAATCACATATTGAAAAAATAATTTTTTTTCTTGTGAACATAGAGTATCTATATATTAAAGAATTTCAAATCTCACATTGAAAAAATAAAAAATTATTCTAGTATTTATATAGTAAACTTTAAAAAATATTAATAATAATTTAAAAAATAAAAAAAATCTCTAGTTAAAAAAGAAAACTCATTTAAAAAAAATGAATCACATCATAGTTTTACTAAATTATCAAAATTATTAATCAGGTTTTTACTTATCCTAATTTATTATCTCACTCAAACCAGTTCAACAATTAAGTTTCAAATCAACATACCAAACTAAACTAATTTAAATTTAAAAACTACAAAAATTTATGCATTATTCCAATAACCTCAACCCAAATAATGAAATAACAACTCCTACGTCCTATGTCCTGCTACATCATACATGCACGTGCCACAAAGCTCAGTACAATCATTTTCGTAGAGAGGCCTGGAATACTGTATATATCTTATAGAAGGAGAGCAAACAAAACGACAAGAAAAGAGGCTTATGAGAGCATGAGGTCCTAGATGACGTAATTTGCTAGAATGTTCAACATGACGTGTAATAAATAAGAGGACAACCCACCGCACAAAAACCCCTCCTGCCTTTACTTACAACAATTACTAGCGTCTCCACTCTGTCAGACCTCAGCCTTTGGAGTCCAAGAAGCGTAGCAATACTCCAAGCATCTTCTTTTTCACTTCAAGAATGGCTGGTGATCAAGTAACCCTGTTGGATTTGTGGGCAAGTCCATTTGGTATGAGAGTGAGAATAGCATTGGCTGAAAAGGGTGTAAAGTATGAGTACAGTGAACAAGATTTGTGGAACAAAGGTGCTTTACTTCTTCAAATGAATCCTGTTCACAAGAAAATCCCAGTTCTTGTCCATGATGGGAAACCTGTTTGTGAGTCACTTATCATTGTTCAGTATATTGATGAGGTGTGGAAGGATAAGGCCCCTTTGTTGCCTTCTGATCCCTACGAGAGAGCTCAATCTAGGTTCTGGGCAGATTTTGTTGATAAGAAGGTAAATTATTATTTTTTAAATAAATATAAAGGGTTCATCTTTTGTGTTTTCTATTATTGTTTGGTTTTGAGCCATGACGTGATTAAACCCGCATTACAATTTGATTAGTTTGAATTTTACATCGCCAGTGCAATTATCCTGAAGAATAATACCAAATTACGGAAGATATTAGGCATCACAATATGGAATGGTGGAGAAGTCTGATCATTATAACAAATTAACCATTAAGGTTTCTGATCATTTCATTTTTGATGAACTATATTTTCATTCTTGTGAGTTCATGAGAGTTCATGTAGATGTTTCTGTATAAGGATCATCAAATTGATTCGATCCAATTGCTTTACGACGCACCAAGATAACTTTAAAAAATGACATATTTAATGCATTAAAGACAAGATTATGGACTTAGGTGATGATACTTTAATTAATTAATAGTGACAATATTGAGGTTTTCCAAGAATATATCATTGATAGTGACAAAATGAGGTTTTCCTATAGTTGCTCAGAAAACTAAAAAAAATGTTATCACCATCTTTGTCGCTAAATATTTAGCTGCTTTGAATTTCTAACCCCTCTAACAATGAATGGCTTTGCCTTCCTCATCAATTATTTGTCGCTAAATGTTATCACCTTTGACTTTTGTGATGCCATAGAGTCTATGTGTGGTGAATTTTTTTTAAAAGGAAATTGTTCGTTTCAAGTTTTAGAAAATAATATAGATTAAAAAATATTAGAAAATAATATAGTTCAATATAATCATGTATTTAAATATTAATGTTATATACAATTATTATTGGAAACAATGATTGTTTAGTTAAAAGATAAAATATGTTAATAAAATCTTGGGGTTAATTTAATGTATATATAAATTAATTTGCATGAGATATATATATTTTGATTTTTAACTAAATAACCGTTATTTGTAATAATAATAAAAAAAACACAATTTTTTTAAATTGTTCTATTTCCGTTGGATGTATTTGCCACAACTTTTACCTAATTATGTGTGGTGACCATTATACTAATTTGTTATGCAATGGTGTGATATGAACCCTCAGTTATATGAGATTGGGAAGAAGATATATACAACAGAAGGAGAAGATCAGGAAGCAGCCAAGAAGGATTTGATTGACAGCCTTAAGCTTTTGGAAGGAGAGCTTGGAGACAAGCCTTACTTTGGGGGCGAGACCCTCGGCTACGTTGATGTAGCACTACTTCCTTTCTATTGCTGGTTTTATGCCTATGAAACCATCGGCAACTTCAATATAGAGGCTGATTGTCCAAAGCTGATTGCTTACTGTAAGAGGTGCTTGGAGAAAGAGAGTGTATCCAAGTCTCTTGAAGATCCACAGAAAGTGTATGATTTCGTTGTGATGCTGAGGAAGAAGTTTGGGCTTGAGTAGAGTGCATCCATAGGCAAGGAGGTGCTATTCCGTGTTAATAAGTTGTGCTTATGTTGTGTGTGATTTATGTTTCAAATAAGGCGGGCACTTAGTTGTGGCTGTAATATACATGTTTATGTTCTGTGGGTACTTTATTGTGCCTGACATAGCATGTGGTTTTTTCTCTTTGTAATGTTTGCCTTCAAGTATAAAAAGGCTGGCACCTCTTTGTTCAACACGTCTAGGCCATGCAGTCAATAAGACAACCATGCAAAACCTCGTAAAAATATAGTGGATTTTCTACGGAACTGGGCTCGAGAACCTGGCGTGAAAATTTGATTACAATCTGATAGTCAAATATTTTGTTATCGACTCATTGAATCGCTATTCTGGTTTAGTATATCAAACCTTCTCTTGAATCAAAATCTATCTTATTAATTCATACATTCATTTGTTAAGCGATAAGGAACTCCTTATGGCATATTGCAATCCAATTGCTCAACAACTTCAATTTCCTCGAGCCTGGAGACATCAATCTCCGAGTACTTTACATAGAATGAGAAGGAAACAAAAGGATGAGAAAAAAGGCAAATGAAAGCGTGGGTTCCTGGATTACTTAATCTGCTAGAATGTTCAACATGTCTATGCCATCCAGTCAATAAGACAACTCGGCAAAACCGGCCATGACCTCGGGAGGAAGATACGGACAACAAAAGGAGAATATCAGGAGTCAGCC
The DNA here is from genome assembly GCA_026413675.1 of Populus pruinosa. Taxonomy (NCBI): domain Eukaryota; kingdom Viridiplantae; phylum Streptophyta; class Magnoliopsida; order Malpighiales; family Salicaceae; genus Populus; species Populus pruinosa. Next base: position 53,727,927 of record CM048592.1, read on the forward strand.
AAAGAAGGATTTCATTGACAGCCTCAAGCTGTTGGAAGGAGAGCTTGGAGACAAGCCTTACTTTGGGGGCGAGACCCCCAGCTACGTTGATGTAGCACTACTTCCTTTCTATTGCTGGTTTTATGCCTATGAAACCATCGGCGACTTCAATATAGAGGCTGATTGTCCGAAGCTGATTGCTTACTGCAAGAGGTGCTTGCAGAAAGAGAGTGTATCCAAGTCTCTTCAAGATCCACAGAATGTCTCTGATTTCGTTGTGATGATGAGAAAGAAGCTTGGGCTTGAGTAATGTGCATCCAAAGGCAAGGAGGTGCTATTTCCTGTTGAGAAGTTGTTGTACTTGTGTACTGTGTGAGTTATGTTTCAAATAAGGGTGGCACTTTGTTGTGCCTGTAATGTGTTGATAGTTTGAGAGGGCACTTTGTTATGCCTGACTGAGGATGTGGTTTTTCTCTGTGATGTTTGCCTTCAAGTGAAAAGACGGTCTTCGCTGCCCATTGGTTCTTGATAAATATAGATATTATCATCTTAAAAGCGTGGGAAAATCATTTGAACTTAAAAATCTAAGGTACTGAATAAGATTTCAAAAATTATTTATTCTACTTTTTAATATTTTTTAAGTTTAAAATTTATAAAGATCTACAACTATCTTATATTTTATTTTATTAACTTAATATTTGATAGAATAAATGTAGTTGGATTTAAGTTGATGAGAAATATCTTATTTTAAAATTTTAAACTATTGAATAAGGTATTGTATAATTGGTTATCAATGATTTAATAAAATGGTTATTAATTTATTTAATTAGATGTTTTCATAGACTTTTTGGTTTATATTTTGAATTTTTTATTTGAAAAAACACATCAAAATATTATACATACTTGATTTGTTTATTTTTAAAAAATTACAATCCAAGAGTACAATTTATATAGTACATTTATCAAAAATATTTTGAACTAGAAACTCTATAAAGATACGGTAGATTAAGGGAAATAAATAGTTTTTTTTCAAATTCAATTTGATTGATGGGAAAATATTTTCTATAAGAAAAATCCTTTTTATATTTTGGCAATCTAACCTTCTTTTCTTCCAACCATTTTCACAAGTTATCATCAAAAGATGAAGGGAAAAATGAGCCTAGGCTAAAAAACATTTGCATGATAAGTCAATAGGAGTTTATATATAGACATATGTAAGCTCAACATAATGTATCACTAAAATAAGTTTATGATAATTCATTAGAATTTGATCAATATATCATTTTTTTGAAAAAAATTTAGGATCCTAATATAGACTTTGATATTTATGAAGTGTAAAATTACATAATAAATTACACCCTCAAGTATTAAAGATACAATGTATAGATAAATATGATACTAAAGTTCAGATTTTAGAACGATTAGGATTTAATATGAAAAGGTAGAGATCCACTCATGAAAAGAGATCCGTTTTGAACTTTAGAAAAGACTAATGAATAGAAACCCGACTTAGAAAAAACAATCAAATAATAATACAACTTATCATAGGTTGGGTGTACTGAGAATGTTGTATCTTCCCCTTACATAATTAGTCCCTTACTCAGACTCACGCAAACCATAGATTTCTAGTGACCATAATACTAGGTGACGACTCTTAAACATTAATCATAATTTTATGGTTAAATTCAAAACCCTTTCCAACACACAACACCCCTCATCAGGAGGTAAGACAAGAGCCTCCACCGTAACGAGATGACGTTGCCCTGCGACAGTTAACATAAGTTATAATCATAAATACTTGACAATATTTATAAGTATTAGCATTATTTGAACAAGATAACTAACTAATATAATCATGTTAATAATTTATAATCCGATTAAAACTTTTTTTGTGTGTGGTTTCCAATTTAGTAATAAAAAGAGTTTATACTATACTTATTTGAAATACCATTAGTGGATCCTCTAACCTTGAAATTTGTTGTTGTCATTGTTTAATTCTCACATTGATCTTCCATCTTAAAATTATCATTGTTTATTACTATTATTATTATTGGTATTGTTGTTGTTATTTTTATTTGTAATTTATACTATTAACCTCCTTGTAGTTCAACCCCGGTCTTACTGAGTTATTTATTACTTCGACACTCCTACACTTGGGAGAAGACATTAATCTTTTAGTTTTGTCATGCTTAATTCTTATAAAAAAATTGCAATTTTATTAATGAAAAAGGAGAAAAATACTTTTAGCATGGTTTTAGAAAAATTGCATCTTTTGAAATTTACACCAAGTTTGTAAAAATCCTTAAGAATTTGATCAATATTTCAATAACTCTAAATTTTTAATTCATGAAAATTAATGGTCATCATGCTAGTATAAATATTGAACCTATAAGTAAGCTAGTATTTAAATACTAGGAGTTGACTAGAAAATTTTCAAGATTATTTTAGATATTCATGAATTTTAATTGTGGAGAAGGACTTTACTTACTAGGATAGATGATCTTTGTTAAGGCACCTTCATAGATTCTTGCTATAAGAATTTATTTGGGCATATAAGCCTATAATAAATTTAAAATGCCAGATTTATTTATGTGAGTAAATCTTTATTCAGAGTCATAAACAGATATTGATTAGGAACCCTTCGAAATCTTTAAACCAATCTAAACCACATAATACAACTTCCTTCAAGTAAAATATGCTAGATGTACTAATATTTTTTGTAACCACAATCAATCTCTTATTCTTAAAATTTATATTAAAATTAACATAGTTATCATACCTGACTTGGGGTTGACATGGGCAAGAAGCTAGGTCTCGGGTTACACGAGTTGACCAGAGTTAACACGGAAAAATTCAAAAAATATTTGAAATTTTAATATTTCATATGAAAAAATTAATAAACAATCTATATGAATTTAAGCTATATATGTTATAAATAATAAAATTTGAAAAATTATTTCAAAATGTTTTTTATTTAACATTGAAAAGATACTATGTTAGTATGTTATTATTTTAAATTAAAGTATTTAAATTAATTTTTTTCATATAAAAAAACATAAATTTTTTCTTGTAAACATAGAGTATATATATTAAAGGGTTTTAAATTCCATATTGAAAAAATAATTTTTTTTTGTAAATATAAAATGTGTGTGTGTTTATATATATATATATATATATATTAAAGGGTTTTAAGTTTCAAAAAATAAAATATTCTTCTATTATTTATATAGTGAACTTTTAAAAAAATTAATAACTAATAAAAATAAAAATAAAAATAGGATCTCTAACTAAAAAAAAATATAATTTTAAAAAAATTCTCTTTAAGATTTAATTTTATCATCAAAGTAACGAGTCAATCAAATTTTATTGAATTTTTATTCATTTAAATTTTTTATTTTACCTAAATCAGTCTAGCAATCAACAGTTGAGTAAACTTACTAGACAAATCTAAGTTAAATAACTATAAAAATTAGTACATTCAAATCTTTTAATAACCAGAAACCAAATAATTAAATAACAACTCCTCGATCCTATATCCTGCTGCATCACATGCGTGCATGTGCCACAGAGATCAACACTATCATTGTAGAAGGAGAAGGAAACAAAACGACAAGGAAAGAGGCTTATGAGAGCATGAGGTCCTTGACGTAATTTGCTAGAATGTTCAACATGCAATAAATAAGACGACTAGGAAACCCACCACACTAACTCCACTAACTCCCTTCAGCCTTTTCTTACAACAAATACTGGCGTTTCCACTCTGACAGACCTCAACCTTTGGAGTCCAAGAAGCGTAGCGATACTTCAAACATCTTTTTTTTCACTTCAAGAATGGCCGGTGATCAAGTAACCCTGTTGGATTTCTGGTCAAGTCCATTTGGCATGAGAGTGAGAATAGCATTGGCTGAAAAGGCTGTAGAGTATGAGTACAGTGAACAGGATTTGTGGAACAAAGGTGCTTTATTTCTTCAAATGAATCCTGTTCATAAGAAAATCCCAGTTCTTGTCCATGATGGGAAACCACTTTGTGAGTCACTTATCATTGTTCAGTATATTGATGAGGTGTGGAAGGATAAGGCTCCTTTGTTATCTTCTGTTCCCTGCGAGAGAGCTCAATCTAGGTTCTGGGCAGATTTTGTTGATAAGAAGGTAAATTATTATTTTTTAAATAAATATAAAGGGTTCATCTTGTGTTTTCTATTATAGTTTGGTTTTGAGCCATGACCTGATTAAACCCACATTGCAATTTGATTAGTTTGAACAATAATATCAAACTACGGAAGAAATTAGGCATCACGACATGGAATGGTGGAGAAGTCTGATAATTATAACAAATTAACCATTAAGGTTTCTGATCATTTCATTTTTGATGAACTATATTTTCATTCTTGTGAGTTCACGAGAGTTCAAGTAGAGTTTGGCAGGATGTTTCTGTATAAGGATCCAATTGCTTTAACACGCCCCAATAAAACTTAAAGAAATAACATATTTAATGCATTAAAGAAAAAGATACTTTAATTAATTGATAGTGACAACATTGAGATTTTTCAAGAATATATCATTGATATTGACAAAATGAGGTTTTCCTATTGGTGCGCAGAAAACAAAAAAAAAAAATTGTTATCACAAATATTTAGCTGCTTTGGATTTCTAACCACTCTTTAGGCAGAAATGGAGTACTCTGATTCCAAAAAGTCTATGCGTGGTGAATTTTTTTTAGAAGGAAATTATTTGTATAAGTTTTAGAAAATAATATAGAATAAACAAATATTTAAAAAATAATATAGTTAAATATAACCATGTTTTAAAATATTAATTTTCTATACATTATTATTTATTTTTTTGTATTTATAAATTAATTTGCTTGAGATATATATTTTGATTTTTAACTAAATAACTGTTATTTCTAATAATAACAATAAAAAACACAGTTTTTTAAAACTGTTCTATTTCCATGGGATGTATTTGCCAAAACTTTTACCTACTTAAGTGCGGTGACCATTATACTAATTTGTTATGCAATGGTGTGATATGAGCCTTCAGTTATATGAGCTTGGGAAGAAGATATGTACAACAAAAGGAGAAGATCAGGAGGCAGCCAAGAAGGATTTCATTGACAGCCTCAAGCTTTTGGAAGGAGAGCTTGGAGACAAGCCTTACTTTGGGGGCGAGACCCTCGGCTACGTTGATGTAGCACTACTTCCTTTCTATTGCTGGTTTTATGCCTATGAAACCATCGGCAACTTCAATATAGAGGCTGATTGTCCAAAGCTGATTGCTTACTGTAAGAGGTGCTTGGAGAAAGAGAGCGTATCCAAGTCCCTTAAAGATCCACAGAAAGTGTATGATTTCGTTGTGATGCTGAGGAAGAAGTTTGGGCTTGACTAGTGTTCATCCATAGGCAAGGAGCTGCTATGTTGTGTTAATAAGTTGTACTTATGTTGTGCGTGCTTTATGTTTCAAATAAGGCGGGCACTTAGTTGTGCCTGTAATATGTTTATATTCTGAGGTAATTTATTGTGCCTGACATGGGATGTGGTATTTCTCTTTGTAATGTTTTCCTTCAAGTATAAATAGGCTGGCACCTCTTTGTTCAACACGTCTATGCCATCCAGTCAATGGGACAACTCTGCAAAACCGGCCATACTCACATCATCCCTTTCTTACTAAAACTACTCGCATTTCCACAATGACAACCCACAGCCTTTTTAGTCCAAGAAAACAAAGAAGCGTTACTTTACTTCAAGAATCATCTTTTTCACTTCAAGAATGACTGGTGATCAAGTAACCCTGTTGAATTTCTGGTCAAGTCCATTTGGCATGAGAGTGAGAATAGCATTGGCTGAAAAGGGTTCTGGGCAGATTTTATTGACAAAAAGGTACGTTAATTTTTTTGGGTAAATAAAGGGTATATCTTTTTGGTTTTTGATTTTGTTTTGATTTGAGGTATGACTTGATTAAACCCACATTGCTATTTGATCAGTTTCTTAGAATTAGAATTTTACATCATCAGTACAATTTAGCCCTAAGACTAATATCAAGTAAAATAATTGTGTGATATGTATCTGCAGATATATGACCTCGGGAGGAAGATATGGACAACGAAAGGAGAAGATCAGGAGTCAGACAAGAAGGATTTCATTGATAGCTTCAAGCTGTTGGAAGGAGAGCTTGGAGACAAGTCTTACTATGGGGGCGAGACCCTCGGCTACGTTGATGTTGCGCTGCTTCCTTTCCATTGCTGGTTTTATGCCTATGAAACAATCGGCAACTTCAATATAGAGGCTGCTTGTCCGAAGCTGATTGCTTACTGCAAGAGGTGCTTGCAGAAAGAGAGTGTATCCAAGTCTTTTGAAGATCCACATAAAGTCTCTGTTTTCGTTGTGATTATGAGAAAGACGATTGGGCTTGAGCAATGTGCAATTTGTTGTGCCTGTAATATGTTTATACTACTAAAAAATATAGTCATTAGCAACGCACTACTCCGTTGCGAATAATACTAAAATCTGTTGTTAAAATAATTTAATAACGGGATTAGTAACAGCAAACATTAGAGATAGATTTATCATTGATGATTTTTTAGTGACATATTTATCTATTATTGATTTCACAGTAACAAAATTTTTGTTATTTGTAATTAACAATGGATAATCCAATGCTAAAAATCAGCGATGGATTTTCTATTATTAATTTTATCCGTTGCTATTTTTGTGAATCAACAATGAATTACCTTTTGCTAATTGATGAATTATTTACAATCAATAACGGAAAATTTGTTATGGAATATATTATTTTTAATAAATTAATTTTTATTTATTAATTAAAATAGCTTTTAATTTATTTAATTAATTAGTTATGGATATTTTAAAAGTTGTAGGATATTTTAAAAGTTGTAGAATATATATAATCAACATAAATTAATATTAAAAATAATTGCATCACTAATACAAAATGGAATAAAAATAATACTCATATTAAAAAAATTTTAGTTAAACTTGCATTAACAAAATTAAGTCGAAATACAAAAGACAAAAAAATAAAAATAAAAGATACAATCATGGTGGTGGTTGCAAAGATGAATTATGATATTGTGGATCGACACAAGATTGATCAGGATATAGTTATCGAGATATAGGTCAATAAATTGGTTAAGATGTAGGACCTATAGATGTATTATTTGGGGAGCTATAGGCGGCAACATTAATAGGATCAAAGGTGGTGGCATACCTTGGCCAATATTTGATATACCACCATGGTATCCAAGATTATTCACAAGATATTATTTTATGGAATCCATCTGTCATTTCATTTCAAAAATAAAATCATCTTTTTTCTTTATCTCTTTTTTATTTTTTATCTCGTTTTGTAATGCTTGATACGATGAACTGAGATATGATGACTCCATTGAGTAGGAATGTGATGAAGAGCTTGAACTAACTATAGATTTTGGTATACCAGGTACACCATATACCCTACCTTTTGAAACTCCTCCTGAAGTTACACACGAAGCTACTCCATCAAATGAAGGATGATTTTTCCGGTTAGTTTCATACATTGAAATCATCTCCATTTTATAATTTTCCTAAAAATAAAATACATGCAACAATAAATTCATTTGAATGTTAAATAATTCTTAAGTTATATTAAGAAATAATCAAATAAAAATACATACAACCACTTTTTTAAACTTGTTGTCAACGAAACTACCAGATTACTTAGTACTTTGATGCAAAGCTGAAAAGATATCATCCCATAGAGGTTCTTTTCCATCAGCTTCCTCTTGCTTTCAAGATTAATAAATATTATAAAAGATAAATATACAAATTTTAATTCATTATCTTAAACATAAAAAAAATACTACCATGTTAGCTTGATATGATGCAAATGACACTGTTCCTCCAAAATGAGTGCTTATTTTGCTATCTGTTTTGGTTAATCGATTTCTCCTAGCAGATTCAGACCTCCTTTGAAATTCAAGGGTGGACCAAACATCTTAAATCATTTGATTCCAATCATCATTGTTTATCCAAGCAGGACCTTTATCAAGAAATTTATAATATTTGTAGTGTTTTCTTTTGACATGGCTTTCTTGCGAGCTCGTGTTAATTGTTGATTCAAAGCTATCCTAGCCTTATCTTCATAAATATTACGAACAATCGACTCATCTTCCTCAAGAAATGAATATTTTTTCTACTAAATAATATATATACAAAGTAAAAAGAGTGTACAAAATTTCAAAGTATATAAATAACTAATCATATTGTGTTATCTTGTTTAGAATTTGCAAGATAATGTAATAACTAAAGAAATTTTGCTATTGTTTCTTGTGTAGATAATAAGTGCCTTTAGGTTTTTAAACCCGACCACTCGTATCTTGTTGTAAATGTAAATTTGGCTTCTTACAATACAATTGAATATCCAACCTAGCCTTTAAATTGTCCTTGCTTCTATTAGGACAATTCATTACTGTATAAAAAATATTGTTAAAGATATTTTTCTCAATATGCATGACATCAAAATTATGATGAATCAAATTTGTATGCCAATATGGAAGCTCCTAGAAAATACTCTTCTTCACCCAATTGTGTTTAACACCAAAGCAAAGAACTTTATTATTATATGATGAACCTCCATTATGTCCCTCAGTATACTTAGACATTTGTTTAACATTTCCAAACCAGATAGACGAGGTAAAGGAGAGAGCCTTTCAATTAATCCTTTCAAAAATTTATCAGATTGACATCTATATGGGTGGGTCATGGGTAGGAATCGTCGATGACAATAAAAAAATATAGTTTTCCCTCCATTTTTTAATCTAAAAGTCTTGCTATACTCCATACAATCAGGACAAGATAGATTTCCATGAGTACTCCATCCTGATAACATGCCACATACTGGAAAGTTATTAATGGTCCACATCAAAGATGCCTTTAATTGAAAATTTTCCTTTCTGTATACATCATATATGTTAACACCAACAGACTAACACGACTAAAAGATTGATATCTTCTCCCAAGTGCAGAAGTGATGAAGTAATAAATAACCCGGCAAGACCGGGGTCAAACCACATGAAGGTTAATTGTATAAATTATAGATGACAATAACAACAACAATAATAATGACACGACTAAAAGGTTGATGTCTTCTCCCAAGTGCAAGAGTGTCGAAGTAATAAATAACCCGGCAAGACCGGGGTCGAACCACAGGGAGGTTAATTGTACAAATTATAAACAACAATTATAAAACAACAAAAACAACAACAACAACAACAACAATAGTAATAATAATAATAATAATAATAAAGAAAGAGAAGAAGAAGAAGATGATGATGATGAGAACTTGGAGATCAAATATTAATGTAAGGATTAAGCAATAATAATAACAAATGTCAAGGTTAGAGGTTCCACTAATGGTATATCAAACAAGTATAGTATAAACTCTTATTATTGAATTGGAAACCACACACAAAGGAGGTTCCAATCAGATTATATATTGTTAACATGATTACATTAGTCATCTTATTCAATTAATGCTAATACTTGTAAATCTCGTCAAGCATTCATGATTATAACTTATGTTAACAACAAATCAAGTTCCTTTCATAGCTCAGGTGTCGGTTATACCATACAGTATGAGCTATGAGAGTGCCAAGCATTTGTTGTACCAAGTGTTATACAACATAAATCAAGATTAATCATTTAACAAGCAAAGTATTAAAGAGTGAACAAGATAACAAATATAAAACATGTTAGTATCAAACATTAAAGTCCATATTAAGTTTACATTATACTTATTCTTACACCATTAGTGTAACCTTTTCACCTTGACATAACTAACTTAGCTAGACATAATGAAAGAAAGCAAAATAGATAAACAAAATAAGAACATAAAAGTTAACTAAGTAAAGGAAAGGAAATGAAAGGCATAAACTTAATATTAATGAAAGCAAAGCATAAACATTACAAAAACTACAAAGAGAGAAAGGAAGAGCATGATCTTGATCTGGAAACCAAGATGCCTAAATGCATGGCAAATGCCTCCTTTTATAGGCCAAAATTGGGAACTATTGATTTGATGACTAATTGATAAGTGGGTGGCCAACTTTTGACTTGGTGACAATCCTTATCTTCTCTTGTCTGCCCAAAACGTCATTGCTAACGTCAAAATTGGAGCCAGGTCCAAACATGAAAGTTGTAGGCAATTGTCTCCGCTTTCTTGTGTAAAAAATTCAGCTCATTTGGACTTCTAGAACTCCAGATATGGCCAAAATACCGAACAGTGCTCGGGCTGGAAGACAGATTCGGGCTTCTTTGTTGTTGCTACAATTTGGACTTGATAATGGCCTTTTTAGATCTTGGGCTCCATATAAACGTTATAGGCCTATGTCTTACCTTTCCATCCATATAAATTGGACCTAAATCTGAGATCTGTAGCTCCAGATATGACCCAATTACCGAACAATGTTCCGGTTTGGATTGCACCGACATCTCTTTTCTAAGTTTGGCCATCTCTTTATCCTTGCAATTTAAGTTCTTCAAGTCATCAATCAATCCTTTCATTTATGTGATAGGCCTGCATTAAAAATAGACATTTACCACAAATTAAAGGTATCTTATATTATTAGATACATTATTATAAAACATATTTTAGTTAAGGAGTTATTGATACTTCAAGTGCAAAATGATGATATAAAACCATGATAAAAATGCACTTTTAAGTACTAATCAAATAATAACAATAATAATAGTGGTAGTAGTAGTAGTAGTAGTAATACTAATAATAATAGTAGTAATACTAATAATAATAATAATACTACTAGTAGTAGTAGTAGTAGTAGTAGTAGTAGTAGTAGTAGTAGTAGTAGTAACAATAACAATAATAAAGAAAAAGAAGAAAAAGAAGAAGAAAAAGAAGAAGAAAAGTTGATGAGAACTTTGAGATAGAAAATTAACATAAGGATTAAACAATGATAACAAAAAATATCAAGGTTAGAGGATCCACTAATGGTATGTCAAACAAGTATAATATAAACTCTTATTATTCAATTGGAAACCACACATAAAGGAGGTTCCAATCAGATTATAAATTGTTAACATGATTACATTAGTCATCTTATTTAATTAATGCTAATACTTGTAAATCTCATCAGGCATTCATGATTATAACTTATGTTAACAACAAATCAAGTTCCTTTTATAGCTTAGGTGTTGGTTATACTATACAGTATAAACATCATGCATCTTTAACCCATGTAACGAGCTTTCAGCTAATGACTCCCAGACCAGTTGGTCTTAGGGCATTAGGTGTTAAGACACCCCTACGAGCTTAGTAACTCGGGTCGCAGATACTGATATGTAGATAGTGCAATGTTTGATTCCCTTAAGCTTTTCTCCTCAACCCATGTAACAAGCGTTGGGCCAATAGCTCCCAAGTCAGTTGACTTTAGGGTATTAGGTGTTAAAACACCCCTTCGGGCTTAATTGCTTAGGTTAGGGAGGCTACGAAATCAAACTTATCTACATTTTTATTATCATCATTTTTTATTTTTTTTTCTTTTTTTTTTCTTTTTTTTTTCTTTTTTTTTTCATGTTTTTTTTTTTAAATTATATACAATCCCTTTCCCTTAGTTGTTACCTTTAACAAAAGAACATAAATAATGTAATAATCCAATATGCAACCCACAATCATATGTTAAAGTGTGTGTGTGTAAATTAAGGTTTAAAAAATACATGTTAAATAAGTATATGAGCAGAATTAAGTGGTAACAATACGAGAGTTTGTAAACCTGAATATTTCAGGAAGTATTATAATAGACCTTGTTAAGAATGGTTACTAAGATGCGTCTCAAGAGTCACTTTAACAAAAGAACTCCTTTACTCTGCCATCCTAGTAACAAAAATTATGCACATGCTTTATGAAATGAAAAACAATTTTTTTTTTTTTCAACTACTACCCTCTCCCCCCAACCAAAACGAGACATTGTCCTCAATGTTCTAAGGTAGAAAGATAGAGTATAGAAGATATCACCTGAAGTAACGAACAGTGACAAAACCTGAAACACACTAAAACAAAAATAAGAAATAACAAAACACAATAATAAAACCAAAAGACATAAACATTCACAAATGAAGGCTCAAATCCAATCTAAGCTTTTTACGGCTTCCCGTAGATGACCAATTTATGCGACTCATGGAAGGATCAATCACAGGAATGAAAGATTGTAGTTGGTCAATCAATTGTTCAGCAGTAGTAGCAGAGATTATGATTTGTCGTGCAGAAGATGTCAGAAATTCCTGTTCCACAGCATGATCAAGAAAAGACAACAACTTATCATAATAACCATTAACATTTAACAAACCTATGGGTTTATGGTGAATGTGCAATTGAGCCCAAGAGGAAATATGAAAGATCTCTTCCAATGTGCCTAGACCACCTGGTAAAGCAATGAAGGCATCAGCATGGTTAAACATTGCATTCATTCGAGCCGACATTGTGGAGACCTGAAGTTCCTCTCCAATTGTTTTTCCAATGATGTCCCCTTGTGCCAAAGCTTCAGGAACAACCCCCAAAACTTGACTACCTCCTAAAAATGCAGCTATTGACACACCTCCCATTAACCCAAGACTGCCTCCCCCATACACTAAATGAATCTTTCTCTCAGCTAGCACCTGACCAAGATGATTTGCTGATTCTAAAAACTCCTTTTCTTTCCCAGGACTAGATCCACCGAAAACACAAATATTTCTTATTTGATGACCTGAGGAACTTGCCATTTCTACACACTTCTGTATTTGTTGAATGTATGGGTTGAGTAGAAATGAAAGGAAGGAAGAGAGGGTTTTATAGATGAGAAATGAGAAAGGCAATCATAACACCTATATGTAGGCCAGCTGGAGTCTCACACTCTCTCTCTCTCTCTCTCTTTATTTATTTATTTATTTACTTTTGAAAAAAACATGTGTATGTACAGGTAGTTGTGATTGTGGCTCACATCTTCCCTTGGTTTTACGTCCAAGAACGGCTTAAACGCCCTCTATGGGTCGGGGATCGGCTTCCCATCCAGTTTTCTTAAAAACTAGCAAACAGGGTCTTTTTTAGTCAGATTCCCAAGACTATGTCGATCATGTTCTTTATGAAATAGTGGCCATAAATCATGAATTGCACGATGCACATCTCCACTAGGATGCGTCTCAAGAGTCAATAGAAGATTATCTAAAGACTCCTTACTCAGGCCATCCTTAATGAATTGTATTTTATCTTCACGGTTTATAGATACCATTCCTAAAGAACGACATTGTGTATTACAAGTCCATCTAGCACATCGATGACAGACATCCAGTCGTTTTGCACGACGCTTCTTTGCAAAAGTGCTTTTACCTGTTCCAGGCATGTGTGAAATGAAGGAGTTAGAGGACTCACCTAATAATCGGACCTTTGCTTCAATCAACCAACGAATATCTTCAGGAATTCCATGATTCATTAATAATCTCAATCTTGCACATCTAGCACGGTAAATTTTTGTAATCGCATTCTGAGGCAGAGCGGGAAAATTCTTTTTCAATTTTTCAAGATTAGTGTCCATTTTCAAATAAGAATTGGAAGAGAGATTCAAAGAATTGCACAGATATATACACAGATATCAGTAATTGTGGGAAACTGAAAGAACCGACTTAAGTCACGGAGTACCGTTATCCGCCATTTGACCGGGGTGAAGAAACTTGCAAAAATCACTCAAAAAGAAAAAAAAATAAAATAAAATAAAATCAATATTTATATAAGAAATAAAAATAAAGTAAAATAAAATAAAATAAAATCAATCTTTATATACAGGATCACCCAATTCAATAGAGTTATGTTCAACTGAAAAATTGTCAAAGTAAACTTTCAGACGATGTCCATTTACCTTGAAAACATTGCCATTCTTTGGATTCTCGATGTCATAGGCCCCATATGGATACACATGTTTCACAATAAAAGGACCACTCCATCTTGATCTTAATTTTCCAGGAAATAAATGCAGTCGAGAATTATAAAGCAAGACTTTTTGACCAACATTGAAGGTTTTTCTATGTATTTTCTTGTCATGAAATTCTTTTATTCTTGCTTTATGAATTCTTGAATTTTCATATGCATCATTTCTTATTTCCTCAAGCTCATTTATTTGTAATTTTCGCAGTTGACTAGCATCATCCAGATTTGAATTGAAAGCTTTAATAGCCCAATAAGCTTTATGTTCAAGTTCCACAGGCAAGTGACAAGGTTTTCCATAGACTAGTCTATAAGGTGACATACCTAATGATGTTTTATAAGCAGTTCGATAAGCCCAAAGTGCATCATTAAGTCTTAAAGACCAGTCTTTCCTATTAGGGTTCACTGTTTTCTCCAAAATATGTTTGATCTCCCTATTAGCAAGCTCTACTTGTCCACTTGTTTGAGGGTGATAAGGGGTGGCAACTTTGTGTGTGATTCCATATTTCTTCATTAAAGACTCAAATGGCTTGTTGCAGAAATGTGTTCCACCATCACTTATTATGGCTCGAGGGACTCCAAATCGACTCAAAATATTTTCTTTCAAAAACTTTATCACTGTTTTGTGATCATTGTTTCGACTTGGAATTGCCTCTATCCATTTTGAAACATAATCTACTGCGACTAATATGTATAAGAAACCAAATGATGGAGGGAATGGGCCCATGAAATCTATACCCCAACAGTCAAAGATCTCAATGACAATAATAGGGTTTAAAGGCATCATGTGACGTTTTGAAATAGATCCCAACTTTTGACAATTTTCACAAGACTTGCAGAATGCATGTGAGTCTTTGAACATGGTGGGCCAGTAAAATCCACTTTGTAAGATTTTTGCAGTTGTCTTTCTTGATGAGAAATGGCCCCCACATGCCTCAGAATGACAAAATTTAATGACACTACTTACCTCATTGTCAGGAATGCATCTTCGAAATATTTGATCAGGACAATATTTGAATAAATAAGGATCATCCCAATAAAAGTTCTTCACTTCGTTCAAAAACTTTCTTTTATCTTGGGTATTCCAATGAGCTGGCAATTGTCCTGAAACAAGAAAATTGACAATATTAGCAAACCAAGGCATTGTAGAGACAGAAAGTAAAGATTCATCAGGAAAGTAGTCATCGATTGGTGTGATGTCAGTTTTTGAATCTATTGTCAATCTTGACAAGTGATCTGCGACAACATTTTCGCTGCCTTTCTTATCTTTGATTGTGATATCAAATTCTTGAAGTAATAAAATCCACCGCACCAATCTAGCCTTGGAATCTTTCTTAGAAAGAAGATATTTCAATGCTGCATGATCACTAAAAACAACAACAGGTGAGCCAACAAGATAAGATCTGAATTTTTCACATGCAAATACTACTGCAAGTAATTCTTTTTCAGTGGTGGTATAATTCATTTGAGCACTATTTAAAGTTTTACTTGCATAGTAAATTACATAAGGTTTCTTATCTTTTCTTTGTCCCAAAACAGCACCTACGACATAATCACTAGCATCACACATTATTTCAAAAGGTAATGACCAATCGGGAGGTTGAATGATAGGAGCACAAGTAAGCAAGTTTTTAAGTTTAACAAAGGCTTCTTCACAATGTTCAGTCCATTCAAAAATAGTATCCTTTGTTAGAAGGTTACTTAAAGGCTTAGATATTACACTAAAATCTTTGATGAACCTTCTATAAAAACCAGCATGTCCCAGGAATGATCTAACATCTTTAAGAGATTTTGGTGTTGGCAAGTTTGCAATTAACTCAATTTTAGATTTGTCAACCTCAATTCCTTTTGATGAAACAATGTGACCAAGTACAATGCCGTTTGTTACCATAAAATGACATTTTTCCCAATTCAGCACAAGATTCTTCTCTTCACACCTGGTTAAAACCTTTCCTAAATTAGTCAAACAATCATCAAATGAATCGCCAAAAACAGAAAAATCATCCATGAAAATCTCAAGAAAATGTTCAACCATATCGCTAAATATACTAAGCATGCATCTTTGAAATGTGGCTGGTGCATTACATAATCCAAAAGGCATCCTTCGATATGCAAAAGTACCAAATGGACATGTGAAAGTAGTCTTTTCTTGATCTTCCAATGCAATTTCAATTTGGTTGTAACCCGAATAGCCATCTAGGAAACAATAAAATTCATGACCTGCAACTCTTTCTAGGATTTGATCCATGAAAGGTAAAGGAAAATGATCTTTTCTAGTCATTGAATTGAGTTTCCTATAGTCAATGCACATGCGCCAACCAGTAACAGTTCTAGTGGGAATTAACTCATTGTTCTCATTTGTTATCACAGTGACTCCAGACTTCTTAGGTACAACTTGGGTAGGACTTACCCATTTGCTGTCAGAAATAGGATAAATGATTTCATTATCTAGAAGCTTAATGACTTCATTTTTCACTACTTCTTTCATATTAGGATTTAGCCTTCGTTGCATTTCTCTAGAGGGTTTAGCATTTTCCTCTAAATAAATTCTATGTGTACAAATCAAAGGACTAATTCCTTTTATATCAGCTATGGTCCATCCTAATGCTTTTTTGTGCATTTTCAGAGTTTGTAATAACTTACCTTCTTGATGTGCATTAAGTTTGGAAGAGATTATTACCGGAAAAGTTTCATTTTCTCCCAAAAATGAGTATTTGAGATTGGATGGCAACGGCTTCAAATCAGGTTTTGGTGGTTGAACACTTGAAGGTATGGACTTAATTGGTCGTGGTGGCAATTCCTCAATTTGTGGCCTCCAATTACTTGTCTTTGATTCTTCCTGAAAATAAATCATTTCCAAATCATCAGATTCATCAATCTCAATTTCATTGGAAGTGGTTGGAAATTGATCATGAATTAATTTTTCAGTAAAGTCCACTTCCTGTAAATCATTATCATCTCTAGGTTGCTTGCAAATGTTGAAAATATTCATCTCCAATGTCATGTTTCCAAATGATAGCTTCATCAGTCCATTCCTACAATTAATCAATGCATTAGAAGTTGCAAGAAATGGACGTCCTAAAATAACAGGAAATGAATTACATACTTCAACAGGTTGTGTGTCCAAGACAATAAAATCCACAGGATAAATGAATTTATCGACTTGTACTAACACATCTTCAATTATTCCTCTGGGCACTTTTATAGATCTATCGGCAAGTAAAAGAGTTATAGAAGTTGGTTTTAACTCACCTAGATTGAGACTCTGAAAAACTGAATATGGAAGTAAATTCACACTAGCACCAAGATCAAGTAAGGCTCTTTCAATTTTATGCTCTCCAATAAAGCAGGAAATTGTAGGACAACCAGGGTCTTTATATTTCAAAGCATTATTGTTTTGAAGAATGGCACTTACTTGTTCCGCTAGAAAGGCTTTCTTTTTCACATTCAGTTTCCTCTTCACAGTGCATAGATCTTTCAAAAATTTAGCATAGGAAGGAACCTGTTTAATTGCATCCAGCAAAGGTATATTGATCCTTACCTGTTTGAAAATTTCATAAATTTCAGAATTAGGATTGACTTTCCTTTGTTTGGTCATGGCTTGAGGAAATGGAAGTGCTGGCGGTGAATCAGTCGTTTCTTTGCAATTTTCAGATTCATCCCCTTCCTTACCCTCAGAGATTGATTCATCATCTTTCTCATAAGGTTCAAGAGAGGGTTTTTCAATAACCTTACCACTGCGCAGAGTAGTGACTGATTTGACTTGATCAATGTGTTGGCTTCCGGAACTACTTGCATTTGCATTGTATTGCCCTTTGGGATTTTGTTGTGTTTGAGATGGAAACTTACCTTTCTCTTGGAAACTAAGAGCAGATGTTAATTTTGCAAGAGTATCTTTAAAATCTGTCATGTTTTGAGCAAGTTGAGTATTGATTGTCTCTTGCTTTTCAATGAATGCATGCAATGTTTCCTCAAGATTTCTTCTAGGAGGTGGAGCATAAGGAGGTGCATATCCATGAGAATTTTGGAAATTGTGGTGTGCTTGAAACGGTGGTTGTGAAGTTTGTGCATTGTTGTTCTCACTCTTCCAACTGAAACTTGGGTGATTCCTCCAACCAGGGTTGTATGTTTGGGAGTATGGGTTGTGGTTGGCCCTTTGAAAACTGTTTAAAGCATGGGCTTGTTCATGGAGACATTCTTTAAAAGAAGGCAAGGTTGGACAATCGTTGGTTGAGTGTT
Source organism: Populus pruinosa (assembly GCA_026413675.1). Lineage (NCBI taxonomy): Eukaryota > Viridiplantae > Streptophyta > Magnoliopsida > Malpighiales > Salicaceae > Populus > Populus pruinosa. The sequence continues at coordinate 53,746,113 of CM048592.1, forward strand.
CATTTGTTTCACAGATTTGACACACAATGTTTTCAACAGATTTTAATTGACCACTCTTTTTTAATTCTAGTGCCTCGACTTTTCTAGCTAAAGATGCAAACTTGGCTTGAAGGTCATGATCTTCCGTAAGGTTGTACATACCTCCACTAGATGTATGAGGTTGAGTTTTACTCGGTGCCTCATATGTACCCGCGGTGTCCCAATTTTGAGCATTTTCAGCTAACAAGTCTAAGTACTCCATTGCTTCATCAGGGTCTTTATCTTCAAAAGTTCCATTGCACATCAATTCAACCATTTGCCTATCTTTAGGTGTTAACCCTTCATAGAAATGTGAAACCAATCTCCATGTTTCAAAACCATGATGAGGGCAAGTACTAAGCAAGTCTCGATACCTATCCCAACATTTGTAAAATGTTTCTCCTGGTTTTTGAGTGAAAGTGGTGATTTGTCTCTTGAAAGAGTTTGTTCTATGAGATGGGAAAAACTTCTTCAAAAACTGTTGTTGCATTTCATCCCAAGCACGAATGGATCCTGGTCTTAAATTTTGTAGCCATGTTTTAGCTTTATCTTTTAATGAAAAAGGAAAAAGCTTTAATCTGATGGTGTTCATGCTACAATTTAAATTATTATATGTGTTACAGACCTCCTCAAATTCCCTTAAATGCAAGTATGGATTTTCCAATTCCAAACCATGAAAAGAAGGTAAAAGTTGAATAATGCCTGGTTTAAAATTAAAATGAGATGCATCAGGAGGAAAAACTATGCATGATGGTGCACTTGTTCTTGTGGGATTCATGTGGTCTCTAAGTGTTCTAGCACGGTTATTCTCATTATTTTCATTATGAAGTGATTGATTAACTTCTTCGGCCATATTTTCTGAAAATGATGAGGATATCCTACAAAGTCTACCACTTGATGTACGTGACCACACTCTCATGCACGTGTAGGAATAAAATAAAAAAGAAGAAGAAAGCAAAAGAAGGAGGAAGAAAACAAAATAAAAAGAAACAAAAGAAAAGAAACAAAGTTATATACAAGAAAGGTGAAAAGAGAAAATAGAATAAATACTATAATTTATACAAGCACTTACCTCCCCGGCAACGGCGCCAAAAACTTGACACGACTAAAAGGTTGATGTCTTCTCCCAAGTGCAAAAGTGTCGAAGTAATAAATAACCCGGCAAGACCGGGGTCGAACCACAGGGAGGTTAATTGTACAAATTATAAACAACAATTATAAAACAACAAAAACAACAACAACAACAACAACAATAGTAATAATAATAATAATAATAATAATAATAATAATAATAAAGAAAGAGAAGAAGAAGAAGATGATGATGATGAGAACTTGGAGATCAAATATTAATGTAAGGATTAAGCAATAATAATAACAAATGTCAAGGTTAGAGGTTCCACTAATGGTATATCAAACAAGTATAGTATAAACTCTTATTATTGAATTGGAAACCACACACAAAGGAGGTTCCAATCAGATTATATATTGTTAACATGATTACATTAGTCATCTTATTCAATTAATGCTAATACTTGTAAATCTCGTCAAGCATTCATGATTATAACTTATGTTAACAACAAATCAAGTTCCTTTCATAGCTCAGGTGTCGGTTATACCATACAGTATGAGCTATGAGAGTGCCAAGCATTTGTTGTACCAAGTGTTATACAACATAAATCAAGATTAATCATTTAACAAGCAAAGTATTAAAGAGTGAACAAGATAACAAATATAAAACATGTTAGTATCAAACATTAAAGTCCATATTAAGTTTACATTATACTTATTCTTACACCATTAGTGTAACCTTTTCACCTTGACATAACTAACTTAGCTAGACATAATGAAAGAAAGCAAAATAGATAAACAAAATAAGAACATAAAAGTTAACTAAGTAAAGGAAAGGAAATGAAAGGCATAAACTTAATATTAATGAAAGCAAAGCATAAACATTACAAAAACTACAAAGAGAGAAAGGAAGAGCATGATCTTGATCTGGAAACCAAGATGCCTAAATGCATGGCAAATGCCTCCTTTTATAGGCCAAAATTGGGAACTATTGATTTGATGACTAATTGATAAGTGGGTGGCCAACTTTTGACTTGGTGACAATCCTTATCTTCTCTTGTCTGCCCAAAACGTCATTGCTAACGTCAAAATTGGAGCCAGGTCCAAACATGAAAGTTGTAGGCAATTGTCTCAGCTTTCTTGTGTAAAACATTCAGCTCATTTGGACTTCTAGAACTCCAGATATGGCCAAAATACCGAACAGTGCTCGGGCTGGAAGACAGATTCGGGCTTCTTTGTTGTTGCTACAATTTGGACTTGATAATGGCCTTTTTAGATCTTGGGCTCCATATGAAAGTTGTAGGCCTATGTCTTACCTTTCCATCCATATAAATTGGACCTAAATCTGAGATCTGTAGCTCCAGATATGACCCAATTACCGAACAATGTTCCGGTTTGGATTGCACCGACATCTCTTTTCTAAGTTTGGCCATCTCTTTATCCTTGCAATTTAAGTTCTTCAAGTCATCAATCAATCCTTTCATTTATGTGATAGGCCTGCATTAAAAATAGACATTTACCACAAATTAAAGGTATCTTATATTATTAGATACATTATTATAAAACATATTTTAGTTAAGGAGTTATTGATACTTCAAGTGCAAAATGATGATATAAAACCATGATAAAAATGCACTTTTAAGTACTAATCAAATAATAACAATAATAATAGTGGTAGTAGTAGTAGTAGTAGTAATACTAATAATAATAGTAGTAATACTAATAATAATAATACTACTACTACTAGTAGTAGTAGTAGTAGTAGTAGTAGTAGTAGTAGTAGTAGTAGTAGTAGTAACAATAACAATAATAAAGAAAAAGAAGAAAAAGAAGAAGAAAAAGAAGAAGAAAAGTTGATGAGAACTTTGAGATAGAAAATTAACATAAGGATTAAACAATGATAACAAAAAATATCAAGGTTAGAGGATCCACTAATGGTATGTCAAACAAGTATAATATAAACTCTTATTATTCAATTGGAAACCACACATAAAGGAGGTTCCAATCAGATTATAAATTGTTAACATGATTACATTAGTCATCTTATTTAATTAATGCTAATACTTGTAAATCTCATCAGGCATTCATGATTATAACTTATGTTAACAACAAATCAAGTTCCTTTTATAGCTTAGGTGTTGGTTATACTATACAGTATAAGCTATGAAAGTGCCAAGTATTTGTTGTACCAATTGTTATAAAACATAAATCAACATTAGTCATTTAATAAGCAAAGTATTAAAGAGTGAAAAATGTTCAACTGGAGGACAAATTCAGGTTTCTTTGTTGTTGCAACAATTTGGACTTGAAAATAGCCTTTTTAGATCTTGGGCTCCATATGAAAGTTGTAGGCCTATGTCTTACCGTTCCATCCATATAAAGTAGACCTAAATCTGAGATTTATAGCTCCAGATATGACCCAATTACCAAACAGTGTTCCGGTTTGGATTGCACCGACATCTCTTTTCTAAGTTTGGCCATCTCTTTATCCTTTCAATTTCAGTTCTTAAATTCATCAATCAATCCTTTCATTTATGTGATAGGCCTGCATTTAAAATGAACATTTACCATTGACACGATCAAAGAGTTGATGTCTTAACCCAAGTGCAGGAGTGTCAAAGTAAAATAACCCGGCAAGACCGGGGTCGAACCACATGGAGGTGAATTATATAAATTACAAATAAAGAAAAAGATTTGAAGAGAATAATAACAGAAAAGGAGTTGAAGAAAGTTTTGGGATGTGATATTGATGTAAGGATTAAACAATAACAAAACATATATCAAGGTTATAGGATTCACTAATGGTATTTCAAATAAATATAATATAAACTCTTTTTATTACTCAATTAGAAACCACACACAAAGGAGGTTCTAATCGGATGATTTCTCGTTATTAGCTCATTATAAATTACTAACATAATCATATTAATTATCTTATATAAGTAATACCATACTTATAAATATCATCAAGCATTCATGTTGCTAGTTTATGTTAACAACAAATCAAGTTTCTATCATAATAACGATGTCGGTCGAAAACTATGAAGAATCAAGTATTTGATGTACCAAATATTATACAACACAAATTTAAATTAACCATTTAATAAGCAAGGTATTAAGAATTAGTAAGATAAAAAGATAAAACATGTTAATAACAATCTTTCTTGGATATAAACATTTAAAGCTCATGTTGAGTTTATATTATACCTATTCTAACACCATTAGAGAAACCTTTTCACCTTGACATAATTAACTTAGCTAAACATTAAGAAGGAGAAAAACATAAATAAACAATATAAGAACATAAACATAATACAAGCTAACTAAGTATAGGAAATGAAATGAAAGAACATAAACAAGAGATTACTATAGCATGAAAGAAAACTTGAACATTACAAAGATGTAGAGAGAAAGTAAAAAGATAACTTTGATCTGAAAATTAATATGACTAAATACATGGACAATGCCTCCTTTTATAGGCTAAGTTTCAAAACTATTGATTGATTGAAGAATTGGTGGGCATCCATTGATTTGGTGGCTGGTTTTTGACATTAATGGCTGCTGGTTTTTTGATATTGTGGGCTGATTTTTGATATTGTTGGCTGGCCAAAACGTCATTGCTCACATCAGAATTATAGCCAACTGAATTATGGAAGCTGTGGGCAATTGTCTCAGCTTTCCATAAAAAAAAAAACCAGAGCTCATTTGGACTTCTAGAACTCAAGATATGAGCCAAAAACCGAATAGTGCTTGAGCTGCAGGACAGCTTCCGACGTCTTTGTTGTTGCTAAGATTTGAGCTTGAAAACGGCAGAACTGAGTCTTTAAGTCCATATGAAAGTTGTAGGTCTATGTCTTACCTTTCTATCGATATAAAATGGACCTAAATCTGATATCTACAGCTCCAGATATGATCAAATTACTGAACGGTGTTCGAGTTTGGAATGCACCAGCAACACTTTGCTAAGTTGGACCTTCTTTTTATCCTTTCAATTTCAATCCTTAAACTCATCAATCAATCCTTTTATTTATGTGATAGACCTGCATTTAGGATGAACATTTACCATGAATTAAAGGTATATTATATTTTTAGACTTGCTAATATAAAACATGCTTTTGTTAGGGAATTTAATGATACTTTAGGTACAATATGATCACATAAATCCTTAATGAGAATGCACTTTTAAGTACTAATCACACCCCCCAACTAGCTTATTACTAGTCCCTAGTAATCAAATCATTAAAATATAAAACTAATTTGCAAATACCACAAAGTAAGGCATTCATCATTTAACTTCTATTAATCTATCCAGATAAACAAACTGTCATTAAATTTATATATCTGCTTAATACCTCTTAAACAAGATATTAGTAAACCTTCTTTCGGTGCTCAATAAATCAAAACATAGCTATGGAGCTTTTCATGGAAGAAAACAAATTTTTTGTTCTAATGTTTAAGGTTAACTTCCTTGGGTTGGGATTGTTATCCTTTTTTTTTTTGAAAGCAAGAATTTAGAGCACAATGTATCCTGAACCCATGTAACGAGCTTTCGGCTAATGACTCCCAGACCAGTTGGTCTTAGGGCATCAGGTGTTGAGACACCCCTACGAGCTTAGTAACTCGGGTTGCAAATACTAATATGTAGATAGTGCAGTGTTTGATTCCCTTAAGCTTTCTCCTCAACCCATGTAACAAGCATTGAGCCAATAACTCCCAAGTCAGTTGACTTTAGGGTACTAGGTGTTCAAACACCCCTTCGGGCTTATTTGCTTAAGTCAAGGAGGCTACGAAACCAAACTTATCTACTTTATTTTTTTTCTTTTGATTATTATTTTTTTTTTTTTGTTTTTTTTTTGCATATTATATACTATCCCTTTCCCTTAGTTGTTATCTTTAACAAAAGAACACAAATAATGTAATAATCCAATGTGCAACCCACAATCATATGTTCGAGTGTGTGTGTGAAAATGAAGGTTTATAAATACTTGTTAGATGAGCATATAAACAGAATCTAGAGATAACAATCCAAGAGTTTGTAAACCTGAATATTTCAAGAAGTATTATAATAGACCTTGTTAAGAATGTTTACTAAGATGCGTCTCAAGAGTCACTAAAGTTCCTCCGTTACTCTGCCATCCTAGTAACAATAGTTTTGCAAATCGTTTAAATAATAGAAAATAAAGTTACTTAATAACATTTTTTTTTAATATCAACTACTACCCTCTCCCCCCAACCAAAACGAGACATTGTCCTTAATGTTCTAAGCAAAAAGATAGAGTGTAGAAGATATCACCTGAAACAGCGACTATTGACAAACCTGAAACACACTAAAACAAATATAAGAAACAACAAAACACAAATATTATGCTATTAATAAAACCAAAAGACACAATTTTTTACAAACTAAGGCTCAAATCCAATTTAAGCTTTTTATGGCGTTTCATGTTTGACCAATTGAGTTGACTCATGGAGGGATCAATTACAGGGATGAAAGATTGTAGTTGGTCAATCAATTGTTCAGCAGTAGCAGCAGAGGTTATGATCTGTCGTGCCGAAGATGTTAGAAATTCCTGTTCCACAGCTTGATCAAGAAAAGATAACAAATTATCATAAAAACCATTAACATTTAACAAACCTATAGGTTTATGGTGAATGTTCAGTTGGGCCCAAGAGGAAATATGAAAGATCTCTTCCAATGTACCTAGACCACTTGGTAAAGCAATGAAGGCATCGACATGGTTAAACATTGTATTTATTCTATCAGACATTGTAGAGACCTGTAATTCCTCTCCAATTGTTTTTCCAATGATGTCCCCTTCGGCTAAAGCTTTGGGGACAACCCCCAAAACTTGATTGCCTCCTACAAATACAGCTATTGAAACACCCCCCATTAACCCAAGACTGCCTCCCCCATACACTAAATGAATCTTTCTCTCAGCTAGTACCCGACCAAGATGATTTGCTGATTCTAAAAACTCTTTTTCTTTCCCAAGACTAGATCCACCAAAAACACAAATAGTTTTTATTTTAGAAACAGAGGAACTCGCCATTTCTACACACTTCTATATATGCTGAATGAATGGGTTGAGTAGAAATGATGGAAAGGAAGAGAAGATTTTATAGATGAGAAATTGAAAATGCAAAGCATACCACCTATATGTAGACTAGCTGAAGTCTCACTCTCTCTCTCTTTCTTATTTATTTATTTATTATTATTATTATTTTTTATTATATATATATATATATATATATATATATATATATATAAAACAAATATGTATGTACAAGCAGTTATGATTGTGGCTCACAGCTTTCCCTTGGTTTTACGTCCAAGAACGGCTTAAACACTCTCTATGGGTCGGAGATAGGCTTCCCATCCAGTTTTCTTAAAAACTGGCAAACAGGGTCTTTTTTAGTCAGATTCCCAAGACTAAGTCGATCATGTTCTTTATCAAAATAAGGCTATAAATCATGAATTGCACGATGCACATCTCCACTAGGATGCGTCTCAAGAGTTAATAGAAGATTATCTAAAGACTCCTTACTCAGGCCATCCTTAATGAATTGTATTTTATCTTCACGGTTTATAGATACCATTCCTAAAGAACGACATTGTGTATTACAAGTCCATCTAGCACATCGATGACAGACTTCTAGTCGTTTTGCACGACGTTTCTTTGTAAAAGTGCTTTTACCTGTCCAAGGCATGTATGAAATAAAAGAGTTGGAAGACTCACCTGATAATCAGATCTTTGCTTCAATTATCCAGCGAATATCTTCAGGAATTCCATGGTTCATTAACAACCTCAATCTTTCACACCCAGCACGGTAAATTTTTGTAATCGCATTCTGAGGCAGAGCAGGAAAATACTTTTTCAATTTTTCAAGAGTGGTGTCCATTTTTTGTTTTGTTTTTAAAGAGAAGTGCAGAAGAGATGTAAAGAAAAGAGAAGGAACAAGGAATTGAACAAATATATATGGAGATATCAATTATCATGGGAAATTGAATGAACCGACTTAAGAGTCACGGAGTACGGTTATCCACCATTTGACCGGGGTTGGAGAAAGACTAGCAAAACAAAAGTCACACAAAAAAGAAACAAAAATATGAAAATAAAATAAAATAATCAACCTTTATATACAGGATCATTCAAACCAATGGATTCATTTTCACTAGGAAAATTATCAAAGTAAGCTTTCAAACGATGCCCATTGACCTTGAAAACATTACCATTTTTTGGATTCTCAATATCAAAGGCCCCATAAGGATATACATGTTTCACAATAAATAGGCCGCTCCATCTTGATCTTAGCTTTCCAGGAAATAAATGGAGTCAAGAATTATAAAGCAAAACTTTTTGACCAACATCAAATGTTTTTCTCAAGATTCTTTTATCATGAAAGTCTTTGATTCTTGCTTTATGAATTTTTGAATTCTCATATGCATCATTTCTTATTTCTTCAAGCTCATTTATTTGTAACTTACGGAGTTGACTAGCATTAACCAGGTTTGAATTGAAAGCTATAATAGCCCAATAAGCTTTGTATTCAAGTTCCACAGGCAAATGACAAGGTTTTCCATAAACCAACCTATAAGGTGACATACCTAATGATGTTTTAAAAGCAGTTCGATAGGCCCAAAGTGCATCATTAAGTCTTAAAGACCAGTGCTTTCGATTAGGGTTCACTGTTTTTTTCAAGATTTGTTTGATCTCCCTATTAGCAAGTTCTACTTGTCCATTTGTCTGGGGGTGATAAGGGGTGGCAACTTTGTGTGTGATTCCATATTTCTTCATTAAAGACTCAAATGACTTGTTACAGAAATGTGTTCCACCATCACTTATCATGGCCCGAGGGATTCCAAATCGACTCAAAATGTTTTCTTTCAAAAACTTAATGACTATTTTATAATCATTGTTACGACTTGGAATTGCTTCTATCCATTTTGAAACATAGTCTACTGCGACTAATATGTACACAAAACCAAATGATGGAGGAAATGGACTCATAAAATCTATACCCCAACAGTCAAAGATTTCAATGACAAGAATAGTACTTAAAGGCATCATGTGACGTTTTGAAAGAGATCCTAACTTTTGACAATTTTTATAAGATTTGCAGAAGCTGCAGGACAGCTTCCGATGTCCTCGTTGTTGCTAAGATTTGAGCTTGAAAACGGCAGAACTGAGTCTTTGAGTCCATATAAAAGTTGTAGGTCTATGTCTTAACTTTCCATCGATATAAAATGGACCTAAATTTGATATCTACAGCTCCAGATATAATCAAATTACTGAACGGTGTTCGAGTTTGGAATGCACCAGCAACACTTTGCTAAGTTTGGCCTTCTTTTTATCCTTTCAATTTCAATCCTTAAACTCATCAATCAATCCTTTTATTTATGTGATAGACCTGCATTTAGGATGAACATTTACCATGAATTAAAGGTATATTATATTTTTAGACTTGCTAATATAAAACATGCTTTTGTTAGGGAATTTAATGATACTTTAGGTGCAATATGATCACATAAATCCTTAATGAGAATGCACTTTTAAGTACTAATCAACCATAAATTAAAGGTATCTTATATTATTAAATATATTATTATAAAACATGCTTTAATTAAGAAGTTATTGATACTTCAAGTGCAAAATAATGATATAAAATCTTGATAAAAAATACACTTTTATGTATCAATCACACCCCCCAACTAGCTTATTACTAGTCCCTAGTAATCAAAGCGTTAAAATGAAAAAATACTTTGCAAATTCTACAAAGTAAGGTAGTCATCATTTAACTTTCATTAATCTATCTAGATAAACAAACTCATTAAATTTATATACCTGCTCAATACCTCTTAACAAGATATTCATAAACCTTTTTTTTTATACATAATGTATCAGCACATAATTATAGGGCTTTTCTTGGAAGAAAACAAAATTTTTATTCTAATGTTTAAGGTTAACTTCCTTGGGTTGAGATTATTATTTTGGTCTTTTTCTTTTTCATTTTTTAATATATATATATATATATATATATATATATATATAATTTAAAATACTATACATCTTTAACCCATGTAATGAGCTTTTAGATAATGACTCCCAGACCAGTTGGTCTTAAGGCATTAAGTGTTAAGACACCCCTATGAGCTTAATAACTCTAGTTGTAGATACTAATATATAGATAGTGCAATGTTTGATTCCCTTAAGTTTTTCTCCTCAACCCATATAACAAGTGTTGGGCCAATAGCTCCCAAGTCAGTTGACTTTAGGGTATTAGGTGTTAAAAAACATCTCTTCGGGCTTAATTGCTTAGGTTAGGGAGGCTACGAAACCAAACTTATCTACATTTTTATTTTTATTATTATTTTTAATTATATACTGTCCCTTTATCTTAGTTGTTACCTTTAACAAAAGAATATAAATAATGTAATAATCCAATATGCAACCCACAACAATATGTTAAAGTGTGTGTGTAAATTAAGGTTTAAGAATACATGTTAAATAAGTATATGAGCAGAGTTAAGTGGTAACAATACAAGAGTTTGTAAACCTGAATATTTCAGGAAGTATTATAATAGACCTTGTTAAGAATGATTATTAAGACGCATCTCAAGAGTCATCAGAGTAACAATAATTTTGTACATGCTTTATGAAATAGAAAACATAACTTTTTTTTAGCTACTACCCTCTCCCCCCAACTAAAATGAGACATTGTCCTCAATGTTCAAAGGTAGAAAGATAGAGTATAGAAGATATCACCTGAAATAACGAACACTAACAAACCTGAAATACACTAAAACAAATATAAGAAAGAAAACACAATAATAAAACCAAAAGACATAAAGATTCACAAATGGAGGCTCAAATCCAATCTAACCTTTTTACGAGTTTTCTTAGTTGACCAATTAATACGACTCATGAAAGGATCAATTACAGGAATGAAAGATTGTAGTTGGTCAATCAATTGTTCAGCAATAGTAGCAGAGATTATGATTTTTCATGTAGAAGATGTTAGAAATTCCTGTTCCACAGCATGATTGATTAGTACTTAAAAGTGCATTTTTATCATGGTTTTATATCATCATTTTGCACTTGAAGTATCAATAACTCCTTAACTAAAATATGTTTTATAATAATGTATCTAATAATATAAGATACCTATAATTTGTGGTAAATGTCTATTTTTAATGCAGGCCTATCAAATAAATGAAAGGATTGATTGATGACTTGAAGAACTTAAATTGCAAGGATAAAGAGATGGTCAAACTTAGAGAAGAGATGTCGGTGCAATCCAAACCGAAACACTGTTCGGTAATTGGGCCATATCTGGAGCTACAGATCTCAGATTTAGGTCCAATTTATATGGATGGAAAGGTAAGACATAGGCCTACAACTTTCATATGGAGCCCAAGATCTAAAAAGGCCATTATCAAGTCCAAATTGTAGCAACAACAAAGAAGCCCGAATCTGTCTTCCAGCCCGAGCACTGTTCGGTATTTTGGCCATATCTGGAGTTCTAGAAGTCCAAATGAGCTGAATTTTTTACACAAGAAAGCTGAGACAATTGCCTACAACTTTCATGTTTGCACCTGGCTCCAGTTTTGACGTTATCAATGACGTTTTGGGCAGACAAGAGAAGATAAGGATTGTCACCAAGTCAAAAGTTGGCCACCCACTTATCAATTAGTCATCAAATCAATAGTTCCCAATTTTGGCCTATAAAAGGAGGCATTTGCCATGCATTTAGGCATCTTGGTTTTCAGATCAAGATCATGCTCTTCCTTTCTCTCTTTGTATTTTTTGTAATGTTTATGCTTTACTTTCATTAATATCAAGTTTATGCCTTTCATTTCCTTTCCTTTACTTAGTTAACTTTTATGTTCTTATTTAGTTTATTTGTTTTCCTTTCTTTCATTATGTCTAGCTAAGTTAATTATGTCAAGGTGAAAAGGTTACACTAATGGTGGAAGAATAAGTATAGTGTAAACTTAATATGGACTTTAATGTTTGATACTAACATGTTTTATATTTGTTATCTTGTTCACTCTTTAATACTTTGCTTGTTAAATGACTAATCTTGATTTATGTTGTATAACACTTGGTACAACAAATGCTTGGCACTTTCATAGCCCATAATGTATGGTATAACCGACACCTGAGCTATGAAAGGAACTTGATTTGTTGTTAACATAAGTTATAATCATGAATGCTTGACGAGATTTACAAGTATTAGCATTAATTGAATAAGATGACTAATATAATCATGTTAACAATATATAATCTGATTGGAACCTCCTTTGTGTGTGGTTTCCAATTCAATAACAAGAGTTTATACTATACTTGTTTGATATACCATTAGTGGAACCTCTAACCTTGACATTTGTTATTATTATTGTTTAATCCTTAAATTAATTTTCCATCTCCAAGTTCTCATCATCATCATCATCTTCTTCTTCTCCTTCTTTTTCATTATTATTATTATTACTAGTACTATTACTATTACTATTATTATTATTAGTACTATTATTATTATTATTATTATTATTATTATTATTATTATTATTATTATAGTTCTTGTTATTGTTGTTGTTATTATTGCTATTATTGTTACTTATAATTGTTGTCTATAATTTGTACAATTAACCTCCCTGTGGTTCGACCCCGGTCTTGCCGGGTTATTTATTACTTCGACACTCCTGCACTTGGGAGAAGACATCAACATTTTAGTCGTGTCAAGTTTTTGGCGCCATTGCCGGGGAGGTAAGTTCTTGTATAAATTATAGTATTTATTTTATTTTCTCTTTTCACTTTTCTTGTATATAACTTTGTTTCTTTTCTTTTGTTTCTTTTTATTTTATTTTATTTACTACACGTGCATGAGAGTGTGGTCACGTACATCAAGTGGTAGACTTTGTAGGATATCCTCATCATTTTCAGAAAATATGGCCGAAGAAGATAATCAATCACTTCAAAATGAGAATAATGAGAATAACCGTGCTAGAACACTTAGAGACCACATGAATCCCACAAGAACAAGTGCACCATCATGCATAGTTTTTCCTCCTGATGCATCTCATTTTAATTTTAAACCAGGTATTATTCAACTTTTACCTTCTTTTCATGGTTTAGAATTGGAAAATCCATACTTGCATTTAAGGGAATTTGAGGAGGTCTGCAACACATATAATAATTTAAATTGTAGCATGAACACCATCAGATTAAAGCTTTTTCCTTTTTCATTAAAAGATAAAGCTAAAACATGGCTACAAAATTTGAGACCAGGATCCATTCGTGCTTGGGATGAAATGCAACAACAGTTTTTAAAGAAGTTTTTCCCATCTCATAAAACAAACTCTTTCAAGAGACAAATCACCACTTTCACTCAAAAACCAGGAGAAACATTTTACAAATGTTGGGATAGGTATCGAGACTTGCTTAGTACTTGCCCCCATCATGGTTTTGAAACATGGAGATTGGTTTCACATTTCTATGAAGGGTTAACACCTAAAGATAGGCAAATGGTTGAATTGATGTGCAATGGAACTTTTGAAGATAAAGACCCTGATGAAGCAATGGAGTACTTAGACTTGTTAGCTGAAAATGCTCAAAATTGGGACACCGCGGGTACATATGAGGCACCGAGTAAAACTCAACCTCATACATCTAGTGGAGGTATGTACAACCTTAGGGAAGATCATGACTTTCAAGCCAAATTTGCATCTTTAGCTAGAAAAGTTGAGGCACTTGAATTGAAAAAGAGTGGTCAATTAAAATCTGTTGAAAACATTGTGTGTCAAATTTGTGAAACAAATGAACACTTAACCAACGATTGTCCAACCTTGCCTTCTTTTAAAGAATGTCTCCATGAACAAGCTCATGCTTTAAACAGTTTTCAAAGGGTCAACCACAACCCATACTCCCAAACATACAACCCTGGTTGGAGAAATCACCCAAATTTCAATTGGAAGAGTGAGAACAACAATGCACAAACTTCACAACCACCGTTTCAAGCACACCACAATTTCCAAAATTCTCATGGATATGCATTTCCTTATGCTCCACCTCTTAGAAGAAATCTTGAGGAAACATTGCATGCATTCATTGAAAAGCAAGAGACAATCAATACTCAACTTGCTCAGAACATGACAGATTTTAAAGATACTCTTGCTAAATTAACATCTGCTCTCAATTTCCAAGAGAAAGGTAAGTTTCCATCTCAAACACAACAAAATCCCAAAGGGCAATACAATGCAAATGCAAGTAGTTCCGGAAGCCAACACATGGATCAAGTCAAATCAGTCACTACTCTGCGCAGTGGTAAGGTTATTGAAAAACCCTCTCTTGAACCTTATGAGAAAGATGATGAATCAATCTCTGAGGGTAAGGAAGGGGATGAATCTGAAAATTGCAAAGAAACGACTGATTCACCGCCAGCACTTCCATTTCCTCAAGCCATGACCAAACAAAGGAAAGTCAATCCTAATTCTGAAATTTATGAAATTTTCAAACAGGTAAGGATCAATATACCTTTGCTGGATGCAATTAAACAGGTTCCTTCCTATGCTAAATTTTTGAAAGATCTCTGCACTGTGAAGAGGAAACTGAATGTGAAAAAGAAAGCCTTTCTAGCCGAACAAGTAAGTGCTATTCTTCAAAACAATAATGCTTTGAAATATAAAGACCCTGGTTGTCCTACAATTTCTTGCTTTATTGGAGAGCATAAAATTGAAAGAGCCTTACTTGATCTTGGAGCTAGTGTGAATTTACTTCCATATTCAGTTTTTCAAAGTCTCAATCTAGGTGAGTTAAAACCAACTTCTATATCTCTTTTACTTGCCGATAGATCTGTAAAAGTGCCTAGAGGAATAATTGAGGATGTGTTAGTACAAGTCGATAAATTCATTTATCCTGTGGATTTTATTGTCTTGGACACAGAACCTGTTGAAGCATGTAATTCATTTCCTGTTATTTTAGGACGTCCCTTTCTTGCAACCTCTAACGCATTAATTAATTGTAGGAATGGACTGATGAAGCTATCATTTGGAAACATGACATTGGAGATGAATATTTTCAACATTTGCAAGCAACCTGGAGATGATAATGATTTACAAAAAGTAGATCATATTGATGAATTAGTTTATGATCAACTTGAATCTACTTTAAGTAAAAATGAATTGGATGAAACTGAAGATTTGCAAATGATTTATTCTGAGGAAGAAATCACGGATGAAACAAGCACCGAAAATGTTGATGCAAATCTTTTGTCAACAATGACAACAGATTCGACATCTGACATCACACCAATCGATGATTACTTTCCTAACGAATCCTTACTTTCTCTTAGTCCAATGCCTTGGTATAATAAAAATATCAATTTTCTTTCTTTAGGAGATTTGCCAGCTGATTGGAGTACCCAAGACAAAGAAAAGTTTTTGAACGAAGTGAAGAATTTTTATTGTGATGACCCTAACTTATTCAAATATTGTCCTGATCAAATATTTCAAAGATTCATTCCCGACAATGAGGTAAGTAGTGTCATTAAACTTTGTCATTCTGAAGCATGTGGAAGTTATTTCTCGTCAAAAAAGACAACTGCAAAAATCTTACAAAGTGGATTTTATTGGCCCACCATGTTCAAAGACACACATGCATTCTGCAAAACTTGTGAAAATTGTCAAAAGATTGATACTGGTCAAAAAGTTTTGTTGTATAATTCTCAACTCTATGCATTCCCTAAAGAGCTAAGATCAAGATGGAACAATTCTTATGGGGCCTGTGATATTGAGAATTCAATGAATGACAATGATTTTAAGGAAAATGAACATCGTTTGAAAGCTTACTTTGATAATTTTCCTTGTGAAAATGAATCAGCTGGTTTGAATGATCTTGTAGATAAAGGTTGATTATTTTGTTTTTCTCACATTTTTTTTTATGTTTCTTTTTGAGTGATTTTTGCAAGTTTCTTTCACCCCGGTCAAATGGCGGATAACGGTACTCCGTGACTTAAGTCGGTTCTTTCAGTTTCCCATAATTACTGATATCTGTGTATATATCTGTGTAATTCTTTGAATCTCTCTTCCAATTCTCATTTGAAAATGGACTCTAATCTTGAAAAATTGAAAAAGTATTTTCCCGCTCTGCCTCAGAATGTGATTACAAAAATTTACCGTGCTGGATGTGCAAGATTGAGATTGTTAATGAATCATGGAATTCCTGAAGATATTCGCTGGTTGATTGAAGCAAAGGTCCGATTATCAGGTGAGTCCTCTAACTTCATTTCACACATGCCTGGAACAGGTAAAAGCACTTTTGCAAAGAAGCGTCGTGCAAAACGACTGGATGTCTGTCATCGTTGTGCTAGATGGACTTGTAATACACAATGTCGTTCTTTAGGAATGGTATCTATAAACCGTGAAGATAAAATACAATTCATTAAGGATGGCCTGAGTAAGGAGTCTTTAGATAATCTTCTATTGACTCTTGAGACGCATCCTAGTGGAGATGTGCATCGTGCAATTTATGATTTATGGCCACTATTTCATAAAGAACATGATCGACTTAGTCTTGGGAATCTGACTAAAAAAGACCCTGTTTGCCAGTTTTTAAGAAAACTGGATGGGAAGCCTATCCCCGACCCATAGAGGGCGTTTAAGCCGTTCTTGGACGTAAAACCAAGGGAAGATGTGAGCCACAATCACAACTGCGATTTGAGTCTTAGCTTGTAAAAATTTGTGTCTTTTCTTTTTATTAATAGCATAATATTTGTGTTTTGTCATTTCTTATTTTTGTTTCAGTGTCTTTCAGGTTTGTCAGTGTTCGTTATTTCAGGTGATATCTTCTATACTCTATCTTTCTACCTTAGAACATTGAGGACAATGTCTCGTTTTGGTTGGGGGGAAAGGGTAGTAGTTGATAAAAAAAATTGTTTTTCATTTCATAAAGCATGTGCATAATTGTTGTTACTAGGATGGCAGAGTAAAGGAGTTCTTTTGTTAAAGTGACTCTTGAGACGCATCTTAGTAACCATTCTTAACAAGGTCTATTATCATACTTCCTGAAATATTCAGGTTTACAAACTCTTGTATTGTTACCACTTAATTCTGCTCATATACTTATTTAACATGTATTTTTAAACCTTAATTTACACACACACACTTTAACATATGATTGTGGGTTGCATATTGGATTATTACATTATTTATGTTCTTTTATTAAAGGTAACAACTAAGGGAAAGGGATTGTATATAATTAAAAAAAAAAAACATGAAAAAAAAAAGAAAAAAAAAAGAAAAAAAAAATGATGATAATAAAAATGTAGATAAGTTTGATTTCGTAGCCTCCCTAACCTAAGCAATTAAGCCCGAAGGGGTGTTTTAACACCTAATACCCTAAAGTCAACTGACTTGGGAGCTATTGGCCCAACGCTTGTTACATGGGTTGAGGAGAAAAGCTTAAGGGAATCAAACATTGCACTATCTACATATCAGTATCTGCGACCCGAGTTACTAAGCTCGTAGGGGTGTCTTAACACCTAATGCCCTAAGACCAGCTGGTCTGGGAGTCATTAGCTGAAAGCTCGTTACATGGGTTAAAGATGCATGATGTTTTTAAAGTATATGTATATAGATTTTTAAAAAAGAAAAAAAAAAGACAAAAATAATAATCCCAACCCAAGGAAGTTAACCTTAAACATTAGAACAAAAATTTTGTTTTCTTCCAAGAAAAGCCCCATAATTATGTGTTGATACATTGAGCATAAAAGAAAGGTTTATTAATATCTTGTTAAGTGGTATTGAGCAGATATATAAATTTAATGAGAGTTTGTTTATCTGGATAGATTAATGGAAGTTAAATGATGAATACCTTGCTTTGTGAAATTTGCAAATTGTTTTAACGCTTTAATTACTAGGGACTAGTAATAAGCTGGTTGAGGGGTGTGATTAGTACTTAAAAGTGCATTTTTATCATGGTTTTATATCATCATTTTGCACTTGAAGTATCAATAACTCCTTAACTAAAATATGTTTTATAATAATGTATCTAATAATATAAGATACCTATAATTTGTGGTAAATGTCTATTTTTAATGCAGGCCTATCAAATAAATGAAAGGATTGATTGATGACTTGAAGAACTTAAATTGCAAGGATAAAGAGATGGTCAAACTTAGAGAAGAGATGTCGGTGCAATCCAAACCGAAACACTGTTCGGTAATTGGGCCATATCTGGAGCTACAGATCTCAGATTTAGGTCCAATTTATATGGATGGAAAGGTAAGACATAGGCCTACAACTTTCATATGGAGCCCAAGATCTAAAAAGGCCATTATCAAGTCCAAATTGTAGCAACAACAAAGAAGCCCGAATCTGTCTTCCAGCCCGAGCACTGTTCGGTATTTTGGCCATATCTGGAGTTCTAGAAGTCCAAATGAGCTGAATTTTTTACACAAGAAAGCTGAGACAATTGCCTACAACTTTCATGTTTGCACCTGGCTCCAGTTTTGACGTTATCAATGACGTTTTGGGCAGACAAGAGAAGATAAGGATTGTCACCAAGTCAAAAGTTGGCCACCCACTTATCAATTAGTCATCAAATCAATAGTTCCCAATTTTGGCCTATAAAAGGAGGCATTTGCCATGCATTTAGGCATCTTGGTTTTCAGATCAAGATCATGCTCTTCCTTTCTCTCTTTGTATTTTTTGTAATGTTTATGCTTTACTTTCATTAATATCAAGTTTATGCCTTTCATTTCCTTTCCTTTACTTAGTTAACTTTTATGTTCTTATTTAGTTTATTTGTTTTCCTTTCTTTCATTATGTCTAGCTAAGTTAATTATGTCAAGGTGAAAAGGTTACACTAATGGTGGAAGAATAAGTATAGTGTAAACTTAATATGGACTTTAATGTTTGATACTAACATGTTTTATATTTGTTATCTTGTTCACTCTTTAATACTTTGCTTGTTAAATGACTAATCTTGATTTATGTTGTATAACACTTGGTACAACAAATGCTTGGCACTTTCATAGCCCATAATGTATGGTATAACCGACACCTGAGCTATGAAAGGAACTTGATTTGTTGTTAACATAAGTTATAATCATGAATGCTTGACGAGATTTACAAGTATTAGCATTAATTGAATAAGATGACTAATATAATCATGTTAACAATATATAATCTGATTGGAACCTCCTTTGTGTGTGGTTTCCAATTCAATAACAAGAGTTTATACTATACTTGTTTGATATACCATTAGTGGAACCTCTAACCTTGACATTTGTTATTATTATTGTTTAATCCTTAAATTAATTTTCCATCTCCAAGTTCTCATCATCATCATCATCTTCTTCTTCTCCTTCTTTTTCATTATTATTATTATTACTAGTACTATTACTATTACTATTATTATTATTAGTACTATTATTATTATTATTATTATTATTATTATTATTATTATTATTATAGTTCTTGTTATTGTTGTTGTTATTATTGCTATTATTGTTACTTATAATTGTTGTCTATAATTTGTACAATTAACCTCCCTGTGGTTCGACCCCGGTCTTGCCGGGTTATTTATTACTTCGACACTCCTGCACTTGGGAGAAGACATCAACATTTTAGTCGTGTCAATGATCAAGAAAAGACAACAACTTATCATAATAACCATTAACATTTAACAAACTTATGGGTTTATGGTAAATGTTCAGTTGAGCCCAAGAGGAAATATGAAAGATCTCTTTTAATATGCCTAGACCACTTGGTAAAGCAATGAAGGCATCAGCATAGTTAAACATTGCATTTATTCGAGCAGATATTATGGAGATTTGTAGTTCCTCTCTAATTGTTTTTCCAATGATGTCCCCTTATGCCAAAGCTTCAGGGATGACCCCCAAAACTTGACTACCTTTTAAAAATATAGCTATTGACATAGCTTCCATTTCCTACAACTTTCATGTTTTCAAGTGGCTCCAATTTGGACATTATCAATGACATTTTGGGCAGACTAGAGAAGATAAGGATTGTCACCAAGTCAAGAGTTGGTCACCCATTCATTAATTAGTCGTCAAATCAATAGTTCCCAATTTTGGCCTATAAAAGGATGCATTTGCCATGCATTTAGGCATCTTGGTTTCTAGATCAAGATCATGCTCTTCCTTTCTCTCTTTGTATTTTTCGTAATTGTCATAACCCAATTTTGACCCTTTGGCTTTTAATTTAATTTTTACAGGGTTTAAAATAAAAAATTAAAAGATCAGAGATTTATTTCGATGAAAAGTGTGATTTGTTAACTTTCGTGAAAATTAAGGACTACAATGTGCCTTTGTTATTCTAGCCTTATCCTTAAGATAATCCTTATCTTCTTCAAGATAATCCTTACCTTCAAGATAATTCCTATCTTTTTCAAGATAATCCTTACCTTCAAGCTAATCCTTACCTTCTTCAAGATAATCCTTATCTTCTTCAAGATAATCCTCAAGATAATGATAGTTGTCTGCTTTCAAATTCGATTCTAATTCGAACTTCAAAAAAGAGAATGAGTTTGATTGAGAATTTACTTCTCGCAAGGGATGGGACTCTTGTACTATAAATACAGATTTCAGGGGGGAAGGAAAAAAAAGAAGGATAAACCTGAGAACAGAGAATTAAACCAGAAAAATAGAGCAAAAGAAGGAGAGAGAGAGGAAAGAGGACGATTAGAGAGAAACTCTAAAAGAAAAAACCTCAAGAGGAGGCCATTACCAGAAACCCTAAAAGAGAGAAACATAAAAAAGAAGGGGGCGGCGAACCCCATACTAGTCGCCGCCCCCCTCAACCCTTTTTCTTCCCAGTCTCCCTCGACTTTGCCTTCAACAGCCACACGCCTAGCTAAGTTTCCTTCCTTTCTTGCTAAAATAATTAACTAGTTACTATGTTTGTTAGGGGTGTGCTTGACAAGCATAATTTTTATGCCTTGGTCATAATTTTTATGCCTATTCTAATTTGATATTTCAACAAACGAACCCTTTTTTGATAACATGAAATTCCAAAAATATTTGGGGCCTTTGTTGATTTATTTGTGGACCCCCTATTTTTTTTCTTTTTGTGCTTGTATTTTTTTTTTGTAGATGTGCTCAATTTGTGGACTATTTCTGTTAAATAAAAATATGTAGTGCAATTTTTTTTTAAAAAAAACTTCCATCTAAAAAGGGAAAATAATAATAAAGAATAAATAAAAAAGAATGACATAGAAAATTTCTTCTTCAAATTCATTTTTTGCAAAAATATTCACTGACATCAGAGTTAGGAGTATTGTATTTTTGGTTTTGTGCGATATTTACCAGCGCCAGAGTTGGAAATATTCATAGGAATTGTTCACTGACGCTAGAGTCAGGAACATAAAAGTAAAAAAATAAAAAAAAAATAAAAAAATGTGTATGCATGAATAAAAATAATATAAATTTATTGGTTTATTCACTAACGCTAGAGTCAGGAATAAAAATACCAGTTCAAATTTATATTATTTTTATTCGTTGTATTTTATTTTATTTAGCTAGAAAAATAAAAAATATATGCATGTGTAAAAAATAAATTTATTTGATTTGTTTATTCACTGACGCCAGAGTCAGGAATAAAAAATATTAATTTAGATTTATTTTGTTTCTATAGCTGCGTAATATTTACCAACGCCAGAGTTGGAAATATCTGTAGTTAAATATTCACTGACGCCAGAGTCAGGGATATTATAAGCAAATTATCATAACACAAACTAATAAACATATAGCAATTTAAGACGAAACTAGCAATGCAGCCTGCCTCAGGTAGGACGTTTAAGGGGTGATAATATCTTCCCTTTTATGCAACCAGTCCCGAACCATAGAATCTCTGTTGACCAGTTAGGGTTCCTAGTGACCATAATACTAGGTGGCGACTCCTTAAACAAGACCATTCCCCCATCAAAGAACTGGATGCCAGAAATTCATTCTTTCCATTCCATGAAATTTTTTAAGGCCGCCGCGATGTCGGGTGCGACAGAATGGCGACTCCGCTGGGGAACTTTAGGATTAAGCTTTGCTATTTGTCTTTTTTATTGCTAAATAGTTTTTGTCGTACCGTTTTTTGCTCTTTTTATTGTTTTAACATGCATAGTTATTCATGTTTATCATGCATATATATTGGATATGGATCTAAGGTCTTCACACATCACTTATCTCATTTTTTACGAGTGGTATCAACTTTAGGATAAGTGGAGGAGTAACGGCACCCCAATGGCTTTAGCCTGGGTAAGGCTCGTGAAACTATCCAACCCTTGCATGATTGTTTGCTCGATAGTGGTTGATATGCCGAACTGATATTACTCAGGGCCTCTTTCTTCACATTGCTTGTAAACCTCATATCAACCTTTTGAGGACGATCACTGAGCATGTGAAAGACTTTTGAGACTAGATAGCAAAATTAACCTAAAACATTTAATGATTAGAACTTATCCTTTAGGTTAATCCCTGCATAATTTTACTGAGATAAAGCTTAAACGTGTAAGCATCATTATTACAAGGCTTTTGGGTGACATAATGACTGTTATTCCTAAGACAACAATTATTGAGCATGGACTCAAGTTTGAATTCTTGCAAATGACTGAGGGAGACTGCTTTAGAGTGGATGTCGGTGAGATACCGTTACTCAAAGATATTAGACGTTTAGTGAAAGACACCAAGAATGTGGCTGAAAGCTCAGATGACCAAAAGCTAAACAGATCTCCTCTCGGCATTGCAATGAATATCGAATTCAAATTTGACCACACATTTAAAAAATAGCGATCATTATGTCACCCTCCAAAAGGCAAATCCATATCCAATATGTTGTATTCATCTTCATGCATGTTTGAACATATAATTATGACCTGTCATAATATTGCACTCCAAGTGAAATATAGGTCCCCCATCGAAACACGCTTATAAGACTTGATTGCAAAAAAAAAAAAAATGGAAAACAAAGAAAAAGCCTAGTTGGAAGCCCAACACCGAAAAGAGATGGAAAGTCTTAGAGAAGAAGTCACAAAGCTTACTAGCCTACTTGAATAAGCCTTAAGATCTAAACCAGAAGAAGCAAAATCTACAGCTCAACCTAAACCTATGCTCGGAAATCCACAGAATCTGGGGGCAAATGAGGTGTCTCAATAGGCTATGTATTTCCAATTTGCTCAACTAGCATATCCCATTAGAATGTCATCTATCATTGACCTTACAATAAAGGAATCTCAAAAGAACAAGATAGTAAAATAAGATGGCCTGGATAAATGGGCTGCCCTGGAACAAAGGCTGAGGGCATTTGAGGGAACTAGCCTACATGACCACATAAAAGCTGTTGAGATATGATTGATACCTAACGTAGTCATTCCTAGGAAGTTTAGGGTGCCAGAATTCATCAAATATACATGAACTCAATGCCTTGTAACTCATCCTAAGGCATACTGCAACAAAATAGCTGAGGTAGTCTACGACGAGAAACTGTTGATTCACTTCTTTTAAGACAATTTGAGTGACATTGCCCTCACTTGGTATATGCGGTTAGATAATACTAAGGTTAAAAGATGGAAGGATTTAGTTGATGCCTTCATGAGGTAATATAAGTTCAATATAGACGTGGGCCATGGTCGGTTAAACTTGCAAGCTATAGAGAAGGACAACAAGGAGTCCATAAAGGAATACGCCCGAAGATGAAGGGAGGTAGCTGTACAAGTTAACCCTTCTATGTTGGAAAAAAAATGATCAGTTTATTTTCCAATAGCTATAAAGCTCTGTACTTTGAATACTTGGTTAGAAGCTCTGCACAACATTTCACTGACCTAGTTGTTATAGCTGAGAGGATTGAACAAGCCATTGGGTTAGGTGAAATTACTAATCCAATTGAAAAGGAACGGTTTCACTAAAAAGGAAAAGGACACTAAAGGGGGTTGCCAAGACACTTATCATTCATATAGTTAATTGCCTCACACCGACTCCCAGAAATCAACTATCTTGAAGATAAAGCTATGCTGATATTAGGTCAAGAATGATCTATAAATGATTTCAACTAACTGTTGAAAAGATACCTTTATCGAGGAGAATAAATAATTGAAAGATTCTAGAAATTCCAATCAATGATCGCTAAATGTTTAGCCCCTTTATATATTATCATGCCAGAGTTTATAGCTGACACGACTAAAAGATTGATGTCTTCTCCCAAGTGCAGGAGTGTCGAAGTAATAAATAACCCGGCAAGACCGGGGTCGAACCACAGGGAGGTTATTTGTACAAATTATAAATAACAATAATACAACAACAATAACAATAACAACAACAACAATAATAATAGTAATACTAATAATACTACTACTAATAATAATAATAATAATAATAATAATAATAGTAATAGTAATACTAATAATAATAATAATAATAATAGTAGTAGTAGTAGTAGTAGTAGTAGTAGTAGTAGTAGTAGTAATAATAATAATAATAAAGAAAGAGAAGAAGAAAAAGATGATGAGAACTTGGAGATGGAAAATTAATGTAAGGATTAAACAATAATAATAACAAATGTCAAGGTTAGAGGTTCCACTAATGGTATATCAAACAAGTATAGTATAAACTCTTATTATTGAATTGGAAACCACACACAAAGGAGGTTCCAATTAGATTATATATTGTTAACATGATTACATTAGTCATCTTATTCAATTAATGCTAATACTTGTAAATCTCGTCAAGCATTCATGATTATAACTTATATTAACAACAAATCAAGTTCCTTTCATAGCTCAGGTGTCGGTTATACCATACAGTATGGGCTATGAAAGTGCCAAGCATTTGTTGTACCAAGTGTTATACAACATAAATCAAGATTAGTTATTTAACAAGCAAAGTATTAAAGAGTGAACAAGATAACAAATACAAAACATGTTAGTAACAAACATTAAAGTCCATATTAAGTTTACACTATACTTATTCTTACACCATTAGTGTAACCTTTTCACCTTGACATAATAAACTTAGCTAGACATAATGAAAGAAATAAAAATAAATAAACAAAATAAGAACATCAATAAGATAAAAGTTAACTAAGTAAATAAAAGGAAATAAAAGGCATAAACTTGATATTAATGAAAGCAAAGCATAAATATTACAAAGAATACAAAGAGAGAAAGGAAGAGCATGATCTTGATCTGAAAATCAAGATGCCTAAATGCATGGCAAATGCCTCCTTTTATAGGCCAAAATTGGAAACTATTGATTTGATGACTAATTGATAAGTGGGTGACCAACTTTTGACTTGGTGACAATCCTTATCTTCTCTTGTCTGCCCAAAACGTCATTGATAACGTCAAAATTAGAGCCAGTTGCAAACATGAAAGTTGTAGGCAATTGTCTCAGCTTTCTTGTGTAAAAACTTGAGCTCATTTGGACTTCTAGAACTCCAGATATGGCCAAAATACCGAACAGTGCTCGGGCTGGAAGACAGATTCGGGCTTCTTTGTTGTTGCTATAATTTGGACTTGATAATGGCCTTTTTAGATCTTGGGCTCCATATGAAAGTTGTAGGCCTATGTCTTACCTTTCCATCCATATAAATTGGACCTAAATCTGAGATATATAGCTCTAGATATGACCCAATTACCGAACAGTGTTCCGGTTTGGATTGCACCGACATCTCTTTTCTAAGTTTGGCCATCTCTTTATCCTTGCAATTTAAGTTCTTCAAGTCATCAATCAATCCTTTCATTTATGTGATAGGCCTGCATTAAAAATAGACATTTACCACAAATTATAGGTATCTTATATTATTAGATACATTATTATAAAACATATTTTAGTTTAGGAGTTATTGATACTTCAAGTGCAAAATGATGATATAAAACCATGATAAAAATGCACTTTTAAGTACTAATCACACCCCCCAACCAGCTTATTACTAGTCCCTAGTAATCAAAGCGTTAAAATAGAAAAACATTTTGCAAATTCCACAAAGCAAGGTATTCATCATTTAACTTTCATTAATCTATCCAGATAAACAAACTCTCGTTAAATTTATATATCTTCTTAACACCTCTTAACAAGATATTAATAAACCTTTTTTTTTATGCTCAATGTATCAACACATAATTATGGGGCTTTTCTTGGAAGAAAACAAAATTTTTGTTCTAATGTTTAAGATTAACTTCCTTGGGTTGAGATTATTATTATTTTTTTCTTTTTTTTAAAAAAAAATCTATATACATATAATTTAAAAACATCATGCATCTTTAACCCATGTAAGGAGCTTTTGGGTAATGACTCCCAAACCAGTTGGTCTTAGGGCATTAGGTGTTAAGACACCCCTACGAGCTTAGTAACTCGGGTCGCAGATACTGATGTGTAGATAGTGCAATGTTTGATTCCCTTAAGCTTTTCTCCTCAACCCATGTAACAAGTGTTGGACCAATAGCTCCCAAGTCAGTTGACTTTAGGGTATTAGGTGTTAAAACACCCCTTCGGGCTTAATTGCTTAGGTTAGGGAGGCTACGAAACCAAACTTGTCTACATTTTTATTATCATCATTTGTTTTCTTTTTTTTTTCTTTTTTTTATTATTTTTTTCTTTTTTTTTAATTATATACAATCCCTTTCCCTTAGTTGTTACCTTTAACAAAAGAACGTAAATAATGTAATAATCCAATGTGCAACCCACAATCATATGTTAAAGTGTGTGTGTGAAAATTAAGGTTTAAGAATACATGTTAAATGAGTATATGAGGAGAATTAAGTGATAATAATGCGAGAGTTTGTAAACCTGAATATTTCAGGAAGTATTATAATAGACTTTGTTAAGAATGGTTACTAAGATGCGTCTCAAGAGTCACTTTAACAAAAGAGCTCCTTTACTCTGCCATCCTAGTAACAACAATTATGCACATGCTTTATGAAATGAAAAACAATTTTTTTTTTTTTATCAACTACTACCCTCTCCCCCCAACCAAAACGAGACATTGTCCTCAATGTTCTAAGGTAGAAAGATAGAGTATAGAAAATATCACCTGAAATAACGAACACTAACAAAACCTGAAACATACTAAAATAAAAATAAGAAACAACAAAACACAATAATAAAATCAAGCATGTGTATGTACAGGTAGTTGTGATTGTGGCTCACATCTTCCCGTGGTTTTACGTCCAAGAATGACTTAAACGCCCTCTATGGGTCGGGGATAGGCTTCCCATCCAATTTTCTTAAAAATTGGCAAACAGGGTCTTTTTTAGTCAGATTCCCAAGACTAAGTCGATCATGTTCTTTATGAAATAGTGGCCATAAATCATGAATTGCACGATGCACATCTCCACTAGGATGCGTCTCAAGAGTCAATAGAAGATTATCTAAAGACTCCTTACTCAGGCCATCCTTAATGAATTGTATTTTATCTTCACGGTTTATAGATACCATTCCTAAAGAACGACATTGTGTATTACAAGTCCATCTAGCACATCGATGACAGACTTCTAGTCGTTTTGCACGACGTTTCTTTGCAAAAGTGCTTTTACCTGTTCCAGGCATGTATGAAATAAAGAAATTAGAGGACTCACCTGATAATCAGACCTTTGCTTCAATCAACCAGCGAATATCTTCAGGAATTCCATGATTCATTAACAATCTCAATCTTGCACATCTAGCACGGTAAATTTTTGTAATCGCATTCTGAGGCAGAGCGGGAAAATACTTTTTCAATTTTTCAAGATTAGTGTCCATTTTCAAATGAGAATTAGAAGAGAGATTCAAAGAATTGTACAAATATATACACAGATATCAGTTATTGTGGGAAACTGAAAGAACCGACTTAAGTCACGGAGTACCGTTGTCCGCCATTTGACCGGGGTAAGAGAAACTAGCAAAAATCACTCAAAAAGAAACACAAAAAAGAAAATGTGAGAAAAACAAAATAATCAACCTTTATCTACAAGATCATTCAAACCAGCTGATTCATTTTCACTAGGAAAATTATCAAAGTAAGCTTTCAAACGATGTCCATTTTCCTTAAAATCATTGTCATTCATTGAATTCTCAATATCACAGGCCCCATAAGGATTGGTCCATCTTAATCTTAGCTCTTTAGGGAATGCATAGAGTTGAGAATCATAAAACAAAACTTTTTGACCAGTGTCAATTTTTTGACAATTTTCACAAGTTTTGCAGAATGCATGTGTGTCCTTGAACATAGTGGGCCAATAAAATCCATTTTGAAAGATTTTTGCAGCAGTCTTTTTTGACGAGAAATAACTTCCACATGCTTCAAAATGACAAAGTTTAATGACACTACTTACCTCATTGTCAGGAATGAATCTTTGAAATATTTGATCAGGACAATATTTGAATAAGTGAGGGTCATCACAATAAAAGCTCTTCACTTCATTTAAAAACTTTTCTTTGTCTTGAGCACTCCAATCAGTTGGCAAATCTCCTAAAGCAAGAAAATTGATATTTTTATCATACCAAGGCATTGGACTAAGAGAAAGTAAGGATTCGTTAGGAAAGTAATGATCGATTGGTGTGATGTCGGATGTCGAATCTGTTGTCATTGTTGACAAAAGATTCGCATCAACATTTTCTATGCGTTTTTCATCCGTGATTTCTTCCTCAGAATTAATCATTTGCAAATCTTCAGATTCATCCAATTCATTTTTACTTAAAGTAGATTCAAGTTGATCATAAGCTAATTCATCAATATGATCTACTTCTTGTAAATCATTATCATCTCCAGGTTGCTTGCAAATGTTGAAAATATTCATCTCCAATGTCATGTTTCCAAATGATAGCTTCATTAGTCTATTCCTACAATTAATCAATGCGTTAGAAGTTGCAAGAAACGGACGTCCTAAAATAACAGGAAATGAATTACATGCTTCAACAGGTTCTGTGTCCAAGACAATAAAATCCACAGGATAAATGAATTTATCGACTTGTACTAACATATCTTCAATTATTCCTCTAGGCACTTTTACAGATCTATCGGCAAGTACAAGAGATATAGAAGTTGGTTTTAACTCACCTAGATTGAGACTCTGAAAAACTGAATATAGAAGTAAATTCACACTCGCTCCAAGATCAAGTAAAGCTCTTTCAATTTTATGCTCTCCAATAAAGCAAGAAATTGTAGGCCAACCAGGGTCTTTATATTTCAAAGCATTATTGTTCTGAAGAATAGCACTTACTTGTTCGGCTAGAAAGGCTTTCTTTTTCACATTCAGTTTTCTCTTCACAGTGCATAGATCTTTCAAAAATTTAGCATAGGAAGGAACTTGTTTAATAGCATCCAACAAAGGTATATTGATCCTTACCTGTTTGAAAATTTCAAAAATTTCAGAGTTGTGATTGACTTTCCTTTGTTTGGTCATGACATGAGGAAATGGAAGTACTGGTGGTGAATCAATCGTTTCTTTGCAATTTTCAGATTCATCCCCTTCCTTACCCTCAGAGATTGACTCATCATCTTTCTCATAAGGTTCAAGAGAGGGTTTTTCAATAACCTTACCACTACGCAGAGTAGTGATTGATTTGACTTGATCCAAGTGTTGGCTTCCGGAACTACTTGCATTTGCATTGTATTGCCCCTTGGGATTTTGTTGTGGTTGAGATGGAAACATACCTTTCTCTTGGAAACTGAGAGCAGATGTTAATTTTGCAAGAGTATCTTTAAAATCTGTCATGTTTTGAGCAAGTTGAGTATTGATTGTCTCTTGCTTTTCAATGAATGCATGCAATATTTCCTCAAGATTTCTTCTAGGAGGTGGAGCATAAGGAGGTGCATATCCATGAGAATTTTGGAAATTGTGGTGTGCTTGAAACGGTGGTTGTGAAGTTTGTGCATTGTTGTTCTCACTCTTCCAACTGAAATTTGGGTGATTTTTCCAACCAGGGTTGTATGTTTGGGAGTATGGGTTGTGGTTGGCCCTTTGGAAACTGTTTAAAGCATGAGCTTGTTCATGGAGACATTCCTTAAAAGAAGGCAAGGTTGGATAATTCTTGGTTGAGTGTTCATTTGTTTCACAGATTTGACATACAATGTTTTCAACAGATTTTAATTGACCACTCTTTTTCAATTCTAGTGCCTCGACTTTTCTAGCTAAAGATGCAAACTTGGCTTGAAGGTTATGATCTTCCCTAAGGTTGTATATACCTCCACTAGATGTATAAGGTTGAGTTTTACTAAGTGCCTCATAAGTACCCGCAATGTCCCAATTTTGAGCATTTTCGGCTAACAAGTCTAAGTACTCCATTGCTTCATCAGGGTCTTTATCTTCAAAAGTTCCATTGCACATCAATTCAACCATTTGCCTATCTTTAGGTGTTAACCCTTCATAGAAATGTGAAACCAATCTCCATGTTTCAAAACCATGATGAGGGCAAGTACTAAGCAAGTCTCGATACCTACCCCAACATTTGTAAAATGTTTCTCCTGGTTTTTGAGTGAAAGTGGTGATTTGTCTTTTGAAAGAGTTTGTTCTGTGAGATGGGAAAAACTTCTTTAAAAACTGTTGTTGCATTTCATCCCTAGCACGAATGGATCCAGGTCTCAAATTTTGTAGCCATGTTTTAGCTTTATCTTTTAATGAAAAAGAAAAAAACTTTAATCTGATGGTGTTCATGCTACAATTTAAATTATTGTACGTGTTGCAGACCTCCTCAAATTCCCTTAAATGCAAGTATGGATTTTCCAATTCTAAGCCATGAAAAGAAGGTAAAAGTTGAATAATACCTGGTTTAAAATTAAAATGAGATGCATCGGGAGGAAAAACTATGCATGATGGTGCACTTGTTCTTGTGGGATTCATGTGGTCTCTAAGTGTTCTAGCACGATTATTCTCATTATGAAGTGATTGATTATCTTCTTCGGCCATATTTTCTGAAAATGATGAGGATACCTTACAAAGTCTACCACTTGATCTACGTGACCACACTCTCATACACGTGTAGGAATAAAATAAAAGGAAGAAGAAAACAAAAGAAGAAGAAACAAGAGAAAAGAAACAAAGTTATATACAAGAAAAGTAAAAAGAGAAAATAAAATAACTACTATAATTTATACAAGAACTTACCTCCCCAGCAACGGCGCCAAAAACTTGACACGACTAAAAGATTGATGTCTTCTCCCAAGTGCAGGAGTGTCGAAGTAATAAATAACCCGGCAAGACCGGGGTCGAACCACAGGGAGGTTATTTGTACAAATTATAAATAACAATAATACAACAATAATAACAATAACAATAACAACAACAACAATAATAATAGTAATAATAATAATAATAATAATAATAATAATAATAGTAATAGTAATAGTAATACTAATAATAATAATAATAATAATAATAATAATAATAATAATAGTAGTAGTAGTAGTAGTAGTAGTAGTAGTAGTAGTAGTAGTAGTACTAATAATAATAAAGAAAGAGAAGAAGAAGAAGATGATGAGAACTTGGAGATGGAAAATTAATGTAAGGATTAAACAATAATAATAACAAATGTCAAGGTTAGAGGTTCCACTAATGGTATATCAAACAAGTATAGTATAAACTCTTATTATTGAATTGGAAACCACACACAAAGGAGGTTCCAATCAGATTATATATTGTTAACATGATTACATTAGTCATCTTATTCAATTAATGCTAATACTTGTAAATCTCGTCAAGCATTCATAATTATAACTTATGTTAACAACAAATCAAGTTCCTTTCATAGCTCAGGTGTCGGTTATACCATACAGTATGGGCTATGAAAGTGCCAAGCATTTGTTGTACCAAGTGTTATACAACATAAATCAAGATTAGTTATTTAACAAGCAAAGTATTAAAGAGTGAACAAGATAACAAATACAAAACATGTTAGTAACAAACATTAAAGTCCATATTAAGTTTACACTATACTTATTCTTACACCATTAGTGTAACCTTTTCACCTTGACATAATAAACTTAGCTAGCCATAATGAAAGAAATAAAAATAAATAAACAAAATAAGAATATCAATAAGATAAAAGTTAACTAAGTAAATAAAAGGAAATAAAAGGCATAAACTTGATATTAATGAAAGCAAAGCATAAATATTACAAAGAATACAAAGAGAGAAAGGAAGAGCATGATCTTGATCTGAAAATCAAGATGCCTAAATGCATGGCAAATGCCTCCTTTTATAGGCCAAAATTG
Organism: Populus pruinosa; assembly: GCA_026413675.1. Classification (NCBI taxonomy): domain Eukaryota; kingdom Viridiplantae; phylum Streptophyta; class Magnoliopsida; order Malpighiales; family Salicaceae; genus Populus; species Populus pruinosa. The sequence goes on from CM048592.1 coordinate 53,778,391, forward strand.
GAAACTATTGATTTGATGACTAATTGATAAGTGGGTGACCAACTTTTGACTTGGTGACAATCCTTATCTTCTCTTGTCTGCCCAAAACGTCATTGATAACGTAAAAATTGGAGCCAGTTGCAAACATGAAAGTTGTAGGAAATTGTCTCAGATTTCTTGTGTAAAAACTTCAGCTTATTTGGACTTCTAGAACTCCAGATATGGCCAAAATATCGAACAGTGCTCGGGCTGGAAGACAGATTCGGGCTTCTTTGTTGTTGCTACAATTTGGACTTGATAATGGCCTTTTTAGATCTTGGGCTCCATATGAAAGTTGTAGGCCTATGTCTTACCTTTCCATCCATATAAATTGGACCTAAATCTGAGATATATAGCTCTAGATATGACCCAATTACCGAACAGTGTTCCAGTTTGGATTGCACCGACATCTCTTTTCTAAGTTTGGCCATCTCTTTATCCTTGCAATTTAAGTTCTTCAAGTGATCAATCAATCCTTTCATTTATATGATAGGCCTGCATTAAAAATAGACATTTACCACAAATTATAGGTATCTTATATTATTAGATACATTATTATAAAACATATTTTAGTTTAGGAGTTATTGATACTTCAAGTGCAAAATGATGATATAAAACCATGATAAAAATGCACTTTTAAGTACTAATCAATAGCCCAAGATGTTGGCATAAGTTCTTTATTGTTAAACTTCTTTTCCAAAGTTTCAATGAAATAATGAGTTTGTCATTCAATCATGTTTACGACCATGTATTATTCATTTTCTTGAGAGAGTTTTCTTGTAAAGACTCACAAACATATCTTTGAAGCCTTGCATGATCTCATGGACGCAATTCATCTCTCTTATCAAAACCAGTTTCCCTATTGGAGTTTGAAAATTTGATCTGGCATTTTGATTTCAAAAATAATTTGATGTTTATTCAAAAATAATATTTTTTTTTGACATTCTGCTTGTAGAATGACAAGTGAATGAAGCAACTCCATCATTGAGGTGACTAAATTATAAACAAAAAAAAGAAATGAATAAACACATTTACCCCATTACTCTTGAATCATGTGTTTTTTTGAAAATGTATGAATAATGGTATATAGTGAACTTGTTGCTCATAACTCATGAAATGCATCTTTGCAAAGAATAAGCTATCATACTATACGAGGTCAAAGTTTATTGATCATAGCTACTTGCGCTTGAAATGAGGAAAGACCATCTTTGTTATTTCCTTTCACGTTCTAAAATAAATACATCCCTTGCAAACCTTTTTTGAGCCTGAACAATTTTTTCTTTCATAGAAAAAAAATCCCGACTAGGATCACACCCCATACTAGGGGCAAGTGAAATTTCAATTATCAAGAAAGATGATAAAGCTATGAGAAAGCCAAAAGTCAAAAAAGCTCTAGAAACTAAAATGCTAGGGGGCATGCCCAAATCACAAGAAAAAGTGATAACCAAGATAAAGTGAGTATGCTCTATAAGCAAAGCAATGAAAAAAAAAAGCAGCAAATCAAAGAAGAGCGGCAAAAGAAAATATGAATGACATCAATAGTCAAACTATTAATAGTGATTCTCAGTCTTTGAAGCCCTGAAACACTCTTTGAGCCTTATGAATCCTTTTCTTTCATAGCCAAAAACCACAACCTACGTTACGTGCCTATAGAAGTCCTTTCTAATCAAGCAAGCAAGCAACCTAGAACAATAAACAATGCTCTCAAAATGCAAAGAATACTTTTTCATAAGATTCATGACATCAAGAATAAACTATTCATTATTATTCATGTTGATAAAAATAAATGTGCAAAAAGAGACAAATTCTTCTCATACAAAACCTCAAGCTTTGTCTCGAGCCCTCCACTCTGAAAACCTATAAAAGCAAAAGGTCATAATATCATGACATATTTTCACCGAAGATCTCATTGCCAAACACAAGAACAAATAATCTCTTTTCCAAGAAAGAAAAATAACCAAGGAGTTGCAAGATTTCAAAAGCAAATGTTTTAGACTCACATCAAAATAATTTTTTGTTTTCAAAATGCAAGATCAAGATTTCAAGATTCATTCTAGACCCATATTCCTTCACCAAACAGAAAAAGGATAGATATGAGAGAATGACCTCTTAGAACCATTATTTGTCCAAATCACTAAGAGAGCACACTTAGAGGCAATAACCAATATAAGGGGGCAACATTGTGTTTAAAAGGAAAAATTCTAGAAAAGGAGATGGTAATTTCCTTTAACCAGACAAGGGGGCCTTTTGGTTTACAAAAGACAGCTCGATCCTTTCAGCAAGTGACACCGAATGTTTCTAGCAGTGAAACGAGGAGTAATGAGTGATCCTCTTAAATTATTTGACGAATCAGAAAATCTTTAGCAAGCAAGTGGGTCATGATGGGCACCACAAATGCTGAGTTATACAAATAAATTTGGAAATAGACTTATATGAGCCAACTCGAGTGGGCTAGAAAGCTAAACGACAAAGATGACTCAAATCAGATAATAAGATCTCACCAACCAAGCAACGAAAAGATTAAGAAGAAATGGGGGCCTATATTTCAAATCAGGTAAAGATGCATGCATATCATTTAAACTTTGAGACCTTGAACAATGAGTTTTGTAAATTTTTATTAGAGAAAATTCTAACAAAATCCATCAAGTGGAAAGCCAACTTGAAATGGCGAACATTGAAATTACTTTAGAAAAATTTTCACTTTTGAGAATTTTTCAACCTGGGCAGGCCGCCCATGAGAATTAGGCCACTGAAAAAATCTCTCTATTTTTCCACTACCTTTCATTTTCCACTCCTGAGGTAGTGCAGTTCCTTTCCTACCTCCTTTTGAGTTCTTTTCAAGCATTTCTTCGAGCTCTCGACCATCATAGGTAGTGCATTTCCTATCCTACCTCCATTCAAGCGCGCCTTCGAGCCCTTGACGATCATAGGTGGTGCATTTCCTATCCTACCTCCATTCGAGCGCGCCTTCGAGCCCTCGACCATCAAAGGTAGTGCATTTCCTATCCTACCTCCATTCGAGCACGCTTTCGAGCCCTCGTCTTATTTCTTTTAGAGTGAGCCTTTGAGCTCTCGACCATCAAAGTTGATGCATTTCCTATCCTACTTCCATTCGAGCGCGCCTTCGAGCCCTCGACCATTAAAGGTAGTGCATTTCTTATCCTACCTCCATTCGAGCGTGCCTTCGAGCCCTCGACCATCAAAGGTAGTGCATTTCCTATCCTACCTCCATTCGAGCATGCCTTCGAGCCCTTGTCTTATTTCTTTTCGAAAGCGTCTTCGAGCCCTCGACCATCAAAGGTAGTGCATTTCCTATCCTACCTCCATTCGAGCTTGCCTTCAAGCCCTCGACCATCAAAGGTAGTGCATTTCCTATCCCACATTCTTTTAAGCGCGCCTTCGAGCCCTCGACCATTAAAGGTAGTGCATTTCCTATCATACCTCCATTCGAGCGCGCCTTTGAGCTCTCATCTTATCTCCATTTGAGCACGCCTTTGAGCCCTCGTCTTATTTATTTTCGAGCGTGCCTTCGAGCCCTCGACCATCAAAGGTAGTGCATTTTCTATCCCACCTTCTTTTGAGTATGCCTCCAAGCCCTCATTTTCTTCGAGCTTTCATCTATTGAATAATGCTCCTTCGAGCCCTATCATGTCTTATTAAAATAATAATAATAATAATAATAATAATAATAATAATAATAATAATAATAATAATAAAGAAAGAGAAGAAGAAGATGATGATGAGAATTTGGAGAAGGAATATTAATGTAACGATTAAACAATAATAATAAAAATTATCAAGGTTAGAGATTCCACTAATGGTATGTCAAACAACTATAATATAAACTCTTATTATTCAATTGGAAACCACACATAAAGAAGGTTCCAATTGGATTATAGATTGTTAACATGATTACGTTAGTCATCTTATTCAATTAATGTTAATACTTGTAAATCTCGTCAAGCATTCATGATTATAACTTATGTTAACAACAAATCAACTAAAGCATGTTTTATAATAACATATCTAATAATATAAGATACCTTTAATTTGTAGTAAATGTTCATTTTAAATGCAGGCCTATCACATAAATAAAAGGATTGATTGATGACTTTAAAAACTTAAATTGCAAGGGCAAAGAGATGGTCAAACTTAGAAAAGAGATGTAGGTGCAATCAAAATCGGAACACTGTTCGGTAATTAAATTATAGCAACAACAAAGAAGCCTGAATCTGTGTTCTAGCTTGAGCACTATTTAGTATTTTGGCCATATCTGGAGTTCTAAAAGTCCAAATGAGCTGAAATGTTTACACAAGAAATCTGAGACAATTACCTACAACTTTCATGTTTTCAACTGACTCCAATTTTGACGTTATCAATGACGTTTTGGGTAGACAAGAGAAGATAAGGATTGTCACCAAGTCAAGAGTTGGCCACCCACTTATCAATTAGTCATCAAATCAATAGTTCCCAATTTTGGCCTATAAAAGGAGGCATTTGCCATGCATTTAGGCATCTTGGTGTTCAGATCAAGATCATACTCTTCCTTTCTCTCTTTGTATTTTTTGTAATGTTTATGCTTTGCCTTCATTAATATCAAGTTTATACCTTTCATTTCCTTTCCTTTACTTAGTTAACTTTTATGTTCTTATTTTGTTTATCTATTTTTCTTTCTTTCATTATGTATAGCTAAGTTAATTATGTCAAGGTGAAAAGGTTACACTAATGGTGTGAGAATAAGTATAACGTAAACTTAATATGGACCTTAATGTTTGATACTAACATGTTTTATGTTTGTTATCTTGTTCACTCTTTAATACTTTGCTTGTTAAATGACTAATCTTGATTTATGTTGTATAACACTTGGTACAACAAATGCTTGGCACTTTCATAGTTCATATTATATGGTATAACCGACACCTGAGCTATGAAAGAAAGTTGATTTGTTGTTAACATAAGTTATAATCATGAATGCTTGACGAGATTTACAAGTATTAGCATTAATCGAATAAGATGACTAATGTAATCATGTTAGCAATCTATAATTTGATTAGAACCTCCTTTATGTGTGGTTTCCAATTGAATAATAAGAGTTTATATTAAACTTGTTTGACATACCATTAGTGGAATCTCTAACCTTGACATTTGTTATTATTATTGTTTAATCGTTACATTAATATTCCATCTCAAAGTTCTCTTCTCCTTCTTTTTCTTTATTATTATTATTATTATTATTACTAATAGTACCACTATTACTACTACTACTACTACTACTACTACTACTACTACTACTACTACTACTACTACTATTATTATTATTATTATTATTATTATTATTATTATTATTATTATAGTTATTGTTATTATTGCTATTATTGTTGTTTATAATTATTGTTTATAATTTGTACAATTAACCTGCCTATGGTTCAACTCCGGTCTTGCCGGGTTATTTATTACTTCGACACTCCTGTACTTGGGAGAAGACATCAATCTTTTAGTCGTGTTAGCATGATCTTGATTTGAAAACCAAGATGCCTAAATGCACGGAAAATACCTCCTTTTACAGGTTAAAATTGAGAACTATTGATTTGATGACTAATTGATGAGTGGGTGACCAACTCTTAACTTGGTGACAATCCTTATCTTCTCTTATCATGAAAAAAACATCATTTATAACATCAAAATTGGAACCACTTGAAAACATGAAAGTTGTATAAAATTATCTCATCTTTCTTAATGAAAACATTTAGATCATTTTAAATTCTAGAACTCCAGATATGGCCCAAATGTCAAATAGTGCTCGGGCTAGAGGATAGATTCAGAATTTTTTGTTATTGCTCCAAGTCGGACTTGAAAATAGACTTTTTAGATCTTGGGCTCCTATGAAAATTGTATGCCTATGTATTACCTTTCCATCTATATAAAATCAACCTAAATCTGAGATCTACAGCTCTAGATATGACTTAATTACCGAACAGTATTCCAGTTTGGACTACACCAGCATCTTTTTTTTAAGTTTGGCCATCTCTTTGTCCTTTCAATTTCAGTTCTTAAATTCATCAATCAATCCTTTTATTTATGTGATAGGCCTGCATTTAAAATAAACATTTACCATAAATTAAAGATTTCTTATATTATTAGATATATTATTATAAAACATATTTTAGTTAAGGAGTTATTGATACTTCAAGTGCAAAAATAATGATATAAAACCTTGATAAAAATGCTTTTGTAAGTATTAATCAGTAACTTTGAGAGAACATAGAGACCATTAGTGCTCTGGCCATAAAAAAGAACTATTTGGGTAGTGAGATCCTATACATAAAACACAGAAGTGTGAAATTCAAAATAAACATTATTATCACTATAAAATTTTTGAACAGATAACAATGGTTTGGTAACGTGAGGAACATGGAGAACATTAGATAATGTAAAGGTGCGTTTAGGGGAATGTAAGATGGTATGGCCAATATGGGATACAAATAGACTCTTACCGTCACCAACATGGAAATAATCATTACCAAAATAGGGTGCAAAATCAGTCAAAGTTACAAGATCAGGAGTAATGTGCTAGTTTGCACCAATATCTGGGAACCAAGTAGATGTAGAAACCGGACCAATAGCAAGAGAGGCGGAGGGCTAGTGACCACTATTGCGAAACTAAGCACATGATGAGGCTATATGGCTAAAGGAGAAGCACGACTGACATTTGATGTGCTACTTAAAAAATCAATGAGGAGGCCACTATCCACTAGTAGTAGGCCGTTTGCTCTACTGCTAGTGACTCTACTTCCAGTTCGTGGGAGTAGAGGAATGAGGGCCATGAACATTAAACCTGTCATAGCCATTAGACCTGTTCTTGTTGGAGCACCAGTCATCGCGAGAACGACCTCTATGACAACCAAAATTGGAGTTGGTCTGCTGCTATGCAAGATGAGCAGAGGGCAGCAGAGATGGTATAGGTAGTAAAGGTGGATTTGCAACCAAGAAGGGAAGAGAAGACATGTAAAAACTCATGAGTAATAAGGTGGCTGTGAAGGTCTGCATATGATAGCGGTTCAACCTTGGTCACGAGACTAATTACCAAGTCTTTAAACTCACCATAAAGGCCATGAAATATATAGAGGTTAAAGTCTTTAAGAGAGAGGGACCAACCAGCAACAGTCAATTCATCAAATAATGACTTGGCATGTTGTATATATTTAGTAACTAAAGCATCTCCTTACTAAAGATCTTGAAAAGACCCATGGAGTTGTATAATGATAAAATTTGATGGAGAAGCAAGTGCGCCAAACACAAGAAGAAGTCTGATAGTCTACCATAAGATATAGGATGTCCATGTAGAGGGAGGAGAGTAACGTGCTTAAAATAAGTTGTTCTTGTTGCTTCCAACAAAGAAAAGAAGGGTTGATTGTTGAAGAAGAATCATCAAAACTGTCAAAAACATGAAAGGGAGGACACAACACTAAGCCATCGACAAAGTGGAAAACACCTTGATCAAGAAGATATGGCTTGATCTGTGACACGCCTAAAAGGTTGATGTCTTCTCCCAAGTGCAGGAGTGTTGAAGTAATAAATAACCCGGCAAGACCGGGGTCGAACCACAGGGAGGTTAATTGTACAAATTATAGTCAACAATTATAAGCAACAATAATAGCAATAATAACAACAACAATAACAATAACAATAACTATAATAATAATAATAATAATAATAATAATAATAATAATAATAATAATAATAATAATAATAATAATAATAGTAGTAGTAGTAGTAGTAGTAGTAGTAGTAGTAGTAGTAGTAGTGGTAGTAGTAGTAGTAATAGTAGTAATAATAATAAAAAAAAAGAAGAAGAAGAAGAAGATGATGAGAACTTGGAGATGGAAAATTAATGTAAGAATTAAACAATAATAATAACAAATGTCAAGGTTAGAGGTTCCACTAATGGTATATCAAACAAGTATAGTATAAACTTTTATTATTGAATTGGAAACCACAGACAAAGGAGGTTCCAATCAGATTATATATTGTTAACATGATTACATTAGTCATCTTATTCAATTAATGCTAATACTTGTAAATCTCGTCAAGCATTCATGATTATAACTTATGTTAACAACAAATCAAGTTCCTTTCATAACTCAGGTGTCGGTTATACCATACATTATGGGCTATGAAAGTGCCAAGCATTTGTTGTACCAAGTGTTATACAACATAAATCAAGATTAGTCATTTAACAAGCAAAGTATTAAAGAGTGAACAAGATAAGAAATACAAAACATGTTAGTATCAAACATTAAAGTCCATATTAAGTTTACATTATACTTATTCTCACACCATTAGTGTAACCTTTTCACCTTGACATAATAAACTTAGCTAGACATAATGAAAGAAAGCAAAATAGATAAACAAAATAAGAACATAAAAGCTAACTAAGTAAAGGAAAGGAAATGAAAAGCATAAACTTAATATTAATGAAAGCAAAGCATAAACATTACAAAAAATACAAAGAGAGAAAGGAAGAGAATGATCTTGATCTGAACACCAAGATGCCTAAATACATGGCAAATGCCTCCTTTTATAGGCCAAAATTGGGAACTATTGATTTGATGACTAATTGATAAGTGGGTGGCCAACTTTTGACTTGGTTACAATCCTTATCTTCTCTTGTCTGCCCAAAACGTCATTGATAACGTCAAAATTGGAGCTAGTTGCAAACATGAAAGTTGTAGGCAATTGTCTCAGCTTTCTTGTGTAAAAACGTCAGCTCATTTGGACTTCTAGAACTCCAGATATGGCCAAAATACCGAATAGTGCTCGGGCTGGAAGACAGATTCGGGCTTCTTTGTTGTTGCTATAATTTGGACTTGATAATGGCCTTTTTAGATCTTGGGCTCCATATAAAAATTGTAGGCCTATGTCTTACCTTTCCATCATATAAATTGGACCTAAATCTGAGATATATAGCTCTAGATATGACCCAATTACCGAACAGTGTTACGGTTTGGATCGCACCGACATCTCTTTTCTAAGTTTGGCCATCTCTTTGCCTTTGCAATTTAAGTTCTTAAAGTCATCAATCAATATTTTCAGTTATGTGATAGGCCTGCATTTAAAATGAATATTTACCATAAATTAAAGGTATCTTATATTATTAGATATATTATTATAAAACATGCTTTAGTTAAAGAGTTATTGATACTTCAAGTGCAAAATGATGATATAAAACCATGATAAAAATGCACTTTTAAGTACTAATCACTTTTAAGTACATTATTTCAAAAGGTAATGACCAATCGGGAGGTTGAATTATAGGAGCACAAGTAAGCAAGTTTTTAAGTTTAACAAAGGCTTCTTCACAATGTTCAGTCCATTCAAAAATAGTATCCTTTGTTAGAAGGTTACTTAAGGGCTTAGATATTACACTAAAATCTTTGATGAACCTTCTATAAAAACCAGCATGTCCCAGGAATGATCTAACATCTTTAAGAGATTTTGGTGTTGGCAAGTTTGCAATTAACTCGATTTTAGATTTGTCAACCTCAATTCCTTTTGATGAAACAATGTGACCAAGTACAATGCCGTTTATTACCATAAAATGATATTTTTCCCAATTCAGCACAAGATTCTTCTCTTTACACCTGGTCAAAACCTTTCCTAAGTTAGTCAAACAATCATCAAATGAATCGCCAAAAACAGAAAAATCATCCATGGAAATCTCAAGAAAATGTTCAACCATATCACTAAATATACTAAGCATGCATCTTTGAAATGTGGCTGGTGCATTACATAATCTAAAAGGCATCCTTCGATATGCAAAAGTACCAAATGGACATGTGAAAGTAGTCTTTTCTTGATCTTCCAATGCAATTTCAATTTCGTTGTAACCCGAATAGCCATCTAGGAAACAATAAAATTCATGACCTGCAACTCTTTCTAGGATTTGATCCATGAAAGGTAAATAAAAATGATCTTTTCTAGTCATTGAATTAAGTTTCCTATAGTCAATGCATATGCGCCAACCAGTAACAGTTCTAGTGAGAATTAACTCATTGTTCTCATTTGTTATCACAGTGACTCCAGACTTCTTAGGTACAACTTAGGTAGGACTTACCCATTTGCTATCAGAAATAGGATAAATGATTTCATTATCTAGATGCTTAATGACTTCATTTTTCACTACTTCTTTCATATTAGGATTTAGCCTTCATTGCATTTCTCTAGAGGGTTTAACATTTTCCTCTAAATAAATTCTGTGTGTACAAATCAAAGGACTAATTCCTTTTATATCAGCTATGGTCCATCCTAATGCATTTTTGTGCATTTTCAAAGTTTGTAATAACTTACCTTCTTGATGTGCATTAAGTTTGTAAGAGATTATTACCGGAAAAGTTTCATTTTCTCCCAAAAAAGAGTATTTGAGATTGGATGGAAACGGCTTCAAATCAGGTTTTGGTGGTTGAACACTTGAAGGTATGGACTTAATTGATCGTGGTGGCAATTCCTCAATTTGTGGCCTCCAATAACTTGTCTTTGATTCTTCCTGAAAATAAATCATTTCCAAATCATCAGATTCATCAATCTCAATTTCACTGGAAGTGGTTGGAAATTGATCATGAATTAATTTTTCAGTAAAGTCCACTTCCTATAAGTCATTATCATCTCTAGGTTGCTTGCAAATGTTAAAAATATTCATCTCCAATGTCATGTTTCCAAATGATAGCTTCATCAATCCATTCCTACAATTAATCAATGCATTAGAAGTTGCAAGAAATGAACGTCCTAAAATAACAGGAAATGAATTACATACTTCAACAGGTTGTGTGTCCAAGACAATAAAATCCACAGGATAAATGAATTTATCAACTTGTACTAACACATCTTCAATTATTCCTCTAGGCACTTTTATAGATCTATCGGCAAGTAAAAGAGTTATAGAAGTTGGTTTTAACTCACCTAGATTGAGACTCTGAAAAACTGAATATAGAAGTAAATTCACACTAGCACCAAGATCAAGTAAGGCTCTTTCAATTTTATGCTCTCCAATAAAGCAGGAAATTGTAGGACAACCAGAGTCTTTATATTTCAAAGCATTATTGTTTTGAAGAATAACACTTACTTGTTCGGCTAGAAAGGCTTTCTTTTTCACATTCAGTTTCCTCTTCACAGTGCAGAGATCTTTCAAAAATTTAGCATAGGAAGGAACCTGTTTAATAGCATCCAGCAAGGGTATATTGATCCTTACCTGTTTGAAAGTTTCAAAGATTTCAGAGTTGTGATTAACTTTTCTTTGTTTGGTCATAGCTTGAGGAAATGGAAGTGCTGGCGGTGAATCAGTCGTTTCTTTGCAATTTTCAGATTCATCCCCTTCCTTACCCTTAGAGATTGACTCATCATCTTTCTCATAAGGTTCAAGAGAGGGTTTTTCAATAACCTTACCACTGCGCACAGTAGTGACTGATTTGACTTGATCCATGTGTTGACTTCCAGAACTACTTGTATTTGTATTGTATTGCCCCTTGAGATTTTGTTGTGGTTGAGATGAAAACTTACCTTTCTCTTGGAAACTGAGAGCAGATGTTAATTTTGCAAGAGTATCTTTAAAATCTGTCATGTTTTGAGCAAGTTGAGTATTGATTGTCTCTTGCTTTTCAATGAATGCATGCAATGTTTCCTCAAGATTTCTTCTAGGAGGTGGAGCATAATGAGGTGCATATCCATAAGAATTTTGGAAATTGTGGTGTGCTTGAAATGGTGGTTGTGAAGTTTGTGCATTGTTGTTCTCACTCTTCCAATTGAAATTTGGGTGATTTCTCCAACCAAGGTTGTATGTTTGGGAGTATGGGTTGTGGTTGGGCCTTTGGAAACTGTTTAAAGCATGGGCTTGTTCATGGAGACATTCCTTAAAAGAAGGCAAGGTTGGACAATCGTTGGTTGAGTGTTCATTTGTTTCACAGATTTGACACACAATGTTTTCAACAGATTTTAATTGACCACTCTTTTTCAATTCTAGTGCCTCAACTTTTCTAGCTAAAGATGCAAACTTGGCTTGAAGGTCATGATCTTCCCTAAGGTTGTACATACCTCCATTAGATGTATGAGGTTGAGTTTTACTCGGTGCCTCATATGTACCCGCGGTGTTCCAATTTTGAGCATTTTCAGCTAACAAGTCTAAGTACTCCATTGCTTCATCAGGGTCTTTATCTTCAAAAGTTCCATTGCACATCAATTCAACCATTTGCCTATCTTTAGGTGTTAACCCTTCATAGAAATGTGAAACCAATCTCCATGTTTCAAAACCATGATGAGGGCAAGTACTAAGCAAGTCTCGATACCTATCCCAACATTGGTAAAATGTTTCTCCTGGTTTTTGAGTGAAAGTGGTGATTTGTCTCTTGAAAGAGTTTGTTCTATGAGATGGGAAAAAATTCTTTAAAAACTATTGTTGCATTTCATCCCAAGCACGAATGGATCCTGGTCTCAAATTTTGTAGCCATGTTTTAATTTTATCTTTTAATGAAAAAGGAAAAAGCTTTAATCTGATGGTGTTCATGCTACAATTTAAATTATTGTACGTGTTGCAGACCTCCTCAAATTCCCTTAAATGCAAGTGTGGATTTTCCAATTCCAAACCATGAAAAGAAGGTAAAAGTTGAATAATACCTAGTTTAAAATTAAAATGAGATGCATCGGGAGGAAAAACTATGCATGATGGTGCACTTGTTCTTGTGGGATTCATGTGGTCTCTAAGTGTTCTAGCACGATTATTCTCATTATTCTCATTATGAAGTGATTGATTATCTTCTTCGGCCATATTTTCTGAAAATGATGAGGATATGCTACAAAGTCTACCACTTGATGTACGTGACCACACTCTCATGCACGTGTAGGAATAAAATAAAAAGAAGAAGAAAACAAAAAAAGAAGAAACAAGAGAAAAGAAATAAAGTTATATACAAAAAAAGTGAAAAGAGAAAATAAAATAAATATTATAATTTATACAAGGACTTACCTCCCCGGCAATGGCGCCAAAAACTTGACACGACTAAAAGGTTGATGTCTTCTCCCAAGTGTAGGAGTGTTGAAGTAATAAATAACCCGGCAAGACCGGGGTCGAACCACAGGGAGGTTAATTTTACAAATTATAGTCAACAATTATAAGCAACAATAATAGCAATAATAACAACAACAATAACAATAACAACAACAACTATAATAATAGTAGCAGTAGTAGTAGTAATAGTAGTAGTGGTGGTGGTAGTAGTAGTAGTAATAGTAGTAATAATAATAATAATAATAATAAAGAAAGAGAAGAAGAAGAAGATGATGTGAACTTGGAGATGAAAAATTAATGTAAGGATTAAACAATAATAATAACAAATGTCAAGGTTAGAGGTTCCACTAATGGTATATCAAACAAGTATAGTATAAACTCTTATTATTGAATTGGAAACCACACACAAAGGAGATTCCAATCAGATTATATATTGTTAACATGATTACATTAGTCATCTTATTCAATTAATGCTAATACTTGTAAATCTCGTCAAGCATTCATAATTATAACTTATGTTAACAACAAATCAAGTTCCTTTCATAGCTCAGGTGTCGGTTATACCATACATTATGGGCTATGAAAGTGCCAAGCATTCGTTGTACCAAGTGTTATACAACATAAATCAAGATTAGTCATTTAACAAGCAAAGTATTAAAGAGTGAACAAGATAACAAACATAAAACATGTTAGTATCAAACATTAAGATCCATATTAAGTTTACGTTATACTTATTCTCACACCATTAGTGTAACCTTTTCACCTTGACATAATTAACTTAGCTAGACATAATGAAAGAAAGCAAAATAGATAAACAAAATAAGAACATAAAAGCTAACTAAGTAAAGGAAAGGAAATGAAAAGTATAAACTTAATATTAATGAAAGCAAAACATAAACATTACAAAAAATACAAAGAGGGAAAGGAAGAGAATGATCTTGATCTGAACACCAAGATGCCTAAATACATGGCAAATGCCTCCTTTTATAGGCCAAAATTGGGAACTATTGATTTGATGACTAATTGATAAGTGGATGGCCAACTTTTGACTTGGTTACAATCCTTATCTTCTCTTGTCTGCCCAAAACGTCATTGATAACGTCAAAATTGGAGCCAGTTGCAAACATGAAAGTTGTAGGCAATTGTCTCAGCTTTCTTGTGTAACAACTTCAGCTCATTTGGACTTCTAGAACTCCAGATATGGCCAAAATACCGAACAGTGCTCGGGCTGGAAGATAGATTCGGGCTTCTTTGTTGTTGCTACAATTTGGACTTGATAATGACCTTTTTAGATCTTGGGCTCCATATGAAAGTTGTTGGCCTATGTCTTACCTTTCCATCATATAAATTGGACCTAAATCTGAGATATATAGCTCCAGATATGACCCAATTACCGAATAGTGTTCCGGTTTGGATCGCACCGACATCTCTTTTCTAAGTTTGGCCATCTCTTTGCCTTTGCAATTTAAGTTCTTAAAGTCATCAATCAATATTTTCAGTTATGTGATAGGCCTGCATTTAAAATGAACATTTACCATAAATTAAAGGTATCTTATTGATTAGTACTTAAAAGTGCATTTTTATCATGGTTTTATATCATCATTTTGCACTTGAAGTATCAATAACTCCTTAACTAAAATATGTTTTATAATAATGTATCTAATAATATAAGATACCTATAATTTGTGGTAAATGTCTATTTTTAATGCAGGCCTATCACATAAATGAAAGGATTGATTGATGACTTGAAGAACTTAAATTGCATGGATAAAGAGATGGTCAAACTTAGAGAAGAGATGTCGGTGCAATTCAAATCGGAACACTGTTTGGTAATTGGGTCATATCTGGAGCTACAGATCTCAGATTTAGGTCCAATTTATATGGATGGAAAGGTAAGACATAGGCCTACAACTTTCATATGGAGCCCAAGATCTAAAAAGGTCATTATCAAGTCCAAATTGTAGCAACAACAAAGAAGCCCGAATCTGTCTTCCAGCCCGAGCACTGTTCGGTATTTTGGCCATATCTGGAGTTCTAGAAGTCCAAATGAGCTGAATTTTTTACACAAGAAAGCTGAGACAATGGCCTACAACTTTCATGTTTTCACCTGGCTCCAATTTTGACGTTATCAATGACGTTTTGGGCAGACAAGAGAAGATAAGGATTGTCACCAAGTCAAAAGTTGGCCACCCACTTATCAATTAGTCATCAAATCAATAGTTCCCAATTTTGGCCTATAAAAGGAGGCATTTGCCATGCATTTAGGCATCTTGGTTTCCAGATCAAGATCATGCTCTTCCTTTCTCTCTTTGTATTTTTTGTAATATTTATGCTTTGCTCTCATTAATATCAAGTTTATGCCTTTCATTTCCTTTCCTTTACTTAGTTAGCTTTTATGTTCTTATTTTGTTTATCTATTTTTCTTTCTTTCATTATGTCTAGCTAAGTTAATTATGTCAAGGTGAAAAGGTTACACTAATGGTGTAAGAATAAGTATAGTGTAAACTTAATATGGACTTTAATGTTTGATACTAACATGTTTTATATTTGTTATCTTGTTCACTCTTTAATACTTTGCTTGTTAAATGACTAATCTTGATTTATGTTGTATAACACTTGGTACAACAAATGCTTGGCACTTTCATAGCCCATAATGTATGGTATAACCGACACCTGAGCTATGAAAGGAACTTGATTTGTTGTTAACATAAGTTATAATCATGAATGCTTGACGAGATTTACAAGTATTAGCATTAATTGAATAAGATGACTAATGTAATCATGTTAACAATATATAATCTCATTGGAACCTCCTTTGTGTGTGGTTTTCAATTCAATAATAAGAGTTTATACTATACTTGTTTGATATACCATTAGTGGAACCTCTAACCTTGACATTTGTTATTATTATTGTTTAATCCTTACATTAATTTTCCATCTCCAAGTTCTCATCATCATCTTCTTCTTCTCTTTCTTTATTATTATTATTATTATTATTATTATTATTATTATTATTATTATTATTATTATTATTATTATTACTACTATTATTATTATTATTATTATTATTATTATTATTGTCATTGTTGTTATTATTGTTATTACTATTATTATTGTTATTGTTTATAATTGTTATTTATAATTTGTACAATTAACCTCCCTGTGGTTCGACCCCGGTCTTGCCGGGTTATTTATTACTTCGACACTCCTGCACTTGGGAGAAGACATCAACCTTTTAGTCGTGTCAAGTTTTTGGCGCCGTTGCCGGGGAGGTAAGTTTTGTATAAATTATAATATTTATTTTATTTTCTCTTTTCACTTTTCTTGTATATAACTTTGTTTCTTTTTTATTTTGTTTTCTTCCTCCTTTTGCTTTCTTCTTTCTTTTTTATTTATTTTATTCCTACACGTGCATGAGAGTGTGGTCACGTACATCAAGTGGTAAACTTTGTAGGATATCCTCATCATTTTCAGAAAATATGGCCGAAGAAGATAATCAATCACTTCAAAATGAGAATAATGAGAATAATCGTGCTAGAACACTTAGAGACCACATGAATCCCACAAGAACAAGCGCACCATCATGCATAGTTTTTCCTCCTGATGCATCTCATTTTAATTTTAAGCCAGCCATTATTCAACTTTTACCTTCATTCCATGGCTTGGAATTGGAAAATCCATACTTGCATTTAAGGGAATTTGAGGAGGTGTGCAACACATATAATAACTTAAATTTTAGCATGAACACCATCAGATTAAAGCTTTTTCCTTTTTCATTAAAAGATAAAGCTAAAACATGGCTACAAAATTTAAGACCAGGATCCATTCGTGCTTGGGATGAAATGCAACAACAGTTTTTAAAGAAGTTTTTCCCATGTCATAGAACAAACTCTTTCAAAAGACAAATCACCACTTTCACTCAAAAACCAGGAGACACATTTTACAAATGTTGGGATAGGTATCGAGACTTGCTTAGTACTTGCCCTCATCATGGTTTTGAAACATGGAGATTGGTTTCACATTTCTATGAAGGGTTAACACCGGAAGATAGGCAAATGGTTGAATTAATGTGCAATGGAACTTTTGAAGATAAAGACCCTGATGAAGCAATGGAGTACTTAGACTTGTTAGCTGAAAATGCTCAAAATTGGGACACTGCGGGTACATATGAGGCACTGAGTAAAACTCAACCTCATACATCTAGTGGAGATATGTACAACCTTAGGGAAGATCATGACCTTCAAGCCAAGTTTGCATCTTTAGCTAGAAAAGTCGAGGCACTAGAATTGAAAAGGAGTGGTCAATTAAAATTTGTTGAAAACATTGTGTGTCAAATCTGTGAAACAAATGAACACTCAACCAACGATTGTCCAACCTTGCCTTCTTTTAAGGAATGTCTCCATGAACAAGCCCATGCTTTAAACACTTTCCAAAGGCCCAACCACAACCCATACTCCCAAACATACAACCCTGGTTGGAGAAATCACCCAAATTTCAGTTGGAAGAGTGAGAACAACAATGCACAAACTTCACAACCACCATTTCAAGCACACCACAATTTCCAAAATTCTCATGGATATGCACCTCCTTATGCTCCACCTCCTACAAGAAATTTTGAGGAAACTTTGTATGCATTCATTGAAAAGCAAGAGACAATCAACACTCAACTTGCTCAAAGCATAACAGATTTTAAAGATACTCTTGCAAAATTCACATCTGCTCTCTGTTTCCAAGAGAAAGGTAAGTTTCCATCTCAACCACAACAAAATCCTAAGGGGCAATACAATGCAAATGCAAGTAGTTCCAGAAGCCAACACATGGATCAAGTCAAATCAGTCACTACTCTACGCAGTGGTAAGGTTATTGAAAAACCCTCTCTTGAACCTTATGAGAAAGATGATGAGTCAATTTCTAAGGGAAAGGAAGGGGTTGAATCTGAAAATTGCAAAGAAACGACTGATTC
Source organism: Populus pruinosa (assembly GCA_026413675.1). Classification (NCBI taxonomy): domain Eukaryota; kingdom Viridiplantae; phylum Streptophyta; class Magnoliopsida; order Malpighiales; family Salicaceae; genus Populus; species Populus pruinosa. The sequence continues at coordinate 53,796,426 of CM048592.1, forward strand.
TCCGCCAGCACTTCCATTTTCTCATGCCATGACCAATCAGGAAGAAATCGAGGATGAAAAAGGCATCGAAAAGGTTGATGCGAATCTTTTATCAAAAGTGACAATAGATTCGACACCCGACATCACACCAATCGATGATTACTTTCCTGATGAATCTCTACTTTCTCTTAATTCAATTCCTTGGTTTGCTAAAAATATCAATTTTCTTGCTTCAGGATTTTTGCCAACTCATTGGAGTATTGAAGACAAAAGAAAATTTTTGAGCAACGAGCAAAATTTTTATTGGGATGACCCTTACTTATTCAATTATTGTCCTGATCAAATATTTCAAAAATGCATTCTCGACAATGAGGTAAGTAATTTCATTAAATTTTGTTACTCTAAGGCATGTGGGGATCATTTCTCATCAAAAAAGAGGATTGTAGAAATCTTACAAAGTGAATTTTACTGGCCTATCATATTCAAGGAGTTAGATGCATTCCGCAAAAACTGTGAAAATTGTCAGAAGGTGGGATTTATTTCAAAACACAGAGAGTCTTTAGATAATCTTCTATTGACTCTTAAGTCTCATCATAGTCGAGATAAGCATCGTGTAATTCATGACTTATGAACCCATTTTCATAAAGAACATACTTGACTTAGTCTTGGGAATCTGACTAAAAAAGACCCTGTTTACCAGTTTTTAAGAAAACTGGATGGGAAGCCTATCCCCGACCCATTGAGGGCGTTTAAGCTGTTCTTGGACGTAAAACCAAGGGAAGATGTGAGCCACAATCACAACTGTGATTTGAATTTTTTTTTGTTTGTAAAAACTTGTGTCTTTTGGTTTTATTATTGTGTTTTGTTATTTCTTATTTTTGTTTTAGTGTGTTTCAGGTTTTGTCAGTGTTCGTTATTTCAGGTGATATCTTCTATACTCTATCTTTCTACCTTAGAACATTGAGGACAATGTCTCATTTTGGTTGGGGGGAGAGGGTAGTAGTTGATAAAAAAAAAATCATTTTTCATTTCATAAAGCATGTGCATAATTGTTGTTACTAGGATGGTAGAGTAAAGGAGTTCTTTTGTTAAAATGACTCTTGAGACGCATCTTAGTAACCATTCTTAACAAGGTCTATTATAATACTTCCTGAAATATTCAGGTTTACAAACTCTCGTATTGTTACCGCTTAATTCTGCTCATATACTTATTTAACATGTATTCTTAAACCTTAATTTACACACACACACTTTAACATATTATTGTGGGTTGCATATTGGATTATTACATTATTTATGTTCTTTTGTTAAAGGTAACAACTAAGGGAAAGGGATTGTATATAATTAAAAAAAAGAAAAAAAAAATGATGATAATAAAAATGTAGATAAGTTTGGTTTCGTAGCCTCCCTAACCTAAGCAATTAAGCTCGAAGGGGTGTTTTAACACCTAATACCCTAAAGTCAACTGACTTGGGAGCTATTGGCCCAACGCTTGTTACATGGGTTGAGGAGAAAAGCTTAAGGGAATCAAACATTGCACTATCTACATATCAGTATCTGCGACCCGAGTTACTAAGCTCGTTGGGGTGTCTTAACACCTAATGCCCTAAGACCAACTGGTCTGGGAGTCATTAGCTGAAAGCTCGTTACATGGGTTAAAGATTCATGATGTTTTTAAATTATATGTATATATTTTTTTTTAAAAAAAGAGACAAAAAAAAAAGACAAAAAAAAAGAGACAAAAATAATAATCCCAACCCAAGGAAGTTAACCTTAAACATTAGAACAAAAATTTTGTTTTCTTCCAAGAAAAGCCCCATAATTATGTGTTGATACATTGAGCACAAAAGAAAGGTTTATTAATATCTTGTTAAGTGGTATTGAGCAGATATATAAATTTAATGAGAGTTTGTTTATCTGGATAGCTTAATGGAAGTTAAATGATGAATACCTTGCTTTGTGACATTTGCAAATTGTTGTAACGCTTTGATTACTAGGGACTAGTAATAAGCTGGTTGAGGGGTGTGATTAGTACTTAAAAGTGCATTTTTATCATGGTTTTATATCATCATTTTGCACTTGAAGTATCAATAACTCCTTAACTAAAATATGTTTTATAATAATGTATCTAATAATATAAGATACCTATAATTTGTGGTAAATGTCTATTTTTAATGCAGGCCTATCACATAAATGAAAGGATTGATTGATGACTTGAAGAACTTAAATTGCATGGATAAAGAGATGGTCAAACTTAGAGAAGAGATGTCGGTGCAATCCAAATCGGAACACTGTTTGGTAATTGGGTCATATCTGGAGCTACAGATCTCAGATTTAGGTCCAATTTATATGGATGGAAAGGTAAGACATAGGCCTACAACTTTCATATGGATCCCAAGATCTAAAAAGGTCATTATCAAGTCCAAATTGTAGCAACAACAAAGAAGCCCGAATCTGTCTTCCAGCCCGAGCACTGTTCGGTATTTTGGCCATATCTGGAGTTCTAGAAGTCCAAATGAGCTGAATTTTTTACACAAGAAAGCTGAGACAATGGCCTACAACTTTCATGTTTTCACCTGGCTCCAATTTTGACGTTATCAATGACGTTTTGGGCAGACAAGAGAAGATAAGGATTGTCACCAAGTCAAAAGTTGGCCACCCACTTATCAATTAGTCATCAAATCAATAGTTCCCAATTTTGGCCTATAAAAGGAGGCATTTGCCATGCATTTAGGCATCTTGGTTTCCAGATCAAGATCATGCTCTTCCTTTCTCTCTTTGTATTTTTTGTAATATTTATGCTTTGCTCTCATTAATATCAAGTTTATGCCTTTCATTTCCTTTCCTTTACTTAGTTAGCTTTTATGTTCTTATTTTGTTTATCTATTTTTCTTTCTTTCATTATGTCTAGCTAAGTTAATTATGTCAAGGTGAAAAGGTTACACTAATGGTGTAAGAATAAGTATAGTGTAAACTTAATATGGACTTTAATGTTTGATACTAACATGTTTTATATTTGTTATCTTGTTCACTCTTTAATACTTTGCTTGTTAAATGACTAATCTTGATTTATGTTGTATAACACTTGGTACAACAAATGCTTGGCACTTTCATAGCCCATAATGTATGGTATAACCGACACCTGAGCTATGAAAGGAACTTGATTTGTTGTTAACATAAGTTATAATCATGAATGCTTGACGAGATTTACAAGTATTAGCATTAATTGAATAAGATGACTAATGTAATCATGTTAACAATATATAATCTCATTGGAACCTCCTTTGTGTGTGGTTTTCAATTCAATAATAAGAGTTTATACTATACTTGTTTGATATACCATTAGTGGAACCTCTAACCTTGACATTTGTTATTATTATTGTTTAATCCTTACATTAATTTTCCATCTCCAAGTTCTCATCATCATCTTCTTCTTCTCTTTCTTTATTATTATTATTATTATTATTATTATTATTATTATTATTATTATTATTATTATTATTATTGTCATTGTTGTTATTATTGTTATTACTATTATTATTGTTATTGTTTATAATTGTTATTTATAATTTGTACAATTAACCTCCCTGTGGTTCGACCCCGGTCTTGCCGGGTTATTTATTACTTCGACACTCCTGCACTTGGGAGAAGACATCAACCTTTTAGTCGTGTCACTTATATTATTAGATATATTATTATAAAACATGTTTTAGTTAAAGAGTTATTGATACTTCAAGTGCAAAATGATGATATAAAACCATGACAAAAATGCACTTTTAAGTACTAATCAATCTGCATTCGCTAATAGAGCTAGTTTGCAGTAATAAGCTTCAATGAGAGCACTTGATGAGTGTTGGACAATGCAATAATAGAAGGAGTCACTGTCCTCATAATGTGCAAAGGGGTGGCAGAAACATGAGGGAAAAAGCTAAGGTTTTGCTCTACAGGTTGGGGTTACTACTGGTGAGAGAAGGAGTTAGCGACAACAACTTTTTAGTGCCTGGCTGGTTGGGCTGCACCACCATTTTGATGGGGGAGTAGGCAACAATAGTAGCTGAATCCATTTAGAAGAAGGAGAAAGGATGTCGGCTACCATAAGAAAGAGGAAAGTTGACAGCAGAAAGCTCTAATACCAAGTTGAGAATAATTAGGAGACTTAACCTATTTGTTAGCTAACCTTTTCTATATATGTGTGTGTGAATGTGTGTAGGGCAATACACAATAGTAATGGTAAGATTACAATATAAGAGTATTGCTACAATATTTTCTATATAGTACATTAATATGACTTTTTTTCATCTGACCAACATATGCAATTTTTCTTCTTTTGTTTGGTTCATGGAGAGGTTCAACATAAATAAATTTACATAGTTAGATAGGCTCTTAAGACTTGAATATGAGACCTAATTCAAGTGAAAATTATAAGTTTATTAACCACTTTATTGGGATTGTTGTTAAGTGTGTTTAGAATTGTGATAGTAGTAGTTTAATTTTCAAAGTATTTTTTATTTGTAAATATATTAAAATAATATTTTTTTATTTTTAAAAAATAATTTTTGATATTACCACATCAAAATGACATGAAAACACTAAAAAATATTAATTTAAAATAAAAAAATTAAATTTTTCCAAAAATATTTTTAAAATAAAAAATAAACAGACATTCATAAAAAAAACTATATATTGTATATTCCATATAAAGTCCTTCAAGAAAAAACAGAAAATCTCATTCTTGCATTCTTCCCTATAAATTACTAAAATATTAATTTTATCAGTCCGACTATATATATATATATATATATATGATGTTGGATAAAATAATAGCGTGATTAGATGACAAATGTGTGCTATCTACACCATTTAAACTAATACTCTCAGGATCTAAACTTCAACGTGCCTGAATGTAATTGGTGAGATTTTTTGGCTATCTTATGCCTCGTTCTCCTTGATTCTACGTAAGCCCTTACGTAAACTTGGGCGGCCAGAGAAGATGGAAAAATAAACCAAACGAAAGGAGATTGACAGCACAAGAGCTCGCCTTATTTGAAAAGTCCAGCGGTCGTAGATATATAGAATACATCGAAAAGTTCAGAATCTGGCATGGACCCCAGAGATCTTGATTGCAAGTGATCTTTGGCTTGATGATATTAATTCATAATCCTGAATTGGGTGTGCCTTACCAAATACCACTAAATTCTTGTTAGTTTATTACACAAACATTCAACCATCCTCGAGAAAAAAGTGCTTCAAGGCAATGCATCGCCATGAACACCTTTATTGGTTCTAATTATAGTATTTGATTAATATTTCAGAATAAAATAAAAGAGATGTTAAAGATGAAGACATGTCTCATTTAACTTTTTATTTTAAAAAATACTATAAAAAAATAAATTTATTTTTATATCTTTACCTTTTTAATATTTTCAGTTTATGTTTTTATTGTTTCAATTTTTTCATTCTAGATATAATAACCAAACAACACCAAGGAGGCAACAAAAAGAAATTACACAAACAAAACTAGTCAATTTTCAATCTTGCTTGGAAGTAACGGTCTTCAAGCATAGATGTCAGTTGTATATCTGCATCGCATACCTAATTGTCTATCTTATTTGGCCATGAAACACACATACCCCTTTCTTCACATCTGTAAAACATGAAACTGGTACTGATGTGTGTGTGTTTGTGTGTGTGCATACATATCAGTGCCAGTTTCATGTTTTATATACACACACATATTAGTAACAGTTTCATATTTTACAAATATGAAGAATGGTGTTTGTGTGTATTTACATATCAGTACCAGTTTCATGTTTTACAAATATGGAGAAGGGGACACACACACACCCTTCTCCACATTTGTAAAATATGAAACTGGTACTGATGTGGAGAAGGGTCGACAACTGATGCTTGCAGTAAACTTCTTACTATATATACCATTTATACTTCAACAAAATAAATACGAGCCTCTTGATAGAACCATTTTTTTTTCTAGGTTTGAATTCAACACTAAATAAGTATTAACTAATTGAATTCTTGTATAAGAAATTTTCTATATTGATTTACTATTTTCATAAATTTGAATTTTATTAATTTTAAGAAAGAAAAATAAATAAATAAAATAAAAACATAAATAAAATAAAATTTAACTAAGTAAATGAATGAAAATGAAAGGTATAAACATGATATTAATGAAAGCAAAGCATAAACATTATAAAAAATACAAAGAGAGAAAGCAAGAGCATGATCTTGATCTGGAAACCAAGATGCCTAAATATATGACAAATGTCTCCTTTTATAGGCCAAAATTAGAAACTATTGATTTGATGACTAATTGATAAGTGGGTTACCAACTCTTGACTTGGTGACAATCCTTATCTTCTCTTGTCTGCCCAAAACATCATTGATAACGTTAAAATTAGAATTATTTAAAAACATAAAAGTTGTAGGAAATTGTCTCAACTTTCTTGTGTAACAAATTCAGGTCATTTAGACTTCTACAACTCCAGATATGAGCCAAACATTGAACAGTGCTGGGGTTGGAAGATAGATTCAGACTTCCTTTTTTTTACTATAATTTTCACTTAAAATTGCCTTTTTAAATCTTGGGCTCCATATAAAAGTTGTAAACCTATGTCTTACCTTTTCATCCATATAAAGTAGACCTAAATCTGAGATCTACAACTCCAGATATGACCTAATTATCAAATAGTATTCTGGTTTGGACTGCACCGGCATCTCTTTTCTAAGTTTGGCCATCTCTTTCTCCTTTCAATTTGATTTCTTAAATTCATCAATCAATCCTTTCATTTATATGATAGGCCTGCATTTAAAATGAATATTTACTATAAATTAAAGGTATCTTATATTATTAGATATATTATTAAAAAACATGTTTTAATTAAGGAGTTATTGATACTTCAAGTAAAAAATGATGACATAAGACCTTGATAAAAAAAAAATGCACTTTTAAATACTAATCAACCACAACTGTGTCAACTTATCAATCAACGACCGAAGATAAACATCTATATTCCACCTTAGACTACTTGGACCTAGTCTGATCATAGATAAAAATATGAACTCTAACCTTATACTCATCCCTAGTGGCAAGTTATAAATTGTCATTATGACTAGCCAAGAAAAATAAGGAGCAGCAAATGACTTGAATGGGTTAAATCTGTATGTGCATAATCCAAGACGCACGTTCCTTGATTCAAATGAAAAGTGAGGATGTATATTGTTAAAGTGTTTCAATGCTTCACCGTTAAAAGGGTGCACCATCACCCCATCAACCATATGATGTAATTGGTGCCATGTCATGTGCTCAACAGTCTTTAGTGATATGAATAACCTTTATAGTCTAGGTATAATTGGAAAGTATTTAATTTTTTTATATGCCATAAGAGTCTTTCCCTTGCCAGTTCTAGGTTTGTAATGGGAATGTTCATATGTCATGCATTTGGTCAGTTCAACATTTTCAAGGTAGTATAACATGCAAAAGTTAGGGCACATGTCAATTTTCTGTTATCCTAAATGACACGACTAAAAGATTGATGTTTTCTCCCAAGTGCAGGAGTGTCGAAGTAATAAATAACCCAGCAAGACCGGGGTCGAACCACAGGGAGGTTAATTGTACAAATTATAAACGACAATAGTACAACAACAATAATAACAACAACAACAATAATTATAATAATAATAATAATAATAATAATAGTAGTAGTAATAATAATAATAATAATAATAATAATAATAATAAAGAAAGAGAAGAAGAAGAAGAAGAAGAAGATGATGAGAACTTGGAGATGGAAAATTAATGTAAGGATTAAACAATAATAATAACAAATGTCAAGGTTAGAGGTTCCACTAATGGTATGTCAAACAAGTATAGTATAAACTCTTATTATTCAATTGGAAACCACACATAAAGGAGGTTCCAATTTGATTATAGATTGTTAACATGATTACATTAGTCATCTTATTCAATTAATGCTAATACTTGTAAATCTCGTCAAGCATTCATGATTATAACTTATGTTAACAACAAATCAAGTTCCTTTCATAGCTCAGGTGTCGGTTATACCATACAGTATGGGCTATGAAAGTGCCAAGCATTTGTTGTACCAAGTGTTATACAACATAAATCAAGATTAGTCATTTAACAAGCAAAGTATTAAAGAGTGAACAAGATAAGAAATACAAAACATGTTAGTATCAAACATTAAAGTCCATATTAAGTTTACATTATACTTATTCTCACACCATTAGTGTAACCTTTTCACCTTGACATAATAAGCTTAGTTAGACATAATGAAATAAAGAAAAATAAATAAACAAAACAAGAACATAAAAGTTAACTAAGTAAAGGAAAGGAAATGAAAGGCATAAACTTAATATTAATGAAACCAAAGCATAAACATTACAAAAAATACAAAGAGAGAAAAAAAGAGCATGATCTTGATCTGGAAACCAAGATGCCTAAATGCATGGCAAATGCCTCCTTTTATAGGTCAAAATTGGAAACTATTGATTTGATGACTAATTGATGAGTGGGTGGCCAACTCTTGACTTGGTGACAATCCTTATCTTCTCTTGTCGCCTAAAACGTCATTGATAACGTCAAAATTAGAACCACTTGCAAACATGAAAGTTGTAGGCAATTGTCTCAGCTTTCTTGTGTAACAAATTCAGCTCATTTGGACTTCTAGAACTCCCGATATGGCCAAAATACTAAACAGTGCTCGGGCTGGAGGACAGCTTCGGGCTTCTTTGTTGTTACAATAATTTGGACTTGAAAATGGCCTTTTTAGATCTTGGGCTCCATATGAAAGTTGTTGGCCTATGTCTTACCTTTCCATCCATATAAAGTAGACCTAAATCTAAGATCTATAGCTCTAGATATGACCCAATTACTGAACAGTGTTCCGGTTTGGATTGCATCGGCATCTTTTCTAATTTTGGTCATCTTTTTGCCCTTGCAATTTAAGTTCTTAAAGTCATCAATCAATCCTTTCATTTATGTGATAGGCCTGCATTTAAAATGAACATTTACCACAAATTAAAGGTATCTTATATTATTAGATATATTATTATAAAACATGCTTTAGTTAAGGAGTTATTGATACTTCAAGTGCAAAATGATGATATAAAACCATGATAAAAATGCACTTTTAAGTACTAATCACTAAACCAAGGGATTTCATTATAGACTTTGCAGCATAGAAGTTCGCTTTCAACCTATTCCCTTCAGGAAAAATGTTTTTCGCTCATTTGATAATCTTGTCATAACCGGCCTCACTCAACCCATGATTTGACTTGATGGTGAACACCTATGCTATGGTCGATAATTTACTGTGATTCATACAACCATCCCATAATTGTTCGTTAGAATCTTTCAACAAATCAAAACCTTGTTGTATCTATATTAGGTTCTTCTTCTACGATTGGACATTCACTAACATTACCTTTACTCATTCTTCACTCATTTTCATTATATCCATAACTATATTCCTGCAAGGATTACTGTTGTCATTTCCAACTTCATGCATGTTGTTAGCACAAGAAGTTGACCCAACCACCCTTCTTACCATACTCTTATTAGGAACAAATAGTTCTCCATATGCATACCAACACTGGTAATCCTTTATGGACTTTTTGGTTAGAAGATACATTGTTACAACATCTTTATACACAAACATTTTATTTTTACAGTTCCTGTATGGATACCTAATACCGCCATCAGTAAAATTCCTTGAAAAAGATGTTGTCAAATTAATAAAACCCTAAACTCCATTACAATAATCCATCCTTCACAATCTTTGGGGTGAGTCCCAATACATTTATGAATAATCATCCATGACTTCTATCAAATCTCTATAAAATTATGATGATAACATGTATTAATTGACTATGTTACATAAATAAATTTACAAAAATATAGGTTTGTCCCGATATTATCCAACAAATTAAAAAAACACTTATGTTAAATATTCATCATCAATTATCAACTATTAATGTCCGTATAAATTTATACATATAGAAATTTATGGAAATCACAACTTTGCAATAGAATTGATAAAAATTAAAAAGAACTCATTAAACAAGCTATTATTTATTTTTTCACAACATAACTAATTCAGTGTAATTTAAAGAAAGCTTCAATAATTTACAAACGAATACAATTTGATAAAATCTAAAGCAAACTATAATAGCTACAAAATTATATATTCATACTACAAGTTTCTTTGACGAATAACAATCAAACAAGTACATACGTTAAGAAAATACATATACTATTAAAACAACAAAAAATAATAAAATTGACATTTAAATGTTAAAACTAAAAAAGATAGATTTACTTAAGAAAAAAGATAAAATTCACAATAAATTATTCGGAGAACAGATGTTGTGACTATGTATAAAAGTATATGAAACTTGAGTGCTTGTGTTGAGAAGAAGAGAGAGTTGGGATAGGTGGTTGGTTGTATTTTAGGTACATTGATGATATCGTTGGTATATACTGACCATATCACCAACCAGTATTATCTATCAGTATATACTGACAGAAGTAGAGACAAGATTATTTCTGTCTGTAAAAATTATTGATGAAAAAATTCTGTTGGTTTTTGCCAATTTTCTAGTAGTGTAAACTAAATAAAAAAATTATTAAACTAATAAGAAAGAATAAAAACACCATAAAGTTTCAAAACTAAATAACAATAAAAATAACTAAAAAAAATGTCTCCACTGAAAATCATCCAACATCAATATTCCAGGTCTTTCAATGGAGATGCTAGTGTGGGCCTTGTATAAATTAGGTAATTAAATTCATTAGAGATTGGATATTTTAAGGTTTTTTTGGTGTGTACGTGTATTTGTTACGAGAGAGAGAGACTTTATTACATCTTCACTTTAACAAATATTTTGAACTTTAACAAGTGTTAAGAGTATTTCAGAGGGGAGACAAATATTTCTATTAACAATATTCTAAATGGTCACACTTCTGTATTATAGATTGAGAAGATGCTGCCAATATATCTATTAATTGGCTAATATATTCTAATACCAATTAACATAACAAAAAACATAGAAAAGATTTATCAATCCCTAAATTAATTATCTAGTACTGGTGTATTACATCATTTTTTCAAGAAAATAAATAAAAATTAAAAAAGTGAATTTTTTCTTCAAATGTAGTATTTTTTCAAATGGAAAAAAGGAAAAATATTTCTACATCCTTTGATCATAAAGCTCGAAAACATTTGTTATATATTTTTTTAAATTTCCCATTCATTCTTCTTTGTTGGAAAACACTATTCTCCAAGGTTTATCTATCTTAATGAAAATCTTAAACCAAAATACCCTTTCACTTTTATTGAAATTACAATTATACCCTATATACATATATAGATCTCCTTCTCCATTCTCAACCCACCATTCTTCACCAAAGCATGCATGAAAAACCACCAGCAGCAGTGCTTCCAGAAGCGTTGGTAGCAACGCTTCCAAAAATAATAGCGACAACAACACTTCCATTAGTAGCAGTGGTAGCGCTTGTGTGATGTGTTGTCCATGTTATTATGGGAATCAAGAATATGGTTGTTTGAAAAGACGTCAAAGATACAACAGTCAAGGAAATACCCGCTGTCAAAGTGGATACCATGGAATTATACCTTGGTTCACTAGCATTTATGAGAAAATTTACATCTGATTTCAGTTCTTCAGGTCGTCCCTTGACCCTCTTAATACAGGGAAAAATCTGCCCAGAACCTTGACTGAGCTCCCTGGTATGGATCTGAAGATATATCTACTGAACAATGCTAAGTGACGCGCAAACAGGATTCCCATTATGGACAAGAACTGGGATTTTCTTGTGAACATGATTCGTTTGAAGAAGTAAATTCAACAGGGTTACTTGATCACCAGCCATTCTTGAAGTGAGAAAGAAGATTCCTGAAGTAAAGTAACGCTTCTTTGTTTTCTTGGACTAAAAAGGCTGTGTTTTGTCAATGTGGAAATGCGAGTATTTATAGTAAGAAAGGGCTGATGTGAGTAAGCACGGCCGGTTTTCTAGAGTTGTCTCATTGACTGCATGACATAGACGTGTTGAACAAAGAGATGCAAGCCTCTTTATACTTTAAGCCAAACATTACAAAAAGAAAAACCACATCCTATTTCAGGCACAATAAAGTACCTCAGAATATTACAGGCACGACTAAGTGCCAGCTTTACTTGAAACATAAATCACACACGAGTACAACGTCTCAACAGGAAATAGTTCCTCCTGATGCATGTTACTCAAGCCCAAGCAGCTTTCTCCTCATCACAACGAAATCAGAGACTTTCTGCGGATCTTCAAGAGACTTGGATACACTCTCTTTCTCCAAGCACCTCTTACAGTAAGCAATCAGCTTTGGAAAGACAGCCTCTATGTTGAAGTTGCCGACTGTTTCATAGGCATAAAACCAGCAATAGAAAGGAATTAGTGCTACATCAACGTAGCCGAGGGTCTCGCCCCCAAAATAACGCTTGTCTCCAAGCTCCCCTTCCAAAAGCTTGAGGCTGTCGATGAAATCCTTCTTGGCTGCCTCCTGTTCTTCTCCTTTTGTTGTGCATATCTTCCTCCCAAGGTCATATAACTTAAGGTTCACATCACACCATTCCATAATAACAAATTAGTATAATGGTCACCACACGAGTATTTTACTATTCTAAAATAATTAAGTAAAAGTTTTGGCGAATACATCCAATGAAAACAGAAAGTTTAAAAAAAATATATGTTTTTGAATATCAATTTTAAAAATAATAATAATTATTATTATTAGAGATAATATCTGTTTAATCAAAAATCAAAATATATATCCCATGCAAATTAATTTATATATACCAAAACCAACCCCAAAATTTTATTATTATATTTTATTTTTTGACTAAAAAATCATTATTTCCAATAATAATTATATAAAAAATTAATATTTAAACACATAATTATATCATTTTTGTTTAAAATGATATTTGTTTTAACATTTTGAAAAAAATTGAATTTTTTATTTTTTATTTTAAATTAATATTTTTTAAAATTTTTCAGATCATTTCATTTCATTTTATTATAATAATATCAAAAATAATTTTTTTTAAATAAAAAATATTATTTTAATATATTTTTAAATAACAAACAATTTTAAAAACAGTCATGAACTCCAGCAAAGCCATCATTGTTAGAGATGTTGGTTAAATATTTAGCAACGAAGATGGTGATAACATTTAATTAGTTTTCTGCGCTGCAGTGACTAACAATTTAAGTACAACAAAAGAAAACTGAAATAACAAGAAGGCTAATGACTTCTTTTAATCAAGAAATGCGCACCATTAAGAAAACCTCATTTTGTCACCATCAATGATATACCGTAGAAAACCTCAATATCATCACTATCAATTAATTAAAGTATCATCAAGTAAGTCCATAATCTTATCTTTTATGCATTAAATATAACATTTTTAAAGTTTTCTTGGTGCGTCTTAAAGCAATTGGATCCAATCAATTTGGTGATCCTTATACAGAAACATCCTGCCAACCTCTATAATTCTCATGAACTCACAAGAATGAAAAAATAGGTCATCAAAAATGAAATGATCAGAAACCTTAATGGTTAATTCGTTATAAGGAAAAAAAAGTCAACACCCAAGAACTCGAAATGAACATCAGACTTTTCCACCATTCCATGTCGAGATCTCTAATTTCTTTCTTAATTTGATATTAGTCTTAGGGCTAATTGTAGTGGTGATATAAATTTTAATTCTTTCAAACCAATCAAATTGCAAAGGGGTTTTAATCAAGTCATACCTCAATACAAAATCAAAAACCAAAAAAGATCAACCATTTATTTACCAAGAAAAAAAATACGCCATACCTTTTTGTCAACAAAATCTGCCCAGAACCTTGACTGAGCTCTCTGATAAGGATCAGAAGGCAACAAAGGAGCCTTGTCCTTCCACACCTCATCAATATACTGAACAATGATAAGTGACTCACAAACAGGTTTCCCATTATGGACAAGAACTGGGATTTTCTTGTGAACAGGATTCATTTGAAGAAGTAAAGCACTTTTGTTCCGCAAATCTTGTTCACTGCACTCGTACTTTACACCCTTTTCAGCCAATGCTATTCTCACTCTCATACCGAATGGACTTGCCCAGAAATCCAACAGGGTTACTTGATCACCAGCCATTCTTGAAGTGAAAAAGAAGACGCTTGAAGAAACGCTACGCCTCTTAGACTACAAAGGCTGAGGTCTGTTAGAGTGGAAACGCTAGTATTTATTGTAAGAAAGGGCTGAAGGGAGTTAATATGGCGGGTTTTCTAGAGTTGTCTAATTTATTGATTGACATAGACATCTTGAACATTCTAGCAAGTTACGTAATCAAGGACCTCATGCTCTCATATGCCTCTTTCCGTATCGTTTGTTTTCCTTCTCCTTCTATAATGTATTCAGTATTCCAGGTCATTCCATGAAGATAATCGTGTTGCTTTTCGCAAGTTGGCGCGGGGTATAAGAAATCTTCATCTAATTATTTGTTTAGAGTCGCTGGAAGATTTGATTATACTCATCTTATTAACAAATTTAAAACTAAAGAATTGATTATCACTGGGAAAGATATTAGTATTTTTAGTATATTTTATATGAAATAAAATACATTATATGATTTACATATAATTTAAAAGTTTTAATGGATTTCTAACTATTAATTTGATTATAATTTAAAATAAATATTTATTTTTATAAATTTTAAATTTATTATTAGCTTGTAGGTCTAGATAAATTTTATAAAAAAAATTCATCCAGATACTTTAATAGAGTTAACCTATCATGAAAGATAAAGGAGTTCTTCACAACTCTTATATTATGGTAAAAAATACTCTTAATTAAAATTACTGAATATTTAAAATTAGCCTAAACTTTTATAATCAAGTCTTGTAATTTAAATACTAGCCTACTTATATGTTTAATATTAATAATAGAATATTGATTATTAATTTTTATAGATTAAAAATATAAAATTATTTAAATATTGGTTAAATTTTTAAGGAATTTTATGAACTTGGTGGAAATTCAAAAAGATACGAAGAAAAATCACCATAGGTATTTTTCTAAAAGCATGCTAAAAAAAATTTCCTCCTTTTTTTAAAAAATAAAAATTTTAAAAAAATTAGGTTGAATGTAACTAGAAAAAAGTTGTTTAAAAAAATGTTATTTTTGGGCCATTTTAGCAAAATCATATTTTTGTTCCAAAAACATTTATCAAAATAGATTTGTGGACATGTTTTCTAAACACGCATTTAAGCTAAAATTCCTTTTATCAAAATAATGTCAAACCAAAATTAAAACTTTAAATATTTAACTCGGTTTTGACATTATCAAATTGACTTAAAAACATTCATTCAATCATAAATTGAATAAAAAAAAAACGTTTAATTCAAAACCAAACTAGCATAGTGATTTAAAATGAAACAATATCAAAACTTATAAAAAAATAGGAAAAACAATTCTAAAAAAAATAAATCAAACACTAAGAAAAATGAAGAAAACAAAGAACATGAAGAACAATGAGGAATAATGAAGAACATTCAAACTCAAGCCCAATAACATAAATATCAAATCAGACTAGAAAGATAATGTTTTATTTGTAATCAAGCATATAAAAAAAATCAAGTATCCATTTATGTCGATGAGTGCTCAAATATCATGATTTTTATCAAAATGAGTTTCGGTTCAAAGCCAAAACCTTATGATTAAAATCCATAAAAACATGTTATTGACGCATGAAAACTCTATATTATTTACTAACTATGATATACGAGCTTGTAGAAACTCAAGCAATAAAAGATAATGTTTTATTTGCAATCAAGCATATAAAAAAAAATCAAGTATCCATTTATGTCGATGAGTGCTCAAATATCATGATTTTTATCAAAATGAGTTTCGGTTCAAAGCCAAAACTTTATGATTAAAATCCACAAAAACATGTTATTGATGCATGAAAACTCTATATTATTTACTAACTATGATATATGAGCTTGTAGAAACCAAAATGAAATCAAAATGAAATCTAAAACTTAACATTGAATTATCAAGAATATATATAAGATTTCAAGTTTCAAAATTATAGCCCTATTATCAATATATAAAAGAATATCAAAACTCAATCAAAAATTGATTTTTTAAACATTTTAAGACTCACACTAAACTCAGGAACCATGCATTAGCAACCTCGAAACAGCCATCGATACCTACTTCTGCCTTTGAGAGATTCCAAAACTAGTATACTTTGTCAAAACCAAATACATAAACTCCTTTTAAACATTCCAACAACTTCAAAACTAGATTATTCAATCAAAACAACTTTTTTAATCATCAATCCACATAAACGCTAAAACATAAAAAATGACAAAAAAGATTCAAAATCGTCACTAAACATTGAAAAAACATGAATGAGCAGGCCACATAAACTTTATCTTTAAGTTTTCATATAGTTATACCTTCTTCAAACTTGTTGACTATAGGTTACTACTCTCGTTTTCTTTTCCTTCTTTCCTACTCACTTTCTATTCTTTCTAAAGCCTATTAAGGTTTTATGTCAATATTGTTTGATCCCATACAATACTTTCTTTAATTTTAATATTTTATCTTCATTACATTTTACTACAAAGCCGATCAATTGCTCTACATAGATTTTTTTTCTTTTAAAACTCTAGCCGAGCAAATGTTTTCATTATAGTTGATCCCAAGTAGTTAGAGTAGCTTTTCACCACGAACCTTGCTTTAAGCTTTTTTATTAAGCCATCAAGGCTAAGCTTTATTCTACAAACCTATTTAACTCCAATGACCTCTTTTTGGTTGATCTATTATCTCTCATATCTTATTTTTCTTAATCATTTTAATTTCTTCCTCCATTACCTTCACTCATACTTTTTTTAGATGCATCTTTATAACTTTTTTGCTCCACAACTATAAAATTGAAGCTTTCATAAATGTCTATTAATGACTATATTTTTCTAATTGGTGAAACTAAAGAAATTTCTTCTTGTCTTTATAGTAGATTGTGATCTAGATGAACTTAAAGATGTTGGCAATTGACTTGTTGATGGAGAAGATTTTGGTGATAATGATGGATTTATACCTTTTTCAACATCTACTTCACAAATTTAAGTTTGATGAAAATTGATTATTCTTTTTATCATTTTTTCTTCCTTCCAATTTCACTTAGCATTCTCATGAAACTCTATACCCAATTCCACTTAAAATTTTCATGAAACTCAATCTCAACTAATAATTAGCCTTTTACTTTGTAGATTATATACTTGGTAGCCTTTTGATGTTGAACTGTAGCCAAAGAACTATTCTTTGTTCAACCTTGTCATCCAACTTACAATGTAGCATAGATTTCCAAAAACTTTGAGATGCTTTGCTAAAGGCTTCCTTCCTAACCATGCATCAATTAGTGTTTTATCTGCCACTATTTTTGTTAGATATTTGTTTAGTAAATATATAATAATGGATACTATATCTGCCTAAAATGTACTTGAAAGATCTTTATCCTTTAGCATTCATCTTGCCATCTCCATTATAGTCTTATTCTTTTTTTTTTATACTCAAATTTGTTGCAGGATCTTTGTAGATTTTCTTGAATGTGTGGAAAAAACTTTTTTTTCTTGCATGAAGTAAACCCATGTCATTCTGGTGTAGTTATCAATGAACAATATAGAGTACCTATTTTGATTAAGTGATAATGTCATTAGTCTAAAAACATTTATATGCATTAGTTCTAATAGTCTTTTTGCTCTCCAAGATCCTTTATAAAGAAATGACCATCTTGGTTGGTTGCCTAGAAGGCAACCTTCATAAACATTATTTACTTTCATTATTTCTAAAAGATCTCTCATTATATTCTTCAGATATAGGTCCTCCAACTCCTTGACATTAAAGTGGCCAACCTTAGGTTCCATATCTAAGAATCATCAAGTTGCACCTTCATTGATGTAATTTGAATATAATTCCATTTCATAGGGAAAAACCTATTTTCTATCTTTATGATGATAATCTTTCTTCTATTATTATTTTTATCATATATAGTACAACAATCTCCATCAAAGTAACTAGCATTACCTTTTTCTATCATCTAGCCTATACTCGATAAATTGTTTTTTAAAATTTCAGGTGAGCAACACAATGATGTTGCCTTTACCTTTAGCCTCAACCACTATATTATTTCCAAATCTATCTTTGGAATTGACTAATGAGTCTAAATTGGCAAAGATGATATCCTTACTCATTATATGGTTGATGCACACATTATTAATGTACTACATATCTTTTTGGTCTTTAGTGGCAACATGACAACAATAGAATAGTTGCTCTTCGTCATCCTTTTTCTCTTAAATTTTTTCTCAATGATTATTTTTACTGGCTTTATTAAGGAAAGAGACCCTATGTATATAAATTGACATGACCAAAAGATTGATGTTTTCTCCCAAGTATAGGAGTGTCGAAGTAATAAACAACCCATCAAAATCAAAGTTGAACTATAGGGAGGTTAATTATATAAATTCTAAATAATAGTAATAATAATAATAATCATAATGATGGTGGTGGTGGTTTAAAGAGGACTTTGAGATGTAAGATTAATGTGATGATTAAACAATGATAAAAACAATTATCAAGGTTAGAGGATCCACTAATAGTTTTTCGAACAAGTATACTATAAACTCTTTTTATTACTCAATTGAAAACTACACACAAAAAAGGTTTCAATTGAATTATAAATTGTTAACATGATTACATTAATTATCATATTTGAATAATACTAATACTTGTAAATGTTGTTAGACATTCATGAATATAACTTATGTTAACAATAACACATGTGTTGGTTAAAACATATAATTGGGGTATGAAAGTGTCAAGTATTTATTATAATTGATCCCTCTATAAGTCGCATGACATGACTAAAAGATTGATGTCTTCTCCCAAGTGCAGGAGTGTCGAAGTAATAAATAACCCGACAAGACCGGGGTCGAACCACAGGGAGGTTAATTGTACAAATTATAAATCCAAATAATACAACAACAATAATAATAATAACAACAACAATAACAATAACAATAACAATAACAATAATAATAGTAATACTAGTAATAGTAGTAGTAGTAGTAGTAGTAATAACAATAATAATAAAGAAAGAGAAGAAGAAGATGATGATGAGAACTTGGAGATGGAAAATTAATGTAAGGTTTAAACAATAATAATAACAAATGTCAAGGTTAGAGGTTCCACTAATGGTATATGATTAGTACTTAAAAGTGCATTTTTATCATGGTTTTATATCATCATTTTGCACTTGAAGTATCAATAACTCCTTAACTAAAATATGTTTTATAATAATGTATCTAATAATATAAGATACCTATAATTTGTGGTAAATGTCTATTTTTAATGCAGGTCTATCACATAAATGAAAGGATTGATTGATGACTTGAAGAACTTAAATTGCATGGATAAAGAGATGGTCAAACTTAGAGAAGAGATGTCGGTGCAATCTAAACCGGAACACTGTTCGGTAATTGGGCCATATCTGGAGCTACAGATCTCAGATTTAGGTCCAATTTATATGGATGGAAAGGTAAGACATAGGCCTACAACTTTCATATGGAGCCCAAGATCTAAAAAGGCCATTATCAAGTCCAAATTGTAGCAACAACAAAGAAGCCCGAATCTGTCTTCCAGCCCGAGCACTGTTCGGTATTTTGGCCATATCTGGAGTTCTAGAAGTCCAAATGAGCTGAATTTTTTACACAAGAAAGCTGAGACAATTGCCTACAACTTTCATGTTTGCACCTGGCTCCAGTTTTGACGTTATCAATAACGTTTTGGGCAGACAAGAGAAGATAAGGATTGTCACCAAGTCAAAAGTTGGCCACCCACTTATCAATTAGTCATCAAATCAATAGTTCCCAATTTTGGCCTATAAAAGGAGGCATTTGCCATGCATTTAGGCATCTTGGTTTCCAGATCAAGATCATGCTCTTCCTTTATCTCTTTGTATTTTTTGTAATGTTTATGCTTTGCTTTCATTAATATTAAGTTTATGCTTTTCATTTCCTTTTCTTTACTTAGTTAACTTTTATGTTCTTATTTTGTTTATCTATTTTGCTTTCTTTCATTATGTCTAACTAAGTTAGTTATGTCAAGGTGAAAAGGTTACACTAATGGTGTGAGAATAAGTATAATGTAAACTTAATATGGACTTTAATGTTTGATACTAACATGTTTTATATTTGTTATCTTGTTCACTCTTTAATACTTTGCTTGTTAAATGACTAATCTTGATTTATGTTGTATAACACTTGGTACAACAAATGCTTGGCACTTTCATAGCCCATAATGTATGGTATAACCGACACCTGAGCTATGAAAGGAACTTGATTTGTTGTTAACATAAGTTATAATCATGAATGCTTGACGAGATTTACAAGTATTAGCATTAATTGAATAAGATGACTAATGTAATCATGTTAACAATATATAATCTGATTGGAACCTCCTTTATGTGTGGTTTCCAACTCAATAATAAGAGTTTATACTATACTTGTTTGATATACCATTAGTGGAACCTCTAACCTTGACATTTGTTAGTATTATTGCTTAATCCTTACATTAATATTTCATCTCTAAGTTCTCATCATCATCACCTTCTTCTTCTTCTCTTTCTTTATTATTATTATTATTATTATTATTATTATTATTACTACTACTACTACTACTACTACTACTACTACTACTACTACTACTATTATTATTACTATTGTTGTTGTTGTTATTGTTGTTTTATTATTGTTCTTTATAATTTGTACAAATAACCTCCCTGTGGTTCGACCCCGGTCTTGCCGGGTTATTTATTACTTCGACACTCCTGCACTTGGGAGAAGACATCAACCTTTTAGTCGTGTCAAGTTTTTGGCGCCGTTGCCGGGGAGGTAAGTTCTTGTATAAATTATAGTATTTATTTTATTTTCTCTTTTCACTTTTCTTGTATATAACTTTGTTTCTTTTTATTTTGTTTTCTTCATCTTTCTTTTGCTTTCTTCTTCTTTTTTATTTTATTCCTACACGTGCATGAGAGTGTGGTCACGTACATCAAGTGGTAGACTTTGTAGGATATCCTCATCATTTTTAGAAAATATGGCCGAAGAAGATAATCAATCACTTCATAATGAAAATAATGAGAATAACCGTGCTAGAACACTTAGAGACCACATGAATCCCACAAGAACAAGTGCACCATCATGCATAGTTTTTCCTCCCGATGCATCTCATTTTAATTTTAAACCAGGTATTATTCAACTTTTACCTTCTTTTCATGGTTTAGAATTGGAAAATCCATACTTGCATTTAAGGGAATTTGAGGAGGTGTGCAACACATATAATAATTTAAATTGTAGCATGAACACCATCAGATTAAAGCTTTTTCCTTTTTCATTAAAAGATAAAGCTAAAACATGGCTATAAAATTTGAGACCAGGATCCATTCGTGCTTGGGATGAAATGCAACAACAATTTTTAAAGAAGTTTTTCCCATCTCATAGAACAAACTCTTTCAAGAGACAAATCACCACTTTCACTCAAAAACCAGGAGAAACATTTTACCAATGTTGGGATAGGTATCGAGACTTGCTTAGTACTTGCCCCCATCATGGTTTTGAAACATGGAGATTGGTTTCACATTTCTATGAAGGGTTAACACCTAAAGATAGGCAAATGGTTGAATTGATGTGCAATGGAACTTTTAAAGATAAAGACCCTAATGAAGCAATGGAGTACTTAGACTTGTTAGCTGAAAATGCTCAAAATTGGGACACCGCGGGTACTTATGAGGCACCGAGTAAAACTCAACCTCATACATCTAGTGGAGGTATGTACAACCTTAGGGAAGATCATGACCTTCAAGCCAAATTTGCATCTTTAGCTAGAAAAGTTGAGGCACTAGAATTGAAAAAGAGTGGTCAATTAAAATCTGTTGAAAACATTGTGTGTCAAATCTGTGAAACAAATGAACACTCAACCAACGATTGTCCAACCTTGCCTTCTTTTAAAGAATGTCTCCATGAACAAGCCCATGCTTTAAACAGTTTTCAAAGGGCCAATCACAACCCATACTCCCAAACATACAACCCTGGTTGGAGGAATCACCCAAATTTCAGTTGGAAGAGTGAGAACAACAATGCACAAACTTCACAACCACCATTTCAAGCACACCATAATTTCCAAAATTCTCATGGATATGCACCTTCTTATGCTCCACCTTCTAGAAGAAATCTTGAGGAAACATTGCATGCATTCATTGAAAAGCAAGAGACAATTAATACTCAACTTGTTCAAAACATGACAGATTTTAAAGATACTCTTGCTAAATTAACATCTGCTCTTAGTTTCCAAGAGAAAGGTAAGTTTCCATCTCAAACACAACAAAATCCCAAAGGGCAATACAATGCAAATGCAAGTAGTTCCGGAAGCCAACACATGGATCAAGTCAAATCAGTCACTACTCTGCGCAGCGGTAAGGTTATTGAAAAACCCTCTTTTGAACCTTATGAGAAAGATGATGAGTCAATCTCTAAGGGTAAGGAAGGGGATGAATCTGAAAATTGCAAAGAAACGACTGATTCACCGTCGGCACTTCCATTTCCTCATGCCATGACTAAACAAAGGAAAGTTAATCACAACTCTGAAATCTTTGAAACTTTCAAACAGGTAAGGATCAATATACCTTTGCTGGATGCAATTAAACAGGTTCCTTCCTATGCTAAATTTTTGAAAGATCTATGCACTGTGAAGAGGAAACTGAATGTGAAAAAGAAAGCCTTTCTAGCCGAACAAGTAAGTGCTATTCTTCAAAACAATAATGCTTTGAAATATAAAGACCCTGGTTGTCCTACAATTTCCTGCTTTATTGGAGAGCATAAAATTGAAAGAGCCTTACTTGATCTTGGTGCTAGTGTGAATCTACTTCCATATTCAGTTTTTCAAAGTCTCAATCTAGGTGAGTTAAAACCAACTTCTATATCTCTTTTACTTGCCGATAGATCTGTAAAAGTGCCTAGAGGAATAATTGAAGATGTGTTAGTACAAGTCGATAAATTCATTTATCCTGTGGATTTTATTGTCTTGGACACAGAACCTGTTGAAGCATGTAATTCATTTCCTGTTATTTTAGGACGTCCATTTCTTGCAACTTCTAATGCATTGATTAATTGTAGGAATGGACTGATGAAGCTATCATTTGGAAACATGACATTGGAGATGAATATTTTCAACATTTGCAAGCAACCTGGAGATGATAATGATTTACAAGAAGTAGATCATATTGATGAATTAGTTTATGATCAACTTGAATCTACTTTAAGTAAAAATGAATTGGATGAAACTGAAGATTTGCAAATGGTTTATTCTGAGGAAGAAATCACGGATGAAACAAGCACCGAAAATATTGATGCGAATCTTTTATCAACAGTGACAATAGATTCGACACCCGACATCACACCAATGGATGATTACTTTCCTAACGAATCCTTACTTTCTCTTAGTCCAATGCCTTGGTATAATAAAAATATCAATTTTCTTGCTTTAGGAGATTTGCCAGCTGATTGGAGTACCCAAGACAAAGAAAAGTTTTTGAACGAAGTGAAGAGCTTTTATTGTGATGACCCTACCTTATTCAAATATTGTCCTGATCAAATATTTCAAAGATTCATTCCCGACAATGAGGTAAGTAGTGTCATTAAACTTTGTCATTCTGAAGCATGTGGAAGTTGTTTCTCGTCAAAAAAGACAGCTACAAAAATCTTTCAAAATGGATTTTATTGGCCCACCATGTTCAAGGACACGCATGCATTCTGCAAAACTTGTGAAAATTGTCAAAAGATTGATACAGGTCAAAAAGTTTTGTTTTATAATTCTCAACTCTATGCATTCCCTAGAGAGCTAAGACCAAGATGGAGCAATCCTTATGGGGCCTGTGATATTGAGAATTCAATGAATGACAATGATTTTAATGAAAATGGACATCGTTTGAAAGCTTACTTTGATAATTTTCCTAGAGAAAATGAATCAACTGGTTGGACTGATCTTGTAGATAAAGGTTAATTTTTTTTTCTCACATTGTTTTTGTGTTTCTTTTTTTAGTGATTTTTGTTAGTTTTTCTCACCCCGGTTAAATGGCGGATAACGGTACTCCGTGACTTAAGTCGGTTCTTTCAGTTTCCCACAATTACTGATATCTGTGTATATATCTGTGCAATTCTTTGAATCTCTCTTCCAATTCTCATTTGAAAATGGACACTAATCTTGAAAAATTGAAAAAGTATTTTCCCGCTCTGCCTCAGAATACGATTACAAAAATTTACCGTGCTAGATGTGCAAGATTGAGATTATTAATGAATCATGGAATTCCTGAAGATATTCGTTGGTTGATTGAAGCAAAGGTCCGATTATTAGGTGAGTCCTCTAACTTCTTCATTTCACACATGCTTGGAACAGGTAAAAGCACTTTTGCAAAGAAACATCGTGCAAAACGACTGGATGTCTGTCATCGATGTGCTAGATGGACTTGTAATACACAATGTCGTTCTTTAGGAATGGTATCTATAAACCGTGAAGATAAAATACAATTCATTAAGGATGGCCTGAGTAAGGAGTCTTTAGATAATCTTCTATTGACTCTTGAGACGCATCCTAGTGGAGATGTGCATCGTGCAATTCATGATTTATGGCCACTATTTCATAAAGAACATGATCGACTTAGTCTTGGGAATCTGACTAAAAAAGACCCTGTTTGCCAGTTTTTAAGAAAACTGGATGGGAAGCCTATCCCCGACCCATAGAGGGCGTTTAAGCCGTTCTTGGACGTAAAACCAAGGGAAGATGTGAGCCACAATCACAACTACCTGTACATACACATGCTTTTTTTTTTCAAAAGTAAATAAATAAATAAATAAAAAGAGAGAGAGAGAGTGTGAGACTCCAGCTGGCCTACATATAGGTGTTATGATTGTCTTTCTAATTTCTCATCTATAAAACCCTCTCTTCCTTTCATTTCTACTCAACCCATACATTCAACAAATACAGAAGTGTGTAGAAATGGCAAGTTCCTCAAGTCATCAAATAAGAAATATCTGTGTTTTTGATGGATCTAGTCCTGGGAAAGAAAAGGAGTTTTTAGAATCAGCAAACCATCTGGGTCAGGTGCTAGCTGAGAGAAAGATTCATTTAGTGTATGGGGGAGGCAGTCTTGGGTTAATGGGAGGTGTGTCAATAGCTGCATTTTTAGGAGGTAGTCAAGTTTTAGGAGTCGTCCCTGAAGCTTTGGCACAAGGGGACATCATTGGAAAAACAATTGGAGAGGAACTTCAGGTCTCCACAATGTCGGCTCGAATGAATGCAATGTTTAACCATGCTGATGCTTTCATTGCTTTACTAGGTGGTCTAGGCACATTGGAAGAGATCTTTCATATTTCCTCTTGGGCTCAATTGCACATTCATCATAAACCCATTGGTTTATTAAATGTTAATGGTTATTATGATAAGTTGTTGTCTTTTCTTGATCATGCTGTGGAACAGGAATTTCTAACATCTTCTGCACGACAAATCATAATTTCTGCTACTACTGCTGAACAATTGATTGACCAACTACAATCTTTCACTCCTGTGATTGATCCTTCCTTGAGTCGCATAAATTGGTCATCTAAGGAAAGCCGTAAAAAGCTTAGATTGGATTTGAGCCTTCATTTGTGAATTTTTATGTATTTTGGTTTTATTATTGTGTTTTGTTATTTCTTATTTTTGTTTCAGTGTGTTTCAGGTTTTGTCAGTGTTCGTTATTTCAGGTGATATCTTCTATACTCTATCTTTCTACCTTAGAACATTGAGGACAATGTCTCGTTTTGGTTGGGGGGAGAGAGTAGTAGTTGATAAAAAAAAAAAAAAAAAATTGTTTTTCATTTCATAAAGCATGTGCATAATTGTTGTTACTAGGATGGCAGAGTAAAGGAGTTCTTTTGTTAAAGTGACTCTTGAGACGCATCTTAGTAACCATTCTTAACAAGGTCTATTATAATACTTCCTGAAATATTCAGGTTTACAAACTCTCGTATTGTTAGCACTTAATTCTGCTCATATACTTATTTAACATGTATTCTTAAACCTTAATTTACACACACACACTTTAACATATGATTGTGGGTTGCATATTGGATTATTACATTATTTATGTTCTTTTGTTAAAGGTAACAACTAAGGGAAAGGAATTGTATATAATTAAAAAAAAAAACATAAAAAAAAAGAGAGAAAAAAAAAAGAAAAAAAAATGATGATAATAAAAATGTAGATAAGTTTGGTTTCGTAGCCTCCCTAACCTAAGCAATTAAGCCCGAAGGGGTGTTTTAACACCTAATACCCTAAAGTCAACTGACTTGGGAGCTATTGGCCCAACGCTTGTTACATGGGTTGAGGAGAAAAGCTTAAGGAAATCAAACATTGTACTATCTACATATCAGTATCTACGACCCGAGTTACTAAGCTCGTAGGGGTGTCTTAACACCTAATGCCCTAAGACCAACTGGTCTGGGAGTCATTAGCTGAAAGCTCGTTACATGGGTTAAAGATGCATGATGTTTTTAAATTATATGTATATACATTTTTTTTTAAAAAAAAAAAGAAGTAAAAAAAAAAAAAGACGACAAAAATAATAATCCCATCCCAAGGAAGTTAACCTTAAACATTAGAACAAAAATTTTGTTTTCTTCCAAGAAAAGCCCCATAATTATGTGTTGATACATTGAGCACAAAAGAAAGGTTTATTAATATCTTGTTAAGTGGTATTGAGCAGATATATAAATTTAATGAGAGTTTCTTTATCTGGATAGATTAATGGAAGTTAAATGATGAATACCTTGCTTTGTGAAATTTGCAAATTGTTTTAACGCTTTAAT
The DNA here is from genome assembly GCA_026413675.1 of Populus pruinosa. Lineage (NCBI taxonomy): Eukaryota > Viridiplantae > Streptophyta > Magnoliopsida > Malpighiales > Salicaceae > Populus > Populus pruinosa. The sequence goes on from CM048592.1 coordinate 53,823,445, forward strand.
TACTAGGGACTAGTAATAAGCTGGTTGAGGGGTGTGATTAGTACTTAAAAGTGCATTTTTATCATGGTTTTATATCATCATTTTGCACTTGAAGTATCAATAACTCCTTAACTAAAATATGTTTTATAATAATGTATCTAATAATATAAGATACCTATAATTTGTGGTAAATGTCTATTTTTAATGCAGGTCTATCACATAAATGAAAGGATTGATTGATGACTTGAAGAACTTAAATTGCATGGATAAAGAGATGGTCAAACTTAGAGAAGAGATGTCGGTGCAATCTAAACCGGAACACTGTTCGGTAATTGGGCCATATCTGGAGCTACAGATCTCAGATTTAGGTCCAATTTATATGGATGGAAAGGTAAGACATAGGCCTACAACTTTCATATGGAGCCCAAGATCTAAAAAGGCCATTATCAAGTCCAAATTGTAGCAACAACAAAGAAGCCCGAATCTGTCTTCCAGCCCGAGCACTGTTCGGTATTTTGGCCATATCTGGAGTTCTAGAAGTTCAAATGAGCTGAATTTTTTACACAAGAAAGCTGAGACAATTGCCTACAACTTTCATGTTTGCACCTGGCTCCCGTTTTGACGTTATCAATGACGTTTTGGGCAGACAAGAGAAGATAAGGATTGTCACCAAGTCAAAAGTTGGCCACCCACTTATCAATTAGTCATCAAATCAATAGTTCCCAATTTTGGCCTATAAAAGGAGGCATTTGCCATGCATTTAGGCATCTTGGTTTCCAGATCAAGATCATGCTCTTCCTTTATCTCTTTGTATTTTTTGTAATGTTTATGCTTTGCTTTCATTAATATTAAGTTTATGCTTTTCATTTCCTTTTCTTTACTTAGTTAACTTTTATGTTCTTATTTTGTTTATCTATTTTGCTTTCTTTCATTATGTCTAACTAAGTTAGTTATGTCAAGGTGAAAAGGTTACACTAATGGTGTGAGAATAAGTATAATGTAAACTTAATATGGACTTTAATGTTTGATACTAACATGTTTTATATTTGTTATCTTGTTCACTCTTTAATACTTTGCTTGTTAAATGACTAATCTTGATTTATGTTGTATAACACTTGGTACAACAAATGCTTGGCACTTTCATAGCCCATAATGTATGGTATAACCGACACCTGAGCTATGAAAGGAACTTGATTTGTTGTTAACATAAGTTATAATCATGAATGCTTGACGAGATTTACAAGTATTAGCATTAATTGAATAAGATGACTAATGTAATCATGTTAACAATATATAATCTGATTGGAACCTCCTTTATGTGTGGTTTCCAACTCAATAATAAGAGTTTATACTATACTTGTTTGATATACCATTAGTGGAACCTCTAACCTTGACATTTGTTAGTATTATTGCTTAATCCTTACATTAATATTTCATCTCTAAGTTCTCATCATCATCACCTTCTTCTTCTTCTCTTTCTTTATTATTATTATTATTATTATTATTATTATTATTACTACTACTACTACTACTACTACTACTACTACTACTACTACTATTATTATTACTATTGTTGTTGTTGTTATTGTTGTTTTATTATTGTTCTTTATAATTTGTACAAATAACCTCCCTGTGGTTCGACCCCGGTCTTGCCGGGTTATTTATTACTTCGACACTCCTGCACTTGGGAGAAGACATCAACCTTTTAGTCGTGTCAGTATATCAAACAAGTATAGTATAAACTCTTATTATTGAATTGGAAACCACACACAAAGGAGGTTCCAATCAGATTATATATTGTTAACATGATTATATTAGTCATCTTATTCAATTAATGCTAATACTTGTAAATCTCGTCAAGCATTCATGATTATAACTTATGTTAATAACAAATCAAGTTCCTTTCATAGCTCAGGTGTCGGTTATACCATACATTATGGGCTATGAAAGTGCCAAGCATTTGTTGTACCAAGTGTTATACAACATGAATCAAGATTAGTCATTTAACAAGCAAAGTATTAAAGAGTGAACAAGATAACAAATATAAAACATGTTAGTATCAAACATTAAAGTCCATATTAAGTTTACATTATACTTATTCTCACACCATTAGTGTAACCTTTTCACCTTGATATAATTAATTTAGCTAGACATAATGAAAGAAAGCAAAATAGATAAACAAAATAAGAACATAAAAGCTAACTAAGTAAAGGAAAGGAAATGAAAGGCATAAACTTGATATTAATGAAAGCAAAGCATAAATATTACAAAAAATACAAAGAGAGAAAGGAAGAGCATGATCTTGATCTGAACACTAAGATGCCTAAATTCATGGCAAATGCCTCCTTTGATAGGCCAAAATTAGGAACTATTGATTTGATGACTAATTGATAAGTGGGTGACCAACTTTTGACTTGGTGACAATCCTTATCTTCTCTTGTCTGGCCAAAATGTCATTGATAACGTCAAAACTGGAGCCAGTTGTAAACATGAAAGTTGTAGACAATTGTCTCAGCTTTCTTGTGTAAAACATTTAGCTCATTTGGGCTTCTATAACTCCAGATATGGCCAAAATACCGAACAGTGCTCGGGCTGGAAGACAGATTCGGGCTTCTTTATTGTTGCTACAATTTGGACTTGATAATGGCCTTTTTAGATCTTGGGATCCATATGAAAGTTGTAGACCTATGTCTTACCTTTCTATCCATATAAATTGGACCTAAATCTGAGATTTGTAGCTCTAGATATGACCCAATTACCGAACAGTGTTCCTATTTAGATTGCACCAACATTTCTTTTCTAAGTTTGACCATCTCTTTGCCTTTGCAATTTAAGTTCTTAAAGTCATCAATCAATATTTTCATTTATGTGATAGGCCTGCATTTAAAATGAACATTTACCATAAATTAAAGGTATCTTATATTATTAGATATATTATTATAAAACATGCTTTAGTTAAGGAGTTATTGATACTTCAAGTGCAAAATGATGATATAAAACCATGATAAAAATGCACTTTTAAGTACTAATCATCGCATAAATTAGTCAACTAAGAAAAGCTGTAAAAAGCTTAGATTGGATTTGAGCCTTTGTTGGTGAATCTTTGTGTCTTTTAGTTTTATTAATAGCATATTATTTTATTTTGTTATTTTTTATATTTGTTTAAGTGTGTTTTAGGTTTGTTAGTGTTCGTTATTTTCAAGTGATGTCTTCTATACTCCATCTTTCTCCCTTAGGACATTAAGGACAATGTCTTATTTTAGTTGGGGGGATAGGGTAGTAGTTGATATTTTCTAATATATATATATATATATATATATAATTAACTAACTATGTTTTCTATTTTATAAACCATTTACAAAACTGTTGTTACTAAGATGATAGAGTAAATGAATTATTTTGTTAAAATGACTCTAGAGACGCATTTTAGTAAAATTTCTTAACAAGGTGTATTAGAATACTTCTTGAAATATTTAGGTTTACAAACTCTCATATTATTATTGCTTGACCGCTTTTTATGATCGGCTTGTTTTAACTCGCAAGTGCACGAGTGTGCGATGTAGCAATTAACTCGGTAAGATCGAGGTCATATCCACAGAGAGCTAGATCTGGAAATTAAGCTAAGTAACAAAAAAAAACTCAAGAGAAATTAAATTAACAATAACTTGGTTGAAAATAATTGATGGATTTGTTTTCAAAGATAAAAAAAAATGTAAATAGATTTTAAATGACAAGAAAAGTAAGTCTTGGTCCAAATCAATTTTAATGGTGATGTATTGGTGATTTCTTCAACATATATAAGATAACTCAACCTAATCTCAACGATGGTGATATTAGATCGGAAGATATTACAATGAAGATTAGAAAGATGAAGATTGATTATTGCTTAAGAATGAATAAGTACTTTCATATTAAGTAAGACATTGAATCAAGCAATCTCTATACCAAAACTAAAGTTTGTGCATAAAAATTCAAGATTATAACATTACCTAAATGATTTCTAAAATTTCTTTACAATAATAAATCATTCATGAAGAAAATAAGAAGATAAACATTAAGATTCATTCATATCCTAAAGAACTTACCTCAATCACCATTATCCTTGATTTGGATCCAAGAAAGAGTTTAGCCAACCATGATTATATATAAGAACACTTCAATAAACATGAAAGAACTTGAATCCAACTGAAAAAATAAGTTTTACAAACTAAAGAACCGAAATCTATAAAGAAGAACACAATACAATTTCAGAAAAAATTCGGACACAAATCTGACTCTAACTTTGGACAGCAATTCGACCCTCTTAGAAGCTTTTTTTGGAGAAGTCTATTAGAGACATATTTATAGGCAATTCTGTCACCTTTCCAGATCATTAAAGAACAGCTCATTTGGACACCTGAGTCAAAAGTTATGGGCAAAACACCGAAAGGTGTTCTGAAAAATCAAATCAAGACAGCTTTACAACTACTTTGGTGCACGTTTTTCTTCCTCATTTATGAGGTGTCTCCTTCTTCTTTTTGACCCAAAATAATGTTAAAATATCCCCTCCAGCTTTCCATCCATGTGCTTGCCTTCTTGGATCAATGGATTACCCAAAATAAATCAATTGTTATTTGTTGTGTGGACATGTAAGATCATGGATTGTGTTTGGGTTGATTTGAAGGTTGATTTGGGGTTGATTTAGGGCTGATTTGGGGCTGATTTTTGGGCTGAATTTGAGCATCAAATAAGTATACAAATGTACTTATTATTTGGGCTAAGATTGACATTGAAACCTTGAGTGTTTAATGGTTGAAGTTTGCACACAACATAAGGCAAGTTTGGGCTTGAAATAAATCATATGATATTCTTTTCTAGAATTGGAATAGAATTGATTTTTGGGACAAATTTGGAGCACTTATTTGAACCAAGATTTGCTTCAATCTTCAACTAAATATCTCTTCAATTCTTTGCTCTGAATTCCGACGTTGAATTTTCTGAATTAATTCATTTAAGCTCCAAAAACCTATCGAAACATTAAAACAAACTTCATTACTAAAAAACACATCAATTATTATAAAAACAACCAAATAAAAACAATAAATACATATGTAGAACAAGAGACTTAATGACACTTTTGATGCACAATCACACCCCCCAACTTAGATTTTGCTAGTCCTCAAGCAAAACAAAGCATAAAACCTTTAAAATAAAAATAATAATAATAACAACCATAATTAGGCTCGATTCATCACACTTGAAGGACCTATCATGCAAACATTGGTATCTTTAACTTAGTGTACACAATAGCAAATAAAGAAAAATAAGCATACTCACATTCTCTAAATCAACCATCCATACAAAATTTCCAAATTCAGTCATATTTATCGTGCAACCAACATAATTGATTCATACGAAAACTCAACTTGTAATCTTCCCTTCTCACCAACACAAACAAGGTAGCAAATTAGAGAAATATCTATATATTTTCTTTCTTTCTTTTTTCTTTCTTTGTTTTTTTTTTTTTTTTAAGATATGATTTATTTTTTGTCTTTAAGTAGTCACTTTCCTTTTGACGCGAATACAAACATTTGTGATGAATGCACCCGGTTACTCACAAAGTCACAAACTTAAAGTGCTTTGCATACTCATATTTTAAGCTGCCGTTTGACGTAAAGATAAACATTTGTGATGAATACCCCTAGTTACTGAGCAACTCAAAACATTGGAGTAGATAGAACTTTGTACACATTTATTTATTTATTCGTATAATAATTATTACTCTATTTACTTAAACCTTGTTTAGGACTGGATCAAAAGGGATAATCACAAGTAAAGCATCATACTCATCTTTCATGCATAATCACACAACTCACACAACTTTTACAAGGAAAGATGTATTTCAGTAATCTTAAAAAAAAAGTATGCTATATCTTGCTTTATAAGATATTATCTATCCCAAATTAAAGTATGCAATGTTCAACATAATAATGAATCCAAAAATGTAATGATGATCCTAAACAAGTCTCATTCACATACGAATGCAAGTTTTTTTTTTTTTTAAACAAGCATGGTTATCTCAAGCATTCAACATAATGAAATATCTAAAATTAAGTTTTACATTATCCTCAATGTAAAAGAGAAAGAGAAGAAAAGTATAAAGATTAGAAAATTGTTACTCCCCTTCTGTTTTCAAGGATGAATGTCTGATTGAATTGGGCATGAGCTGACTTCTTGCTTGATTTTTTTTTTAACCTGCATATCACAACTAAAAGAAAACATTGATGTTTTTTTTTTTTTTTTTTTGAAAATAAAGAACCTCACACCCCCCAACTTAAAATAATGCATTGTCCCGAATGCATGAACACGAAAATATAAAAGATGGAAGAAAGAAGAAAAAATAATAAAAATAAAAAATAAAAATGAAAATAAAATAAAAATAAAAACTCATTACTTCTAATACTACAATGGTATTGGATCTTGAAGATCCAATGTCTCAACTTCAGCCACAACATTTTCAAGATAAGGTTTCAATCGATGACCATTTACTTTGAAAATATTTCCATTCTTGGGATTTTCTACCTCAAATGCACCATGCTCAGAGATGGATTTAATCACAAATGGACCAGTCCATTTTGTCCTCAACTTCCCAGGAAAGAGATGTAATCGTGAATTATATAAGAGAACCTTTTGACCAACATGAAAGGATTTTCTAAGAATATGTTTATCATGCAAAGTTTTCATCTTATGTTTTGAAATTTTTGCATTTTCAAATGCATCATTTCTCAACTCCTCTAATTCATCCAATTGAAGCTTTCTATTTTTGCCAACCTCGTTTTCATTGTCATTAAATTGCCGAATGGCCCAATATGCACGGTGCTCAATCTCAACAGGGAGATGACAAGGCTTTCCATAAACTAGCCTATAAGGAGACATTCCTAAAGAGGTCTTATAAGCAGTGCGATATGCCCACAAAGCATCAACTAGTCGTAGGGACCAATCTTTACGGTTTGGATTGACTGTTTTCTCTAAAATGTTCTTGATCTCCCTATTTGCCAACTCAGCTTGGCCACTAGTTTGTGGGTGATAGGGGGTACTGACCTTGTGAATTACACCATATTTTCTCATCAAAATCCCAACGGGCTTGTTACAAAAATGTTTTCCCCCATCACTAATCATAGCCCGGGGCATGCCAAAACGAGAGAAAATATTTTCTTTCAAGAATTTGACCACAACTCGATGGTCATTGGTTCGAGATGCAATGGCCTCCACCCATTTAGACACATAATCAACAGCAACAAGGATGAATTGGTAACCAAATGAACTTGGAAAAGGTCCCATGAAATCAATCCCCCAACAATCAAATATTTCCAAAACAAGGATGGGGTTAAGGGGCATCATGTTACGCCTAGTGAGGCTACCTAGTCGTTGGCATCGGTCACATGCAACACAGAAGGCATGAACATCTTTAAACATGGTAGGCCAATAAAAACCACACTGCAAGATTTTGGCAATGGTTTTCTTGGAAGAGAAATGCCCACCACAGGCTAATGCATGACAAAAATTAATGACCCTTGGAATTTCATGATCAGGGATGCACCGCCTAATAATTTGGTCAGGACAATATTTAAATAGGTAGGGGTCATCCCAAAAAAAGGTGCGCACATTGCGCAAGAATTTTTGTTTGTCAAGTTTAGACCAATGAGAAGGAATTTGACTTGTGGCTAGGTAATTTGCTATGTCAGCATACCATGGAGAACCAATGTAAGAGACAGTACCTGCACAAAATAAATTTTCATCAGCAAAGAGTTCATTTATTGGAGATTCATCAATTATGGTCTTATAGCTTGAAAGACGAGACAAATGATCAGCTACTACATTCTCTACTCCCTTTTTATCTCGAATTTCAATGTTAAACTCTTGGAGTAGGAGGATCCATCGAATCAAACGTGGTTTGGCATCTTGTTTTGTGAGCAAATATTTCAATGCTGCATGATCAGTGAAAACAATAACAAGAGATCCAACCAAATAAGACCTAAACTTGTCTAATGCAAAGACCACAGCTAAGAGTTCTTTTTCAGTTGTAGTGTAATTCAATTGAGCATCATTCAAAGTCTTGCTAGCATAATATATGACATGAGGTTTCTTGTCTTTTCTTTGCCCTAAAACAGCCCCAACCGCAAAATCACTAGCATCACACATCAGTTCAAATGGTAAAGACCAATCAGGAGCTTGTATGATTGGTGCAGTTGTCAACAACCCTTTAAGCTTTTCAAAAGCTTCTTGACATTTTGATGTCCAATCAAATGGGACATCTTGTGACAACAAGTTACACAATGGTTTGGCAATGGTACTAAAAGAATGAATGAATCTTCGATAAAAACCAGCATGTCCTAAAAAGGATCTCACATCTTTCACAGTCTTAGGGGTAGTTAATTTTTGAATGACTTCCACTTTTGACTTATCTACCTCTATCCCTTTTGAAGAGACAATGTGACCTAAAACAATGCCATGTGTCACCATAAAATGACACTTCTCCCAATTGAGTACAAGATTGCTCTCTTCACACCTTTCAAGAACTTTTTCTAGATTCATTAGACACAACTCATAAGAATCCCCATAAACTGAAAAATCATCCATGAAAATTTCCAAAAAATTTTCCACCATATCACTAAAGATACTCATCATACACCTTTGAAAAGTGGCTGGTGCATTACACAAACCAAATGGCATTCTTCTATAAGCATAAGTACCAAAAGGACAAGTGAAAGTGGTTTTTTCTTGGTCTTCTAAAGAAATCTCAATTTGGTTGTAACCTGAGTATCCATCCAGAAAACAATAGAAAGCTCTTCCAGCTACTCTTTCAAGCACTTGGTCTAAAAATGGAAGCGGAAAATGGTCCTTCCTAGTCACCATGTTCAATTTACGATAATCAATGCACATACGCCATCCAGTTTGGATTCTAGTTGGTACCAGCTCATTATTTTCATTCTTCACTACCGTGACTCCAGATTTTTTTGGGACAACTTGGGTTGGACTAACCCATTTTGAGTTTGCAATAGGGTAAATGATACCTGCATCAAGTAGCTTAAGCACTTCACCTCTCACTACTTCCTTCATGTTTGGGTTCAATCGTCTTTGCATTTGCCTCACAGATTTAGCCTCTTCTTCAAGATAAATTCTATGTGTACATAAAAGAGGGCTAATTCCTTTCAAGTCAGTAATTTTCCACCCAATTGCTTTCTTGTGTTTTCTCACCACTCTCAAAAGTTTGTGTTCTTGCTCTATGCTAAGTTTTGATGAGATCACAATAGGATATGATTCATCTTCCCCTAGAAATGCATACTTAAGATCACTCGGTAAAGGCTTCCTTTCTAGTTTATCAGGCTGGACAAGAGATTCCTCAACTTTCACTTGGGGTGAAATCAAAGGCTCAAATGATGGGGTCCATTGACCTATTGACATAATAGGCATTGGATCTAGATAAGTCTCGAGTTCTCTTACTTCCTCATCAACACATTCCAAAGAACAAAATCTTTCATCATGAATTAAAGTTCTCTCCAATGGATCCTTGATCCACACTCTCTCAAAGTGTTCTTGACAAACTGTTTGGATGAAATCTACCTCTCTAATGTCCTCATGTTCCCCGATTTGTTTGGAGACATTGAATATGTTCATCTCCACAGTCATATTCCCAAAAGACAATTTCATCACCCCATTCCTACAATTAATTAAGGCATTGGATGTAGCTAGGAAAGGTCTCCCTAAGATGACTGGGATGGGGGCATTAGAACCTTGAATTGGTGCGGTGTCTAATACTACAAAATCAACAGGAAAGTAGAATTTATCTACTTGGACCAACACATCCTCAACGATACCCCTGGGAATCTTGATTGACCTATCAGCTAATTGAAGGGTGATTCGAGTAGGCTTGATTTCTCCTAAACCTAATTGTTCGTAAACAGTGTAGGGTATTAAATTCACACTTGCTCCTAAATCCAACAAAGCTTGATCTATCTTATGACTTCCAATAATGCATGAAATGGTAGGACAACCAGGATCTTTGTATTTGGGAGGGGTCTTAAACTGGATGATGGCACTAACATGTTCAGTTAGAAAGGCTCTTTCTTTCACATTCGATCTCCTTTTGACTGTGCATAAATCCTTAAGAAACTTTGCATAAGATGGAACTTGTTTAATTGCATCAAGGAGTGGAATATTGACTTTCACTTGTTTGAACAATTCATAGATTTCTGAGTTCATAAGATCTTGCTTAGGTTTCCCTAACCTTTGTGGAAATGGTGCTCTAGGAACAAATTCTAAGTCACTCACTTTGACTTCAATTTTTCTTGAATCATCTCCTTTCTCACTCATCTCTTTCTCATTTAGCTCACCTTCTTTATCTCTCAAACTCTCATTTGTCACTTGTGTTTTGATTCCCTCTTCACTTTCCCTAGATTTCTCCTCCACAATACCTTTAGGAATCCTAAAACCTACACCTTTGTCAACAACCTTTCCACTTCTAAGGGTAGTGATGGCTTGGACTTGTTCATGGTTTGAAGGTTCACTAGGTGAGGATTCACTCATGTGTACCTGACCTCTAGGATTGGGCATTGGTTGAGCTGGGATTTTTCCCTTCTCTTGAATGCTTAGTGATTGAGTCAACTTAGTTAGTTGACTTCGAATGTCATCTAAGGTCCTATTGGTCTGGTCTTGGAATTTGTAAACTTGGTTGTTGATTCCTCCTTGCGTTTGCATGAATTGTTGAAGAGTATCCTCTAAGGATCTCTTATGAGGTGGTTGGTATGTGTTATGTGTGGGAGCATGAAATGGTTGGGGTGGAGGTTGAAATGTTTGAGGTACTGAAGAGCCCTCATTTCTCCATCCAAAATTTGGGTGGTTCCTCCATCCAGGATTATAGGTCTCAGAGTAGGGATTGCCTACTTGGTTTGGAAATGGCTTTCTAACATTACTTGAATCAGAAGTTTGGCCATATAACACTTCCTTGAAGGCTGGAATGGTAGGACATTCAGTTGTCCTATGCCCTTTGCTTTCACAAACAACACAACTTTCCTCTTGTTGTTCACTTATGACATGCACTTTTTTAATCTCAAGAGACTCTACTTTCCTAGCCAATGAGGCTAGTCTAGCATTGAGGTCATCAGTCTCTTTCAATTGAAACTTCCCACTTGAATGAGAAATGGTGTTTCTAGACTCAACATGAACTGGGAGAGAAGTCTCCCATTGCTTTGTGTTTTCAGCCAATTGATCAAAAAAATCAAAGGCCTCACTTGGTTCTTTGTCATAAAACTCACCATTACACATGGTTGACACTAGCTTTTTAAAATCTGCGGTAAGAGAGTCATAAAAGAAACTCACTAACCTCCACATCTCAAAACCATGATGAGGGCATGCATTTAACAAGTCTTTGAACCTTTCCCAAGCTTGGTGAAATGACTCATTTGAACTACAAGAAAAATTCATCATTTGACGTTGTAAAGCTGCTGTCCTATGAGTGGGGAAGTATTTTTTCAAAAATTCAGCTTGCATTTCTCTCCATGTACCTATAGACCTAGGGCGCAAGGAGTTTAGCCAAAGCTTGGCTTTATCCTTTAGAGAGAATGGGAACAATTTAAGCCGAATGGTTTCCTCTGTGCATGTTCTATCAATAAAAGTATTACATACCTCTTCAAAGTCTTTAATGTGTATGTATGGATTTTCAGAATCCATACCATGAAATGTGGGAAGAAGTTGAATCATGCCCGGTTTCAAATTGAAAGCTTGTTGGTTAAGAGGTAATATAATACACGAAGGTGTACTTTGTCTAGCCGGGTGAAGATACTCTCTAAGAGTTCGAAAATTAGGTTGATCATTGAATTGTGGAGGTCCATTACCTTGAACACTCCCTTCACCCTCTACATCTTCAACATTAGCCATGATAAAATAATAATAATAAAAATAATAATAATATAACAATTATATGAAAATGAAAGTAAAGGAAAGAAAAAAAATGCAAATAAAAGTAATAGCTCAAAAATAAAAATACAACAAATTAAGAAATTCACTCTCCAACTAATAAGCACTATTAACAACAATAAACATTAAAAGATAATTATAAGAAGCTTGAATAAAAAGGCGGTGATACCGGCCAAGCACTTTAGACAATAAATATAAGAAAAATAACAACAATAAACATTAAAAAATAATTATAACAAGCATGAATAAACAAAAGGCGGTAATACCGGCCAAGCACTTCAAACAATAAATATAAGAAAAATAATCATAACAAAACAACAAAATAAAAAGGAAATAAACAAGAGGCGGTAATACCGACCAAGCACTTCAAACAATAAATATAAGAAAAATAACAACAATAAATATTAAAAGATAATTATAACAAGCATGAATAAAAAGGCGGTAATACCGGCCAAGCACTTTAGACAATAAATAAAAACAATATCAACTAAATAAAATGAAATAAACAAGAAAAATATTAGCAACTAATAAGAATAGACAATAAAATAAAAATGATTGAACCAACCAAAATCCAACAATTAATAGTCCAGTCCACAGTCCAATATCCGGAACGTTAAGGTAAAATTTTTTTTTTTTTAGGCGGTAAAACCAGCCAATTGAATTTTTTTATATGATTTTTTTAGTTTTCCAATAATCAAATCTAAATTTGTTACCTTTGCTTGCTAGCTCCCCGGCAACGGCGCCAAAATTGCTTGACCGCTTTTTATGATCGGCTTGTTTTAACTCGCAAGTGCACGAGTGTGCGATGTAGCAATTAACTCGGTAAGATCGAGGTCATATCCACAGAGAGCTAGATCTGGAAATTAAGCTAAGTAACAAAAAAAAACTCAAGAGAAATTAAATTAACAATAACTTGGTTGAAAATAATTGATGGATTTGTTTTCAAAGATAAAAAAAAATGTAAATAGATTTTAAATGACAAGAAAAGTAAGTCTTGGTCCAAATCAATTTTAATGGTGATGTATTGGTGATTTCTTCAACATATATAAGATAACTCAACCTAATCTCAACGATGGTGATATTAGATCGGAAGATATTACAATGAAGATTAGAAAGATGAAGATTGATTATTGCTTAAGAATGAATAAGTACTTTCATATTAAGTAAGACATTGAATCAAGCAATCTCTATACCAAAACTAAAGTTTGTGCATAAAAATTCAAGATTATAACATTACCTAAATGATTTCTAAAATTTCTTTACAATAATAAATCATTCATGAAGAAAATAAGAAGATAAACATTAAGATTCATTCATATCCTAAAGAACTTACCTCAATCACCATTATCCTTGATTTGGATCCAAGAAAGAGTTTAGCCAACCATGATTATATATAAGAACACTTCAATAAACATGAAAGAACTTGAATCCAACTGAAAAAATAAGTTTTACAAACTAAAGAACCGAAATCTATAAAGAAGAACACAATACAATTTCAGAAAAAATTCGGACACAAATCTGACTCTAACTTTGGACAGCAATTCGACCCTCTTAGAAGCTTTTTTTGGAGAAGTCTATTAGAGACATATTTATAGGCAATTCTGTCACCTTTCCAGATCATTAAAGAACAGCTCATTTGGACACCTGAGTCAAAAGTTATGGGCAAAACACCGAAAGGTGTTCTGAAAAATCAAATCAAGACAGCTTTACAACTACTTTGGTGCACGTTTTTCTTCCTCATTTATGAGGTGTCTCCTTCTTCTTTTTGACCCAAAATAATGTTAAAATATCCCCTCCAGCTTTCCATCCATGTGCTTGCCTTCTTGGATCAATGGATTACCCAAAATAAATCAATTGTTATTTGTTGTGTGGACATGTAAGATCATGGATTGTGTTTGGGTTGATTTGAAGGTTGATTTGGGGTTGATTTAGGGCTGATTTGGGGCTGATTTTTGGGCTGAATTTGAGCATCAAATAAGTATACAAATGTACTTATTATTTGGGCTAAGATTGACATTGAAACCTTGAGTGTTTAATGGTTGAAGTTTGCACACAACATAAGGCAAGTTTGGGCTTGAAATAAATCATATGATATTCTTTTCTAGAATTGGAATAGAATTGATTTTTGGGACAAATTTGGAGCACTTATTTGAACCAAGATTTGCTTCAATCTTCAACTAAATATCTCTTCAATTCTTTGCTCTGAATTCCGACGTTGAATTTTCTGAATTAATTCATTTAAGCTCCAAAAACCTATCGAAACATTAAAACAAACTTCATTACTAAAAAACACATCAATTATTATAAAAACAACCAAATAAAAACAATAAATACATATGTAGAACAAGAGACTTAATGACACTTTTGATGCACAATCAATTATCAATTGATTCTGCCAATAGGTTGGGGGGGTGTGATTAGTACTTAAAAGTATATTTTTTATCAAGGTTTTTTTATTATTATTTTGCACTTGAAGTATCAATAGCTCCTTAACTAGAGCATTGACACGACTGAAAGATTGATGTCTTCTCCCAAGTGCAGGAGTGTCGAAGTAATAAATAACCCGGCAAGACCGGGGTCGAACCACAGGGAGGTTAATTGTACAAATTATAAACAACAATTATAAAACAACAACAACAACAACAACAACAACAACAACAACAACAACAACAATAATAATAATAATAATAATAATAGTAGTAGTAGTAGTAGTAGTACTAATAATAATAATAATAATAATAATAATAATAATAATAATAATAATAATAAAGAAAGAGAAGAAGAAGAAGATGATGATGATGAGAACTTAGAGATGGAAAATTAATGTAAGGATTAAACAATAATAATAACAAATGTCAAGGTTAGAGGTTCCACTAATGGTATATCAAACAAGTATAGTATAAACTCTTATTATTGAATTGGAAACCACACACAAAGGAGGTTCCAATCAGATTATATATTGTTAACATGATTACATTAGTAATCTTATTCAATTAATGCTAATACTTGTAAATCTCGTCAAGCATTCATGATTATAACTTATGTTAACAACAAATCAAGTTCCTTTCATAGCTCAGGTGTCGGTTATACCATACATTATGGGCTATGAAAGTGCCAAGCATTTGTTGTACCAAGTGTTATACAACATAAATCAAGATTAGTCATTTAACAAGCAAAGTATTAAAGAGTGAACAAGATAACAAATATAAAACATGTTAGTATCAAACATTAAAGTCCATATTAAGTTTACATTATACTTATTCTTACACCATTAGTGTAACCTTTTCACCTTGACATAACTAACTTAGCTAGACATAATGAAAGAAAGCAAAATAGATAAACAAAATAAGAACATAAAAGCTAACTAAGTAAAGAAAAGGAAATGAAAGGCATAAACTTGATATTAATGAAAGCAAAGCATAAACATTACAAAAAATACAAAGAGAGAAAGGAAGAGAATGATCTTGATCTGAACACCAAGATGCCTAAATGCATGGCAAATGCCTCCTTTTATAGGCCAAAATTGGGAACTATTGATTTGATGACTAATTGATAAGTGGGTGGCCAACTTTTGACTTGGTGACAATCCTTATCTTCTCTTCTCTGCCCAAAACGTCATTGATAATGTCCAAATTGGAGCCAGTTGTAAACATGAAAGTTGTATACAATTGTCTCATCTTTCTTGTGTAAAACATTCAGCTCATTTGGACTTCTAGAACTCCAGATATGGCCAAAATACCGAACAGTGCTCGGGCTGGAAGACAGATTCGGGCTTCTTTGTTGTTGCTATAATTTGGACTTGATAATGGCCTTTTTAGATCTTGGGCTCCATATGAAAGTTGTAGGCCTATATCTTACCTTTCCATCCATATAAATTGGACCTAAATCTGAGATCTGTAGCTCCAGATATGACCCAATTACCGAACAGTGTTCCGGTTTGGATTGCACCGACATCTCTTTTCTAAGTTTGACCATCTCTTTATCCTTGCAATTTAGGTTCTTCAAGTCATCAATCAATCCTTTCATTTATGTGATAGGCCTGCATTAAAAATAGACATTTACCACAAATTATAGGTATCTTATATTATTAGATACATTATTATAAAACATATTTTAGTTAAGGAGTTATTGATACTTCAAGTGCAAAATGATGATATAAAACCATGATAAAAATACACTTTTAAGTACTAATCACACCCCTCAACCAGCTTATTACTAGTCCCTAGTAATCAAAGCGTTACAACAATTTGCAAATTTCACAAAGCAAGGTATTCATCATTTAACTTCCATTAATCTATCTAGATAAACAAACTGTCATTAAATTTGTATATCTGCTCAATACCTCTTAATAAGATATTAATAAACCTTTCTTTTGTGCTCAATATATCAACACATAATTATGGGGCTTTTCTTGGAGGAAAACAAAATTTTTGTTCTAATGTTTAAGGTTAACTTCCTTGGGTTGGGATTACTATTTTTGTCTTCTTTTTTTTTTCTTTTGTCTTCTTTTTTTTTTAAATCTATATACATATAATTTAAAAACATCATGCATCTTTAACCCATGTAACGAGCTTTCAGCTAATGACTCCCAGACCAGTTGGTCTTAGGGCATTAGGTGTTAAGACACCCCTACGAGCTTAGTAACTCGGGTCACAGATACTGATATGTAGATAGTGCAATGTTTGATTCCCTTAAGCTTTTCTCCTCAACCCATGTAACAAGCGTTGGGCCAATAGCTCCCAAGTCAGTTGACTTTAGGGTATTAGGTGTTAAAACACCCCTTCGGGCTTAATTGCTTAGGTTAGGGAGGCTACGAAACCAAACTTATCTACATTTTTATTATCATCATTTTTTTTCTTTTTTCTTTTTTTAATTATATACAATCTCTTTCCCTTAGTAACAACCTTTAACAAAAGAACATAAATAATGTAATAATCCAATATACAACCCACAATCATATGTTAAAATGTGTGTGTGTAAATTAAGGTTTAAGAATACATGTTAAATAAGTATATGAGCAGAATTAAGTGATAACAATGCGAGAGTTTGTAAACCTGAATATTTCAGGAAGTATTATAATAGACCTTGTTAAGAATAATTACTAAGATGCGTCTCAAGAATCACTTTAACAAAAGAACTCCTTTACTCTGCCATCCTAGTAACAACAATTATGCACATGCTTTATGAAATGAAAAACATTTTTTTTTTATCAACTACTACCCTCTCCCCCCAACCAAAACGAGACATTGTCCTCAATGTTCTAAGGTAGAAAGATAGAGTATAGAAGATATCACCTGAAATAACGAACACTGACAAAACCTGAAACACACTGCAACAAAAATAAGAAATAACAAAACACAATAATAAAACCAAAATACATAAAAATTCACAAATGAAGGCTCAAATCCAATCTACGCTTTTTACGGCTTCCCATAGATGACCAATTTATGCGACTCATGGAAGGATCAATCACAGGAATGAAAGATTGTAGTTGGTCAATCAATTGTTCAGCAGTAGTAGCAGAGATTATGATTTGTCGTGCAGAAGATGTTAGAAATTCCTGTTCCACAGCATGATCAAGAAAAGACAACAACTTATCATAATAACCATTAACATTTAACAAACCAATAGGTTTATGGTGAATGTGCAATTGAGCCCAAGAGGAAATATGAAAGATCTCTTCCAATGTGCCTAGACCACCTGGTAAAGCAATGAAAGCATCAGCATGGTTAAACATTGCATTCATTCGAGCCGACATTGTGGAGACCTGAAGTTCCTCTCCAATTGTTTTTCCAATGATGTCCCCTTGTGCCAAAGCTTCAGGGATGATTCCTAAAACTTGACTCCCTCCTAAAAATGCAGCTATTGACACACCTCCCATTAACCCAAGACTGCCTCCCCCATACACTAAATGAATCTTTCTCTCAGCTAGCACCTAACCAAGATGATTTGCTGATTCTAAAAACTCCTTTTCTTATCCAGGACTAGATCCACCGAAAACACAAATATTTCTTATTTGATGACTTGAGGAACTTGCCATTTCTACACACTTTTGTATTTGTTGAATGTATGGGTTGAGTAGAAATGAAAGGAAGGAGAAGAGGGTTTTATAGATGAGAAATTAGAAAGGCAATCATAACACCTATATGTAGGCCAGCTGGAGTCTCACACACTCTCTCTCTCTCTTTTTATTTATTTATTTATTTACTTTTGAAAAAAGCATGTGTATGTATAGGTAGTTGTGATTGTGGCTCACATCTTCCCTTGGTTTTACATCCAAGAACGGCTTAAACGCCCTCTATGGGTCGGGGATAGGCTTCCCATCTAGTTTTCTTAAAAACTGGCAAACAGGGTCTTTTTTAGTCAGATTTCCAAGACTAAGTCGATCATGTTCTTTATGAAATAGTGGCCATAAATCATGAATTACACGATGCACATCTCCACTAGGATGCGTCTCAAGAGTCAATAGAAGATTATCTAAAGACTCCTTACTCAGGCCATCCTTAATGAATTGTATTTTATCTTCATGGTTTATAGATACCATTCCTAAAGAACGACATTGTGTATTACAAGTCCATCTACCATATTGATGACAAACTTTCAATCGTTTTGCACGATGTTTCTTTGCAAAAGTGCTTTTACTTGTTTTAGGCATGTGTGAAATGAAGAAGTTGGAGGACTCACCTGATAATCGGATCTTTACTTCAATCAACCAGCGAATATCTACAGGAATTCCATGATTCAGTAACAATCTCAATCTTGCACATCTAGCACGGTAAATTTTTGTAATCGCATTCTGAGGCATAACGGGAAAATACTTTTTTAATTTTTCAAGATTAGTGTCCATTATCAAATGAGAATTGGAAGAGAGATTCAAAGAATTGCACAGATATATACACAGATATCAATAATTGTGGGAAACTGAAAGAACCGACTTAAGTCACAGAGTACCGTTATCCACCATTTGACCGGGGTGAAAGAAACTAGCAAAAATCACTCAAAAAGAAATATAAAAAAGAAAATGTGAGAAAAACAAAATAATCAATATTTATCTACAAGATCATTCAAACCAGCTGATTCATTTTCACGAGGAAAATTATCAAAGTAAGCTTTCAAACGATATCCATTTTCCTTAAAATCATTGTCATTCATTGAATTCTCAATATCATAGGCCCTATAAGGATTGGTCCATCTTAATCTTAGCTCTTTAGGGAATGCATAGAGTTGAGAATCATAAAATAAAACTTTTTGACCAGTGTCAATTTTTTGACAATTTTCACAAGTTTTGCAGAATGCATGAATGTCCTTGAACATGGTGGGCCAATAAAATCCATTTTTAAAGATTTTTGCAGCAGTCTTTTTTGACGAGAAATAACTTCCACATGCTTCAAAATGACAAAGTTTAATGACACTACTTACCTCATTGTCAGGAATGAATCTTTGAAATATTTGATCAGGACAATATTTGAATAAGTTAGGGTCATCCCCGGCAACGGCGTCAAAAACTTGACACGACTGAAAGATTGATGTCTTCTCCCAAGTGCAGGAGTGTCGAAGTAATAAATAACCCGGCAAGACCGGGGTCAAACCACAGGGAGGTTAATTGTACAAATTATAAACAACAATTATAAAACAACAACAACAACAACAACAACAACAACAACAAGAATAATAATAATAATAATAATAATAATAATAATAATAATAGTGGTAGTAG
The DNA here is from genome assembly GCA_026413675.1 of Populus pruinosa. Classification (NCBI taxonomy): domain Eukaryota; kingdom Viridiplantae; phylum Streptophyta; class Magnoliopsida; order Malpighiales; family Salicaceae; genus Populus; species Populus pruinosa. The sequence goes on from CM048592.1 coordinate 53,843,096, forward strand.
TACTAATAATAATAATAATAATAATAATAATAATAATAATAATAAAGAAAGAGAAGAAGAAGAAGATGATGATGATGAGAACTTAGAGATGAAAAATTAATGTAAGGATTAAACAATAATAATAACAAATGTCAAGGTTAGAGGTTCCACTAATGGTATATCAAACAAGTATAGTATAAACTCTTATTATTGAATTGGAAACCACACACAAAGGAGGTTCCAATCAGATTATATATTGTTAACATGATTACATTAGTCATCTTATTCAATTAATGCTAATACTTGTAAATCTCGCCAAGCATTCATGATTATAACTTATGTTAACAACAAATCAAGTTCCTTTCATAGCTCAAGTGTCGGTTATACCATACATTATGGGCTATGAAAGTGCCAAGCATTTATTGTACCAAGTGTTATACAATATAAATCAAGATTAGTCATTTAACAAGCAAAGTATTAAAGAGTGAACAAGATAACAAATATAAAACATGTTAGTATCAAACATTAAAGTCCATATTAAGTTTACATTATACTTATTCTTACACCATTAGTGTAACCTTTTCACCTTGACATAACTAACTTAGCTAGACATAATGAAAGAAAGCAAAATAGATAAACAAGATAAGAACATAAAAGCTAACTAAGTAAAGGAAAGGAAATGAAAGGCATAAACTTGATATTAATGAAAGCAAAGCATAAACATTACAAAAAATACAAAGAGAGAAAGGAAGAGAATGATCTTGATCTGAACACCAAGATGCCTAAATGCATGGCAAATGCCTCCTTTTATAGGCTAAAATTGGGAACTCTTGATTTGATGACTAATTGATAAGTGGGTGGCCAACTTTTGACTTGGTGACAATCCTTATCTTCTCTTGTCTGTCCAAAACATCATTGATAATGTCAAAAGTGGAGCCAGTTGTAAACATGAAAGTTGTAGGCAATTGTCTCATCTTTCTTGTGTAAAAAAATTCAGCTCATTTGGACTTCTAAAACTCCAGATATGGCCAAAATACCGAACAGTGCTCGGGCTCGAAGACAGATTCGGGCTTCTTTGTTGTTGCTACAATTTGGACTTGATAATGACCTTTTTAGATCTTGGGCTCCATATGAAAGTTGTAGGCCTATGTCTTACCTTTCCATCCATATAAATGGTACCTAAATCTAAGATCTGTAGCTCCAGATATGACCCAATTACCGAACAGTGTTCCGGTTTGGATTGCACCGACATCTCTTTTCTAAGTTTGACCATCTCTTTATCCTTGCAATTTAAGTTCTTCAAGTCATCAATTAATCCTTTCATTTATGTGATAGGCCTGTATTAAAAATAGACATTTACCATAAATTATAGGTATCTTATATTATTAGATACATTATTATAAAACATATTTTAGTTAAGGAGTTATTGATACTTCAAGTGCAAAATGATGATATAAAACTATGATAAAAATGCACTTTTAAGTACTAATCAAGCATATTTTATAATAATAAGTCAGATAATATAAGTTAACATATATTTATGGTAAATGCTTATTTTAAATATAGGCATATCTTACAATACAAATGATTGATTGATGTGATTAACTATTAAAAGTGAAAAGACAAAAAAAAAGGCTAAGCTTAGAAAGGAAATGCTGATTCAATTTAAATTGGAATAATATTCAGTCATTGGGTCATATCTTGAGTTGTAGATCTTAGATATCAGTTTGGTTTATATGAATAAAAAGCTAAAAAATAGGCTTACAATGTTTATAAAGAATGGAAGACCTAAATATGTTGTTTTCAAATTCAAAGGTTGGCCACAAAAGAGAAGTTAGAATTTATTCTACAATTTAGCCTAAATAGTTCTCATAAATTTACCCATATCTAAAGTTCTAAAAGGGTAAATGATGTCAAATTTGGTGGGTGGAAAGATAAGATAATTTTCAACTTTCATAAAGATGACCTGCTCAAATTACCACATGAATAGTTCTGAATTTTAGCCTATAAAGGAGATATTTTCCATTCATTTGGGCATCTTGTTTTCCATATCAAGATCATGTTCTTGCTCTCTCTCTTTATATTTTTGTAATGCTTAAGTTTTGCTTTCATTAATTTCTTGTTCATGCTTTTCATTTCCTTTACTATACTTAGTTATCTTATATCATGTTTATGTTTTTATATTGTTTCTTTAAGTTTTTCTCCTTCATAATGTCTAGCTAAGTTAACTATGTCAAGATGAAAAGATTTCACTAATGGTGTTAGGATAAGGATAATATAAACTCATTATGGACTTCAATGCTTATATCCTAAACAACTTGCTATTAACATGTCTTATCATTTTTATCTTATTAATTCTTAATACCTTACTTGTTAAATATTTAATCTAGATTTGTGTTGTATAACACTTGGTACATCAAATCATAGTCTTCGACCAACATCATTCTTATGAAAGGAACTTGATTTGTTGTCAACATAAGTTAGCATCATGAATACCTGATAAAATTGATACTTATGGTGTTACGTAAATGAGATGATTAATATAATCATGTTAATAATTTATGAAGACTTTATACTTTACTTATCTGTAATACTATTAGTAGATCCTTTAACGTTGATATTTGTTTTATCATTGTTTAATCCTCACATTAATATTACATCTCAAAGTCCTCTTTAACTCATCATTATTATTGTTGTTGTTGTTCTTATTATTATTATTATTATTATTATTATTATTATTATTATTATTATTTATAATTTATAATTTATATAGTTAACCTTCCTGTGGTTCAACCTAGTTTTGTCAGATTATTTATTACTTCGACACTTGATTAGTACTTAAAAGTGTATTTTTATGAAGGTTTTATATCATCATTTTGTACTTAAAGTATCAATAACTCCTTAACTAAACCATGTTTTATAATAACATATTTAATAATATAAAATACCTTTAATTTGTCATAAATGCTTATTTTAAATGCAGGCCTATCACATAAATGAAAGGATTAATTGATGAGTTTAAGAATTGAAATTGAAAGGACAAAAAGATAGCCAAACTTATAAAAGAGATGTTGGTGTAGTCCAAACTAGAATATTGTTCGGTAATTGGGTCATATCTGTAGATGTAGATCTTGGATTTAGGTCTTTTATATGGATGGAAAGGTAAGACATAGCCCTACAATTTCATGTGAGCTCAAGATTTAAAAAGGTCATTTTCAAAGGCAAAGTTTAATAACAATGAAAAAGTCTAAATCTATACTACAGCCCGAACAGTATTCAGTGTTTAGCCCATATCTAGAGTTCTAGAAGTCCAAATGAACCTCCATTTTTTTTTTTTCTAAAAGCTAAGATAATTTCTTATAACTTTCATATTAAGTGGTTCCAACTCTGACATTATCAATGATGTTTGGGCAGATAAGAAAAGATAAGGATTGTCACCAAGACAAGAGTTGGCCACCCACTTATTAATTAGTCATTAAAGCAATAGTTTCCAATTTTAGCCTATAAAAAAAGGCATTTTCCATGCATTTAGGTATCTTGGTATCTAGATCGCTTTCTATCTTTGTATTTTTGTAATCCTTAAGTTTTATTTTCATTAATATCTTGTTTATACCTTTCATTTCCTTTCCTTCACTTAGTTAACTTTTATCTTATTTATGTTCTTATCTTGTTTATTTATGTTTCTCTCTTTCATTATCTTTAACTAAGTTTATTATGTCAAGGTGAAAAGTGATTAGTACTTAAAAGTGCATTTTTATCATGGTTTTATATCATCATTTTGCACTTGAAGTATCAATAACTCCTTAACTAAAGCATGTTTTATAATAATATATCTAATAATATAAGATACCTTTAATTTGTGGTAAATGCAGAGTTATATAAAAAGAAACAAAAGAAAAGAAATAAAGTTATATACAAGAAAAGTGAAAAGAGAAAATAAAATAAATACTATAATTTATACAAGAACTTACCTCCCCGGCAACGGCGCCAAAAACTTGACACGACTAAAAGGTTGATGTCTTCTCCCAAGTGCAGGAGTGTCAAAGTAATAAATAACCCGGCAAGACCGGGGTCGAACCATAGGGAGGTTAATTGTACAAATTATAGACAATAATTATAAGCAACAATAATAACAATAATAACAACAACAATAACAATAACAACAACAACAACAACTATAATAATAATAATAATAATAATAATAATAATAATAATAATAGTAATAGTAGTAGTAGTAGTAGTAGTAGTAGTAGTAATAGTAGTAATAATAATAATAATAATAATAATAAAGAAAGAGAAGAAGAAGAAGATGATGAGAACTTGGAGATGGAAAATTAATGTAAGGATTAAACAATAATAATAACAAATGTCCAGGTTAGAGGTTCCACTAATGGTATGTCAAACAAGTATAGTATAAACTCTTATTATTCAATTGGAAACCACACACAAAGGAGGTTCCAATCAGATTATAGATTATTAACATGATTACATTAGTCATCTTATTCAATTAATGCTAATACTTGTAAATCTCGTCAAGCATTCATGATTATAACTTATGTTAACAACAAATCAAGTTCCTTTCATAGCTCAGGTGTTGGTTATACCATACATTATGGGCTATGAAAGTGCCAAGCATTTGTTGTACCAAGTGTTATACAACATAAATCAAGATTAGTCATTTAACAAGCAAAGTATTAAAGAGTGAACAAGATAACAAATATAAAACATGTTAGTATCAAACATTAAAGTCCATATTAAGTTTACATTATACTTATTCTTACACCATTAGTGTAACCTTTTTACCTTGACATAAGTAACTTAGCTAGACATAATGAAAGAAAGCATAATAGAAAACCAAAATAAGAACATAAAAGCTAACTAAGTAAAGGAAAGGAAATGAAAGGCATAAACTTGATATTAATGGAAGCAAAGCATAAACATTACAAAAAATACAAAGAGAGAAAGGAAGAGCATGATCTTGATCTGGAAACCAAGATGCCTAAATGCATGGCAAATGCCTCCTTTTATAGGCCAAAATTGGGAACTATTGATTTGATGACTAATTGATAAGTGGGTGGCCAACTTTTGACTTGGTGACAATCCTTATCTTCTCTTGTCTGCCCAAAACGTCATTGATAACGTCAAAATTGGAGCCAGTTGCAAACATGAAAGTTGTATGCAATTGTCTCAGCTTTCTTGTGTAACAAATTCAGCTCATTTGGACTTCTAGAACTCCAGATATGGCCAAAATACCGAACCGTGCTCGGGCTGGAAGACAGATTCGGGCTTCTTTGTTGTTGCTACAATTTGGACTTGATAATGACCTTTTTAGATCTTGGGCTCCATATGAAAGTTGGAGGCCTATGTCTTACCTTTCCATCCATATAAATTGGACCTAAATCTGAGATATATAGCTCTAGATATGATCTAATTACCGAACAGTGTTCCGGTTTGGATTGCACCGACATCTCTTTTCTAAGTTTGGCCATCTCTTTATCCTTGCAATTTAAGTTTTTCAAGTCATCAATCAATCCTTTCATTTATGTGATAGGCCTGCATTTAAAATGAACATTTACCACAAATTAAAGGTATCTTATATTATTAGATATATTATTATAAAACATGCTTTAGTTAAGGAGTTATTTATATTTCAAGTGCAAAATGATGATATAAAACCATGATAAAAATGCACTTTTAAGTACTAATCAGCAATCATGACATCTATATGTAGGCTAGCTGGAGTCTCACACTCTCTCTCTCTCTTTTTATTTATTTATTTATTTACTTTTGAAAAAAAAAACATGTGTATGTACAGGTAGTTGTCAAATTTGTTAAATGACTAATCTTGATTTATGTTGTATAACACTTGGTATAACAAATGCTTGGCACTTTCATAGCCCATAATGTATGGTATAACCGACACCTGAGCTATGAAAGGAACTTGATTTGTTGTTAACATAAGTTATAATCATGAATGCTTGACGAGATTTACAAGTATTAGCATTAATTAAATAAGATGTTAACAGTATATAATCTGATTGGAACCTCCTTTGTGTGTGGTTTCCAATCAATAATAAAAGTTTATACTATATGCTTGACCGCTTTTTATGATCGGCTTGTTTTAACTCGCAAGTGCACGAGTGTGCGATGTAGCAATTAACTCGGTAAGATCGAGGTCATATCCACAGAGAGCTAGATCTGGAAATTAAGCTAAGTAACAAAAAAAAAACTCAAGAGAAATTAAATTAACAATAACTTGGTTGAAAATAATTGATGGATTTGTTTTCAAAGATAAAAAAAATGTAAATAGATTTTAAATGACAAGAAAAGTAAGTCTTGGTCCAAATCAATTTTAATGGTGATGTATTGGTGATTTCTTCAACATATATAAGATAACTCAACCTAATCTCAACGATGGTGATATTAGATCGGAAGATATTACAATGAAGATTAGAAAGATGAAGATTGATTATTGCTTAAGAATGAATAAGTACTTTCATATTAAGTAAGACATTGAATCAAGCAATCTCTATACCAAAACTAAAGTTTGTGCATAAAAATTCAAGATTATAACATTACCTAAATGATTTCTAAAATTTCTTTACAATAATAAATCATTCATGAAGAAAATAAGAAGATAAACATTAAGATTCATTCATATCCTAAAGAACTTACCTCAATCACCATTATCCTTGATTTGGATCCAAGAAAGAGTTTAGCCAACCATGATTATATATAAGAACACTTCAATAAACATGAAAGAACTTGAATCCAACTGAAAAAATAAGTTTTACAAACTAAAGAACCGAAATCTATAAAGAAGAACACAATACAATTTCAGAAAAAATTCGGACACAAATCTGACTCTAACTTTGGATAGCAATTCGACCCCCTTAGAAGCTTTTTTTGGAAAAGTCTATTAGAGACATATTTATAGGCAATTCTGTCACCTTTCCAGATCATTAAAGAACAGCTCATTTGGACACCTGAGTCAAAAGTTATGGGTAAAACACCGAAAGGTGTTCTGAAAAATCAAATTAAGACAGCTTTACAACTACTTTGGTGCACGTTTTTCTTCCTCATTTATGAGGTGTCTCCTTCTTCTTTTTGATCCAAAATAATGTTAAAATATCCCCTCCAGCTTTCCATCCATGTGCTTGCCTTCTTGGATCAATGGATTACCCAAAATAAATCAATTGTTATTTGTTGTGTGGACATGTAAGATCATGGATTGTGTTTGGGTTGATTTGAAGGTTGATTTGGGGTTGATTTAGGGCTGATTTGGGGCTGATTTTTGGGCTGAATTTGAGCATCAAATAAGTATACAAATGTACTTATTATTTGGGCTAAGATTGACATTGAAACCTTGAGTGTTTAATGGTTGAAGTTTGCACACAACATAAGGCAAGTTTGGGCTTGAAATAAATCATATGATATTCTTTTCTAGAATTGGAATAGAATTGATTTTTGGGACAAATTTGGAGCACTTATTTGAACCAAGATTTGCTTCAATCTTCAACTAAATATCTCTTCAATTCTTTGTTCTGAATTCCGACGTTGAATTTTCTAAATTAATTCATTTAAGCTCCAAAAACCTATCGAAACATTAAAACAAACTTCATTACTAAAAAACACATCAATTATTATAAAAACAACCAAATAAAAACAATAAATACATATGTAGAACAAGAGACTTAATGACACTTTTGATGCACAATCACACCCCCCAACTTAGATTTTGCTAGTCCTCAAGCAAAACAAAACATAAAACCTTTAAAATAAAAATAATAATAATAACAACCATAATTAGGCTCGATTCATCACACTTGAAGGACCTATCATGCAAACATTGGTATCTTTAACTTAGTGTACACAATAGCAAATAAAGAAAAATAAGCATACTCACATTCTCTAAATCAAACATCCATACAAAATTTCCAAATTCAGTCATATTTATCGTGCAACCAACATAATTGATTCATACGAAAACTCAACTTGTAATCTTCCATTCTCACCAACACAAACAAGGTAGCAAACTAGAGAAATATCTATATATTTTCTTTCTTTCTTTTTTCTTTCTTTGTTTTTTTTTTTTTGAAGATATGATTTATTTTTTGTCTTTAAGTAGTCACTTCCCTTTTGACGCGAGTACAAACATTTGTGATGAATGCACCCGGTTACTCACAAAGTCACAAACTTAAAGTGCTTTGCATACTCATATTTTAAGCTGCCGTTTGACGTAAAGATAAACATTTGTGATGAATACCCCTAGTTACTGAGCAACTCAAAACATTGGAGTAGATAGAACTTTGTACACATTTATTTATTTATTCGTATAATAATTATTACTCTATTTACTTAAACCTTGTTTAGGACTGGATCAAAAGGGATAATCACAAGTAAAGCATCATACTCATCTTTCATGCATAATCACACAACTCACACAACTTTTACAAGGAAAGATGTATTTCAGTAATCTTAAAAAAAAAAGTATGCTATATCTTGCTTTATAAGATATTATCTATCCCAAATTAAAGTATGCAATGTTCAACATAATAATGAATCCAAAAATGTAATGATGATCCTAAACAAGTCTCATTCACATACGAATGCAAGTTTTTTTTTTTTTTTAACAAGCATGGTTATCTCAAGCATTCAACATAATGAAATATCTAAAATTAAGTTTTACATTATCCTCAATGTAAAAGAGAAAGAGAAGAAAAGTATAAAGATTAGAAAATTGTTACTCCCCTTCTGTTTTCAAGGATGAATGTCTGATTGAATTGGGCATGAGCTGACTTCTTGCTTGATTTTTTTTTTTAACCTGCATATCACAACTAAAAGAAAACATTGATGTTTTTTTTTTTTTGAAAATAAAGAACCTCACACCCCCCAACTTAAAATAATGCATTGTCCCGAATGCATGAACACGAAAATATAAGAGATGGAAGAAAGAAGAAAAAATAATAAAAATGAAAAATAAAAATAAAAATAAAATAAAAATAAAAACTCATTACTTCTAATACTACAATGGTATTGGATCTTGAAGATCCAATGTCTCAACTTCAGCCACAACATTTTCAAGATAAGGTTTCAATCGATGACCATTTACTTTGAAAATATTTCCATTCTTGGGATTTTCTACCTCAAATGCACCATGCTCAGAGATGGATTTAATCACAAATGGACCAGTCCATTTTGTCCTCAACTTCCCAGGAAAGAGATGTAATCGTGAATTATACAAGAGAACCTTTTGACCAACATGAAAGGATTTTCTAAGAATATGTTTATCATGCAAAGTTTTCATCTTATGTTTTGAAATTTTTGCATTTTCAAATGCATCATTTCTCAACTCCTCTAATTCATCCAATTGAAGCTTTCTATTTTTGCCAACCTCATTTTCATTGTCATTGAATTGCCGAATAGCCCAATATGCACGGTGCTCAATCTCAACAGGGAGATGACAAGGCTTTCCATAAACTAGCCTATAAGGAGACATTCCTAAAGAGGTCTTATAAGCAGTGCGATATGCCCATAAAGCATCAACTAGTCGTAGGGACCAATCTTTACGGTTTGGATTGACTGTTTTCTCTAAAATATTCTTGATCTCTCTATTTGCCAACTCAGTTTGGCCACTAGTCTGTGGGTGATAGGGGGTACTGACCTTGTGAATTACACCATATTTTCTCATCAAAATCCCAACGGGCTTGTTACAAAAATGTTTTCCCCCATCACTAATCATAGCCCGGGGCATGCCAAAACGAGAGAAAATATTTTCTTTCAAGAATTTGACCACAACTCGATGGTCATTGGTTCGAGATGCAATGGCCTCCACCCATTTAGACACATAATCAACAGCAACAAGGATGAATTGGTAACCAAATGAACTTGGAAAAGGTCCCATGAAATCAATTCCCCAACAATCAAATATTTCCAAAACAAGGATGGGGTTAAGGGGCATCATGTTACGCCTAGTGAGGCTACCTAGTCGTTGGCATCGGTCACATGCAACACAGAAGGCATGAACATCTTTAAACATGGTAGGCCAATAAAAACCACACTGCAAGATTTTGGCAATGGTTTTCTTGGAAGAGAAATGCCCACCACAGGCTAATGCATGACAAAAATTAATGACCCTTGGAATTTCATGATCAGGGATGCACCGCCTAATAATTTGGTCAGGACAATATTTAAATAGGTAGGGGTCATCCCAAAAAAAGGTGCGCACATTGCGCAAGAATTTTTGTTTGTCAAGTTTAGACCAATGAGAAGGAATTTGACTTGTGGCTAGGTAATTTGCTATGTCAGTATACCATGGAGAACCAATGTAAGAGACAGTACCTGCACAAAATAAATTTTCATCAGCAAAGAGTTCATTTATTGGAGATTCATCAATTATGGTCTTATAGCTTGAAAGACGAGACAAATGATCAGCGACTACATTCTCTACTCCCTTTTTATCTCGAATTTCAATGTTAAACTCTTGGAGTAGGAGGATCCATTGAATCAAACGTGGTTTGGCATCTTGTTTTGTGAGCAAATATTTCAATGCTGCATGATCAGTGAAAACAATAACAAGAGATCCAACCAAATAAGACCTAAACTTGTCTAATGCAAAGACCACAGCTAAGAGTTCTTTTTCAGTTGTAGTGTAATTCAATTGAGCATCATTCAAAGTCTTGCTAGCATAATATATGACATGAGGTTTCTTGTCTTTTCTTTGCCCTAAAACAGCCCCAACCACAAAATCACTAGCATCACACATCAGTTCAAATGGTAAAGACCAATCAGGAGCTTGTATGATTGGTGTAGTTGTCAACAACCCTTTAAGCTTTTCAAAAGCTTCTTGACATTTTGATGTCCAATCAAATGGGACATCTTGTGACAACAAGTTACACAATGGTTTGGCAATGGTACTAAAGGAATGAATGAATCTTCGATAAAAACCAGCATGTCCTAAAAAGGATCTCACATCTTTCACAGTCTTAGGGGTAGTTAATTTTTGAATGACTTCCACTTTTGACTTATCTACCTCTATCCCTTTTGAAGAGACAATGTGACCTAAAACAATGCCATGTGTCACCATAAAATGACACTTCTCCCAATTGAGTACAAGATTGCTCTCTTCACACCTTTCAAGAACTTTTTCTAGATTCATTAGACACAACTCATAAGAATCCCCATAAACTGAAAAATCATCCATGAAAACTTCCAAAAAATTTTCCACCATGTCACTAAAGATACTCATCATACACCTTTGAAAAGTGGCTGGTGCATTACACAAACCAAATGGCATTCTTCTATAAGCATAAGTACCAAAAGGACAAGTGAAAGTGGTTTTTTCTTGGTCTTCTAAAGAAATCTCAATTTGGTTGTAACCTGCGTATCCATCCAGAAAACAATAGAAAGCTCTTCCAGCTACTCTTTCAAGCACTTGGTCTAAAAATGGAAGCGGAAAATGGTCCTTCCTAGTCACCATGTTCAATTTACGATAATCAATGCACATACGCCATCCAGTTTGGATTCTAGTTGGTACCAGCTCATTATTTTCATTCTTCACTACCGTGACTCCAGATTTTTTTGGGACAACTTGGGTTGGACTAACCCATTTTGAGTTTGCAATAGGGTAAATGATACCTGCATCAAGTAGCTTAAGCACTTCACCTCTCACTACTTCCTTCATGTTTGGGTTCAATCGTCTTTGCCTCACAGATTTAGCCTCTTCTTCAAGATAGATTCTATGTGTACATAAAAGAGGGCTAATTCCTTTCAAGTCAGTAATTTTCCACCCAATTGCTTTCTTGTGTTTTCTCACCACTCTCAAAAGTTTGTGTTCTTGCTCTATGCTAAGTTTTGATGAGATCACAATAGGATATGATTCATCTTCCCCTAGAAATGCATACTTAAGATCACTCGGTAAAGGCTTCCTTTCTAGTTTATCAGGCTGGACAAGAGATTCCTCAACTTTCACTTGGGGTGAAATCAAAGGCTCAAATGATGGGGTCCATTGACCTATTGACATAATAGGCATTGGATCTAGATAAGTCTCGAGTTCTCTTACTTCCTCATCAACACATTCCAAAGAACAAAATCTTTCATCATGAATTAAAGTTCTCTCCAATGGATCCTTGATCCACACTCTCTCAAAGTGTTCTTGACAAACTGTTTGGATGAAATCTACCTCTCTAATGTCCTCATGTTCCCCGATTTGTTTGGAGACATTGAATATGTTCATCTCCACAGTCATATTCCCAAAAGACAATTTCATCACCCCATTCCTACAGTTAATTAAGGCATTGGATGTAGCTAGGAAAGGTCTCCCTAAGATGACTGGGATGGGGGCATTAGAACCTTGAATTGGTGCGGTGTCTAATACTACAAAATCAACAGGAAAGTAGAATTTATCTACTTGGACCAACACATCCTCAATGATACCCCTGGGAATCTTGATTGACCTATCAGCTAATTGAAAGGTGATTCGAGTAGGCTTGATTTCTGCTAAACCTAATTGTTCGTAAACAGTGTAGGGTATTAAATTCACACTTGCTCCTAAATCCAACAAAGCTTGATCTATCTTATGACTTCCAATAATGCATGAAATGGTAGGACAACCAGGATCTTTGTATTTGGGAGGGGTCTTAAACTGGATGATGGCACTAGCATGTTCAGTTAGAAAGGCTCTTTCTTTCACATTCAATCTCCTTTTGACTGTGCATAAATCCTTAAGAAACTTTGCATAAGATGGAACTTGTTTAATTGCATCAAGGAGTGGAATATTGACTTTCACTTGTTTGAACAATTCATAGATTTCTGAGTTCATAAGATCTTGCTTAGGTTTCCCTAACCTTTGTGGAAATGGTGCTCTAGGAACAAATTCTAAGTCACTCACTTTGACTTCAATTTTTCTTGAATCATCTCCTTTCTCACTCATCTCTTTCTCATTTAGCTCACCTTCTTTATCTCTCAAACTCTCATTTGTCACTTGTGTTTTGATTCCCTCTTCACTTTCCCTAGATTTCTCCTCCACAATACCTTTAGGAATCCTAAAACCTACACCTTTGTCAACAACCTTTCCACTTCTAAGGGTAGTGATGGCTTGGACTTGTTCATGGTTTGAAGGTTCACTAGGTGAGGATTCACTCATGTGTACCTGACCTCTAGGATTGGGCATTGGTTGAGCTGGGATTTTTCCCTTCTCTTGAATGCTTAGTGATTGAGTCAACTTAGTTAGTTGACTTCGAATGTCATCTAAGGTCCTATTGGTCTGGTCTTGGAATTTGTAAACTTGGTTGTTGATTCCTCCTTGCGTTTGCATAAATTGTTGAAGAGTATCCTCTAAGGATCTCTTATGAGGTGGTTGGTATGTGTTATGTGTGGGAGCATGAAATGGTTGGGGTGGAGGTTGAAATGTTTGAGGTACTGAAGAGCCCTCATTTCTCCATCCAAAATTTGGGTGGTTCCTCCATCCAGGATTATAGGTCTCAGAGTAGGGATTGCCTACTTGGTTTGGAAATGGCTTTCTAACATTACTTGAATCAGAAGTTTGGCCATATAGCACTTCCTTGAAGGCTGGAATGGTAGGACATTCAGTTGTCCTATGCCCTTTGCTTTCACAAACAACACAACTTTCCTCTTGTTGTTCACTTATGACATGCACTTTTTTAATCTCAAGAGACTCTACTTTCCTAGCCAATGAGGCTAATCTAGCATTGAGGTCATCAGTCTCTTTCAATTGAAACTTCCCACTTGAATGAGAAATGGTGTTTCTAGACTCAACATGAACTGGGAGAGAAGTCTCCCATTGCTTTGTGTTTTCAGCCAATTGATCAAAAAAATCAAAGGCCTCACTTGGTTCTGTCATAAAACTCACCATTACACATGGTTGACACTAGCTTTTTAAAATCTGCGGTAAGAGAGTCATAAAAGAAACTCACTAACCTCCACATCTCAAAACCATGATGAGGGCATGCATTTAACAAGTCTTTGAACCTTTCCCAAGCTTGGTGAAATGACTCATTTGGACTACAAGAAAAATTCATCATTTGACGTTGTAAAGCTGCTGTCCTATGAGTGGGGAAGTATTTTTTCAAAAATTCAGCTTGCATTTCTCTCCATGTACCTATAGACCTAGGACGCAAGGAGTTTAGCCAAAGCTTGGCTTTATCCTTTAGAGAGAATGGGAACAATTTAAGCCGAATGGTTTCCTCTGTGCATGTTCTATCAATAAAAGTATTACATACCTCTTCAAAGTCTTTAATGTGTATGTATGGATTTTCAGAATCCATACCATGAAATGTGGGAAGAAGTTGAATCATGCCCGGTTTCAAATTGAAAGCTTGTTGGTTAAGAGGTAATATAATACACGAAGGTGTACTTTGTCTAGCCGGGTGAAGATACTCTCTAAGAGTTCGAAAATTAGGTTGATCATTGAATTGTGGAGGTCCATTACCTTGAACACTCCCTTCACCCTCTACATCTTCAACATTAGCCATGATAAAATAATAATAATAAAAATAATAATAATATAACAATTATATGAAAATGAAAGGAAAGGAAAGAAAAAAAATGCAAATAAAAGTAATAGCTCAAAAATAAAAATACAACAAATTAAGAAATTCACTCTCCAACTAATAAGCACTATTAACAACAATAAACATTAAAAGATAATTATAAGAAGCTTGAATAAAAAGGCGGTGATACCGGCCAAGCACTTTAGACAATAAATATAAGAAAAATAACAACAATAAACATTAAAAAATAATTATAACAAGCATGAATAAACAAAAGGCGGTAATACCGACCAAGCACTTCAAACAATAAATATATAAAAAAAAATAAGCATAACAAAACAACAAAATAAACTGAAATAAACAAGAGGCGGTAATACCGGCCAAACACTTTAGACAATAAATAAAAACAATATCAACAAAATAAAATGAAATAAACAAGAAAAATATTAGAAACTAATAAGAGTAGACAATAAAAGAAAAATGGTTGAACCAACCAAAATCCAACAATTAATAGTCCAGTCCACAGTCCAATATCCGAAACGTTAAGGTAAATTTTTTTTTAGGCGGTAAAACCAGCCAATTGATTTTTTTATATGATTTTTTTTTAGTTTTTCAATAATCAAATCTAAATTTGTTACCTTTGCTTGCTAGCTCCCCGGCAACGGCGCCAAAATTGCTTGACCGCTTTTTATGATCGGCTTGTTTTAACTCGCAAGTGCACGAGTGTGCGATGTAGCAATTAACTCGGTAAGATCGAGGTCATATCCACAGAGAGCTAGATCTGGAAATTAAGCTAAGTAACAAAAAAAAAACTCAAGAGAAATTAAATTAACAATAACTTGGTTGAAAATAATTGATGGATTTGTTTTCAAAGATAAAAAAAATGTAAATAGATTTTAAATGACAAGAAAAGTAAGTCTTGGTCCAAATCAATTTTAATGGTGATGTATTGGTGATTTCTTCAACATATATAAGATAACTCAACCTAATCTCAACGATGGTGATATTAGATCGGAAGATATTACAATGAAGATTAGAAAGATGAAGATTGATTATTGCTTAAGAATGAATAAGTACTTTCATATTAAGTAAGACATTGAATCAAGCAATCTCTATACCAAAACTAAAGTTTGTGCATAAAAATTCAAGATTATAACATTACCTAAATGATTTCTAAAATTTCTTTACAATAATAAATCATTCATGAAGAAAATAAGAAGATAAACATTAAGATTCATTCATATCCTAAAGAACTTACCTCAATCACCATTATCCTTGATTTGGATCCAAGAAAGAGTTTAGCCAACCATGATTATATATAAGAACACTTCAATAAACATGAAAGAACTTGAATCCAACTGAAAAAATAAGTTTTACAAACTAAAGAACCGAAATCTATAAAGAAGAACACAATACAATTTCAGAAAAAATTCGGACACAAATCTGACTCTAACTTTGGATAGCAATTCGACCCCCTTAGAAGCTTTTTTTGGAAAAGTCTATTAGAGACATATTTATAGGCAATTCTGTCACCTTTCCAGATCATTAAAGAACAACTCATTTGGACACCTGAGTCAAAAGTTATGGGTAAAACACCGAAAGGTGTTCTGAAAAATCAAATTAAGACAGCTTTACAACTATTTTGGTGCACGTTTTTCTTCCTCATTTATGAGGTGTCTCCTTCTTCTTTTTGACCCAAAATAATGTTAAAATATCCCCTCCAGCTTTCCATCCATGTGCTTGCCTTCTTGGATCAATGGATTACCCAAAATAAATCAATTGTTATTTGTTGTGTGGACATGTAAGATCATGGATTGTGTTTGGGTTGATTTGAAGGTTGATTTGGGGTTGATTTAGGGCTGATTTGGGGCTGATTTTTGGGCTGAATTTGAGCATCAAATAAGTATACAAATGTACTTATTATTTGGGCTAAGATTGACATTGAAACCTTGAGTGTTTAATGGTTGAAGTTTGCACACAACATAAGGCAAGTTTGGGCTTGAAATAAATCATATGATATTCTTTTCTAGAATTGGAATAGAATTGATTTTTGGGACAAATTTGGAGCACTTATTTGAACCAAGATTTGCTTCAATCTTCAACTAAATATCTCTTCAATTCTTTGTTCTGAATTCCGACGTTGAATTTTCTAAATTAATTCATTTAAGCTCCAAAAACCTATCGAAACATTAAAAAAAACTTCATTACTAAAAAACACATCAATTATTATAAAAACAACCAAATAAAAACAATAAATACATCTGTAGAACAAGAGACTTAATGACACTTTTGATGCACAATCACTATACTTGTTTGATATACCGTTAGTGGAACCTCTAACCTTGACATTTGTTATTATTATTGTTTAATCGTTACATTAATATTCCTTCTCCAAGTTCTCATCATCTTCTTCTTCTTCTCTTTCTTTATTATTATTATTATTATTATTATTACTATTATTACTACTACTAATACTACTACTACTAGTATTATTATTATTATTATTATTATTGTTGTTGTTGTTGTTGTTGTTGTTGTTATTGTTGTTGTATTATTGTTATTTATAATTTGTACAAATAACCTCCCTGTGATTCGACCCCGGTCTTGCTGGGTTATTTATTACTTCGACAGTCCTGCACTTGGGAGAAGACATAAATCTTTTTGTCGTGTCAAGTTTTTGGCGCCGTTGCTGGGGAGGTAAGTCCTTGTATAAATTATAATATTTATTTTATTTTCTCTTTTCACTTTTCTTGTATATAACTTTGTTTCTTTTCTCTTGTTTCTTCTTCTTTTGTTTTCTTCTTCCTTTTATTCTATTCCTACACGTGCATGAGAGTGTGGTCACGTACATCAAGTGGTAGACTTTGTAGGATATCCTCATCATTTTCAGAAAATATGGCCGAAGAAGATAATCAATCACTTCATAATGAAAATAATGAGAATAACCGTGCTAGAACACTTAGAGACCACATGAATCCCACAAGAACAAGTGCACCATCATGCATAGTTTTTCCTCCGGATGCATCTCATTTTAATTTTAAACCAGGCATTATTCAACTTTTACCTTCTTTTCATGGCTTAGAATTGGAAAATCCATACTTGCATTTAAGGGAATTTGAGGAGGTCTGCAACACATATAATAATTTAAATTGTAGCATGAACACCATCAGATTAAAGCTTTTTCCTTTTTCATTAAAAGATAAAGCTAAAACATGGCTACAAAATTTAAGACCAGGATCCATTCGTGCTTGGGATGAAATGCAACAACACTTTTTAAAGAAGTTTTTCCCATCTCATAGAACAAACTCTTTCAAGAGACAAATCACCACTTTCACTCAAAAACAAGGAGAAACATTTTACCAATATTGGGATAGGTATCGAGACTTGCTTAGTACTTGCCCTCATCATGGTTTTGAAACATGGAGATTGGTTTCATATTTCTATGAAGGGTTAACACCTAAAGATAGGCAAATGGTTGAATTGATGTGCAATGGAACTTTTAAAGATAAAGACCCTGATGAAGCAATGGAGTACTTAGACTTGTTAGCTGAAAAACCTTGTCCAAAATTGGGACACCGCGGGTACTTATGAGGCACCGAGTAAAACTCAACCTCATACATCTAGTGGAGGTATGTACAACCTTAGGGAAGATCATGACCTTCAAGCCAAATTTGCATCTTTAGCTAGAAAAGTTGAGGCACTAGAATTGAAAAAGAGTGGTCAATTAAAATCTGTTGAAAACATTGTTTGTCAAATTTGTGAAACAAATGAACACTCAACCAATGATTGTTGAAAACAGTTTCCAAAGGCCTAACCACAACCCATACTCACAAACATACAACCCTGGTTGGAGAAATCACCCAAATTTTAGTTGGAAGAGTGAGAACAATAATGCACAAACTTCACAACCATTGTTTCAAGCACACCATAATTTCCAAAATTCTCATGGATATGCACCTCCTTATACTCCACCTCCTAAAAGAAATCTTGAGGAAACATTGCATGCATTCATTGAAAAGCAAGAGACAATCAATACTCAACTTGCTCAAAACATGACAAATTTTAAAGATACTCTTGCAAAATTAACATCTGCTCTTAGTTTCCAAGAGAAAGGTAAGTTTCCATCTCAACCACAACAAAATCCCAAGGGGCAATACAATGCAAATGCAAGTAGTTCCGGAAGCCAACACATGGATCAAGTCAAATCAGTCACTACTCTACGCAGTGGTAAGGTTATTAAAAAACCCTCTCTTGAACCTTATGAGAAAGATGATGAGTCAATCTCTGAGGGTAAGGAAGGGGTTGAATCTGAAAATTGCAAAGAAACGACTGATTCACCGCCAGCACTTCCATTTCCTCATGACATGACCAAACAATGGAAAGTAAATCACAACTCTGATCAACTTGAATTTGATCACAGGAGACTCCAGCTGGCCTACATATAGATGTCATGATTGCTGATTAGTACTTAAAAGTGCATTTTTATCATGGCTTTATATCATCATTTTGCACTTGAAGTATCAATAACTCCTTAACTAAAATATGTTTTATAATAATGTATCTAATAATATAAGATACCTATAATTTATGGTAAATGTCTATTTTTAATGCAGGCCTATCATATAAATGAAAGGATTGATTGATGACTTGAAGAACTTAAATTGCAAGGATAAAGAGATGGTCAAACTTAGAGAAGAGATGTCGGTGCAATCCAAACCGGAACACTGTTTGGTAATTGGGTCATATCTAGTGCTACAGATCTCAGATTTAGGTCTAATTTATATGGATGAAAAGGTAAGACATAGGCCTACAACTTTCATATGGATCCCAAGATCTAAAAAGGCCATTATCAAGTCCAAATTGTAGCAACAATAAAGAAGCCTGAATCTGTCTTCCAGCCCGAGCACTGTTCAGTATTTTGGCCATAACTGGAGTTCTAGAAGTCCAAATGAGCTGAATTGTTTACACAAGAAAGCTGAGACAATTGCCTACAACTTTCATGTTTACAACTGGCTCCAGTTTTGACGTTATCAATGACGTTTTGGGCAGACAAGAGAAGATAAGGATTGTCACCAAGTCAAAAGTTGGCCACCCACTTATCAATTAGTCATCAAATCAATAGTTCCCAATTTTGGCCTATAAAAGGAGGCATTCGCCATGCATTTAGGCATCTTGGTTTCCAGATCAAGATCATGCTCTCCCTTTCTCTCTTTGTATTTTTTGTAATGTTTATGCTTTGCTTTCATTAATATTAAGTTTATGCTTTTCATTTCCTTTCCTTTACTTAGTTAGCTTTTATGTTCTTATTTTTTTTATCTATTTTTCTTTCTTTCATTATGTCTAGCTAAGTTAATTATGTCAAGGTGAAAAGGTTACACTAATGGTGTGAGAATAAGTATAATGTAAACTTAATATGGACTTTAATGTTTGAAACTAACATGTTTTATATTTGTTATCTTGTTCACTCTTTAATACTTTGCTTGTTAAATGACTAATCTTGATTTATGTTGTATAACACTTGGTACAACAAATGCTTGGCACTTTCATAGCCCATAATGTATGGTATAACCGACACCTGAGCTATGAAAGGAACTTGATTTGTTGTTAACATAAGTTATAATCATGAATGCTTGACGAGATTTACAAGTATTAGCATTAATCGAATAAGATGACTAATGTAATCATGTTAACAATATATAATCTGATTGGAACCTCCTTTGTGTGTGGTTTCCAATTCAATAACAAGAGTTTATACTATACTTGTTTGATATACCATTAGTGGAACCTCTAACCTTGACATTTGTTATTATTATTGTTTAATCGTTACATTAATATTCCTTCTCCAAGTTCTCATCATCATCTTCTTCTTCTCTTTCTATATTATTATTATTATTATTATTATTATTATTATTATTATTATTAGTACTACTACTACTATTATTATTATTATTAATACTATTACTATTACTATTACTACTACTACTACTACTACTACTACTACTAGTATTATTATTATTAGTAGTATTATAGTTATTGTTATTATTGATATTATTGTTGTTTATAATTGTTGTTTATAATTTGTACAATTAACCTCCCTGTGGTTCGATCCCGGTCTTGCCGGGTTATTTATTACTTCGACACTCCTGCACTTGGGAGAAGACATCAATCTTTTCGTCGTGTCAAGTTTTTGGCGCCGTTGCCGAGGAGGTAAGTTCTTGTATAAATTATAGTATTTATTTTATTTTCTCTTTTCACTTTTCTTGTATATAACTTTGTTTCTTTTCTTTTGTTTCTTTTTATTTTGTTTTCTTCCTCCTTCTGCTTTCTTCTTCTTTTTTATTTTATTCCTACACGTGCATGAGAGTGTGGTCACGTACATCAAGTGGTAGACTTTGTAGGATATCCTCATCATTTTCAGAAAATATGGCCGAAGAAGATAATCAATCACTTCAAAATGAGAATAATGAGAATAACCGTGCTAGAACACTTAGAGACCACATGAATCCCACAAGAACAAGCGCACCATCATGCATAGTTTTTCCTCCTGATGCATCTCATTTTAATTTTAAGCCAGGCATTATTCAACTTTTACCTTCATTTCATGGCTTGGAATTGGAAAATCCATACTTGCATTTAAAACAATTTGAGGAGGTCTGCAACACATATAATAATTTAAATTGTAGCATGAACACCATCAGATTAAAGCTTTTTCCTTTTTCATTAAAAGATAAAGCTAAAACATGGCTATAAAATTTGAGACCAGGATCCATTCGTGCTTGGGATGAAATGCAACAACAGTTTTTAAAGAAGTTTTTCCCATCTCATAGAACAAACACTTTCAAGAGACAAATCACCACTTTCACTCAAAAACCAGGAGAAACATTTTACAAATGTTGGGATAGGTATCGAGACTTGCTTAGTACTTGCCCTCATCATGGTTTTGAAACATGGAGATTGGTTTCACATTTCTATGAAGGGTTAACACCTAAAGATAGGCAAATGGTTGAATTGATGTGCAATGAAACTTTTGAAGATAAAGACCCTGATGAAGCTATGGAGTACTTAGACTTGTTAGCTGAAAATGCTCAAAATTGGGACACCGCGGGTACTTATGAGGCACCGAGTAAAACTCAACCTCATACATCTAGTGGAGGTATGTACAACCTTAGGGAAGATCATGACCTTCAAGCCAAGTTTGCATCTTTAGCTAGAAAAGTCGAGGCACTAGAATTAAAAAAGAGTGGTCAATTAAAATCTGTTGAAAACATTGTGTGTCAAATCTATGAAACAAATAAACACTCAACCAACGATTGTCCAACCTTACCTTCTTTTAAAGAATGTCTCCATGAACAAGCCCATGCTTTAAACAGTTTTCAAAGGGCCAACCACAACCCATACTCCCAAACATACAACCCTGGTTGGAGGAATCACCCAAATTTCAGTTGGAAGAGTGAGAACAACAATGCACAAACGTCACAACCACCGTTTCAAGCACACCATAATTTCCAAAATTCTCATGGATATGCACCTTCTTATGCTCCACCTTCTAGAAGAAATCTTGAGGAAACATTGCATGCATTCATTGAAAAGCAAGAGACAATTAATACTCAACTTGTTCAAAACATGACAGATTTTAAAGATACTCTTGCTAAATTAACATCTGCTCTTAGTTTCCAAGAGAAAGGTAAGTTTCCATCTCAACCACAACAAAATCCCTAAGGGCAATACAATGCAAATGCAAATAGTTCCGGAAACCAACACATGGATCAAGTCAAATCAGTCACTACTCTGCGCAGTGGTAAGGTTATTGAAAAACCCTCTCTTGAACCTTATGAGAAAGATGATGAGTCAATCTCTGAGGATAAGGAAGGGGATGAATCTGAAAATTGCAAAGAAATGACTGATTCACCGCCAGCACTTCCATTTTCTCAAGCCATGACCAAACAAAGGAAAGTCAATCATAATTCTGAAATTTATGAAATTTTCAAATAGGTAAGGATCAATATACCTTTGCTGGATGCAATTAAACAGGTTCCTTCCTATGCTAAATTTTTGAAAGATCTATGCACTGTGAAGAGGAAACTGAATGTGAAAAAGAAAGCCTTTCTAGCCGAACAAGTAAGTGCTATTCTTCAAAACAATAATGCTTTGAAATATAAAGACCCTGGTTGTCCTACAATTTCTTGCTTTATTGGAGAGCATAAAATTGAAAGAGCCTTACTTGATCTTGGTGCTAGTGTGAATTTACTTCCATATTCAGTTTTTCAGAGTCTCAATCTAGGTGAGTTAAAACCAACTTCTATAACTCTTTTACTTGCCGATAGATCTATAAAAGTGCCTAGAGGAATAATTGAAGATGTGTTAGTACAAGTCGATAAATTCATTTATCCTGTGGATTTTATTGTCTTGGACACACAACCTGTTGAAGTATGTAATTCATTTCCTGTTATTTTAGGACGTCCATTTCTTGCAACTTCTAATGCATTGATTAATTGTAGGAATGGACTGATGAAGCTATAATTTGGAAACATGACATTGGAGATGAATATTTTCAACATTTGCAAGCAACCTAGAGATGATAATGATTTACAGGAAGTGGACTTTATTGAAAAATTAATTCATGATCAATTTCCAACCACTTCCAATGAAATTGAGATTGATGAATCTGATGATTTGGAAATGATTTATTTTCAGGAAGAATCAAAGACAAGTAATTGGAGGCCACAAATTGAGGAATTGCCACCACGACCAATTAAGTCCATACCTTCAAGTGTTCAACCACCAAAACCTGATTTGAAGCCGTTGCCATCCAATCTCAAATACTCATTTTTGGGAGAAAATGAAACTTTTCCGGTAATAATCTCTTCCAAACTTAATGCACATCAAGAAGGTAAGTTATTACAAACTCTGAAAATGCACAAAAAAGCATTAGGATGGACCATAGCTGATATAAAAGGAATTAGTCCTTTGATTTGTACACACAGAATTTATTTAGAGGAAAATGCTAAACCCTCTAGAGAAATGCAACGAAGGCTAAATCCTAATATGAAAGAAGTAGTGAAAAATGAAGTCATTAAGCTTCTAGATAATGAAATCATTTATCCTATTTCTGACAGCAAATGGGTAAGTCCTACCCAAGTTGTACCTAAGAAGTCTGGAGTCACTGTGATAACAAATGAGAACAATGAGTTAATTCCCACTAGAACTGTTACTGGTTGGCGCATGTGCATTGACTATATGAAACTTAATTCAATGACTAGAAAATATCATTTTCCTTTACCTTTCATGGATCAAATCCTAGAAAGAGTTGCAGGTCATGAATTTTATTGTTTCCTAGATGGCTATTCGGGTTACAACCAAATTGAAATTGCATTGGAAGATCAAGAAAAGACTACTTTCACATGTCCATTTGGTACTTTTGCATATCGAAGGATGCCTTTTGGATTATGTAATGCACCAGCCACATTTCAAAGATGCATGCTTAGTATATTTAGCGATATGGTTGAACATTTTCTTGAGATTTTCATGGATGATTTTTCTATTTTTGGCGATTCATTTGATGATTGTTTGACTAATTTAGGAAAGGTTTTAACCAGGTGTGAAGAGAAGAATCTTGTGCTGAATTGGGAAAAATGTCATTTTATGGTAACAAACGGCATTGTACTTGGTCACATTGTTTCATCAAAAGGAATTGAGGTTGACAAATCTAAAATCGAGTTAATTGCAAACTTACCAACACCAAAATCTCTTAAAGATGTTAGATCATTCTTGGGACATGCTGGTTTTTATAGAAGGTTCATCAAAGATTTTAGTGTAATATCTAAGCCTTTAAGTAACCTTCTAACAAAGGATACTATTTTTGAATGGATTGAACATTGTGAAGAAGCCTTTGTTAAACTTAAAAACTTGCTTACTTGTGCTCCTATCATTCAACCTCCTGATTGGTCATTACCTTTTGAAATAATGTGTGATGCTAGTGATTATGCCGTAGGTGCTGTTTTGGGACAAAGAAAAGATAAGAAACCTTATGTAATTTACTATGCAAGTAAAACTTTAAATAGTGCTCAAATGAATTATACCACCACTGAAAAAGAATTACTTGCAGTAGTATTTGCATGTGAAAAATTCAGATCTTATCTTGTTGGCTCACCTGTTGTTGTTTTTAGTGATCATGCAGCATTGAAATATCTTCTTTCTAAGAAAGATTCCAAGGCTAGATTGGTGCGGTGGATTTTATTACTTCAAGAATTTGATATCACAATCAAAGATAAGAAAGGCAGCGAAAATGTTGTCGCAGATCACTTGTCAAGATTGACAACAGATTCAAAAACTGACATCACACCAATCAATGACTACTTTCCTGATGAATCTTTACTTTCTGTCTCTACAATGCCTTGGTTTGCTAATATTGTCAATTTTCTTGTTTCAGGACAATTGCCAGCTCATTGGAGTACCCAAGATAAAAGAAAGTTTTTGAACGAAGTGAAGAACTTTTATTGGGATGATCCTTATTTATTCAAATATTGTCCTGATCAAATATTTCGAAGATGCATTCCTGACAATGAGGTAAGTAGTGTCATTAAATTTTGTCATTCTGAGGCATGTGGGGGCCATTTCTCATCAAGAAAGACAACTGCAAAAATCTTACAAAGTGGATTTTACTGGCCCACCATGTTCAAAGACTCACATGCATTCTGCAAGTCTTGTGAAAATTGTCAAAAGTTGGGATCTATTTCAAAACGTCACATGATGCCTTTAAACCCTATTATTGTCATTGAGATCTTTGAATGTTGGGGTATAGATTTCATGGGCCCATTCCCTCCATCATTTGGTTTCTTATACATATTAGTCGCAGTAGATTATGTTTCAAAATGGATAGAGGCAATTCCAAGTCGAAACAATGATCACAAAACAGTGTTAAAGTTTTTGAAAGAAAATATTTTGAGTCGATTTGGAGTTCCTCGAGCCATAATAAGTGATGGTGGAACACATTTCTGCAACAAGCCATTTGAGTCTTTAATGAAGAAATATGGAATCATACACAAAGTTGCCACCCCTTATCACCCTCAAACAAGTGGACAAGTAGAGCTTGCTAATAGGGAGATCAAACATATTTTGGAGAAAACAGTGAACCCTAATAGGAAAGACTGGTCTTTAAGACTTAATGATGCACTTTGGGCTTATCGAACTGCTTATAAAACATCATTAGATATGTCACCTTATAGACTAGTCTATGGAAAACCTTGTCACTTGCCTGTGGAACTTGAACATAAAGCTTATTGGGCTATTAAAGCTTTCAATTCAAATCTGGATGATGCTAGTCAACTGCGAAAATTACAAATAAATGAGCTTGAGGAAATAAGAAATGATGCATATGAAAATTCAAGAATTCATAAAGCAAGAATAAAAGAATTTCATGACAAGAAAATACAGAGAAAAACCTTCAATGTTGGTCAAAAAGTCTTGCTTTATAATTCTCGACTGCATTTATTTCCTGGAAAATTAAGATCAAGATGGAGCGGTCCTTTTATTGTGAAACATGTGTAGTCATATGGGGCCTATGACATCGAGAATCCAAAGAATGGCAATGTTTTCAAGGTAAATGGACATCGTCTGAAAGTTTACTTTGACAATTTTTCAGTTGAACATAACTCTATTGAATTGGGTGATCCTGTATATAAAGATTGATTTTATTTTATTTTATTTTATTTTATTTTTGAGTGATTTTTGCAAGTTTCTTTCACCCCGGTCAAATGGCGGATAACGGTACTCCGTGACTTAAGTCGGTTCTTTCAGTTTCCCACAATTACTAATATCTGTGTATATATCTATGCAATTCTTTGAATCTCTCTTCCAATTCTCATTTGAAAATGGACACTAATCTTGAAAAATTGAAAAAGTATTTTCCCGCTCTGCCTCAGAATGCGATTACAAAAATTTACCGTGCTAGAAGTGCAAGATTGAGATTGTTAATGAATCATGGAATTCCTGAAGATATTCGCTGGTTGATTGAAGCAAAGGTCCGATTATCAGGTGAGTCCTCTAACTTCATTTCACACATGCCTGGAACAGGTAAAAGCACTTTTGCAAAGAAGCGTCGTGCAAAACGACTGGATGTCTGTCATCGATGTGCTAGATGGACTTGTAATACACAATGTCGTTCTTTAGGAATGGTATCTATAAACCGTGAAGATAAAATACAATTCATTAAGGATAGCCTGAGTAAGGAGTCTTTAGATAATCTTTTATTGACTCTTGAGAGGCATCCTAGTGGAGATGTGCATCGTGCAATTCATGATTTATGACCACTATTTCATAAAGAACATGATCGACTTAGTCTTGGGAATCTGACTAAAAAAGACCCTGTTTGCCAGTTTTTAAGAAAACTGGATGGGAAGCCTATCCCCGACCCATAGAGGGCGTTTAAGCCGTTTGACACGACTAAAAGGTTGATGTCTTCTCCCAAGTGCAGGAGTGTCGAAGTAATAAATAACCCGGCAAGACCGGGGTTGAACCACAAGGAGGTTAATTGTACAAATTATAAACAACAATTATAAAACAATAACAACAACAACAACAACAACAATAGCAATAATAATAATAATAATAATAATAATAATACTAGTAGTAGTAGTAGTACTAATAATAATAATAATAATAATAATAATAATAATAATAAAGAAAGAGACGAAGAAGAAGATGATGATGATGATGAGAACTTAGAGATGAAATATTAATGTAACAATTAAACAATGATAATAACAAATGTCAAGGTTAGAGGTTCCACTAATGGTATATCAAACAAGTATAGTATAAACTCTTATTATTGAATTGGAAACCACACACAAAGGAGGTTCCAATCAGATTATATATTGTTAACATGATTACATTAGTTATCTTATTCAATTAATGCTAATACTTGTAAATCTCGTCAAGCATTCATGATTATAACTTATGTTAACAACAAATCAAGTTGCTTTCATAGCTCAGGTGTCGGTTATACCATACATTATGGGCTATGAAAGTGCCAAGCATTTGTTGTACCAAGTGTTATACAACATAAATCAAGATTAGTCATTTAACAAGCAAAGTATTAAATAGTGAACAAGATAACAAATATAAAACATATTAGTATCAAACATTAAAGTCCATATTAAGTTTACATTATAATTATTCTTACACCATTAGTGTAACCTTTTCACCTTGACATAACTAACTTAGCTAGACATAATGAAAGAAAGCAAAATAGATAAACAAAATAAGAACATAAAAGTTAACTAAGTAAAGGAAAGGAAATGAAAGGCATAAACTTAATAATAATGAAAGCAAAGCATAAGCATTACAAAAAATACAAAGAGAGAAAGGAAGAGCATGATCTTGATCTGAATACCAAGATGCCTAAATGCATGGCAAATGCCTCCTTTTATAGGCCAAAATTGGAAACTATTGATTTGATGACTAATTGATAAGTGGGTGGCCAACTTTTGACTTGGTGACAATCCTTATCTTCTCTTGTCTGCCCAAAACGTCATTGATAACGTCCAAATTGGAGCCAGTTGTAAACATGAAAGTTGTAGACAATTATCGCAGCTTTCTTGTGTAAAAACTTCAACTCATTTGGACTTCTAGAACTCTAGATATGGCCAAAATACCGAACAGTGCTCGGGCTGGAAGATAGATTCGGACTTCTTTGTTGTTGCTACAATTTGGACTTGATAATGGCCTTTTTAGATCTTGGGCTCCATATGAAAGTTGTAGGCTTATGTCTTACCTTTCCATCCATATAAATTGGACCTAAATCTGAGATCTATAGCTTCAGATATGACCCAATTACCGAACAGTGTTCCGGTTTGGATTGCACCGACATCTCTTCTCTAAATTTGACCATCTCTTTATCCTTGCAATTTAAGTTCTTCAAGTCATCAATCAATCCTTTCATTTATGTGATAGGCCTGCATTAAAAATAGACATTTACCACAAATTATAGGTATCTTATATTATTAGATACATTATTATAAAACATATTTTAGTTAAGGAGTTATTGATACTTCAAGTGCAAAATGATGATATAAAACCATGATAAAAATGCACTTTTAAGTACTAATCACACCCCTCAACCAGCTTATTACTAGTCCCTAGTAATCAAAGCGTTAAAACAATTTGCAAATTTCACAAAGCAAGGTATTCATCATTTAACTTCCATTAATCTATCCAGATAAACAAACTCTCATTAAATTTATATATCTGCTCAATACCTCTTAATAAGATATTAATAAACCTTTCTTTTATGCTCAATGTATCAACACATAATTATAGGGCTTTTCTTGGAAGAAAACAAAATTTTTATTCTAATGTTTAAGGTTAACTTCCTTGGGTTGGGATTATTATTTTTGTCTTTTTTCTTTCTTTCTTTTTTAAAAAAAAAAAAAATCTATATACATATAATTTAAAAACATCATGCATCTTTAACTCATGTAACGAGCTTTCAGCTAATGACTCCCAGACCAATTGGTCTCAGGGCATTAGGTGTTAAGACACCCCAACGAGCTTAGTAACTCGGGTCGCAGATACTGATATGTAGATAGTGCAATGTTTGATTTCCTTAAGCTTTTCTCCTCAACCCATGTAACAAGCGTTGGGCCAATAGCTCCTAAGTCAGTTGACTTTAGGGTATTAGGTGTTAAAACACCCCTTCGGGCTTAATTGCTTAGGTTAGGGAGGCTACGAAACCAAACTTATCTACATTTTTATTATCATCATTTTTTTTTATTTATTTTCTTTTTTTTTCATGTTTTTATTTATTTTTTCTTAATTATATACAATCCCTTTCCCTTAGTTGTTACCTTTAACAAAAGAACATAAATAATGTAATAATCCAATATGCAACCCACAATCATATGTTAAAGCGTGTGTGTGTAAATTAAGGTTTAAGAATTCATGTTAAATAAGTATATGAGCAGAATTAAGTGGTAACAATACTAGAGTTTGTAAACCTGAATATTTCAGGAAGTATTATAATAGACCTTGTTAAGAATGGTTACTAAGATGTGTTTCAAGAGTCACTTTAACAAAAGAACTCCTTTACTCTGCCATCCTACTAACAACAATTATGCACATGCTTTATGAAATGAAAAACAATTTTTTTTTTATCAACTACTACCCTCTCCCCCCAACCAAAACGAGACATTGTCCTCAATGTTCTAAGGTAGAAAGATAGAGTATAGAAGATATCACCTGAAATAACGAACAGTGACAAAACCTGAAATACACTGAAACAAAAATAAGAAATAAAAAAACACAATAATAAAACCAAAAGACACAAGTTTTTACAAATAAAAAAAATTCAAATCGCAGTTGTGATTGTGGCTCACATCTTCCCTTGGTTTTACGTCCAAGAATAGCTTAAACGCCCTCAATGGGTCGGGGATAAGCTTCCCATCCAGTTTTCTTAAAAACTAGCAAACATGATCTTTTTAGTCAGATTTCCAAGACTATTGATTAGTACTTAAAAGTGCATTTTTATCATGGTTTTATATCATCATTTTGCACTTGAAATATCACTAACTTCTTAACTAAAATATGTTTTATAATAATGTATCTAATAATATAAGATACCTATAATTTGTGGTAAATGTCTATTTTTAATGCAGGCCTATCACATAAATGAAAGGATTGATTGATGACTTGAAGAACTTAAATTGCAAGGATAAAGAGATGGTCAAACTTAGAAAAGAGATGTCGGTGCAATCCAAACCAAAACACTGTTCTGTAATTGGGTCATATCTGGAGCTACAGATCTCAGATTTAGGTCCAATTTATATGGATGGAAAGGTAAGACATAGGCCTACAACTTTCATATGGAGCCCAAGATCTAAAAAGGCCATTATCAAGTCCAAATTGTAGCAACAACAAAGAAGCCCGAATCTGTCTTCCAGCCCGAGCACTGTTCGGTATTTTGGCCATATCTGGAGTTCTAGAAGTCCAAATGAGCTGAATTTTTTACACAAGAAAGCTGAGACAATTGCCTACAACTTTCATCAACTGGCTCCAATTTGGACGTTATCAATGACGTTTTGGGCAGACAAGAGAAGATAAGGATTGTCACCAAGTCAAAAGTTGGCCACCCACTTATCAATTAGTCATCAAATCAATAGTTCCCAATTTTGGCCTAAAAAAGGAGGCATTTGCCATGCATTTAGGCATCTTGGTTTCCAGATTAAGATCATGCTCTTCCTTTCTCTCTTTGTATTTTTTGTAATGTTTATGCTTTGCTTTCATTAATATTAAGTTTATGCCTTTCATTTCCTTTCTTTTACTTAGTTACCTTTTATGTTCTTATTTTGTTTATCTATTTTGCTTTCTTTCATTATGTCTAGCTAAGTTAGTTATGTCAAGGTGAAAAGGTTACACTAATGGTGTAAGAATAAGTATAATGTAAACTTAATATGGACTTTAATGTTTGTTACTAACATGTTTTATATTTCTTATCTTGTTCACTCTTTAATACTTTGCTTGTTAAATGACTAATCTTGATTTATGTTGTATAACACTTGGTACAACAAATGCTTGGCACTTTCATAGCCCATAATGTATGGTATAACCGACACCTGAGCTATGAAAGGAACTTGATTTGTTGTTAACATAAGTTATAATCATGAATGCTTGACGAGATTTACAAGTATTAGCATTAATCGAATAAGATGACTAATGTAATCATGTTAACAATATATAATCTGATTGGAACCTCCTTTGTGTGTGGTTTCCAATTCAATAACAAGAGTTTATACTATACTTGTTTGATATACCATTAGTGGAACCTCTAACCTTGACATTTGTTATTATTATTGTTTAATCGTTACATTAATATTCCTTCTCCAAGTTCTCATCATCATCTTCTTCTTCTCTTTCTATATTATTATTATTATTATTATTATTATTATTATTATTATTATTAGTACTACTACTACTATTGTTGTTGTTATTATTATTATTATTATTATTATTATTATTATTATTATTGTTGTTGTTGTTGTTGTTATTGTTGTTTTATAATTGTTGTTTATAATTTGTACAATTAACCTCCTTGTGGTTCGACCCCGGTCTTGCCGGGTTATTTATTACTTCGACACTCCTGCACTTGGGAGAAGACAACAATCTTTTCATCGTGTCAAGTTTTTGGCGCCGTTGCCGGGGAGGTAAGTCCTTGTATAAATTATAATATTTATTTTATTTTCTCTTTTCACTTTTCTTATATATAACTTTATTTCTTTTCTCTTGTTTCTTCTTCTTTTGTTTTCTTCTTCTTTTTATTCTCTTCCTACACGTGCATGAGAGTGTGGTCACGTACATCAAGTTGTAGACTTTGTAGGGTATCCTCATCATTTTCAGAAAATATGGCTGAAGAAGATAATCAATCACTTCATAATGAAAATAATGAGAATAATCGTGCTAGAACACTTAGAGACCACATGAATCCCACAAGAACAAGTGCACCATCATGTATATTTTTTCCTCCTGATGCATCTCATTTTAATTTTAAACCAGGCATTATTCAACTTTTACCTTCTTTTCATGGCTTAGAATTGGAAAATCCATACTTGCATTTAAGGGAATTTGAGGAGGTCTGCAATACATATAATAATTTAAATTGTAGCATGAACACCATCAGATTAAAGCTTTTTCCTTTTTCATTAAAAGATAAAGCTAAAACATGGCTACAAAATTTAAGACCAGGATTCATTCGTGCTTGGGATGAAATGCAACAACACTTTTTAAAGAAGTTTTTCCCATCTCATAGAACAAACTCTTTCAAGAGACAAATCACCACTTTCACTCAAAAACCAGGAGAAGCATTTTACGAATGTTGGGATAGGTATCGAGACTTGCTTAGTACTTGCCCTCATCATGGTTTTGAAACATGGAGATTGGTTTCACATTTCTATGAAGGGTTAACACCTAAAGATAGGCAAATGGTTGAATTGATGTGCAATGGAACTTTTGAAGATAAAGACCCTGATGAAGCAATGGAGTACTTAGACTTGTTAGCTGAAAATGCTCAAAATTGGGACACCGCGGGTACTTATGAGGCACCGAGTAAAACTCAACCTCATACATCTAGTGGAGGTATGTACAACCTTAGGGAAGATCATGACCTTCAAGCCAAATTTGCATCTTTAGCTAGAAAAGTTGAGGCACTAGAATTGAAAAAGAGTGGTCAATTAAAATCTGTTGAAAACATTGTTTGTCAAATTTGTGAAACAAATGAACACTCAACCAATGATTGTCCAACCTTGCCTTCTTTTAAGGAATGTCTCCATGAACAAGCCCATGCTTTAAACAGTTTCCAAAGGTCCAATCACAACCCATACTCCCAAACATACAATCCTGGCTGGAGAAATCACCCGAATTTCAGTTGGAAGAATGACAATGCACAAACTTCACCACCACAGTTCCAAGCACACCATAATTTCCAAAATTATCATGGATATGCACCTCCTTATGCTCCACCTCCTACAAGAAAGTTTGAGAAAACTTTGTATGCATTCATTGAAAAGCAAGAGACAATCAACACTCAACTTACTCAAAGCATAACAGATTTTAAAGAAACTCTTGCAAAATTCATATCTGCTCTCAGTTTTCAAGAGAAAGGTAAGTTTCCATCTCAACCACAGCAAAATCTCAAGAAGCAATATAATACAAATGCAAGTAGTTATGGAAGTCAACACATGGATCAACTCAAATCAGTCATGACTCTTCGCAATGGTAAGGTTATTAAAAAACCCACTCTTGAACCTTGTGAGAAAGATGATGAGTCAATCTCTAAGGGTAAGGAAAGGATTGAATCTGAATATTGCAAGGAAAAGACTGATTCCCTGCCAGCACTTTCATTTCCTCATGACATGACCAATCAGGAAGAAATCGATGATGAAAAAGGCACCGACAATGTTGATGCGGATCTTTTATCAAAAGTGACAATAGATTCGACACCCGACATCACACCAATCGATGATTACTTTCCTGATAAATCTCTACTTTCTTTTAGTTCAATGCCTTGGTTTGCTAAAAATATCAATTTTCTTGCTTCAGGATTTTTCCCAGCTCACTAGAGTATTGAAGACAAAAGAAAATTTTTGAGCAACGAGCAAAATTTTTGTTGGGATGACCCTTACTTATTCAATTATTGTCTTGATCAAATATTTCAAAAATGCATTTTCGACAATGAGGCAAGTAATTTCATTAAATTTTGTCACTCTAAGGCATGTGGGGATCATTTCTCGTTAAAAAAGAGGATTGTAGAAATCTTACAAAGCGGATTTTCCTGGCCCACCATATTCAAGGAGTCACATGCATTTTGCAAAAACTATGAAAATTATCAAAAGGTGGGATTTATTTCAAAACACAGAGAGTCTTTAGATAATCTTCTATTGACTCTTAAGTCTCATCATAGTCAAGATAAGCATCGTGCAATTCATAACTTAGGAACCCATTTTCATAAAGAACATGCTTGGCATAGTCTTGGGAATCTGACTAAAAAAAGACCCTGTTTGCCAGTTTTTAAGAAAACTGGATGGGAAGCCTATCCCCGACCCATAGAGGGCGTTTAAGCCGTTCTTGGACGTAAAACCAAGGAAAGATGTGAGCCATAATCACAACTACGATTTGAGTTTTAGTTTGTAAGAATTTGTGTCTTTTTATTAATAGCATAATATTTGTGTTTTGTTATTTCTTATTTTTGTTTTAGTTTGTTTCAGGTTTTGTCAGTGTTCGTTATTTCAGGTGATAACTTCTATACTCTATCTTTCTACCTTAGAACATTGAGGACAATGTCTCATTTTGGTTGGGGGGAGAGGGTAGTAGTTGATAAAAAAAAAATTATTTTTCATTTCATAAAGCATGTGCATAATTGTTGTTACTAGGATGGCACAGTAAAGGAGTTCTTTTGTTAAAATGACTCTTCAGACGCATCTTAGTAACCATTCTTAACAAGGTCTATTATAATACTTCCTGAAATATTCAGGTTTACAAACTCTCGTATTGTTACCGCTTAATTCTGCTCATATACTTATTTAACATGTATTTTTAAACCTTAATTTACACACACACACTTTAACATATGATTGTGGGTTGCATATTGGATTATTACATTATTTATGTTCTTTTGTTAAAGGTAACAACTAAGGGAAAGGGATTGTGTATAATTAAAAAAAAGAAAAAGAAAAAAAAAATGATGATAATAAAAATGTAGATAAGTTTGGTTTCGTAGCCTCCCTAACCTAAGCAATTAAGCCCGAAGGGGTGTTTTAACACCTAATACCCTAAAGTCAACTGACTTGGGAGCTATTGGCCCAACGCTTGTTACATGGGTTGAGGAGAAAAGCTTAAGGGAATCAAACATTGCACTATCTACATATCAGTATCTGCGACCCGAGTTACTAAGCTCGTAGGGGTGTCTTAACACCTAATGCCCTAAGACCAACTAGTCTGGGAGTCATTAGCTGATAGCTCGTTACATGGGTTAAAGATGCATGATGTTTTTAAATTATATGTATATAGATTTAAAAAAAAAACGAAAAAAAAAGAAGACAAAAATAGTAATCCCAACCCAAGGAAGTTAACCTTAAACATTAGAAAAAAAAAATTTGTTTTCTTCCAAGAAAAGCCCTATAATTATGTGTTGATACATTGAGCATGATTAGTACTTAAAAGTGCATTTTTATCATGGTTTTATATCATCATTTTGCACTTGAAGTATCAATAACTCCTTAACTAAAATATGTTTTATAATAATGTATCTAATAATATAAGATACCTATAATTTGTGGTAAATGTCTATTTTTAATGCAGGCCTATCACATAAATGAAAGGATTGATTGATGACTTGAAAAACTTAAATTGCAAGGATAAAGAGATGGCCAAACTTAGAAAAGAGATGTCGGTGCAATCCAAACCGGAACACTGTTCGGTAATTGGGTCATATCTAGAGCTATATATCTCAGATTTAGGTCCACTTTATATGGATGGAAAGGTAAGACATAGGCCTGCAACTTTCATATGGAGCCCAAGATCTAAAAAGGCCATTATCAAGTCCAAATTGTAGCAACAACAAAGAAGCCCGAATCTGTCTTCCAGCCCGAGCACTGTTCGGTATTTTGGCCATATCTGGAGTTCTAGAAGTCCAAATGAGCTGAATGTTTTACACAAGAAAGCTGAGACAATTGCCTACAACTTTCATGTTTGCACCTGGCTCCAGTTTTGACGTTATCAATGACGTTTTGGGCAGACAAGAGAAGATAAGGATTGTCACCAAGTCAAAAGTTGGCCACCCACTTATCAATTAGTCATCAAATCAATAGTTCCCAATTTTGGCCTATAAAAGGAGGCATTTGCCATGTATTTAGGCATCTTGGTGTTCAGATCAAGATCATGCTCTTCCTTTCTCTCTTTGTATTTCTTGTAATGTTTATGCTTTACTTTCATTAATATCAAGTTTATGCCTTTCATTTCCTTTCCTTTACTTAGTTAACTTTTATGTTCTTATTTTGTTTATTTATTTTCCTTTCTTTCATTATGTCTAGCTAAGTTAATTATGTCAAGGTGAAAAGGTTACACTAATGGTGGAAGAATAAGTATAGTGTAAACTTAATATGGACCTTAATGTTTGATACTAACATGTTTTATATTTGTTATCTTGTTCACTCTTTAATACTTTGCTTGTTAAATGACTAATCTTGATTTATGTTGTATAACACTTGGTACAACAAATGCTTGGTACTTTCATAGCCCATAATGTATGGTATAACCGACACCTGAGCTATGAAAGGAACTTGATTTGTTGTTAACATAAGTTATAATCATGAATGCTTGACGAGATTTACAAGTATTAGCATTAATTGAATAAGATGACTAATGTAATCATGTTAACAATATATAATCTGATTGGAACCTCCTTGTGTGTGGTTTCCAATTCAATAATAAGAGTTTATACTATACTTGTTTGATATACCATTAGTGGAACCTCTAACCTTGACATTTGTTATTATCATTGTTTAATTGTTACATTAATATTTCATCTCTAAGTTCTCATCATCATCATCATCTTCTTCTTCTTCTCTTTCTTTATTATTATTATTATTACTACTACTACTACTACTACTACTACTACTACTACTACTACTACTACTACTACTACTATTATTATTATTATTATTATTATTATTATTATTATTTTTACTATTATTATTATTATTATTGTCATTGTTATTATTATTGTCATTGTTGTTGTTGTTGTTATTGTTATTGTTGTTTTATAATTGTTGTTTATAATTTATACAATTAACCTCCCTGTGGTTCGACCCCGGTCTTGCCGGGTTATTTATTACTTCGACACTCCTGCACTTGGGAGAAGACATCAATCTTTTGGTCGAGTCAAGTTTTTGGCGCCGTTGCCGGGGAGGTAAGTTCTTGTATAAATTATAGTATTTATTTTATTTTCTCTTTTCACCTTTCTTGTATATAACTTTGTTTCTTTTCTTTTGTTTCTTTTCATTTTGTTTTCTTCCTCCTTCTTTTATTTTCTTCTTCCTTTTATTTTATTCCTGCACGTGCATGAGAGTGTGGTCACGTACATCAAGTGGTAGACTTTGTAGGGTATCCTCATCATTTTCAGAAAATATGGCCGAAGAAGATAATCAATCACTTCATAATGAAAATAATGAGAATAACCGTGCTAGAACACTTAGAGACCACATGAATCCCACAAGAACAAGTGCACCATCATGCATAGTTTTTCCTCCTGATGCATCTCATTTTAATTTTAAACCAGGTATTATTCAACTTTTACCTTCTTTTCATGGTTTAGAATTGGAAAATCCATACTTGCATTTAAGGGAATTTGAAGAGGTCTGCAACACATATAATAATTTAAATTGTAGCATGAACACCATCAGATTAAAGCTTTTTCCTTTTTCATTAAAAGATAAAGCTAAAACATGGCTACAAAATTTAAGACCAGGATCCATTCGTGCTTGGGATGAAATGCAACAACAATTTTTAAAGAAGTTTTTCCCATCTCATAGAACAAACTCTTTCAAAAGACAAATCACCACTTTCACTCAAAAACCAGGAGAAACATTTTATAAATGTTGGGATAGGTATCGAGACTTGCTTAGTACTTGCCCTCATCATGGTTTTGAAACATGGAGATTGGTTTCACATTTCTATGAAGGGTTAACACCTAAAGATAGGCAAATGGTTGAATTGATGTGCAATGGAACTTTTGAAGATAAAGACCCTGATGAAGCAATGGAGTACTTAGACTTGTTAGCTGAAAATGCTCAAAATTGGGACACCGCGGGTACTTATGAGGCACTGAGTAAAACTCAATCTCATACATCTAGTGGAGGTATGTACAACCTTAGGGAAGATCATGACCTTCAAGCCAAGTTTGCATCTTTAGCTAGAAAAGTCGAGGCACTAGAATTGAAAAAGAGTGGTCAATTAAAATCTGTTGAAAACATTGTGTGTCAAATTTGTGAAACAAATGAACACTTAACCAACGATTGTCCAACCTTGCCTTCTTTTAAGGAATGTCTCCATGAACAAGCCCATGCTTTAAATAGTTTCCAAAGGGCCAACTACAACCCATACTCCCAAACATACAACCCTGGTTGGAGAAATCACCCAAATTTCAATTGGAAGAGTGAGAACAACAATGCACAAACTTCACAACCACCGTTTCAAGCACACCATAATTTCCAAAATTCTCATGGATATGCACCCCCTTATGCTCCACCTCCTAGAAGAAATCTTGAGGAAACATTGCATGCATTCATTGAAAAGCAAGAGACAATTAATACTCAACTTGTTCAAAACATGACAGATTTTAAAGATACTCTTGCTAAATTAACATCTGCTCTTAGTTTCCAAGAGAAAGGTAAGTTTCCATCTCAAACACAACAAAATCCCAAAGGGCAATACAATGCAAATGCAAGTAGTTCCGGAAGCCAACACATGGATCAAGTCAAATCAGTCACTACTCTGCGCAGTGGTAAGGTTATTGAAAAACCCTCTCTTGAACCTTATGAGAAAGATGATGAGTCAATCTTTGAGGGTAAGGAAGGGGATGAATCTGAAAATTGCAAAGAAACGACTGACTCACCGCCAGCACTTCCATTTCCTCAAGCCATGACCAAACAAAGGAAAGTCAATCACAATTCTGAAATTTATGAAATTTTCAAACAGGTAAGGATCAATATACCTTTGCTGGATGCTATTAAACAGGTTCCTTCCTATGCTAAATTTTTGAAAGATCTATGCACTGTGAAGAGGAAACTGAATGTGAAAAAGAAAGCCTTTCTAGCCGAACAAGTAAGTGCTATTCTTCAAAACAATAATGCTTTGAAATATAAAGACCCTGGTTGTCCTACAATTTCTTGCTTTATTGGAGAACATAAAATTGAAAGAGCCTTACTTGATCTTGGTGCTAGTGTGAATTTACTTCCATATTCAGTCTTTCAGAGTCTCAATCTAGGTGAGTTAAAACCAACTTCTATATCTCTTTTACTTGCCGATAGATCTGTAAAAGTGCCTAGAGGAATAATTGAAGATGTGTTAGTACAAGTCGATAAATTCATTTATCCTGTGGATTTTATTGTCTTGGACACAGAACCT
Source organism: Populus pruinosa (assembly GCA_026413675.1). NCBI lineage: Eukaryota > Viridiplantae > Streptophyta > Magnoliopsida > Malpighiales > Salicaceae > Populus > Populus pruinosa. The sequence continues at coordinate 53,882,254 of CM048592.1, forward strand.
GTTGAAGCATGTAATTCATTTCCTGTTATTTTAGGACGTCCGTTTCTTGCAACCTCTAACGCATTGATTAATTGTAGGAATGGACTGATGAAGCTATCATTTGGAAACATGACATTGGAGATGAATATTTTCAACATTTGCAAGCAACCTGGAGATGATAATGATTTACAAGAAGTAGATCATATTGACGAACTAGTTTATGATCAACTTGCATCTACTTTAAGTAAAAATGAGTTGGATGAATCTGAAGATTTGCAAATGATTTATTCTGAGGAAGAAATCACGGATGAAACAAGCATCGAAAATGTTGATGCGAATCTTCTGTCAACAGTGACAACAGATTCGACATCTAACATCACACCAATCGATGATTACTTTCCTAACGAATCCTTACTTTCTCTTAGTCCAATGCCTTGGTATGATAAAAATATCAATTTTCTTACTTTAGGAGATTTGCCAGCTGATTGGAGCACCCAAGACAAAGAAAAGTTTTTGAACGAAGTGAAGAGCTTTTACTGTGATGACCCTAACTTATTCAAATATTGTCCTAATCAAATATTTCAAAGATTCATTCCCGACAATGAGGTAAGTAGTGTCATTAAACTTTGTCATTCTGAAGCATGTGGAAGTTATTTCTCGTCAAAAAAGACAGCTGCAAAAATCTTTCAAAATGGATTTTATTGGCCCACCATGTTCGAGGACACACATGCATTCTGCAAAACTTGTGAAAATTGTCAAAAAATTGACACTGGTCAAAAAGTTTTGTTTTATGATTCTCAACTCTATGCATTCCCTAAAGAGCTAAGATTAAGATGGACTAATCCTTATGGGGCCTGTGATATTGAGAATTCAATGAATGACAATGATTTTAAGGAAAATGAACATCGTTTGAAAGCTTACTTTGATAATTTTCCTAGTGAAAATGAATCAGCTGGTTTGAATGATCTTGTAGATAAAGCTTGATTATTTTGTTTTTCTCACATTTTTTTTTATGTTTCTTTTTGAGTGATTTTTGCTAGTTTCTCTCACCCCGGTCAAATGGCGGATAACAGTACTCCGTGACTTAAGTCGGTTCTTTCAGTTTCCCATAATTACTGATATCTGTGTATATATCTGTGCAATTCTTTGAATCTCTCTTCCAATTCTCATTTGAAAATGGACACTAATCTTGAAAAATTGAAAAAGTATTTTCCCGCTCTGCCTCAGAATGCGATTACAAAAATTTACCGTGCTAGATGTGCAAGATTGAGATTGTTAATGAATCATGGAATTCCTGAAGATATTCGTTGGTTGATTGAAGCAAAGGTCCGATTATCAGGTGAGTCCTCTAACTTCTTCATTTCACACATGCCTGGAACAGGTAAAAGCACTTTTGCAAAGAAGCGTCGTGCAAAACGATTAGAAGTTTGTCATCGATGTGCTAGATGGACTTGTAATACACAATGTCGTTCTTTAGGAATGGTATCTATAAACCGTGAAGATAAAATACAATTCATTAAGGATGGCCTGAGTAAGGAGTCTTTAGATAATCTTCTATTGACTCTTGAGACGCATCCTAGTGGAGATGTGCATTGTGCAATTCATGATTTATGGCCACTATTTCATAAAGAACATGATCGACTTAGTCTTGGGAATCTGACTAAAAAAGACCCTGTTTGCCAGTTTTTAAGAAAACTAGATGGGAAGCCTATCCCCGACCCATAGAGGGCGTTTAAGCCGTTCTTGGACGTAAAACCAAGGGAAGATGTGAGCCACAATCACAACTACCTGTACATACACATGCTTTTTTAAAAATAAATAAATAAATAAATAAAAAGAGAGAGAGAGAGTGTGAGACTCCAGCTGGCCTATATATAGGTGTTATGATTGCCTTTCTAATTTCTCATCTATAAAACCCTCTCTTCCTTCCTTTCATTTCTACTCAACCCATACATTCAACAAATACAGAAGTTTGTAGAAATGGCAAGTTCCTCAAGTCATCAAATAAGAAATATTTGTGTTTTCGGTGGATCTAGTCCTGGGAAAGAAAAGGAGTTTTTAGAATCAGCAAATCATCTTGGTCAGGTGATAGCTGAGAGAAAGATTCATTTAGTGTATGGGGGAGGCAGTCTTGGGTTAATGGGAGGTGTGTCAATAGCTGCATTTTTAGGAGGTAGTCAAGTTTTAGGAATCGTCCCTGAAGCTTTGGCACAAGGGGACATCATTGGAAAAACAATTGGAGAGGAACTTCAGGTCTCTACAATGTCGGCTCGAATGAATGCAATGTTTAACCATGCTGATGCTTTCATTGCTTTACCAGGTGGTCTAGGCACATTGGAAGAGATCTTTCATATTTCCTCTTGGGCTCAATTGCACATTCACCATAAACCCATAGGTTTGTTAAATGTTAATGGTTATTATGATAAGTTGTTGTCTTTTCTTGATCATGCTGTGGAACAGGAATTTTTAACATCTTTTGCACGACAAATCATAATCTCTGCTTCTACTGCTGAACAATTGATTGACCAACTACAATCTTTCATTCCTGTGATTGATCCTTCCATGAGTCGCATAAATTGGTCATCTAAGGAAAGCCGTAAAAAGCTTAGATTGGATTTGAGCCTTCATTTGTGAATTTTTGTGTCTTTTGGTTTTATTATGTTTTGTTATTTCTTATTTTTGTTTCAGTGTGTTTCAGGTTTTGTCAGTGTTCGTTATTTCAGGTGATATCTTTTATACTCTATCTTTCTACCTTAGAACATTGAGGACAATGTCTCGTTTTGGTTGGGGGGAGAGGGTAGTAGTTGATAAAAAAAATTGTTTTTCATTTCATAAAGCATGTGCATAATTGTTGTTACTAGGATGGCAGAGTAAAGGAGTTCTTTTGTTAAAGTGACTCTTGAGACGCATCTTAGTAACCATTCTTAACAAGGTCTATTATAATACTTCCTGAAATATTCAGGTTTACAAACTCTCGTATTGTTACCACTTAATTCTGCTCATATACTTATTTAACATGTATTCTTAAACTTTAATTTACACACACACACTTTAACATATGATTGTGGGTTGCATATTGGATTATTACATTATTTATGTTCTTTTGTTAAAGGTAACAACTAAGGGAAAGGGATTGTATATAATTAAAAAAAAAAAAACATGAAAAAAAAAAGAAAAAAAGAAAAAAAATGATGATAATAAAAATGTAGATAAGTTTGATTTCGTAGCCTCCCTAACCTAAGCAATTAAGCCCGAAGGGGTGTTTTAACACCTAATACCCTAAAGTCAACTGACTTGGGAGCTATTGGCCCAACGCTTGTTACATGGGTTGAGGAGAAAAGCTTAAGGGAATCAAACATTGCACTATCTACATATCAGTATCTGCGACCCGAGTTACTAAGCTCGTAGGGGTGTCTTAACACTTAATGCCCTAACACTTAATGCCCTAAGACGAAAAAAAAAGAAGACAAAAATAGTAATCCCAACCCAAGGAAGTTAACCTTAAACATTAGAAAAAAAAAATTTGTTTTCTTCCAAGAAAAGCCCTATAATTATGTGTTGATACATTGAGCATGATTAGTACTTAAAAGTGCATTTTTATCATGGTTTTATATCATCATTTTGCACTTGAAGTATCAATAACTCCTTAACTAAAATATGTTTTATAATAATGTATCTAATAATATAAGATACCTATAATTTGTGGTAAATGTCTATTTTTAATGCAGGCCTATCACATAAATGAAAGGATTGATTGATGACTTGAAAAACTTAAATTGCAAGGATAAAGAGATGGCCAAACTTAGAAAAGAGATGTCGGTGCAATCCAAACCGGAACACTGTTCGGTAATTGGGTCATATCTAGAGCTATATATCTCAGATTTAGGTCCACTTTATATGGATGGAAAGGTAAGACATAGGCCTGCAACTTTCATATGGAGCCCAAGATCTAAAAAGGCCATTATCAAGTCCAAATTGTAGCAACAACAAAGAAGCCCGAATCTGTCTTCCAGCCCGAGCACTGTTCGGTATTTTGGCCATATCTGGAGTTCTAGAAGTCCAAATGAGCTGAATGTTTTACACAAGAAAGCTGAGACAATTGCCTACAACTTTCATGTTTGCACCTGGCTCCAGTTTTGACGTTATCAATGACGTTTTGGGCAGACAAGAGAAGATAAGGATTGTCACCAAGTCAAAAGTTGGCCACCCACTTATCAATTAGTCATCAAATCAATAGTTCCCAATTTTGGCCTATAAAAGGAGGCATTTGCCATGTATTTAGGCATCTTGGTGTTCAGATCAAGATCATGCTCTTCCTTTCTCTCTTTGTATTTCTTGTAATGTTTATGCTTTACTTTCATTAATATCAAGTTTATGCCTTTCATTTCCTTTCCTTTACTTAGTTAACTTTTATGTTCTTATTTTGTTTATTTATTTTCCTTTCTTTCATTATGTCTAGCTAAGTTAATTATGTCAAGGTGAAAAGGTTACACTAATGGTGGAAGAATAAGTATAGTGTAAACTTAATATGGACCTTAATGTTTGATACTAACATGTTTTATATTTGTTATCTTGTTCACTCTTTAATACTTTGCTTGTTAAATGACTAATCTTGATTTATGTTGTATAACACTTGGTACAACAAATGCTTGGTACTTTCATAGCCCATAATGTATGGTATAACCGACACCTGAGCTATGAAAGGAACTTGATTTGTTGTTAACATAAGTTATAATCATGAATGCTTGACGAGATTTACAAGTATTAGCATTAATTGAATAAGATGACTAATGTAATCATGTTAACAATATATAATCTGATTGGAACCTCCTTGTGTGTGGTTTCCAATTCAATAATAAGAGTTTATACTATACTTGTTTGATATACCATTAGTGGAACCTCTAACCTTGACATTTGTTATTATCATTGTTTAATTGTTACATTAATATTTCATCTCTAAGTTCTCATCATCATCATCATCTTCTTCTTCTTCTCTTTCTTTATTATTATTATTATTATTACTACTACTACTACTACTACTACTACTACTACTACTACTACTACTACTATTATTATTATTATTATTATTATTATTATTATTATTACTATTATTATTATTATTATTGTCATTGTTATTATTATTGTCATTGTTGTTGTTGTTGTTATTGTTATTGTTGTTTTATAATTGTTGTTTATAATTTATACAATTAACCTCCCTGTGGTTCGACCCCGGTCTTGCCGGGTTATTTATTACTTCGACACTCCTGCACTTGGGAGAAGACATCAATCTTTTGGTCGAGTTAGAGCACAAAAAAAGAGATTTATTAATATCTTGTTAAGAGGTATTGAGCAGATATATAAATTTCATGAGAGTTTGTTTATCTGGATAGATTAATGGAAGTTAAATGATGAATACCTTGCTTTGTGAAATTTGCAAATTGTTGTAACGCTTTGATTACTAGGGACTAGTAATAAGCTGGTTGAGGGGTGCGATTAGTACTTAAAAGTGCATTTTTATCATGGTTTTATATCATCATTTTGCACTTGAAATATCAATAACTCCTTAACTAAAATATGTTTTATAATAATGTATCTAATAATATAAGATACCTATAATTTGTGGTAAATGTCTATTTTTAATGGAGGCCTATCACATAAATGAAAGGATTGATTGATGACTTGAAGAACTTAAATTGCAAGGATAAAGAGATGGTCAAACTTAGAGAAGAGATGTCGGTGCAATCCAAACCGGAACACTGTTCAGTAATTGAGTCATATCTGGAGCTACAGATCACAGATTTAGGTCTAATTTATATGGATGGAAAGGTAAGACATAGGCCTACAACTTTCATATGGAGCCCAAGATCTAAAAAGGCCATTATCAAGTCCAAATTATAGCAACAACAAAGAAGCCCGAATCTGTCTTCCAGCCCGAGCACTATTCGGTATTTTGGCCATATCTGGAGTTCTAGAAGTCCAAATGAGCTGAATGTTTTACACAAGAAAGCTGAGACAATTGTCTACAACTTTCATGTTTGCAACTAGCTCCAATTCTGACATTATCAATGACGTTTTGGGTAGACAAGAGAAGATAAGGATTGTCACCAAGTCAAAAGTTGGCCACCCACTTATCAATTAGTCATCAAATCAATAGTTCCCAATTTTGGCCTAAAAAAGGAGGCATTTGCCATGCATTTAGGCATCTTGGTTTCCAGATCAAGATCATGCTCTTCCTTTCTCTCTTTGTATTTTTTGTAATGTTTATGCTTTGCTTTCATTAATATTCAGTTTATGCCTTTCATTTCCTTTCTTTTACTTAGTTAACTTTTATGTTCTTATTTTGTTTATCTATTTTACTTTCTTTCATTATGTCTAGCTAAGTTAGTTATGTCAAGGTGAAAAGGTTACACTAATGGTGTAAGAATAAGTATAATGTAAACTTAATATGGACTTTAATGTTTGTTACTAACATGTTTTATATTTGTTATCTTGTTCACTCTTTAATACTTTGCTTGTTAAATGACTAATCTTGATTTATGTTGTATAACACTTGGTACAACAAATGCTTGGCACTTTCATAGCCCATAATGTATGGTATAACCGACACCTGAGCTATGAAAGGAACTTGATTTGTTGTTAACATAAGTTATAATCATGAATGCTTGACGAGATTTACAAGTATTAGCATTAATTGAATAAGATGACTAATGTAATCATGTTAACAATATATAATCTGATTGGAACCTCCTTTGTGTGTGGTTTCCAATTCAATAATAAGAGTTTATACTATACTTGTTTGATATACCATTAGTGGAACCTCTAACCTTGACATTTGTTATTATTATTGTTTAATGCTTACATTAATTTTCCATCTCTAAGTTCTCATCATCATCATCTTCTTCTTCTTCTCTTTCTTTATTATTATTATTATTATTATTATTATTATTATTATTATTATTATTATTAGTACTACTACTACTATTGTTGTTGTTGTTATTATTATTATTATTATTATTATTATTGTTGTTGTTGTTGTTGTTGTTGTTGTTGTTATTGTTGTTTTATAATTGTTGTTTATAATTTGTACAATTAACCTCCCTGTGGTTCGACCCCGGTCTTGCCGGGTTATTTATTACTTCGACACTCCTACACTTGGGAGAAGACATCAATCTTTCAGTCGTGTCAACTATGCCAAGTATGTTCTTTATGAAAATGGGTTTATAAGTCATGAATTACACGATGCTTATCTCGACTATGATGAGACTTAAGAGTCAATAGAAGATTATCTAAAGACTCTCTGTGTTTTGAAATAAATCCCACCTTCTGACAATTTTCACAGTTTTTGCGGAATGCATCTGACTCCTTGAATATGATGGGCCAGTAAAATTCACTTTGTAAGATTTCTACAATCCTTTTTTTTGATGAGAAATGATCCCCACATGCCTTAGAGTAACAAAATTTAATGAAATTACTTACCTCATTGTCGAGAATGCATTTTTGAAATATTTGATCAGGACAATAATTGAATAAGTAAGGGTCATCCCAATAAAAATTTTGCTCGTTGCTCAAAAATTTTCTTTTGTCTTCAATACTCCAATGAGTTGACAAAAATCCTGAAGCAAGAAAATTGATATTTTTAGCAAACCAAGGCATTGAATTAAGAGAAAGTAGAGATTCATCAGGAAAGTAATCATCGATTGGTGTGATGTCGGGTGTCGAATCTGTTGTCACTTTTGATAAAAGATTCGCATCAACCTTTTCGATGCCTTTTTCATCCTCGATTTCTTCCTGATTAGTCATGGCATGAGAAAATGGAAGTGCTGGCGAAGAATCAGTCGTTTCTTTGCAATTTTCAGATTCAACCCCTTCCTTTCCCTTAGAAATTAACTTATCATCTTTCTCATAAGGTTCAAGAGAGGGTTTTTCAATAACCTTACCACTACATAGAGTAGTGACTGATTTGACTTGATCCATGTGTTGGCTTCTGGAACTACTTGCATTTGCATTGTATTGCCCCTTAGGATTTTGTTGTGGTTGAGATGGAAACTTACCTTTCTCTTGGAAACTGAGAGCAGATGTGAATTTTGCAAGAGTATCTTTAAAATCTGTTATGCTTTGAGCAAGTTGAGTGTTGATTGTCTCTTGCTTTTCAATGAATGCATACAAAGTTTCCTCAAAATTTCTTGTAGGAGGTGGAGCATAAGGAGGTGCATATCCATGATAATTTTGGAAATTATGGTGTGCTTGAAACTGTGGTTGTGAAGTTTGTGCATTGTCACTCTTCCAACTAAAATTTTGGTGATTTCTCCAACCAGGGTTGTATGTTTGGAAGTATGAGTTGTGGTTGGGCCTTTGAAAACTGTTTAAAGCATGAGCTTGTTCATGGAGACATTCCTTAAAAGAAGGCAAGGTTGGACAATCGTTGGTTGAGTGTTCATTTGTTTCACAGATTTGACACACAATGTTTTCAATAAATTTTAATTGACCACTCTTTTTCAATTCTAGTGTCTCGACTTTTCTAGCTAAAGATGCAAACTTGGCTTGAAGGTCATGATCTTCCCTAAGGTTGTACATACCTCCACTAGATGTATGAGGTTGAGTTTTACTCGGTGCCTCATATGTACCCGCGGTGTCCCAATTTTGAGCATTTTCAGCTAACAAGTCTAAGTACTCCATTGCTTCATCAGGGTCTTTATCTTCAAAAGTTCCATTGCACATCAATTCAACCATTTGCCTATCTTTAGGTGTTAACCCTTCATAGAAATGTGAAACCAATCTCCATGTTTCAAAACCATGATGAGGGCAAGTACTAAGCAAGTCTCGATACCTATCCCAACATTGATAAAATGTTTCTCCTGGTTTTTGACTGAAAGTGGTGATTTGTCTCTTGAAAGAGTTTGTTCTATGAGATGGGAAAAACTTCTTTAAAAACTGTTGTTGCATTTCATCCCAAACACGAATGGATCCAGGTCTTAAATTTTGTAGCCATGTTTTAGCTTTATCTTTTAATGAAAAAGGAAAAAGCTTTAATCTGATGGTGTTTGATTAGTACTTAAAAGTGCATTTTTATCATGGTTTTATATCATCATTTTGCACTTGAAGTATCAATAACTCCTTAACTAAAATATGTTTTATAATAATGTATCTAATAATATAAGATACCTATAATTTGTGGTAAATGTCTATTTTTAATGCAGGCCTATCACATAAATGAAAGGATTGATTGATGACTTGAAGAACTTAAATTGCAAGGATAAAGAGATGGTCAAACTTAGAGAAGAGATGTCGGTGCAATCCAAACCGGAACACTGTTCGGTAATTGAGTCATATCTGGAGCTACAGATCTCAGATTTAGGTCTAATTTATATGGATGGAAAGGTAAGACATAGGCCTACAACTTTCATATGGAGCCCAAGATCTAAAAAGGCCATTATCAAGTCCAAATTATAGCAACAACAAAGAAGCCCGAATCTGTCTTCTAGCCCGAGCACTATTCGGTATTTTGGCCATATCTGGAGTTCTAGAAGTCCAAATGAGCTGAATGTTTTACACAAGAAAGCTGAGACAATTGTCTACAACTTTCATGTTTGCAACTAGCTCCAATTGTGATGTTATCAATGACGTTTTGGGTAGACAAGAGAAGATAAGGATTGTCACCAAGTCAAAAGTTGGCCACCCACTTATCAATTAGTCATCAAATCAATAGTTCCCAATTTTGGCCTAAAAAAGGACGCATTTTCCATGCATTTAGGCATCTTGGTTTCCAGATCAAGATCATGCTCTTCCTTTCTCTCTTTGTATTTTTTGTAATGTTTATGCTTTGCTTTCATTAATATTAAGTTTATGCCTTTCATTTCCTTTCTCTCTTTGTATTTTTTGTAATGTTTATGCTTTGCTTCCTTTCTCTCTTGCTTGACGAGATTTACAAGTATTAGCATTAATTGAATAAGATGACTAATGTAATCATGTTAACAATATATAATCTGATTGGAACCTCCTTTGTATGTGGTTTCCAATTCAATAATAAGAGTTTATACTATACTTGTTTGATATACCATTAGTGGAACCTCTAACCTTGACATTTGTTGTTATTATTGTTTAATCCTTACATTAATTTTTCATCTCCAAGTTCTCATCATCTTCTTCTTCTTCTCTTTCTTTATTATTATTATTATTATTACTACTACTAATATTACTACTACTACTACTACTACTACTACTACTACTACTAGTATTATTATTATTATTATTATTGTTGTTGTTGTTGTTGTTATTGTTATTGTTATTGTTGTTGTATTATTGTTATTTATAATTTGTACAATTAACCTCCCTGTGGTTCGACCCCGGTCTTGCCGGGTTATTTATTACTTCGACACTCCTGCACTTGGGAGAAGACATCAATCTTTTAGTCGTGTCAGTGTTCATGCTACAATTTAAGTTATTATATGTGTTGCACACCTCCTCAAATTCCCTTAAATGCAAGTATGGATTTTCCAATTCTAAACCATGAAAAGAAGGTAAAAGTTGAATAATACCTGGTTTAAAATTAAAATGAGATGCATCAGGAGAAAAAACTATGCATGATGGTGCACTTATTCTTGTGGGATTCATGTGGTCTCTAAGTGTTCTAGCACGGTTATTCTCATTATTCTCATTATGAAATGATTGATTATCTTCTTCGGCCATATTTTTTGAAAATGATGAGGATATCCTACAAAGTCTACCACTTGATGTACGTGACCACACTCTCATGCACGTGTAGGAATAAAATAAAAGGAAGAAGAAAATAAAAGAAGAAGAAACAAGAGAAAGGACACAATGTTATATACAAGAAAAGTGAAAAGTGAAAAGAGAAAATAAAATAAATATTATAATTTATACAAGAACTTACCTCCCCGGCAACGGCGCCAAAAACTTGACATGACTAAAAGGTTGATGTCTTCTCCCAAGTGCAGGAGTGTCGAAGTAATAAATAACCCGGCAAGACCGGGGTCGAACTACAGGGAGGTTAATTGTACAAATTATAAACAACAATTATAAAACAATAACAACAACAACAACAACAACAGTAGCAATAATAATAATAATAATACTAGTAGTAGTAGTAGTAGTAGTAGTACTAATAATAATAATAAAAAAAAAAAGAAGAAGAAGAAGAAGATGATGATGATGAGAACTTAGAGATGAAATATTAATGTAACAATTAAACAATGATAATAACAAATGTCAAGGTTAGAGGTTCCACTAACCTTGTTAAGAATGGTTACTAAGATGCGTCTCAAGAGTCACTTTAACAAAAGAACTCCTTTACTCTGCCATCCTAGTAACAACAATTATGCACATGCTTTATGAAATGAAAAACATTTTTTTTTATCAACTACTACCCTCTCCCCCCAACCAAAACGAGACATTGTTCTCAATGTTCTAAGGTAGAAGATATCACCTGAAATAACGAACACTGACAAAACCTGAAACACACTCAAACAAAAACAAAACACAATAATAAAACCAAAAGACACAAAAATTCACAAATGAAGACTCAAATCCAATCTAAGCTTTTTACGGCTTTCCTTAGATGACCAATTTATACGACTCATGGAAGGATCAATCACAGGAATGAAAGATTGTAGTTGGTCAATCAATTGTTCAGCAGTAGTAGCAGAGATTATGATTTGTCGTGCAGAAGATGTTAGAAATTCCTGTTCCACAACATGATCAAGAAAAGACAACAACTTATCATAATAACCATTAACATTTAACAAACCTATGGGTTTATGGTGAATATGCAATTGAGCCCAAGAGGACATATGAAAGATCTCTTCCAATGTACCTAGACCACCTGGTAAAGCAATGAAGGCATCAGCATGGTTAAACATTGCATTTATTCGAGCCGACATTGTGGAGACCTGAAGTTCCTCTCCAATTGTTTTTCCAATGATGTCTCCTTGTGCTAAAGCTTCGGGGACGACCCCCAAAACTTGACTACCTCCTAAAAATGCAGCTATTGACACACCTCCCATTAACTCAAGACTGCCTCCCCCTTACACTAAATGAATCTTTCTCTCAGCTAGCACCTCACCAAGATGATTGGCTAATTCTAAAAACTCCTTTTCTTTCCCAAGACTAGATCCACCGAAAACACAAATATTTCTTATTTGATGACTTGAGGAACTTGCCATTTCTACACACTTCTGTATTTGTTGAATGTATTGGTTGAGTAGAAATGAAAGGAAGGAAGAGAGGGTTTTATAGATGAGAAATTAGAAAGGCAATCATAACACCTATATGTAGGCCAGCTGGAGTCTCACACTCTCTCTCTCTCTCTTTATTTATTTATTTATTTACTTTTGAAAAAAAAAAGCATGTGTATGTACAGGTAGTTGTGATTGTGGCTCACATCTTCCCTTGGTTTTAAGTCCAAGAACGGTGATTAGTACTTAAAAGTGCATTTTTATCATGGTTTTATATCATCATTTTGCACTTGAAGTATCAATAACTCCTTAACTAAAATATGTTTTATAATAATGTATCTAATAATATAAGATACCTATAATTTGTGGTAAATGTCTATTTTTAATGTAGGCCTATCACATAAATGAAAGGATTGATTGATGACTTCAAGAACTTAAATTGCAAGGATAAAGAGATGGTCACATTTAGAGAAGAGATATCGGTGCAATCCAAACCGGAACACTGTTCGGTAATTGGGTCATATCTGAAGCTATAGATCTCAGATTTAGGTCCAATTTATATGGATGGAAAGGTAAGACATAGGCCTACAACTTTCATATGGAGCCCAAGATCTAAAAAGGCCATTATCAAGTCCAAATTGTAGCAACAACAAAGAAGCCCGAATCTGTCTTCCAGCCCGAGCACTGTTCGGTATTTTAGCCATATCTAGAGTTCTAGAAGTCCAAATGAGCTGAATTTTTTACACAAGAAAGCTGAGATAATTGCCTACAACTTTCATGTTACAACTGGCTCAAATTTGGACGTTATCAATGACGTTTTGGGCAGACAAGAAAAGATAAGGATTGTCACCAAGTCAAAAGTTGGCCACCCACTTATCAATTAGTCATCAAATCAATAGTTCCTAATTTTGGCCTATAAAAGGAGGCATTGGCCATGCATTTAGGCATCTTGGTATTCAAATCAAGATCATGCTCTTCCTTTCTCTCTTTGTATTTTTTGTAATGCTTATGCTTTGCTTTCATTATTATTAAGTTTATGCCTTTCATTTCCTTTCCTTTACTTAGTTAACTTTTATGTTCTTATTTTGTTTATCTATTTTGCTTTCTTTCATTATGTCTAGCTAAGTTAGTTATGTCAAGGTGAAAAGGTTACACTAATGGTGTAATAATAAGTATAATGTAAACTTAATATGGACTTTAATGTTTGATACTAATATGTTTTATATTTGTTATCTTGTCACTATTTAATACTTTGCTTGTTAAAGGACTAATCTTGATTTATGTTGTATAACACTTGGTACAACAAATGCTTGGCACTTTCATAGCCCATAATGTATGGTATAACCGACACCTGAGCTATGAAAGGAACTTGATTTGTTGTTAACATAAGTTATAATCATGAATGCTTGACGAGATTTACAAGTATTAGCATTAATTAAATAAGATGACTAATGTAATCATGTTAACAATATATAATCTGATTGGAACCTCCTTTGTATGTGGCTTTGATTACTAAGGATTAGTGATAAGTTTGTAGGGGGTGTGATTAATACTTAAAAGTGTATTTTTATCTGGTTTTATATTATCATTTTGCACTTGAAGTATCAATAACTCTTTAACTAAAGCATGTTTTATAATAACATATCTAATAATATAAAATACCTTTAATTTATGGTAAATATTCATATTAAATGCAAGCCTATTACATAAATGAAAGGAATGATTGATGAGTTTAAGAACTGAAATTGAAAGGACAAAGAGATGACCAAAATTTGAAACAAGATGCTGGTGCAATCCAAACTGGAATACTATTTAATAATTAGGTCATATTTGTAGCTGTAGATCTTTGATATAGGTCTACATTATATAGATGGATGACATGACTAAAAGGTTGTTGTCTTCTCCCAAGTGTAGGAGTGTCGAAGTAATAAATAACTTGGCAAGACTGAGGTCGAACCACAGGGAGGTTAATTGTATAAATTATAGATAATAATAATACAACAATAATAACAATAAGAACAACAACAATGACAATAATAATAACAACAACAATAATAGTGGTAGTAATAGTAGAAATAATAATAATAACAATAATGATGATGATGATGATGATGATGATGATGATAAAGAAAAAAAGGAGAAGAAGAAGAAAAAGATGAGAACTTTGAGATGAAATATTAATGTAAAGATTAAACAATGATAATAACAAATATCAAGGTTAGGGGTTCCACTAATGCTAAGTCAAACAAGTATAGTATAAACTTTTGTTATTCAATTTGAAACCACACACAAAGGAGGTTCCAATTAGATTATAGATAGTTAATATGATTACATTAGTCATCTTATTCAATTAATGCTAATACTTGTAAATCTCGTTAAGTATTCATGATTATAACATATGTTAACAATAAATCAAGTTCCTTTCATAGCTCAGGTGTTGGTTATACCATACAATATGAAATATGAAAGTGCCAAGCATTTGTTGTACTAAGTGTTATACAACATAAATCAAGATTAGTCATTTAACAAGCAAAGTATTAAAGAGTGAACAAGATAACAAATACAAAACATGTTAGTATCAAACATTATACTTATTCTTACACCATTAGTGTAACCTTTTCACCTTGATATAATAAACTCAACTAAACATATTATAAGAAAGAAAAATAAATAAATAAAATAAGAACATAAATATGATAAGAGTTAACTAAGTAAAGGAAAGGAAATGAAAGACATAAACTTGATATTAATGAAAGCAAAGCATAAATATTACAAAACATACAAAGAGAGAAAGCAAGAGTATGATCTTTATCTAGAGATCAAGATGCTTAAATGCATGACAAATGCCTCCTTTTATAGCCCAAAATTGGGAACTATTGGTAACATAGATGATGATGTGGCAATGTTAATTATTTTGCTTTGAGAGCTTTTGTTTCCTTCCTTCCTTGCCTTATATAATTTGTTGTCACTGCTGATAGCAATGGCACTGTGGATGGTGGCAGGTGAAGATCTATTGTGCTACCTTACATGACTAAAAAATTAATGTCTTTTCCCAAGTGCAGCAGTGTTGAAGTAACAAATAACTCGACAAGATCGGGGTTGAATCATATAGATGTTAATTGTATAAATTATAGATAACAATAATACAACAACAATAACAACAACAATAGTAGTAGTAGTAGTAGTAGTAGTAGTAGTAAAGAAGAAGAAGAAGAAGAAGTTGATGAGAGCATTAAGATGAAAGATTAACGTCAAGATTAAACAATGATAACAACAAATATCAAGGTTAGAGGATCCACTAATGATATGTCAAACAAGTATAGTATAAAGTCTTATTATTCAATTATAAACCACATACAAAGGAGGTTCAAATCAGATTATAAATTGTTAACATGATTGCATTAATTATCTTATTCGATTAATGCTAATACTTGTAAATGTTGTCAGGCATTCATGATTATAACTTATGTTAACAACAAATCAAGTTCCTTTTATAACACAAGTGTCGGTTATACCATATAATATGGGCTATGAAAGTGCCAAGTATTTGTTGTACCAAGTGTTATACAACATGAATCTAGATTAAAAGTGAACAAGATAGCAAATACAAAACATGTTAGTATCAAACATTAAGGTCCATGTTGAGTTTACACTATATTTATTCTTACACCATTAGTGTAACATTTTCACCTTGACATAATAAACTTAACTAAACATAATGAAAGAAAGAAAAATAAATAAACAAAATAAGAACATAAATAAATAAAAGTTAACTAAATGAAGGAAAAGAAATGAAAGGATGAACAAGATATTAATGAAAGTAAAACTTAAGCATTGCAAAAATACAAAAACAAAAAGCAAGAGCATGATCTTGATCTAGAGACCAAGATTCCTAAATGCATGGATCCATGTTGAGTTTATGAATATTATAAATAACCATTGAAAAATATTAACCATTGAATATATTAACCAAGATACGTCTCAAGAGTCAATAAAATTTCTCATTACTCTGTCATCTAAGTAACAATAGTTTGTAAATGGTTTATAAAAAAGAAAATTAGCTAGTTTTTTTTTTTAATATCAACTACTACCCTTTCTCCCTAACTAAAACTAGACATTGTCCTCAATATCCTAAGATAAAAAGATAGAGTATAGAAGACATCACCTTAAATACAAAACACTAACAAAACCTGAAACACACTTAAACAAATATAAAAAACAACAAAACACAATAATAAAACCAAAAGACACAAAGATTCACTAATGAAGACTTAAATCCAATCTAAGCTTTTTACAATTTTCCTTAAATGACCAATATATGTAACTCATGGAAGGATCATTTACAATAATGAAATATTGTAGTTGGTTAATCAATTGTTCAACAATAGCAGTAGAGATTATGATTTTTTATGCAAAAGATGTTAGAAATTCCTGTTCCATAGCATGATCAAGAAATGACAACAACTTATCATAATAACCATTAACATTTAACAGACTTAGAGGTTTATGGTGAATGTGTAGTTGGGTCCAAGAGAAAATATGAAAGATCTCTTCTAATGTGCCCAAACCACTTGGTAATGCAATGAAGGCATCAATATGGTTAAACATTGCATTTAATCGAGCAGACATTATGGAGACTTGTAGTTCCTCTCTAATTGTTTTTCCAATAATATCCCCTTGTGCTAAAGCTTTAGGGATGACCCCCAAAACTTGACTATTTCCTAAAAATACAACTATTGACACACATCTCATTAACTCAAGATTGCCTCCCCCATACATTAAATGAATCTTTCTCTCGGTTAGCACTTGACCAAGATGATTTGCTGATTTTAAAAACTCCTTTTCTTTCCTAGGACTAGATCCATCGAGAACACAAATATTTCTTATATGATGACCTGAGGAACTTGTCATTTCTATATACTTCTATATTTGTTGAATGTATGGGTTGGGTAGAAATGAAAGGAATAAAGAGAGGATTTTATAGATGATAAATTAAAAAGACAATCATACCACCTATATGTAAGTCAACTAGAGTCTCACACACACACTTTTTTTTTATTTGTTTATTTATTTATTTTTGAAAAAACATGTGCATGTATAGGTAGTTGTGCTTGTATGTAGCTCACATCTTCCCTTACTTTTACGTCCAAGAATGGTTTAAACGACCTCTATGGGTCGGGGATAAGCTTCCCATCCAGTTTTATGAAAAACTAACAAACAAAGTTTTTTTTAGTCAGATTCCCAAGACTAAGTCGATCATGTTCTTTATAAAAATAGGGCCATAAATCATGAATTGCACAATGCACATCTCAATTATGATGAGACTTAAGAGTCAATAGAAGATTATCTAAAGACTCTTTGTATTTTGAAACAAATCCCAACTTTTGACAATTTTCAAAGGTTTTGCATAATGCATATGAATCCTTCAACATAGTGGGCCAATAAAGTCCACTTTGTAAGATTTTTACAATTGTTTTCTTTGATTAGAAATGACTTCCACATGCCTTAGAGTGATAAAATTTAATGACACTACCTACCTTATTGTTAGGAATGCAACTTTGAAATATTTGATCAGAATAATATTTGAATAAGTAAGGGTCATCCTAATAAAATTTTGCACGTCGCTCAAAACCTTTCTTTTGTTTTGGTTATTTGAATGAGCTAGCAAAAATCCTCCCCGATAACAGCATAAAAAACTTGACACGACTAAAAGAGTGATGTTTCTCCTAAGTGTAGGAGTGTTGAAGTAATAAATAACCTGATAAGATCGTTGTCGAACCACATAGAGATTAATTGTATAAATTATCGGTAACAATAATACAACAACAATAATAACAACAATAGTAATAGTAGTAGTAGTAGTAGTAGTAGTAGTAGTAGTAGTAGTAGTAGTAGTAATAGTAATAATAATAATAGAGAAGAAGTTGATGAGAATTTTGAGATGGAAGATTAACGTAAAGATTAAACAATGATAATAATAAATGTCAAGGTTAGAGGATCCACTAATAATATGTCAAACAAGTATACTATAAATTCTTATTATTCAGTTGGAAACCACACATAAAGAAGATTCTAATTAGATTATAAATTGTTAACATGACTACATTAGTTATCTTATTCGATTAATGCTAATGCTTATAAATGTTTTTAGACATTCATGATTATAACTTATGTTAATAACAAATCAAGTTCCTTTCATAACACAAGTGTTGGTTATACCATATAGTATAAGCTATGAAAGTGTCAAGTATTTGTTGTACCAAGTGTTATACAACATGAATCTAAATTAAGTATTTAACAAGCAAAGTATTAAAAGTGAACAAGACAGCAAATACAAAATATGTTAGTATCAAACATTAAGGTCCATGTTGAGTTTACACTATGCTTATTCTTAAACCATTAGTGTAACATTTTCACCTTGACATAATAAACTTAACTAAATATAATGAAAGAAAGAAAAATAAATAAATAAAATAAGAATATAAATAAGATAAAGTTAACTAAGTGAAGAAAAACAAATGAAAGGCATGAATAAGATATTAATGAAAGTAAAACTTAAGTATTACAAAAATACAAAGAGAAAGCAAGAGCGTGATCTTGATCTGGAGATTAAGATGTCTAAATGCATGGCAAATGCCTCCTTTTATAGGCCAAAATTGAAAACTATTGATTTGATGACTAATTGATGAGTGGGTGGCCAACTCTTGACTTGGTGACAATCCTTATCTTCTCTTGTCTGCCTAAAACATCATTGATAACATCAAAATTAGAACTAATTGAAAATATGAAAGTTGTAGGAAATTGTCTTAGATTTCAAGAAAAAAAATAGAGGTCATTTGAACTTCTAAAACTCTAGATATAGGCTAAACACTGAACAATGTTCGGATTGTAGGACAAATTCAGACTTCATCATTGTTGCTACAATTTGGATATAAAAATAACCTTATTAAATCTTAGGCTCCATATGAAAGTTGTAGGCCTATGTCTTACCTTTCCATCTATATAAAGTAGACCTAAATCCAAAATCTATAATTTTAGATATGACTCAATTATCGAACAATGTTCTGAGTTGGACTGTAACAGCATCTCTTTTCTAAGTTTGGCCATCTCTTTATCTTTCAATTTCAGTTCTTAAACTGATCAATCAATCCTTTTATTTATGTGATAGGCTTGCATTTAAAATGAACATTTACCACAAGTAAAGGTATTTTATATTATTAGATATGTTATTATAAAGCATGTTTTATTTAAGGAGTTATTGATATTTCAAGTGTAAAATGATGATATAAAACCTTGATAAAAATATATTTTTAAATACTAATCACTTCCTGTCTTTGCTGCGGTTAACCTTGAATCAGTGTTGGCTGTGATGGGTTTTGTGGGTGGCTAGTAGATGAGCTGTTATAGATTTTGATATGCTATTGTGGAGGCGTTATAAGGGCTGTTATGGAGGTCAATCTGTTCTTAAAGATGAATAATTTTTTTCATCAGAATAGTATCATAGTTTTTTTTAGATCAAACTGGATCTAGGATCAGGGTTATGAATAAGCATAGGCATGTAGATCGTTTAATTGTAAAAACAATTAAAATCCTAGCTTTGATACCAAAGTTTATGCAGAACAATGAACAAAAAAACTTAATTTTAATTAATTATCAAAACTCCCATAACATTTAAAAAGGTAAGATATAATTACTAAAACCCGAACTAGAATAAGTGATTGGGCTTATGACACGTTAAATAAAATACCTAACAATAATTAAATCAAATCCAATAATAAAGCTTAATTAATAAATTTTAATTAAAAATTCATATAAATTAAACTAAAATATAATTCAAAGCCTAATCCCTTGATGATTTAGGCTTATTATTCATTATCTATAATAATAGATGTGTGTAAATAATGTTTCAGGTTCGGTGTCCTCACCATTATGGTCAAAGGAATCCCTTCTATTTAGTGAAGCAGAGTTCGGAATAAGATAGAATACTCAGGAATTTGCTGTCAGCCAGTGTCTATATATATGCATTGAGAGTCTGTCACAATAAGGAAGAAAGTTGCTTATTAAAAGCAATAGCAGACAATTATTTTCCAATCTATACATTCATATTACGTGCACAACCAAGAGACAACATTTCTCTCCCCTTTTTGAGTGCTGGCTTAGCTCTCAGATTCTCTCATCAGCAACTCTCCTCATGGATTTGCTTCTTTGTCAATCAACCAACACACATGCATACACTCTCACTAAAGAATGAAGTGGAAATTTGATGAGATATATTTTGGAGGTGTTTGCGCATTGGATCTATTTTATGGTTAATTCTTTGATTTGGCTTCACCTTTGGATTTTGACTTCAAGCTGAGCCCTGTGAATTTGTGACTTATTGTCTTATTTGCTTATATGCCACAATTACTTTATATATGCTTAATCATACCTTGTCCTAACATATTGTACATGTTATGCTATAAAAAAAGAGAGCATATTATACATATTTCTACCATTTGTTCCATCTACTTGAACTTTCTTCTTCTTCTTCGATTCTGTTCATTTTTCTGCCGTTTCTTTGCCTTGAATGATTGTTCAATCCACTCAGTGCATCTCTTGGTCCTCCAAAACAAGATGTAACCAATAGCAACTCCCACAGGCGCCCCACATCCATATCCAACCAAAGCAAATTTCCAACTAAATGGACTACCTGGATCCGGAAGGATGCTTTCTCGTTGAGCTCCTGATGACCGATGATCTTCAACATCATCACATTTCTTTGACAATGGGAGCCCGCACAACCCAATGTTTCCCTCGTAGGAATCATTAGCGAAGGTAGAAAATTGATTCCCTATTGGAATCTTCCCCTCTAACCTATTATACGAAAGATTGAGAACCGATAGGAATGTCAAGCTTAATAGTTTCATTGGAATCTCACCTATAAGCTTGTTTTTTGAGAGGTCTAAGGACTCAAGCAATGTCAACTTTGATAGAGATATTGGGATCTCACCTATCAGATTATTTATAGATAGATTGAGTACCTCTAATAACTTGAGATCTCCAATCACTTCAGGAATCTCTCCTTCAAAAAGATTGTTTGACATGTCTAGGACATTGAAAATTGTTAAGATGTTTATATCATCCATTCTTTGTCCTTTGCTTGTTATTGACATCCAATCCCTGTAATAGTAAGATCCCATATACATTAGTGACCCATTCAACTTGATCCTCATTGACTTCCATATTGCAAAGTAATCCAATGGCAAATTTCCTGTGAAATAATTCGAGGATAGATCCAAGATTTGAAGCATTGGGAAGTCATTTGATGTCAATGGCTCACCAATGGGACCACGCAAACTATTTGATTGTAGGATAAGAACACGCAAATCGGGAAGCATCCCTAACCAGAAAGGAAACGTGTCGTTAATCTGGTTATCTCCAAGGTCTAAAACTTGAAGGCGTTTGCAATGCTTCAGAGACATAGGAATTTTCCCCGTCAACTGATTAGCATATAAGTTGAGTGTCTTGAGGCTGCATTCTTTAGTGAATTTCCAGGGCATCAATCCGGAAAATCTATTCTTCCGCAGATTTAGTACGATGAGGGTATCACCAAGGACCTCAAGACATTTGGGAATTTGGCCTGACATGTAATTATAACAAGCATCCAAGATTGTCAGGTTACTCATGCTGCATAATGATACAGGAATCTCTCCAGTGAGGTTGTTCTTTGCAAGTGAGAGGAAGCTGATAGAGATTGGTAGAGTTGGAATCGATCCTTCTATTAAATTGCAGCTAAGATCAAGAGAGATCAAAGAGCCTAAAAATGTAGCAGAAGGTGGTGCTTCAAATCCATCCAAGAAATTGTTAGACAGATTTAAGTAAACTAAGCTTTCTAACAGCCAAATCCATTTAGGCACTTTGCCATGGATTTTGTTGATAGAAAGGTCAAGCTCAACCAACCCACCTAGTTTCTGCACGAAACTCGGGATTTCTCCAATATTGCAGTTGACAAGATTCAGCCTTTCAAGGTAGGGGAGGTTAAGAAACTTGATTGAATTAACAAGACCAGAAAGGTTGTGGCTACTAAGGTTAAGGCCAATCACATGTTTTGTAACTTCATGGCAATTGACACTGTCCCATGAGCAACAATCAGTGTCAGGCTTCCATGAAGTAAGCAAAGAACCTGAGGAAGGCTGGAGAGGAATAGAGGATCCAGGTTTGGCTGCAGATAAATCCCTTTTGAGTTGGAGTAAGGCTGTTTTTTCACTACTACTGCAATGTTGGCCAAAGAAAGGGTGAGAAGAAGTTTGTGACAATGGTGTCAAACTAGAGTTTGCTGGACATAAGAAGGGAAGGAATGAAAAGCAACAAGCTAGTCGCCGATAACCGATCATTTTTGGAGAAAATTTGTTGTCTAGTATGTTATACTGATAAACTGATGGGTTAGTGTATTTATAAGGAGAATTAGGTATTTGAAATCAGCATAGAATCTCATAATCACTCTAAAGAATACCTCCAATAACCATTCAACAATTATTATTATTGTTTTGGATTAGAACTTACACCATATTGAATTAATTACTATTAATTTCGAGAAAAATATCTCATGTGGGATTTCCTTGTATGCGCTATCTTTCAAATTTATGAGATATAGACTTGACTAGGAGAAGTTACTTGTCCTAGGTTGTATAAAAAGGTTCCAAGAAATTTCTTGGTCTTCAATAATATTTCATGTGTCACATTCTCATACCAAATGGCACCAACTGTTTTATATAGTAAAAAAATTAAGAAAAGGTGTGAAATTTGGGGTATTCTTTTTTCTTGATTGAGTAAATTGAAAGTGCAAGAACTTTCTTGAATTGGGATCTCAAGGCAATGCTAATTATAAAAAACGTTAAAAATGTTAATTTGCTGGTTAGTTAATTTGAAGGCATAAGTTATATAATTATTTAACATAATATAATAATTAATTGGCTCATGTGTTACTACTTAAAGAGCTTGCTTCCAAACAGGTAGGGGAGTATAAAGATTCTCGCCCAAACTAGCAAATAGGGATAAATCTCAAATTAATCCCTCCGATATAAAATTAATTTTCAATATAGTTCTCATACTTAAACTTCTATCAATTGGATCCTCAAAGTCTAATTTATTCCCCAATTTAGTCTTTTATTTAATATCTTTCAGAAGCTTTTAATGGAAAATGTAAATTATCTTAAAAAAGACATCACTTCATTATATATAATTTATGAAACATCCTTAACTCTTAGATTTTCCTAATACTTCCCGTGAAGTTTCTTTCAAGGAATCGATACAACTAAAAACATTAAAAAGCAATTTTGTTAAAAAAATTGAAATTCAATAATAATTATCATAAGCCTAGTGAGTTGCTTTCCTTTTTTCAACCCATGCTTGATTTTATCAATTAAGAGCCAATTTCAATATTTCTTTTAGAGGGAGGCTTATTGCTTGTTGCCGTAGACATTGACATACATAGTAGTTGAATAAATAAGTTAATTAACTTTAATTAGTTAAGTATCTTAAAAAAAAATTAATTAGTTAGGAAATAGATAGGATTCCATACTAAAAACAAATAGTAATTTGATTTCAAATCAATTTACTTCAACAAGAAGGTAAGAAAGTGGTCTTTTGAAAAGATAAATCAAGGGTCTATCAATATTATTAAGTATTTTTTAGAAATATATTAATTATTATTTTTTAAAGTGTTTTGTTTTTTAAATACATGAATATAATATATTTTTTTATTTTTTTAAAATTTATTTTTAATATGTCTATTAAAATGATTTAAAAATATTTAAAAAATTAATTTTAAGTAAAAAAACATGTTCAAAATTAAACAAAACATGATTTGAATCAGAAAAAAAAATATGCTTTTAGTGATTTAACACAATCAATGCAACTTTTTTTATCCCAAATATTTTGTCTGATACTTTGATTGCATGATTCTGACATCCTAGTTGACCTAAAACGTTCCTCTAATTACGTTGGCGCGCATCCACAACTCTTGACGCGAAAAACTTGGCTTGGATTAACTTGATGATGCTTTGAATCATTGAACGCAATTATCTCATCAAGTACTCAGCTACTAGAGAGCTCTAATTTTAGAACGGGTCAAAGACGAAAAATTGACTATAATATAGTGGTGGAGCCAAAAAAAACATTCAGCTATTCATTACTGTATCAAAAGTAAACCTTTCGTATTTTGTCATTAGTTAATTATTTTTAGAATTTCTTACCCTAGTCGTGGTCAATTGAAACGTGGCATGTTATTGTTAGTGAATATTTAATGTAGCTAATTGGTTGATTTTTTATATCACTGATTTTATTCATTTAATATATATATATATATATATGAATAATTTTAATATTTATTTATATTGAATTAATAAATATAATGTTGATTAATAACTCTAGAGTAAAGATAAAGTTCATGAGATAAAATATTTTATAAATAAAATATAAAATTATCATAATTATGAGATTTTTATTGTATCAAAACATTGTTTATAAATGTTTCTGATGAATTTACTATTAAGATAAGTACATATTATGTTCCTATGTTTATGAAAGAAAATTGTTGCTCTTATAAGTTGAGGTATGAAGAATACTTGGAACTAATTTGCAGGTGCTTGTCGGATAACATATATATTAAACTGAGTCATATAAGAATTTCATACGTAGATATCATATGAGTGATTATTAAACTTGAAATCACTAAGTTATCTTATATGTAGAGTGTAATATATAATATACCTATATAGGAAATATTATAGGCATACTCATATGTTGTAATCTTCACCATTACTATTGTATATTACCCTACACACACACACACATAAAAGGTTGGATAACCAATAAGTCAAGCCTTCTAATTATTTTCAACTGGTATCAAAGCCTTCTACCATCAGAACTCTTCTCTCTCTCTCACCTTTGCAACTGGCCTTCTCTCTGCTTTTCCTAAATGGATTCTACTATTATTGCCACTGACTTCTCCCTCAGCATCGATGGTGTAGCCCAACCAGCCAACCATCTGTATGTTGTTGTTGTTGGTGTCCTTCCACCACAACAACAACCTCCACTTGTAAAGCACGTCTCTAACTCCTTCTCATAAGCTTCTATCGTTCCTCTACACAGTATGGGAACATAAACTTCAGTTATTATTGCTCTGTTAAATACCTACCAAGTTGTTTTGTTAAAACTTATAAACACAAATTATCTCTATTGGCAAATATAGATGAAGCCCTATCTCCTTGGTTAAGGTGTTTTTCACTTCGTTAATAGCTCAATGACATGTCCTTCATCTCATGTTTTTGACAGTTCTAATGATTCTTCCTCCACAATAAACCCTTCTTTTCTTCATTGGAAACATAGGATGAACTTATTTTGAGTGTGTTACTCTCCTCTCACTTAGTGGATGTGTTGCATCTTGTGATATATTGTCATACCTTACATTGTGTTTGGTGCACTTTTAAGAAAGCCCTTGCATCTTCGTCTAATTATCACATCATGCAACTCCATGGTTCCTTCTAAGATCTTTGACAAGGTAACTCATCGGTAAGTATCTATATATAGCAAGCCAAATCATTATTTGACTAATTGGCTATTGCTAGTGGCCTTATGTCCCTTAAAGACTTCAATCTATATGTGTTTCATGGCCTTCGTGATGAGTTCAAAGACTTGCTAACGAGTCTTATAACCAAGGTAGAATTGTTTTTCTATAATGGTTTGCACAACCATCTTCTTACCCATGAATTTCTGTACGAGAACTCTCTTCAATCCATGGACGCTAGTGCCTCCTTACTACCTTCATCTCTACTGTCGCAGCCACCATTACTGCCAACACCACAACCCTTTTCTCATTTTGCTATGTCTCATCACAGCTCAAACTTTAGTCGTAATAAGGGTCATTCTCATGGTAATTGGCATCCTAACAATAACCGCTACACTCACGAGAACAGGGGCTAATTTGCTACAAACTAATGGCCAAACAATTGGTAACAAAATAGGCGCAACACAGGGGTTGGCTAATGGTCTGGACAGTAGCATATCCGCAACCAATTGTGATCCAATTTTGGTCACACAGCTCCCCTAATGATAAAAGAACTTAAGGGAGAAGTCCAACCAAAGTGTAATTGTTATATAAAGTGTTTCAAGTGTTAAAGATTGGGACACTATGCATCAAAGTATGCAAATCATCAAGTTATGATTCTAAAGAATGATGGAGAGATTGTATCCACTAGTGATGAGTCTGATTGTAATGACATGTCACCACTTAAAGATGCTAGTGATTTGGAATATGATGTTAGTGATAATGTTTTGGTGATTAGAAGGTCGCTCAGTATTTAAACTAAGGTGGATGATGTGGAGCAACAAAGAGAGAACATCTTTTATGCTAGATGCCTAATCAAGAATAAGGTCTGTAGTATGATAATTGATAGTAGTAGTTGTACTAATGTTGCTATTGTTACTTTAGTTAGAAAGTTGGGATTGAATACCATAAAGCACGAGAGACCTTATCATCTTCAATGGTTGAATGAATGTGGTATTGTTAGGGTGAATAGATAGGTGATGATTTCTTTTTCAATAGAAAAGTATAAGGATGAAGTGCTATATGATATTGTGCCTATACATGCTACTCATCTATTACTAGGGCGGCTGATTGTGCATCAAAAGTGTCATTAAGTCTCTTATTTTACATATGTATTTATTGTTTTTATTTGGTTGTTTTTATAATAATTGATGTGTTTTTTAGTAATGAAGTTTGTTTTAATGTTTTGATAGGTTTTTGGAGCTTAAATGAATTAATTCAGAAAATGCAACGTCGGAATTCAGAACAAAGAATTGAAGAGACATTTAGTTGAAGATTGAAGCAAATCTTGGTTCAAATAAGTGCTCCAAATTTGTCCCAAAAATCAATTCTATTCCAATTCTAGAAAAGAATATCATATGATTTATTTCAAGCCCAAACTTGCCTTATGTTGTGTGCAAACTTCAACCATTAAACACTCAAGGTTTCAATGTCAATCTTAGCCCAAATAATAAGTACATTTGTATACTTATTTGATGCTCAAATTCAGCCCAAAATCAGCCCCAAATCAGCCCTAAATCAACCCCAAATCAACCTTCAAACCAACCCAAACACAATCCATGATCTTACATGTCTACACAACAAATAACAATTGATTTATTTTGGGTAATCCATTGATCCAAGAAGGCAAGCACATGGATGGAAAGCTGGAGGGGATATTTTAACATTATTTTAGGTCAAAAAGAAGAAGGAGACACCTCATAAATGAGGAAGAAAAACGTGCACCAAAGTAGTTGTAAAGCTGTCTTGATTTGATTTTTCAAAACACCTTTCGGTGTTTTGCCCATAACTTTTGACTCAGGTGTCCAAATGAGTTTTTCTTTAATGATCAGGAAAGGTAACAGAATTTCCTATAAATATGTCTCTAATAGACTTCTCCAAAACAAGCTTCTAAGAGGGTCGAATTGCTGTCCAAAGTTAGAGTCAGATTTGTGTCCGAATTTTTTCTGAAATTGTATTGTGTTCTTCTTTTTAGATTTCGGTTCTTTAGTTTGTAAAACTTATTATTTCAGTTGGATTCAAGTTCTTTCATGTTTATTGAAGTGTTCTTATATATAATCATGGTTGGCTAAACTCTTTCTTGGATCCAAATCAAGGATAATGGTGATTGAGGTGAGTTCTTTAGGATATGAATGTATCTTAATGTTTATCTTATTTTCTTCATGAATGATTTATTATTGTAAAGAAATTTTAGAAATCATTTAGGTAATGTTATAATCTTGAATTTTTATGCACAAACTTTAGTTTTGGTATAGAGATTGCTTGATTCAATGTCTTACTTAATATGAAAGTACTTGTTCATTCTTAAGCAATAATCAATCTTCATCTTTCTAATCTTCATTGTAATATCTTCCGATCTAATATCACCATCGTTGATATTAGGTTGAGTTATCTTATATATGTTGAAGAAATCACCAATACATCACCATTAAAATTGATTTGGACCAAGACTTACTTTTTCTTGTCATTTAAAATCTATTTATATTTTTTTTTTATCTTTAAAAACAAATCCATCAATTATTTTCAACCAAGTTATTGTTAATTTAATTTCTCTTGAGTTTTTTTTGTTACTTAGCTTAATTTCCAGATCTAGCTCTCTGTGGATATGACCTCAATCTTACCGAGTTAATTGCTACATCGCACACTCGTGCACTTGCGAGTTAAAACAAGCCGATCATAAAAAGCGGTCAAGCAATTTTGGCGCCGTTGCCGGGGAGCTAGCAAGCAAAGGTAACAAATTTAGATTTGATTATTAGAAAACTAAAAAAAATCATATAAAAAAAATTAAATTGGCTGGTTTTACCATCTCAAAAAAAAAATTGACCTTAACATTTCAGATATTGGACTGTGGACTGGACTATTAATTGTTGGATTTTGGTTGGTTCAACCATTTTTCTTTTATTGTCTATTCTTATTAGTTTCTAATATTTTTCTTGTTTATTTCATTTTATTTTGTTGTTTTTTTTTTTATTTATTGTCTAAAGTGCTTGGCCGGTATTACCGCCTTTGTTTTTTTATTCATGCTTGTTATAATTATTTTTTAATGTTTATTGTTGTTATTTTTCTTATATTTATTGTCTAAAGTGCTTGGCCGGTATCACCGCCTTTTTATTCAAGCTTCTTATAATTATCTTTTAATGTTTATTGTTGTTAATAGTGCTTATTAGTTGGAGAGTGAATTTCTTAATTTGTTGTATTTTTATTTTTGAGCTATTACTTTTATTTGCAATTTTTTTTCTTTCCTTTCCTTTCATTTTCATATAATTGTTATATTATTATTATTTTTATTATTATTATTTTATCATGGCTAATGTTGAAGATGTAGAGGGTGAAGGGAGTGTTCAAGGTAATGGACCTCCACAATTCAATGATTAACCTAATTTTCAAACTCTTAGAGAGTATCTTCACCCGGCTAGTGATTAGTACTTAAAAGTACATTTTTGTCATGGTTTTATATCATCATTTTGCACTTGAAGTATCAATAACTCCTTAACTAAAGCATGTTTTATAATAATGTATCTAATAATATAAGATACCTATAATTTGTGGTAAATGTCTATTTTTAATGCAGGCCTATCACATAAATGAAAGGATTGATTGATGACTTGAAGAACTTAAATTGCAAGGATAAAGAGATGGTCAAACTTAGAGAAGAGATGTCGGTGCAATCCAAACCGGAACACTATTCGGTAATTGGGTCATATCTGGAGCTACAGATCTCAGATTTAGGTCCAATTTATATGGATGGAAAGGTAAGACATAGGCCTACAACTTTCATATGGAGCCCAAGATCTAAAAAGGCCATTATCAAGTCCAAATTGTAGCAACAACAAAGAAGCCCGAATCTGTCTTCCAGCCCGAGCACTGTTCGGTATTTTGGCCATATCTGGAGTTCTAGAAGTCCAAATGAGCTGCATTTTTTACACAAGAAAGCTGAGACAATTGCCTACAACTTTCATGTTTACAAGTGGCTCCACTTTTGACGATATCAATAACGTTTTGGGCAGACAAGAGAAGATAAGGATTGTCACCAAGTCAAAAGTTGGCCACCCACTTATCAATTAGTCATCAAATCAATAGTTCCCAATTTTGGCCTATAAAAGGAGGCATTTGCCATGCATTTAGGCATCTTGGTGTTCAGATCAAGATCATGCTCTTCCTTTCTCTCTTTGTATTTTTTGTAATGTTTATACTTTACTTTCATTAATATCAAGTTTATGCCTTTCATTTCCTTTCCTTTACTTAGTTAAGTTTTATGTTCTTATTTTGTTTATTTGTTTTTCTTTCTTTCATTATGTCTAGCTAAGTTAATTATGTCAAGGTGAAAAGGTTACACTAATGGTGTAAGAATAAGTATAGTGTAAACTTAATATGGACTTTAATGTTTGTTACTAGCATGTTTTATATTTGTTATCTTGTTCACTCTTTAATACTTTGCTTGTTAAATGACTAATCTTGATTTATGTTGTATAACACTTGGTACAACAAATGCTTGGCACTTTCATAGCCCATAATGTATGGTATAACCGACACCTGAGCTATGAAAGGAACTTGATTTGTTGTTAACATAAGTTATAATCATGAATGCTTGACGAGATTTACAAGCATTAGCATTAATTGAATAAGATGACTAATGTAATCATGTTAACAATATATAATCGGATTGGAACCTCCTTTGTGTGTGGTTTCCAATTCAATACTAAGAGTTTATACTATACTTGTTTGATATACCATTAGTGGAACCTCTAACCTTGACATTTGTTATTATTATTGTTTAATCCTTACATTAATATTTCATCTCTAAGTTCTCATCATCATCATCATCTTCTTCTTCTTCTTTTTCTTTATTATTATTATTATTATTATTATTATTATTATTATTATTATTATTACTACTACTACTAGTACTATTATTATTATTATTATTATTATTATTATTATTATTATTATTACTACTACTATTGTTGTTGTTGTTATTGTTGTTTTATAATTGTTGTTTATAATTTGTACAATTAACCTCCCTGTGGTTCGACCCCGGTCTTGCCGGGTTATTTATTACTTCGACACTCCTACACTTGGGAGAAGACATCAACCTTTTAGTCGTGTCAAGTTTTTGGCGCCGTTGCCGGGGAGGTAAGTTCTTGTATAAATTATAGTATTTATTTTATTTTCTCTTTTCACCTTTCTTGTATATAACTTTGTTTCTTTTCTTTTGTTTCTTTTTATTTTATTTTCTTCCTCCTTCTTTTGCTTTCTTCTTCTTTTTTTTATTTTATTCCTACACGTGCATGAGAGTGTGGTCACGTACATCAAGTGGTAGACTTTGTAGGATATCCTCATCATTTTCAGAAAATATGGCCGAAGAAGATAATCAATCACTTTATAATGAGAATAATGAGAATAACCGGGCTAGAACACTTAGAGACCACATAAATCCCACAAGAACAAGTGCACCATCATGCATAGTTTTTCCTCCTGATGCATCTCATTTTAATTTTAAACCAGGTATTATTCAACTTTTACCTTCTTTTCATGGTTTGGAATTAGAAAATCCATACTTGCATTTAAGGGAATTTGAAGAGGTGTGCAACACATATAATAACTTAAATTGTAGCATGAACACCATCAGATTAAAGCTTTTTCCTTTTTCATTAAAAGATAAAGCTAAAACATGGCTACAAAACTTAAGACCAGGATCCATTCGTGCTTGGGATGAAATGCAACAATAATTTTTAAAGAAGTTTTTCCCATCTCATAGAACAAACTCTTTCAAGAGACAAATCACCACTTTCACTCAAAAACCAGGAGAAACATTTTACAAATGTTAGGATAGGTATCGAGACTTGCTTAGTACTTGCCCTCATCATGGTTTTGAAACATGGAGATTGGTTTCACATTTCTATGAAGGGTTAACACCTAAAGATAGGCAAATGGTTGAATTGATGTGCAATGGAACTTTTGAAGATAAAGACCCTGATGAAGCAATGGAGTACTTAGACTTGTTAGCTGAAAATGCTCAAAATTGGGACACCGCGGGTACTTATGAGGCACCGAGTAAAACTCAACCTCATACATCTAGTGGAGGTATGTACAACCTTAGGGAAGATCATGACATTCAAGCCAAGTTTGCATCTTTAGCTAGAAAAGTCGAGGCACTAGAATTAAAAAAGAGTGGTCAATTAAAATTTGTTGAAAACATTGTGTGTCAAATTTGTGAAACAAATGAACACTCAACCAACAATTGTGCAACCTTGCCTTCTTTTAAGGAATGTCTCCATGAACAAACCCATGCTTTAAACAGTTTTCAAAGGCCCAACCACAACCCATACTCCCAAACATACAACCCTGGTTGGAGAAATCACCCAAATTGCAATTGGAAGAGTGAGAACAACAATGCACAACCTTCACAACCACCATTTCAAGCACACCATAATTTCCAAAATTCTCATGGATATGCACCTCCTTATGCTCCACCTCCTAGAAGAAATCTTGAGGAAACATTGCATGCATTCATTGAAAAGCAAGAGATAATCAATACTCAACTTGCTCAAAACGTGACAGATTTTAAAGATACTCTTGCTAAATTAACATCTGCTCTCAGTTTCCAAGAGAAAGGTAAGTTTCCATCTCAACCACAGCAAAATCCCAAGGGGCAATACAATGCAAATGCAAGTAGTTCCGGAAGCCAACACATGGATCAACTCAAATCAGTCACTACTCTACGCAGTGGTAAGGTTATTGAAAAACCCTCTCTTGAACCTTATGAGAAAGATGATGAGTCAATCTCTGAGGGTAAGGAAGGGGTTGAATCTGAAAATTGCAAAGAAACGACTGATTCACTGCCAGCACTTCCATTTCCTCATGCCACGACCAAACAAAGGAAAGTCAACCATAACTCTGAAATTTATGAAATTTTCAAACAGGTAAGGATCAATATACCATTGTTGGATGCAATTAAACAGGTTCCTTCCTATGCTAAATTTTTGAAAGATCTATGCACTGTGAAGAGGAAACTGAATGTGAAAAAGAAAGCCTTTCTAGCCGAACAAGTAAGTGCTATTCTTCAGAACAATAATGCTTTGAAATATAAAGACCCTGGTTGTCCTACAATTTCTTGCTTTATTGGAGAGCATAAAATTGAAAGAGCCTTACTTGATCTTGGAGCTAGTGTGAATTTACTTCCATATTCAGTTTTTCAAAGTCTCAATCTAGGTGAGTTAAAACCAACTTCTATATCTCTTTTACTTGCCGATAGATCTGTAAAAGTGCCTAGAGGAATAATTGAAGATGTGTTAGTACAAGTCGATAAATTCATTTATCCTGTGGATTTTATTGTCTTGGACACAGAACCTGTTGAAGCATGTAATTCATTTCCTGTTATTTTAGGACGTCCGTTTCTTGCAACGTCTAACGCATTGATTAATTGTAGGAATGGACTGATGAAGCTATCATTTGGAAACATGACATTGGAGATGAATATTTTCAACATTTGCAAGCAACCTGGAGATGATAATAATTTACAAGAAGTAGATCATATTGATGAATTAGTTTATGATCAACTTGAATCTACTTTAAGTAAAAATGAATTGGATGAAACTGAAGATTTGCAAATGATTTATTCTGAGGAAGAAATCACGGATGAAACAAGCACCGAAAATGTTGATGCAAATCTTTTGTCAACATTGACAACAGATTCGACATCTAACATCACACCAATCGATGATTACTTTCCTAACGAATCCTTACTTTCTCTTAGTCCAATGCCTTGGTATGATAAAAATATCAATTTTCTTACTTTAGGAGATTTTCCAACTGATTGGAGCACCCAAGACAAAGAAAAGTTTTTGAACGAAGTGAAGAGCTTTTACTGTGATGACCCTAACTTATTCAAATATTGTCCTAATCAAATATTTCAAAGATTCATTCCCGACAATGAGGTAAGTAGTGTCATTAAACTTTGTCATTCTGAAGCATGTGGAAGTTATTTCTCGTCAAAAAAGACAGCTGCAAAAATCTTTCAAAATGGATTTTATTGGCCCACCATGTTCAAGGACACGCATGCATTCTGCAAAACTTGTGAAAATTGTCAAAAAATTGATACTGGTCAAAAAGTTTTGTTTTATAATTCTCAACTTTATGCATTCCCTAAAGAGCTAAGATTAAGATGGACCAATCCTTATGGGGCCTGTGATATTGAGAATTCAATGAATGACAATGATTTTAAGGAAAATGGACATCGTTTGAAAACTTACTTTGATAATTTTCCTAGTAAAAATGAATCAACTGGTTGGAATGATCTTGTAGATAAAGGTTGATTTTTTTTTCTCACATTGTTTTTGTGTTTCTTTTTGAGTGATTTTTGCTAGTTTCTCTCACCCCGGTCAAATGGCGGATAACGGTACTCCGTGACTTAAGTCGGTTCTTTCAGTTTCTCACAATTACTGATATCTGTGTATATATCTGTGCAATTCTTTGGATCTCTCTTCCAATTCTCATTTGAAAATGGACACTAATCTTGAAAAATTGAAAAAGTATTTTCCCGCTCTGCCTCAGAATGCGATTACAAAAATTTACCGTGCTAAATGTGCAAGATTGAGATTGTTAATGAATCATGGAATTCCTGAAGATATTCACTGGTTGATTGAAGCAAAGGTCCGATTATCAGGTGAGTCCTCTAATTACTTCATTTCACACATGCCTGGAACAGGTAAAAGCACTTTTGCAAAGAAGGGTCGTGCAAAACGACTGGATGTCTGTCATCGATGTGCTAGATGGACTTGTAATACACAATGTCGTTCTTTAGGAATGGTATCTATAAATCATGAAGATAAAATACAATTCATTAAGGATGGCTTGAGTAAGGAGTCTTTAGATAATCTTCTATTGACTCTTGAGACGCATCCTAGTGGAGATGTGCATCGTGCAATTCATGATTTATGGCCACTATTTCATAAAGAACATGATCGACTTAGTCTTGGGAATCTGACTAAAAAAGACCCTGTTTGCCAGTTTTTAAGAAAACTGGATGGGAAGCCTATCCCTGACCCATAGAGGGCGTTTAAGCCGTTCTTGGACGTAAAACCAAGGGAAGATGTGAGCCACAATCACAACTACCTGTACATACACATGTTTTTTTCAAAAGTAAATAAATAAATAAATAAATAAATAAAAAGAGAGAGAGAGAGAGTGTGTGAGACTCCAACTAGCCTACATATAGATGTTATGATTGCCTTTCTAATTTCTCATCTATAAAACCCTTTTTTCCTTCCTTTCATTTCTACTCAACCCATACATTCAACAAATACAAAAGTGTGTAGAAATGGCAAGTTCCTCAAGTCATCAAATAAGAAATATTTGTGTTTTCGGTGGATCTAGTCCTGGGAAAGAAAAGGAGTTTTTAGAATCAGCAAATCATCTTGGTCAGGTGCTAGCTGAGAGAAAGATTCATTTAGTGTATGGGGGAGGCAGTCTTGGGTTAATGGGAGGTGTGTCAATAGCTGCATTTTTAGGAGGTAGTCAAGTTTTGGGGGTCGTCCCTGAAGCTTTGGCACAAGGGGACATCATTGGAAAAACAATTGGAGAGGAACTTCAGGTCTCTACAATGTCAGCTCGAATGAATGCAATGTTTAACCATGCTGATGCTTTCATTGCTTTACCAGGTGGTCTAGGCACATTGGAAGAGATCTTTCATATTTCCTCTTGGGCTCAATTGCACATTCACCATAAACCCATAGGTTTGTTAAATGTTAATGGTTATTATGATAAGTTGTTGTCTTTTCTTGATCATGCTGTGGAACAGGAATTTCTAACATCTTCTGCATGACAAATCATAATCTCTGCTACTATTGCTGAACAATTGATTGACCAACTACAATCTTTCATTCCTGTGATTGATCCTTCCATGAGTCGCATAAATTGGTCATCTACGGGAAGCCGTAAAAAGCTTAGATTGGATTTGAGCCTTCATTTGTGAATTTTTGTGTCTTTTGGTTTTATTATTGTGTTTTGTTATTTCTTATTTTTTCAGTGTGTTTCAGGTTTTGTCAGTGTTACATGGGTTGAGGAGAAAAGCTTAAGGGAATCAAACATTGCACTATCTATATATCAGTATCTACGACCCGAGTTACTAAGCTCGTAGGGGTGTCTTAACACTTAATGCCCTAAGACTAACTGGTCTGGGAGTCATTAGCTGAAAGCTCGTTACATGGGTTAAAGATGCTTGATGTTTTTAAATTATATGTATATAGAGTTAAAAAAAAAAAAG
This sequence comes from Populus pruinosa, assembly GCA_026413675.1. NCBI lineage: Eukaryota > Viridiplantae > Streptophyta > Magnoliopsida > Malpighiales > Salicaceae > Populus > Populus pruinosa. Next base: position 53,918,273 of record CM048592.1, read on the forward strand.
ACAAAAATAGTAATCCCAACCCAAGGAAGTTAACATTAAACATTAGAACAAAAATTTTGTTTTCTTCCAAGAAAAGCCCCATAATTATGTGTTGATACATTGAGCACAAAAGAAAGGTTTATTAATATCTTGTTAAGAGGTATTGAACAGATATATAAATTTAATGAGAGTTTGTTTATCTGGATAGATTAATGGAAGTTAAATGATGAATACCTTGCTTTGTGAAATTTGCAAATTGTTGTAACGCTTTGATTACTAGGGACTAGTAATAAGCTGGTTGGGGGGTGTGATTAGTACTTAAAAGTGCATTTTTGTCATGGTTTTATATCATCATTTTGCACTTGAAGTATCAATAACTCCTTAACTAAAGCATGTTTTATAATAATGTATCTAATAATATAAGATACCTATAATTTGTGGTAAATGTCTATTTTTAATGCAGGCCTATCACATAAATGAAAGGATTGATTGATGACTTGAAGAACTTAAATTGCAAGGATAAAGAGATGGTCAAACTTAGAGAAGAGATGTCGGTGCAATCCAAACCGGAACACTATTCGGTAATTGGGTCATATCTGGAGCTACAGATCTCAGATTTAGGTCCAATTTATATGGATGGAAAGGTAAGACATAGGCCTACAACTTTCATATGGAGCCCAAGATCTAAAAAGGCCATTATCAAGTCCAAATTGTAGCAACAACAAAGAAGCCCGAATCTGTCTTCCAGCCCGAGCACTGTTCGGTATTTTGGCCATATCTGGAGTTCTAGAAGTCCAAATGAGCTGAAGTTTTTACACAAGAAAGCTGAGACAATTGCCTACAACTTTCATGTTTGCACCTGGCTCCAGTTTTGACGTTATCAAAGACGTTTTGGGCAGACAAGAGAAGATAAGGATTGTCACCAAGTCAAAAGTTGGCCACCCACTTATCAATTAGTCATCAAATCAATAGTTCCCAATTTTGGCCTATAAAAGGAGGCATTTGCCATGCATTTAGGCATCTTGGTGTTCAGATCAAGATCATGCTCTTCCTTTCTCTCTTTGTATTTTTTGTAATGTTTATGCTTTACTTTCATTAATATCAAGTTTATGCCTTTCATTTCCTTTCCTTTACTTAGTTAAGTTTTATGTTCTTATTTTGTTTATTTGTTTTTCTTTCTTTCATTATGTCTAGCTAAGTTAATTATGTCAAGGTGAAAAGGTTACACTAATGGTGTAAGAATAAGTATAGTGTAAACTTAATATGGACTTTAATGTTTGTTACTAACATGTTTTATATTTGTTATCTTGTTCACTGTTTAATACTTTGCTTGTTAAATGACTAATCTTGATTTATGTTGTATAACACTTGGTACAACAAATGCTTGGCACTTTCATAGCCCATAATGTATGGTATAACCGACACCTGAGCTATGAAAGGAACTTGATTTGTTGTTAACATAAGTTATAATCATGAATGCTTGACGAGATTTACAAGCATTAGCATTAATTGAATAAGATGACTAATGTAATCATGTTAACAATATATAATCGGATTGGAACCTCCTTTGTGTGTGGTTTCCAATTCAATACTAAGAGTTTATACTATACTTGTTTGATATACCATTAGTGGAACCTCTAACCTTGACATTTGTTATTATTATTGTTTAATCCTTACATTAATATTTCATCTCTAAGTTCTCATCATCATCATCATCTTCTTCTTCTTCTTTTTCTTTATTATTATTATTATTATTATTATTATTATTATTATTATTACTACTACTACTACTAGTACTATTATTATTATTATTATTATTATTATTATTACTACTACTACTATTGTTGTTGTTGTTATTGTTGTTTTATAATTGTTGTTTATAATTTGTACAATTAACCTCCCTGTGGTTCGACCCCGGTCTTGCCGGGTTATTTATTACTTCGACACTCCTACACTTGGGAGAAGACATCAACCTTTTAGTCGTGTCAGCTAGACAAAGTACACCTTCGTGTATTATCTTACCTCTTAACCAACAAGCTTTCAATTTGAAACCGGGCATGATTCAACTTCTTTCCACATTTCATGGTATGGATTCTGAAAATCCATACATACACATTAAAGACTTTGAAGAGGTATGTAATACTTTTATTGATAGAACATGCACAGAGGAAACCATTCGGCTTAAATTGTTCCCATTCTCTCTAAAGGATAAAGCCAAGCTTTGGCTAAACTCCTTGCGTCCTAGGTCTATAGGTACATAGAGAGAAATGCAAGCTGAATTTTTGAAAAAATACTTCCCCACTCATAGGACAACAGCTTTACAACGTCAAATGATGAATTTTTCTTGTAGTCCAAATGAGTCATTTCACCAAGCTTGGGAAAGGTTCAAAGACTTGTTAAATGCATGCCCTCATCATGGTTTTGAGATGTGGAGGTTAGTGAGTTTCTTTTATGACTCTCTTACCGCAGATTTTAAAAAGCTAGTGTCAACCATGTGTAATGGTGAGTTTTATGACAAAGAACCAAGTGAGGCCTTTGATTTTTTTGATCAATTGGCTGAAAACACAAAGCAATGGGAGACTTCTCTCCCAGTTCATGTTGAGTCTAGAAACACCATTTCTCATTCAAGTGGGAAGTTTCAATTGAAAGAGACTGATGACCTCAATGCTAGATTAGCCTCATTGGCTAGGAAAGTAGAGTCTCGTGAGATTAAAAAAGTGCATGTCATAAGTGAACAACAAGAGGAAAGTTGTGTTGTTTGTGAGAGCAAAGGGCATAGGACAACTGAGTGTCCTACCATTCCAGCCTTCAAGAAAGTGCTATATGGCCAAACTTCTGATTCAAGTAATGTTAGAAAGCCATTTCCAAACCAAGTAGGCAATCCCTACTCTGAAACCTATAATCCTGGATGGAGGAACCACCCAAATTTTGGATGGAGAAATGAGGGCTCTTCAGTACCTCAAACATTTCAACCTCCACCCCAACCATTTCATGCTCCCACACATAACACATACCAACCACCTCATAAGAGATCCTTAGAGGATACTCTTCAACAATTCATGCAAACGCAAGGAGGAATCAACAACCAAGTTTACAAATTCCAAGACGAGACCAATAGGACCTTAGATGACATTCGAAGTCAACTAACTAAGTTGACTCAATCACTAAGCATTCAAGAGAAGGGAAAAATCCCAGCTCAACCAATGCCCAATCCTAGAGATCAGGTACACATGAGTGAATCCTCACCTAGTGAACCTTCAAACCATGAACAAGTCCAAGCCATCACTACCCTTAGAAGTGGAAAGATTGTTGACAAAGGTGTAGGTTTTAGGATTCCTAAAGGTATTGTAGAGGAGAAATCTAGGGAAAGTGAAGAGGGAATCAAAACACAAGTGACAAATGAGAGTTTGAGTGACAAAGAAGGTGAGATAAATGAGAAAGAGATGAGTGAGAAAAGAGATGATTCAAGAAAAATTGGAGTCAAAATGAGTGATTTAGAATTTGTTCCTAGAGCACCATTTCCACAAAGGTTAGGGAAACCTAAACAAGATCTTATGAATTCAGAAATCTATGAATTGTTCAAACAAGTGAAAGTCAATATTCCACTCCTTGATGCAATTAAACAAGTTCCATCTTATGCAAAGTTTCTTAAGGATTTATGCACAGTCAAAAGGAGATTGAATGTGAAAGAAAGAGCTTTTCTGACTGAACATGCTAGTGCCATCATCCAGTTTAAGACCCCTCCCAAATACAAAGATCCTGGTTGTCCTACCATTTCATGCATTATTGGAAGTCATAAGATAGATCAAGCTTTGTTGGATTTAGGAGCGAGTGTGAATTTAATACCCTACACTGTTTACGAACAATTAGGTTTAGGAGAAATCAAGCCTACTCGAATCACCCTTCAATTAGCTGATAGGTCAATCAAGATTCCCAGGGGTATCGTTAAGGATGTGTTGGTCCAAGTAGATAAATTCTACTTTCCTGTTGATTTTGTAGTGTTAGACACCGCACCAATTCAAGGTTCTAATGTCCCCATCCCAGTCATCTTAGGGAGACCATTCCTAGCTACATCCAATGCCTTAATTAACTGTAGGAATGGGGTGATGAAATTGTCTTTTGGGAATATGACTGTCGAGATGAACATATTCAATGTCTCCAAACAAATCGGGGAACATGAGGACATTAGAGAGGTAGATTTCATCCAAACAGTTTGTCAAGAACACTTTGAGAGAGTGTGGATCAAGGATCCATTGGAGAGAACTTTAATTCATGATGAAAGATTTTGTTCTTTGGAATGTGTTGATGAGGAAGTAAGAGAACTCGAGACTTATCTAGATCCAATGCCTATTATATCAATAGGTCAATGGACCCCATCATTTGAGCCTTTGATTTCACCCCAAGTGAAAGTTGAGGAATCTCTTGTCCAGCCTAATAAACTAGAAAGGAAGCCTTTACCGAGTGATCTTAAGTATGCATTTCTAGGGGAAGATGAATCATATCCTATTGTGATCTCATCAAAACTTAGCATAGAGCAAGAACAAAAACTTTTGAGAGTGGTGAGAAAACACAAGAAAGCAATTGGGTGGAAAATTACTGACTTGAAAGGAATTAGCCCTCTTTTATGTACACATAGAATCTATCTTGAAGAAGAGGCTAAATCTGTGAGGCAAATGCAAAGACGATTGAACCCAAACATGAAGGAAGTAGTGAGAGGTGAAGTGTTTAAGCTACTTGATGCAGGTATCATTTACCCTATTGCAAACTCAAAATGGGTTAGTCCAACCCAAGTTGTCCCAAAAAAATCTAGAGTCACGGTAGTGAAGAATGAAAATAATGAGTTGGTATCAACTAGAATCCAAACTGGATGGCGTATGTGCATTGATTATCGTAAATTGAACATGGTGACTAGGAAGGACCATTTTCCGCTTCCATTTTTAGACCAAGTGCTTGAAAGAGTAGCTGGAAGAGCTTTCTATTGTTTTCTAGATGGATACTCAGGTTAGAACCAAATTGAGATTTCTTTAGAAGACCAAGAAAAAACCACTTTCACTTGTCCTTTTGGTACTTATGCTTATAGAAGAATGCCATTTGGTTTGTGTAATGCACCAGCCACTTTTCAAAGGTGTATGATGAGTATCTTTAGTGACATGGTGGAAAATTTTTTAGAAGTTTTCATGGATGATTTTTCAGTTTATGGGGATTCTTATGAGTTGTGTCTAATGAATCTAGAAAAAGTTCTTGAAAGGTGTGAAGAGAGCAATCTTGTACTCAATTGGGAGAAGTGTCATTTTATGGTGACACATGGCATTGTTTTAGGTCACATTGTCTCTTCAAAAGGGATAGAGGTAGATAAGTCAAAAGTGGAAGTCATTCAAAAATTAACTACCCCTAAGACTGTGAAAGATGTGAGATCCTTTTTAGGACATGCTGGTTTTTATCGAAGATTCATTCATTCTTTTAGTACCATTGCCAAACCATTATGTAACTTGTTGTCACAAGATGTCCCATTTGATTGGACATCAAAATGTCAAGAAGCTTTTGAAAAGCTTAAAGGGTTGTTGACAACTGCACCAATCATACAAGCTACTGATTGGTCTTTACCATTTGAACTGATGTGTGATGCTAGTGATTTTGCGGTTGGGGCTGTTTAAGGGCAAAGAAAAGACAAGAAACCTCATGTCATATATTATGCTAGCAAGACTTTGAATGATGCTCAATTGAATTACACTACAACTGAAAAAGAACTCTTAGCTGTGGTCTTTGCATTAGACAAGTTTAGGTCTTATTTGGTTGGATCTCTTGTTATTGTTTTCACTGATCATGCAGCATTGAAATATTTGCTCACAAAACAAGATGCCAAACCACGTTTGATTCGATGGATCCTCCTACTCCAAGAGTTTAACATTGAAATTCGAGATAAAAAGGGAGTAGAGAATGTAGTGGCTGATCATTTGTCTCGTCTTTCAAGTTATAAGACCATAATTGATGAATCTCCAATAAATGAACTCTTTGCTGATGAAAATTTATTTTGTGCAGGTACTATCTCTTACATTGGTTCTCCATGGTATGCTGACATAGCAAATTACCTAGCCACAAGTCAGATTCCTTCTCATTGGTCTAAACTTGACAAACAAAAATTCTTGCACAATGTGCGCACCTTTTTTTGGGATGACCCCTACCTATTTAAATATTGTCCTGACCAAATTATTAGGCGGTGCATCCCTGATCATGAAATTCCAAGGGTCATTAATTTTTGTCATGCATTAGCCTGTGGTGGGCATTTCTCTTCCAAGAAAACCATTGCCAAAATCTTGCAGTGTGGTTTTTATTGGTCTACCATGTTTAAAGATGTTCATGCCTTCTGTGTTACATGTGACCGATGCCAACGACTAGGTAGCCTCACTAGGCATAACATGATGCCCCTTAACCCCATCCTTGTTTTGGAAATATTTGATTGTTGGGGGATTGATTTCATGGGACCATTTCCAAGTTGATTTGGTTACCAATTCATCCTTGTAGCTGTTGATTATGTGTCTAAATGGGTGGAGGCCATTGCATCTTGAACCAATGACCATCGAGTTGTGGTCAAATTCTTGAAAGAAAATATTTTCTCTCGTTTTGGCATGCCCCGGGCTATGATTAGTGATGGGGGAAAACATTTTTGTAACAAGCCCATTGGGATTTTGATGAGAAAATATGGTGTAATTCACAAGGTCAGTACCCCCTATCACCCACAGACTAATGGCCAAGCTGAGTTGGCAAATAGGGAGATCAAGAACATTTTAGAGAAAACAGTCAATCCAAATCGTAAAGATTGGTCCCTACGACTAGTTGATGCTTTGTGGGCATATCGCACTGCTTATAAGACCTCTTTAGGAATGTCTCCTTATAGGCTAGTTTATGGAAAGCCTTGTCATCTCCCTGTTGAGATTGAGCACCGTGCATATTGGGCCATTCCGCAATTCAATGACAATGAAAATGAGGTTGGCAAAAATAGAAAGCTTCAATTGGATGAATTAGAGGAGCTAAGAAATGATGCATTTGAAAATGCAAAAATTTCAAAACATAAGATGAAAACTTTGCATGATAAACATATTCTTAGAAAATCCTTTCATGTTGGTCAAAAGGTTCTCTTGTATAATTCACGATTACATCTCTTTCCTGGGAAGTTGAGGACAAAATGGATTGGTCCATTTGTGATTAAATCCATCTCTGAGCATGGTGCATTTGAGGTAGAAAATCCCAAGAATGGAAATATTTTCAAAGTAAATGGTCATCGATTAAAACTTTATCTTGAAAATGTTGTGGCTGAAGTTGAGACATTGGATCTTGAAGATCCAATACCATTGTAGTATCAACAGTAATGAGTTTTTATTTTTATTTTTATTTTTATTTTCATTTTCATTTTTTTCTTGTTTCTTCCATCTCTTATATTTTCTTGTTCATGCATTCGGGACAATGCATTATTTTAAGTTGGGGGGTGTGAGGTTCTTTATTTTCAAAAAAAAAAAAACATCAATGTTTTCTTTTATGTTTTCTTTTAGTTGTGATATGCAGGTTAAAAAAAAAATCAAGCAAGAAGTCAGCTCATGCCTAATTCAATCAGACATTCATCCTTGAAAACAGAAGGGGAGTAACAATTTTCTAATCTTTATACTTTTCTTCTCTTTCTCTTTTACATTGAGGATAATGTAAAACTTAATTTTTGATATTTCATTATGTTGAATGCTTGAGATAACCATGCTTGTTAAAAAAAAAATACTTGCATTGGTATGTGAATGAGACTTGTTTAGGATCATCATTACCTTTTTGGGTTCATTATTGTGTTGAACATTGCATGCTTTAATTTGGGATAGATAATATCTTATAAAGCAAGATATATCATACTTTTTTTTAAGATTACTGAAGTACATCTTTCCTTGTAAAAGTTGTGTGAGTTGTGTGAATATGCATGAAAGATGAGTATGATGCTTTACTTGTGATTATCCCTTTTGATCTAGTCCTAAACAAGGTTTAAGTAAATAGAGTAATAATCATTACATAAATAAATAAATAAATAAATGTGTACAAAGTTCTATCTACTCCAATGTTTTGAGTTGCTTAGTAACTAGGGGTATTCATCACAAATATTTATCTTTACGTCAAACGGCAGCTTGAAATATGAGTATGCAAAGCACTTTAAATTTGTGACTTTGTGAGTAACCGGGTGCATTCATCACAAATGTTTGTATTCGCGTCAAAAGGGAAGTGACAACTTAAAGACAAATAATAAGTCATATCTTTAAAAAAAAAAGAAAAAAAGAAAAAAAAATATATATAGATATTTCTCTAGTTTGCTACCTTGTTTGTGTTGGTGAGAAGGGAAGATTAGAAGTTGAGTTTTCATATGAATCAATTATGTTGGTTGCACGATAAATATGACTGAATTTGGAAATTTTGTATGGATGTTTGATTTAGAGAATGTGAGTATGCTTATTTTTCTTTATTTGCTATTGTGTACACTAAGTTAAAGATACCAATGTTTGCATGATAGGTCCTTCAAGTGTGATGAATCGAGCCTAATTATGGTTGTTATTATTATTATTTTTATTTTAAAGGTTTTATGTTTTGTTTTGCTTGAGGACTAGCAAAATCTAAGTTGGGGGGTGTGATTGTGCATCAAAAGTGTCATTAAGTCTCTTATTTTACATATGTATTTATTGTTTTTATTTGGTTGTTTTTATAATAATTGATGTGTTTTTTAGTAATGAAGTTTGTTTTAATGTTTTGATAGGTTTTTGGAGCTTAAATGAATTAATTCAGAAAATACAACGTCGGAATTCAGAACAAAGAATTGAAGAGACATTTAGTTGAAGATTGAAGCAAATCTTGATTCAAATAAGTGCTCCAAATTTGTCCCAAAAATCAATTCTATTCCAATTCTAGAAAAGAATATCATATGATTTATTTCAAGCCCAAACTTGCCTTATGTTGTGTGCAAACTTCAACCATTAAACACTCAAGGTTTCAATGTCAATCTTAGCCCAAATAATAAGTACATTTGTATACTTATTTGATGCTCAAAATCAGCCCAAAATCAGCCCCAAATCAGCCCTAAATCAACCCCAAATCAACCTTCAAACCAACCCAAACACAATCCATGATCTTACATGTCCACACAACAAATAACAATTGATTTATTTTGGGTAATCCATTGATCCAAGTAGGCAAGCACATGGATGGAAAGCTGGAGGGGATATTTTAACATTATGCATTTAGGCATCTTGGTCTCTAAATCAAGATCATGTTCTTGCTTTCTCTCTTTGTATTTTTGTAATACTTAAGTTTTAATTTTCATTAATATCTTATTCATGTCTTTCATTTCCTTTCCTTCACTTAGTTAAGTTTTATCTTATTTATGTTCTTATTTTATTTATTTATTTTTCTTTCTCTCATTGTGTTTGGTTAACTTTATTATATCAAGGTGAAAAGATTACACTTATGGTGTAACAGTAAGTATAGTGTAAACTCAACATGAGCCTTAATGTTTGATACTAACATGTTTTGTATTTGTTATTTTGTTCACTCTTTAATACTTTGCTTGTTAAATGATTAATCTAGATTTATATTGTATAACACTTGGCACAACAAATGCTTGGCACTTTTATAGCCTATACTATATGATATAACCGACACCTATGCTATGAAAATAACTTAATTTGTTGTTAACATAAGTTATAATCATAAATGCCTGATAAATTTACAAGTATTAGCATTAATCGAATAAGATAACTAATGTAATCATGTGAACAATTTATAATCTGATTGAAACCTACTTTGTGTGTGGTTTTTAATTGAATAATAAGAGTTTATACTATACTTGTTTGACATACCATTAATAGATCCTCTAACCTTAATACTTTTTGTTATCATTGTTTAATCCTAATGTTAATCTTTCATCTCAAAGTTCTCATCAACTTTTTCTTTATTACTACTACTACTACTACTAGTATTATTATTGTTGTTGTTGTTGTTGTTCTTATTGTTCTTGTTCTTGTTCTTGTATTATTATTATCTATAATTTATACAATTAACATCCCTGTGGTTCGATCCCGGTCTTATCGAGTTATTTATTACTTCGACACTCTTGCACTTGGGAGAAGACATCAATCTTTTAGTTATGTCACCTTTCATAATCAAACCATAATTGAAAATAACAATGAGGGAGGTACTTGCTCTTTAACCCTTATTTAAAATAAAACTCAAGTTAAAACTGAAATTCCTCAATGTATATGGGTGTAGATCATGGTGTAAAAAGGAAAAAAAAAAGAGAGGAAAACAATTCTTTTTGCAGCTTCTCTTTATATACATAGGTTAGTTTAGGTTTGGCTAGGCTGAATCTTAGGTTTAGGTTGGGTCAAAACTATGGGTCTTATAGAAACTGGTCACTAAAAAGTTAAGTCAAACCACTTATATTTTTTTTAGTATTTAGAGGAACATGATATGTTATTTGATTAGTACCTAAAAATGCATTTTTATTAACGTTTTATATCATCATTTTGTACTTGAAGTACTAATAACTCCTTAACTAAAACATTTTTTATAATAACATATTTAATAATATAAGATATCTTTAATTTATGGTAAATGTTTATTTTAAATGCATGTCAATCACATAAATGAAAGGATTGATTGATGAATTTCAGATTTGAAATTAAAATGACAAAGAGATGACCAAACTTAAAAAAGTGATGTTGATGCAGTCCAAACCAGAACACTATTAGGTAATTTGGTCATACCTAGAGTTGTACATCTCGGATTTAGTCTAATTTATATAGATAGAAAGGTAAGACATAGGCCTACAATTTCTATATAGAACCTAAGATTTAAAATAATTTATTTAATCATATTTTATTTAGAATTATTATTTATTTTTGGGACAACTTATTAGGGAACCTAATGGGTCACATACAAAAGAACAATTAGTTAGAAATCTTCATATAAAACATAAAAGATTCTAAATTTATCTAATATGATTTAGGACTCCCTAAAAAGAATTAAATTTATCTTTCCATTGCCTATATGATATACTGTGTATGTGAAAAGAGAAACCCAAATTTTAAATGTACTAGTTGTTTAAAAAAAATAAAAAATGCAAGTTAATTATGAAATAATGTTGTTGGTAATTACGTGAATGTAATTTGTATTATAATATGCTGAAATGAAAATAATGATAATAATATTGTTATAAAAAATAAAATTTTATAATAATTTTATGTTTTTTATAGAGAGATGTTTATTGCATGGTGCCTTGTGGACATACATAGTAGTTGGAAATAGTTTAATAACTTTAATTAGTGAGTCTCTTAAAAAAAAACCTTTGATTATTTAGTAACTAGTAGGATAGCATCCTAAAATAATCATTAATTTGGTTTCAAATCAATCTACTTCACAATCAAGTATTTTACCGCAATTAGCGGGTCTTTTGTAAAGATAAGTTAAGCACTGCCATTGGATATGTGTGCAGTGATTTAACACAACTATTTTTTACCCCAAATAGTTAGTTTGATACTTTGATTCCATGATTCTGACATCCAAATTGGCCCTACACGTTCCTCTAATTACTTGACTTCCATCGCTCTTGACTAAGAGGAAACTTGGCTTGGATTCACTTGATGGTGCTTTGAATCATTGAACGCAATTAGCCTATCAAGTGCTGAACCACTAGAGCTCTAGTTTTGGAACGGGTCAAAGACGAAAACGTCTCTATAGTATACAATGGTAGAGCCAAAAAAATCAACTATTCAATACGGCATCAAAAGAAAACCTTTCGTATTATGTCATTATTTAATTTTCAATTGAAATGTGATGATAATATGTGTGTGTGAAAGGATCAGCTAATTAATATTTTAGTTGTTCTCAAGAAAACGGAAAAATTTAAGTTCATTATGTTAACATTCACGTATAATGTTGTTTGTAGTTGCCTAGATGGAATTGATATTACTATATGTTGAAGAATTGTTTCCTGTTTATTCCTTTATTGTAGAAATTTCTTAAGCAGTTAAATTGAAACTTGTTTGACCTGACCAAATTGTTAGTGATTTAATTGATCTAAACAAACTTGGTTCAAACTTAACTAAGTCAATTGCAAGAATGTTTATTTTAAGAATGAAATAATATAATTTTGGCTAAAATAATTGGCATAGTAACCCACAAGCTGGTGTTGCGATGTCGCGGTTGCACAAATTAATTACCCTAACTTAAAACACATAAAATAGTATAGAGCAAGTAAATGGTCGATCCCAAAAGAAAGTTTCAAGTCAGATTATTATGGTGTACGTTATGTAATTGAGAGGGTTTGGTTTGTGATTATCTAACCTATTGCAGTAATTAAACTAGCAAACAAAATCAATTTTATCAAGAAAACAAATCTTGGTCGCAAGCACACATCCACTTACAGAAATTAGAACCGATCCTTGAAACAAAACTCCAGTTTATATTCTGAATTTTTATCTTTTCTTAACTTTGGTTAATTAACGGATCCGCCATATAACTAGCCTTCACCAACAAATAATCATAGTGTCCTGACACGACGAAAAGATTGATGTCTTCTCCCAAGTGCAGGAGTGTCGAAGTAATAAATAACCCGGCAAGACCGGGGTCGAATCACAGGGAGGTTAATTGCACAAATTATAAACAACAACTATAAATAACAACAATAGTAACAATAACAACAACAATAATAATAGTAGCAATAATAATAATAATAATAATAATAATACTAGTAGTAGTAGTAGTAATACTAGTAGTAATAATAATAATAATAATAAAGAAAGAGAAGAAGAAGAAGATGATGAGAACTTGGAGATGGAAAATTAATGTAAAGATTAAACAATTATAAGAACAAATGTCAAGGTTAGAGTGATTAGTACTTAAAAGTGCATTTTTATCATGGTTTTATATCATCATTTTGCACTTGAAGTATCAATAACTCCTTAACTAAAATATGTTTTATAATAATGTATCTAATAATATAAGATACCTATAATTTATGGTAAATGTCTATTTTTAATGCAGGCCTATCACATAAATGAAAGGATTGATTGATGACTTGAAGAACTTAAATTGCAAGGATAAAGAGGTGGAATCCAAACCGGAACATTGTTCAGTAATTGGGTCATATCTGGAGCTACAGATCTCAGATTTAGGTCCAATTTATATGGATGGAAAGGTAAGACATAGGCCTACAACTTTCATATGGAGCCCAAGATCTAAAAAGGCCATTTGCAAGTCCAAATTGTAGCAACAACAAAGAAGCCCGAATCTGTCTTCCAGCCCGAGCACTGTTCGGTATTTTGGCCATATCTGGAGTTCTAGAAGTCCAAATGAGCTGAATGTTTTACACAAGAAAGCTGAGACAATTGTCTAGAACTTTCATGTTTTCACCTAGCTCCAATTTTGATGTTATCAATGACGTTTTGGACAGACAAGAGAAGATAAGGATTGTCACCAAGTCAAAAGTTGGCCACCCACTCATCAATTAGTCATCAAATTAATAGTTCCCAATTTTGGCCTATAAAAGGAGGCATTTGCCATGCATTTAGGCATCTTGGTTTCCAAATCAAGATCATGCTCTTCCTTTCTCTCTTTGTATTTTTTGTAATGTTTATGCTTTGCTTTCATTAATATTAAGTTTATGCCTTTCATTTCCTTTCATTTACTTAGCTAACTTTTATCTTATTTATGTTCTTGTTTTGTTTATTTATTTTTCTTTCTTTCATTATGTCTAGCTAAGTTTATTATGTCAAGGTGAAAAGGTTATACTAATGGTGTAAGAATAAGTATAGTGTAAACTCAATATGAACTTTAATGTTTGATACTAACATGTTTTGTATTTGTTATCTTGTTCACTCTTTAATACTTTGCTTGTTACTAATCTTGATTTATGTTGTATAACATTTGGTACAACAAATGCTTGGTACTTTCATAGCCCATACTGTATGGTATAACCGACACCTGAGCTATGAAAGGAACTTGATTTGTTGTTAACATAAGTTATAATCATGAATGCTTGACGAGATTTACAAGTATTAGCATTAATCGAATAAGATGACTAATGCAATCATGTTAACAATCTATAATCAGATTGGAACCTCCTTTGTGTGTGGTTTCCAATTGAATAATAAAAGTTTATACTATACTTGTTTGACATACCATTAGTGGATCCTCTAACCTTGACATTTATTGTTATCGTTGTTAAATCTTTACGTTAATATTCCATCTCAAAATTCTCATCTTCTTCTTCTTCTCCTTCTTTTTCTTTATTATTATTATTATTATTATTCTTGTTGTTGTTGTTGTTGTTGTTGTTGTTGTTGTATTATTGTTATTGTTATTGTTATTATTATTATTGTTGTTGTTGTTGTTATTATTATTATTGTTGTTGTATTATTGTTATTATAATTTATACAATTAACCTCCCTGTGGTTCGACCCCGGTCTTACCGGATTATTTATTACTTTGACACTCCTGCATTTGGGAGAAGACAACAATCTTTTCGTCGTGTCAAATTCCACTAATGGTATGTCAAACAAGTATAATACAAACTCTTATTATTCAATTGAAAACCACACATAAAGGAGGTTCCAATCAAATTATAGATTGTTAACATGATTACATTAGTCATCTTATTCGATTAATGCTAATACTTGTAAATTTCGTCAAGCATTCAAGATTATAACTTATGTTAACAACAAATCAAGTTTCTTTCATAGCTCAAGTGTCGGTTATACCATACAGTATGAACTATGAAAGTGCCAAGCATTTGTTGTATCAAGTGTTATACAACATAAATCAAGATTAGTTATTTAACAAGCAAAGTATTAAAAAGTGAACAAGATAACAAATATAAAACATGTTAGTATCAAACATTAAAGTCCATATTAAGTTTACATTATACTTATTCTTACACCATTAGTGTAACCTTTTCACCTTGACATAATTAATTTAGCTAGACATAATGAAAGAAAGAAAAATAGATAAAAAAAATAAGAACATGAAAGCTAACTAAGTAAAGAAAAGGAAATGAAAGGCATAAACTTGATATTAATGAAAGTAAAGCATAAACATTACAAAAAATACAAAGAGAGAAAGGAAGAGCATGATCTTGATCTGAACACCAAGATGCCTAAATGCATGGAAAATGCCTCCTTTTATAGGCCAAAATTGGGAACTATTGATTTGATGACTAATTGATAAGTGGGTGGCCAACTTTTGACTTGGTGACAATCCTTATCTTCTCTTGTCTGCCCAAAACGTCATTGATAACGTCAAAATTGGAGCCAGTTACAAACATAAAAGTTGTAGGCAATTGTCTTAGGTTTCGTGTGTAAAACAGTCAACTCATTTGGACTTCTAGAACTCCAGATATGGCCAAAATACCGAACAGTGCTCGGGCTGGAAGACAGATTCGGGCTTCTTTGTTGTTGATACAATTTGGAATTGATAATGGCCTTTATAGATCTTAGGCTCCATATAAAAGTTGTAGGCCTATGTCATACCTTTCCATCCATATAAATTGGACCTAAATCTAAGATCTGTAGCTCTAGATATGACCCAATTACCTAACAGTGTTCTGGTTTGGATTGCACCGACATCTCTTTTCTAAGTTTGACCATCTCTTTGCCTTTGTAATTTAAGTTCTTAAAGTCATCAATCAATCCTTTCATTTATGTGATAGGCCTGCATTTAAAATAAACATTTACCATAAATTTAAAGGTATCTTATATTATTAGATATATTATTATAAAACATGCTTTAGTTAAGGAGTTATTGATACTTCAAATGCAAAATGATGATATAAAACCATGATAAAAATGCCCTTTATGTACTAATCACACCCCTCAACCAGCTTATTACTAGTCCCTAGTAATCAAAGCGTTAAAACAATTTGCAAATTTCACAAAGTAAGGTATTCATCATTTAACTTCTATTAATCTATCCAGATAAACAAACTCTCATTAAATTTATATATCTGCTCAATACCACTTAACAAGATATTAATATACCTTTTTTTTGTGCTCAATTTATCAACATATAATTATGGGACTTTTCTTGGAAGAAAACAAAATTTTTTTTTGTTTAATATTTAAGGTTAACTTCCTTGGGTTGAGATTATTATTTTTATCTTTTTTTGTTCTTTTTTTTTAATATATATACATATAATTTAAAAATATCATGCATCTTTAACCCATGTAACGAGCTTTCAGCTAATGACTCCTAGACCAGTTGGTCTTAGGGCATTAGGTGTTAAGACACCCCTATGAGCTTAGTAACTCGGGTCGCAGATACTTATATGTAGATAGTGCAATGTTTGATTCTCTTAAGCTTTTCTCCTCAACCCATGTAACAAGCGTTGGGTCAATAGCTCCCAAGTCAGTTGACTTTAGGGTATTAGGTATTAAAACACCCCTTCGGGCTTAATTGCTTAGGTTATGGAGGCTACGAAACCAAACTTATCTACATTTTTATTATCATCATTTTTTTTTCATTTTTTTTCATGTTTTTGTTTTTTAATTATATACAATCCCTTTCCCTTAATTGTTACCTTTAACAAAAGAACATAAATAATGTAATAATCCAATATGCAACCCACAATCATACGTTAAAGTGTGTGTGTGTAAATTAAGGTTTAAGAATACATGTTAAATAAGTATATGAGCAGAATTAAGTGGTAACAATACCAGAGTTTGTAAACCTGAATATTTCAGGAAGTATTATAATAAACCTTATTAAGAATGGTTACTAAGATGCATCTCAAGAGTCACTTTAACAAAAGAACTCCTTTACTCAGCCATCCTAGTAACAACAATTATGCACATGCTTTATGAAATAAAAAACTTTTTTTTTTATCAACTACTACCCTCTCCCCCCAACCAAAACAAGATATTGTCCTCAATGTTCTAATGTAGAAAGATAGAGTATAGAAGATATCACCTGAAATAACAAACACTGACAAAACCTGAAACAAAATGAAACAAAAATAAGAAATAACAAAACACAATAATAAAACCAAAAGACATAAAAATTCACAAATTAAGGCTCAAATCTAATCTAAGCTTTTTACGGCTTCCCGTAGATGACCAATTTATGCGACTCATGGAAGGATCAATCACAGGAATGAAAGATTGTAGAAAATGTTAGAAATTCCTGTTCCACAACATGATCAAGAAAAGACAACAACTTATCATAATAACCATTAACATTTAACAAAGCTATGGGTTTATGGTGAATGTGCAGTTGAGCCCAAGAGAAAATATGAAAGATCTCTTCCAATGTGCCTAGAGCACCTAGTAAAGCAATGAAGGCATCAGCATGGTTAAACATTGCATTCATTCAAGCCGACATTGTGGAGACCTGAAGTTCCTCTCCAATTGTTTTTCCAATGATGTCCCCTTGTGCCAAAGCTTCAGGGACGACTCCTAAAACTTGACTACCTCCTAAAAATACAGCTATTGACACACCTCCCATTAACCCAAGACTGCCTCCCCCATACACTAAATGAATCTTTCTCTCAGCTAGCACCTGACCAAGATGATTTGCTGATTCTAAAAACTCCTTTTCTTTCCCAGGACTAGATCCACCGAAAACACAAATATTTCTTATTTGATGACTTGAGGAACTTGCCATTTCTACACACTACTCTATTTGTTAAATGTAGGGGTTGAGTAGAAATGAAAGGAAGGAAAAGAGGGTTTTATAGATGAGAAATTAGAAAGGCAATCATAACACCTATATGTAGGCCAGCTCGAGTCTCACACTCTCTCTCTCTCTCTTTATTTGTTTATTTATTTACTTTTGAAAAAACATGTGTATGTACAGGTAGTTGTGATTGTGGCTCACATCTTCCCTTAGTTTTACGTCCAAGAACGGCTTAAACGCCCTCTATGGGTCAGGGATAGGCTTCCTGACACGACAAAAAGGTTGATGTCTTCTCCCAAGTGCAGGAGTGTCGAAGTAATAAATAACCCGGCAAGACCGGGGTCGAACCACAGGGAGGCTAATTGTACAAATTATAGACAATAATTATAAACAACAATAATAGCAATAACAACAATAGTAATAATAATAATAAAGAAAGAGAAGAAGAAGAAGATGATGATGATGATGAGAACTTACAGATGAAATATTAATGTAAGGATTAAACAATAATAATAACAAATGTCAAGGTTAGAGGTTCCACTAATGGTATATAAAACAAGTATAGTATAAACTCTTATTATTGAATTGGAAACCACACACAAAGGAGGTTCCAATCAGATTATATATTGTTAACATGATTACATTAGTCATCTTATTCAATTAATGCTAATACTTGTAAATCTCGTCAAGCATTCATGATTATAACTTATGTTAACAACAAATCAAGTTCCTTTCATAGCTCAGGTGTCGGTTATACCATACATTATGGGCTATGAAAGTGCCAAGCATTTGTTGTACCAAGTGTTATACAACATAAATCAAGATTAGTCATTTAACAAGCAAAGTATTAAAGAGTGAACAAGATAACAAATATAAAACATATTAGTATCAAACATTAAAGTCCATATTAAGTTTACACTATACTTATTCTTACACCATTAGTGTAACCTTTTCACCTTGACATAATTAACTTAGCTAGACATAATGAAGGAAAGAAAAATAGATAAACAAAATAAGAACATAAAAGCTAACTAAGTAAAGGAAAGGAAATTGAAAGCATAAACTTAATATTAATGAAAACAAAGCATAAAAAATACAAAGAGAGAAAGGAAGAGCATGATCTTGATCTGGAAACCAAGATACCTAAATGCATGGCAAATGCCTCCTTTTATAGGCCAAAATTGGGAACTATTGATTTGATGACTAATTGATAAGTGGGTGGCCAACTTTTGACTTGGTGACAATCCTTATCTTCTCTTGTCTGCCCAAAACGTCATTGATAACGTCAAAACTGGAGCCAGGTTCAAACATGAAAGTTGTAGGCAATTGTCTCATATTTCTTGTGTAAAAAACTCAGCTCATTTGGACTTCTAGAACTCCAGATATGGCCAAAATACCGAACAGTGCTTGGGCTGGAAGACAAATTCGGGCTTCTTTGTTGTTGCTATAATTTGGACTTGATAATGGCCTTTTTAGATCTTGGGCTCCATATGAAAGTTGTAGGCCTATGTCTTACCTTTCCATCCATATAAATTGGACCTAAATCTGAGATCTGTAGCTCCAGATATGGCCCAATTACCGAACAGTGTTCCGGTTTGGATTGCACCGACATCTCTTCTCTAAGTTTGACCATCTCTTTATCCTTGCAATTTAAGTTCTTCAAGTCATCAATCAATCCTTTCATTTATTTGATAGGCCTACATTAAAAATAGATATTTACCATAAATTATAGGTATCTTATATTATTAGATACATTATTATAAAACATATTTTAGTTAAGGAGTTATTGATACTTCAAGTGCAAAATGATGATATAAAACCATGATAAAAATGCACTTTTAAGTACTAATCACACCCCTCAACCAGCTTATTACTAGTCCCTAGTAATTAAAGCGTTAAAATAATTTGCAAATTTCACAAAGTAAGGTATTCATCATTTAACTTCCATTAATCTATCCAGATAAACAAACTCTCATTAAATTTATATATCTGCTCAATACCACTTAATAAGATATTAATAAACCTTTCTTTTGTGCTCAATGTATCAACACATAATTATGGGGCTTTTCTTGGAAGAAAACAAAATTTTTGTTCTAATGTTTAAGGTTAACTTCCTTGGGTTGGGATTACTATTTTTGTCTTTTTTTTTTTTTAACTCTATATACATATACTTTAAAAACATCATGCATCTTTAACCCATGTAACGAGCTTTCAGCTAATGACTCCCAGACTAGTTGGTCTTAGGGCATTAGGTGTTAAGACACCCCTACGAGCTTAGTAACTCGGGTCGCAGATACTGATATGTAGATAGTGCAATGTTTGATTTCCTTAAGCTTTTCTCCTCAACCCATGTAACAAGCGTTGGGCCAATAGCTCCCAAGTCAGTTGACTTTAGGGTATTAGGTGTTAAAACACCCCTTCGGGCTTAATTGCTTAGGTTAGGGAGGCTACGAAATCAAACTTATCTACATTTTTATTATCATCATTTTTTATTTTATTTCTTTTTTCTTTTTTTTTTCATGTTTTTTTTTAATTATATACAATCCCTTTCCCTTAGTTGTTAACTTTAACAAAAGAACATAAATAATGTAATAATCCAATATGCAACCCACAATCATATGTTAAAGTGTGTGTGTGTAAATTAAGGTTTAAAAATACATGTTAAATAAGTATATGAGCAGAATTAAGTGGTAACAATACGAGAGTTGGTCAATCAATTGAGATGCATCTCAAGAGTCACTTTAACAAAAGAACTCCTTTACTCTGCCATCCTAGTAACAACAATTATGCACATGCTTTATGAAATGAAAAACAATTTTTTTTTTTTATCAACTACTACCCTCTCCCCCTAACCAAAACGAGACATTATCCTCAATGTTCTAAGGTAGAAAGATAGAGTATAAAAGATATCACCTGAAATAACGAACACTGACAAAACCTGAAACACACTGAAACAAAACTAAGAAATAACAAAACATAATAAAACCAAAAGACACAAAAATTCACAAATGAAGGCTCAAATCCAATCTAAGCTTTTTACGGCTTTCCTTAGATGACCAATTTATGCGACTCATGGAAGGATCAATCACAGGAATGAAAGATTGTAGTTGGTTAATCAATTGTTCAGCAGTAGAAGCAGAGATTATGATTTGTCGTGCAGAAGATGTTAGAAATTCCTGTTCCACAGCATGATCAAGAAAAGACAACAACTTATCATAATAACCATTAACATTTAACAAACCTATGGGTTTATGGTGAATGTGCAATTGAGCCCAAGAGGAAATATGAAAGATCTCTTCCAATGTGCCTAGACCACCTGGTAAAGCAATGAAAGCATCAGCATGGTTAAACATTGCATTCATTCGAGCTGACATTGTGGAGACTTGAAGTTTCTCTCCAATTGTTTTTCCAATGATGTCCCCTTGTGCCAAAGCTTCAGGGACGACCCCCAAAACTTGACTACCTCCTAAAAATGCAGCTATTGACACACCTCCCATTAACCCAAGACTGCCTCCCCCATACACTAAATGAATCTTTCTCTCAGCTAGCACCTGACCAAGATGATTTGCTGATTCTAAAAACTCCTTTTCTTTCCCAGGACTAGATCCACCGAAAACACAAATATTTCTTATTTGATGACTTGAGGAACTTGCCATTTCTACACACTTCTGTATTTGTTGAATGTACGGGTTAAGTAGAAATGAAAGGAAGGAAAAGAGGGTTTTATAGATGAGAAATTAGAAAGGCAATCATAACATCTATATGTAGGCCAGCTGGAGTGTCACACACTCTCTCTCTCTTTTTATTTATTTATTTATTTTCTTTTGAAAAAAAAAGCATGTGTATGTACAGGTAGTTGTGATTGTGGCTCACATCTTCCCTTGGTTTTACGTCCAAGAACGGCTTAAACGCCCTCTATGGGTCGGGGATAGGCTTCCCATCCAGTTTTCTTAAAAACTGGAAAACAGGGTCTTTTTTAGTCAGATTCCCAAGACTAAGTCGATCATGTTCTTTATGAAATAGTGGCCATAAATCATGAATTGCACGATGCACATCTCCACTAGGATGCGTCTCAAGAGTCAATAGAAGATTATCTAAAGACTCCTTACTCAGGCCATCCTTAATGAATTGTATTTTATCTTCACGGTTTATAGATACCATTCCTAAAGAACGACATTGTGTATTACAAGTCCATCTAGCACATCGATGACAGACATCGAGTCGTTTTGCACGACGCTTCTTTGCAAAAGTGCTTTTACCTGTTCTAGGCATGTGTGAAATGAAGTTAGAGGACTCACCTGATAATCGGACCTTTGCTTCAATCAACCAACGAATATCTTCAGGAATTCCATGATTCATTAACAATCTCAATCTTGCACATCTAGCACGGTAAATTTTTGTAATCGCATTCTGAGGCAGAGCGGGAAAAAACTTTTTCAATTTTTCAAGATTAGTGTCCATTATCAAATGAGAATTGGAAGAGAGATTCAAAGAATTGCACAGATATATACACAGATATCAGTAATTGTGGGAAACTGAAAGAACCGACTTAAGTCACGGAGTACCGTTATCCGCCATTTGACCGGGGTGAAAGAAACTAGCAAAAATCACTCAAAAAGTAACATAAAAAAGAAAATGTGAGAAAAACAAAATAATCAACCTTTATCTACAAGATCATTCAAACCAGCTGATTCATTTTCACTAGCAAAATTATCAAAGTAAGCTTTCAAACGATGTCCATTTTCCTTAAAATCATTGTCATTCATTGAATTCTCAATATCACAGGCCCCATAAGGATTGATCCATCTTAATCTTAGCTCTTTCGGGAATGCATAGAGTTGAGAATCATAAAACAAAACTTTTTGACCAGTGTCAATTTTTTGACAATTTTCACAAGTTTTGCAGAATGCATGTGTGTTCTTGAACATGGTGGGCCAATAAAATCCATTTTGAAAGATTTTTGCAGCAGTCTTTTTTGACGAGAAATAACTTCCACATGCTTCAAAATGACAAAGTTTAATGACACAACTTACCTCATTGTTGGGAATGAATCTTTGAAATATTTGATCAGGACAATATTTGAATAAGTTAGGGTCATCACAGTAAAAGCTCTTCACTTCGTTCAAAAACTTTTCTTTGTCTTGCGTACTCCAATCTGCTGGCAAATCTTCTAAGGCAAGAAAATTGATATTTTTATTATACCAAGGCATTGGACTAAGAGAAAGTAAGGATTCGTTAGGAAAGCAATCATCAATTGGTGTGATGTTAGATGTCGAATCTGTTGTCAATGTTGACAAAAGATTTGCATCAACATTTTCGGTGCTTGTTTCATCCGTGATTTCTTCCTCAGAATAAATCATTTGCAAATCTTCAGTTTCATCCAATTCATTTTTACTTAAAGTAGATTCAAGTTGATCATAAACTAATTCATCAATATGATCTACTTCTTGTAAATCATTATCATCTCCAGGTTGCTTGCAAATGTTAAAAATATTCATCTCCAATGTCATGTTTCCAAATGATAGCTTCATCAGTCCATTCCTACAATTAATCAATGCGTTAGAGGTTGCAAGAAACGGACGTCCTAAAATAACAGGAAATGAATTACATGCTTCAACAGGTTCTGTGTCCAAGACAATAAAATCCACAGGATAAATGAATTTATCGACTTGTACTAACACATCTTTAATTATTCCTCTAGGCACTTTTACAGATCTATCGGCAAGTAAAAGAGATATAGAAGTTGGTTTTAACTCACCTAGATTGAGACTCTGAAAAACTGAATATGGAAGTAAATTCACACTAGCACCAAGATCAAGTAAGGCTTTTTCAATTTTATGCTCTCCAATAAAGCAAGAAATTGTAGGACAACCAGGGTCTTTATATTTCAAAGCATTATTGTTTTGAAGAATAGCACTTACTTGTGCGGCTAGAAAGGCTTTCTTTTTCACATTCAGTTTCCTCTTCACAGTGCATAGATCTTTCAAAAATTTAGATTCAACCCCTTCCTTACCCTCAGAGATTGACTTATCATCTTTCTCATAAGGTTCAAGAGAGGGTTTTTCAATAACCTTACCACTGCGTAGAGTAGTGACTGATTTGAGTTGATCCATGTGTTGGCTTCCGGAACTACTTGCATTTGCATTGTATTGCCCTTTGGGATTTTGTTGTGGTTGAGATGGAAACTTACCTTTCTCTTGGAAACTGAGAGCAGATGTTAATTTTGCAAGAGTATCTTTAAAATCTGTCATGTTTTGAGCAAGTTGAGTATTGATTGTCTCTTGCTTTTCAATGAATGCATGCAATGTTTCCTCAAGATTTCTTCTAGGCGGTGGAGCATAAGGAGGTGCATATCCATGAGAATTTTGGAAATTGTGGTGTGCTTGAAATGGTGGTTGTGAAGTTTGTGCATTGTTGTTCTCACTCTTCCAACTGAAATTTGGGTGATTTCTCCAACCAGGGTTGTATGTTTGGGAATATGGGTTGTGGTTGGCCCTTTGAAAACTGTTTAAAGCATGGGCTTGCTCATGGAGACATTCCTTAAAAGAAGGCAAGGTTGGACAATCGTTGGTTGAGTGTTCATTTGTTTCACAAATTTGACACACATTGTTTTCAACAGATTTTAATTGACCACTCTTTTTCAATTCTAGTGCCTCGACTTTTCTAGCTAAAGATGCAAACTTGGCTTGAAGCTCATGATCTTCCCTAAGGTTGTACATACCTCCACTAGATGTATGAGGTTGAGTTTTATTCGGTCCCTCATAAATACCCGCAGTGTCCCAATTTTGAGCATTTTCAGCTAACAAGTCTAAGTACTCCATTGCTTCATCAGGGTCTTTATCTTCAAAAGTTCCATTACACATCAATTCAACCATTTGCCTATCTTTAGGTGTTAACCCTTCATAGAAATGTGAAACCAATCTCCATGTTTCAAAACCATGATGGGGGCAAGTACTAAGCAAGTCTCGATACCTATCCCAACATTTGTAAAATGTTTCTCCTGGTTTTTGAGTGAAAGTGGTGATTTGTCTCTTGAAAGAGTTTGTTCTATGAGATGGGAAAAACTTCTTTAAAAACTGTTGTTGTATTTCATCCCAAGCACGAATGGATCCTGGTCTCAAATTTTGTAGCCATGTTTTAGCTTTATCTTTTAATGAAAAAGGAAAAAGCTTTAATCTAATGGTGTTCATGCTACAATTTAAATTATTATATGTGTTGCAGACCTCCTCAAATTCCCTTAAATGCAAGTATGGATTTTCTAATTCTAAGCCATGAAAAGAAGGTAAAAGTTGAATGATGCCTGGTTTAAAATTAAAATGAGATGCATCAGGAGGAAAAACTATGCATGATGGTGCACTTGTTCTTGTGGGATTCATGTGGTCTCTAAGTGTTCTAGCACGGTTGTTCTCATTATTTTCATTATGAAGTGATTGATTATCTTCTTCGGCCATATTTTTTGAAAATGATGAGGATACCCTACAAAGTCTACCACTTGATGTACGTGACCAAACTCTCATGCACGTGTAGGAATAAAATAAAAAGAAGAAGAAGAAAGCAAAAGAAGGAGGAAGAAAACAAAATAAAAAGAAACAAAAGAAAAGAAACAAAGTTATATACAAGAAAAGTGAAAAGAGAAAATAAAATAAATACTATAATTTATACAAGAACTTACCTCCCCGGCAACCGCGCCAAAAACTTGACACGACAAAAAGGTTGATGTCTTCTCCCAAGTGCAGGAGTGTCGAAGTAATAAATAACCCGGCAAGACCGGGGTCGAACCACAGGGAGGTTAATTGTACAAATTATAGACAATAATTATAAACAACAATAATAGCAATAACAACAATAGTAATAATAATAATAAAGAAAGAGAAGAAGAAGAAGATGATGATGATGATGAGAACTTACAGATGAAATATTAATGTAAGGATTAAACAATAATAATAACAAATGTCAAGGTTAGAGGTTCCACTAATGGTATATAAAACAAGTATAGTATAAACTCTTATTATTGAATTGGAAACCACACACAAAGGAGGTTCCAATCAGATTATATATTGTTAACATGATTACATTAGTCATCTTATTCAATTAATGCTAATACTTGTAAATCTCGTCAAGCATTCATGATTATAACTTATGTTAACAACAAATCAAGTTCCTTTCATAGCTCAGGTGTCGGTTATACCATACATTATGGGCTATGAAAGTGCCAAGCATTTGTTGTACCAAGTGTTATACAACATAAATCAAGATTAGTCATTTAACAAGCAAAGTATTAAAGAGTGAACAAGATAACAAATATAAAACATATTAGTATCAAACATTAAAGTCCATATTAAGTTTACACTATACTTATTCTTACACCATTAGTGTAACCTTTTCACCTTGATATAATTAACTTAGCTAGACATAATGAAGGAAAGAAAAATAGATAAACAAAATAAGAACATAAAAGCTAACTAAGTAAAGGAAAGGAAATGAAAAGCATAAACTTAATATTAATGAAAACAAAGCATAAAAAATACAAAGAGAGAAAGGAAGAGCATGATCTTGATCTGGAAACCAAGATACCTAAATGCATGGCAAATGCCTCCTTTTATAGGCCAAAATTGGGAACTATTGATTTGATGACTAATTGATAAGTGGGTGGCCAACTTTTGACTTGGTGACAATCCTTATCTTCTCTTCTCTGCCCAAAACGTCATTGATAACGTCAAAACTAGTGCCAGGTGCAAACATGAAAGTTGTAGGCAATTGTCTCAGCTTTCTTGTGTAAAAAATTCAGCTCATTTGGAATTCTAGAACTCCAGATATGGCCAAAATACCGAACAGTGCTTGGGCTGGAAGACAAATTCGGGCTTCTTTGTTGTTGCTACAATTTGGACTTGATAATGGCCTTTTTAGATCTTGGGCTCCATATGAAAGTTGTAGGCCTATGTCTTACCTTTCCATCCATATAAATTGGACCTAAATCTGAGATCTGTAGCTCCAGATATGGCCCAATTACCGAACAGTGTTCCGGTTTGGATTGCACCGACATCTCTTCTCTAAGTTTGACCATCTCTTTATCCTTGCAATTTAAGTTCTTCAAGTCATCAATCAATCCTTTCATTTATTTGATAGGCCTGCATTAAAAATAGACATTTACCATAAATTTTAGGTATCTTATATTATTAGATACATTATTATAAAACATATTTTAGTTAAGGAGTTATTGATACTTCAAGTGCAAAATGATGATATAAAACCATGATAAAAATGCACTTTTAAGTACTAATCACTTCCCATCCAGTTTTCTTAAAAACTGGCAAACAAGGTCTTTTTTAGTCAGATTCCCAAGACTAAGTCGATCATATTCTTTATGAAATAATGGCCATAAATCATGAATTGCACGATGCACATCTCCACTAGGATGCGTCTCAAGAGTCAATAGAAGATTATCTAAAGACTCCTTACTCAGGCCATCCTTAATGAATTGTATTTTATCTTCACGGTTTATAGATATCATTCCTAAAAACCAACATTGTATATTACAAGTCCATCTAGCACATCGATGACAGACTTCTAGTCATTTTGCACGACGCTTCTTTGCAAAAGTGCTTTTACCTGTTCCAGGCATGTGTGGAATAAAGAAATTAGAGGACTCACCTGATAATCGGACCTTTGCTTCAATCAACCAGCAAATATCTTCAGGAATTCCATGATTCATTAACAATCTAAATCTTGCACATTGACACGACTAAAAGGTTGATGTCTTCTCCCAAGTGCAGGAGTGTCGAAGTAATAAATAACCCGGCAAGACCGGGGTCGAACCACAAGGAGGTTAATTGTACAAATTATAAACAACAATTATAAACAACAACAACAACAACAACAATAATAATAATAATAATAGTAATAGTAATAGTAGTAGTAGTAATAATAATAATACTAATAATAACGGTAATAATAATAATAATAATAATAATAATAATAATAATAATAACAACAACAACAACAACAACAACAACAATAAAGAGAAGAAGAAGAAGAAGATGATGATGAGAACTTAGAGATGAAATATTAATGTAAGGATTAAATAATAATAATAACAAATGTCAAGGTTAGAGATTCCACTAATGGTATACCAAACAAGTATAGTATAAACTCTTATTATTGAATTGGAAACCACACACAAAGGAGGTTCCAATCAGATTATATATTGTTAATATGATTACATTAGTCATCTTATTCAATTAATGCTAATACTTGTAAATCTCGTCAAGCATTCATGATTATAACTTATGTTAACAACAAATCAAGTTCCTTTCATAGCTCAGGTGTCGGTTATACCATACATTATGGGCTATGAAAGTGCCAAGCATTTGTTGTACCAAGTGTTATACAACATAAATCAAGATTAGTCATTTAACAAGCAAAGTATTAAAGAGTGAACAAGATAACAAATATAAAACATGTTAGTATCAAACATTAAAGTCCATATTAAGTTTACATTATACTTATTCTTACACCATTAGTGTAACCTTTTCACCTTGACATAATTAACTTAGCTAGACATAATGAAAGAAAGCAAAATAGATAAACAAAATAAGAACATAAAAGTTAACTAAGTAAAGGAAAGGAAATGAAAGGCATAAACTTAATATTAATGAAAGCAAAACATAAATATTACAAAAAATACAAAGAGAGAAAGGAAGAGCATGATCTTGATCTGGAAACCAAGATGCCTAAATGCATGGAAAATGCCTCCTTTTATAGGCCAAAATTGGGAACTATTGATTTGATGACTAATTGATAAGTGGGTGGCCAACTTTTGACTTGGTGACAATCCTTATCTTCTCTTGTCTGCCCAAAACGTCATTGATAACGTCAAAAGTGGAGCCACTTGTAAACATGAAAGTTGTAGGCAATTGTCTCAGCTTTCTTGTGTAAAAAATGCAGCTCATTTGGACTTCTAGAACTCCAGATATGGCCAAAATACCGAACAGTGCTCGGGCTGGAAGACAGATTCGGGCTTCTTTGTTGTTGCTACAATTTGGACTTGATAATGGCCTTTTTAGATCTTGGGCTCCATATGAAAGTTGTAGGCCTATGTCTTACCTTTCCATCCATATAAATTGGACCTAAATCTAAGATCTGTAGCTCCAGATATGACCCAATTACCGAACAGTGTTCCGGTTTGGATTGCATCGACATCTCTTCTCTAAGTTTGACCATCTCTTTATCCTTGCAATTTAAGTTCTTCAAGTCATCAATCAATCCTTTCATTTATGTGATAGGCCTGCATTAAAAATAGACATTTACCACAAATTATAGGTATCTTATATTATTAGATACATTATTATAAAACATATTTTAGTTAAGGAGTTATTGATACTTCAAGTGCAAAATGATGATATAAAACCATGATAAAAATGCACTTTTAAGTACTAATCACACCCCTCAACCAGCTTATTACTAGTCCCTAGTAATCAAAACGGTACAACAATTTGTAAATTTCACAAAGCAAGGTATTCATCATTTAACTTCCATTAATCTATCCAGATAAACAAACTCTCATTAAATTTATATATCTGCTCAATACCTCTTAACAAGATATTAATAAACCTTTTTTTTTTTGTGCTCAATGTATCAACACATAATTATGGGGCTTTTCTTGGAAGAAAACAAAATTTTTGTTCTAATGTTTAAGGTTAACTTCCTTGGGTTGGGATTATTATTTTTGTCTTTTTTTTTGTTTTTTTTTTTTAAATCTATATACATATAATTTAAAAACATCATGCATCTTTAACCCATGTAACGAGCTTTCAGCTAATGACTCCTAGACCAGTTGGTCTTAGGGCATTAGGTGTTAAGACACCCCTACAAGCTTAGTAACTCGGGTCGCAGATACTGATATGTAGATAGTGCAATGTTTGATTCCCTTAAGCTTTTCTCCTCAACCCATGTAACAAGCGTTGGGCCAATAGCTCCCAAGTCAGTTGACTTTAGGGTATTAGGTGTTAAAACACCCCTTCGGGCTTAATTGCTTAGGTTAGGGAGGCTACGAAACCAAACTTATCTACATTTTTATT
The DNA here is from genome assembly GCA_026413675.1 of Populus pruinosa. Lineage (NCBI taxonomy): Eukaryota > Viridiplantae > Streptophyta > Magnoliopsida > Malpighiales > Salicaceae > Populus > Populus pruinosa. The sequence continues at coordinate 53,948,011 of CM048592.1, forward strand.
ATCATCATTTTTTTTTCTTTTTTGTTTTCTTTTTTTTTCTTTTTTTTTAATTATATACAATCCCTTTCCCTTAGTTGTTACCTTTAACAAAAGAACATAAATAATGTAATAATCCAATATGCAACCCACAATCATATGTTAAAGTGTGTGTGTGTAAATTAAGGTTTAAGAATACATGTTAAATAAGTATATGAGCAGAATTAAGTGGTAACAATACGAGAGTTTGTAAACCTGAATATTTCTGGAAGTTTTATAATGACCTTGTTAATAATGGTTACTAAGATGCGTCTCAAGAGTCACTTTAACAAAAGAACTCCTTTACTCTGCCATCCTAGTAACAACAATTATGCACATGCTTTATGAAATGAAAAACAATTTTTTTTTTATCAACTACTACCCTCTCCCCCCAACCAAAACGAGACATTGTCCTCAATGTTCTAAGGTAGAAAGATAGAGTATAGAAGATATCACCTGAAATAACAAACACTGACAAAACCTGAAACACACTGAAACAAAAATAAGAAATAACAAAACACAATAAAACCAAAAGACACAAAAATTCACAAATGAAGGCTCAAATCCAATCTAAGCTTTTTACGGCTTTCTTTAGATGACCAATTTATGCGACTCATGGAAGGATCAATCACAGGAATGAAAGATTGTAGTTGGTCAATCAATTGTTCAGTAGTAGAAGCAGAGATTATGATTTGTCGCGCAGAAGATGTTAGAAATTCCTGTTCCACAGCATGATCAAGAAAAGACAACAATTTATCATAATAACCATTAACATTTAACAAACCTATGGGTTTATGGTGAATATGCAGTTGAGCCCAAGAAGAAATATGAAAGATCTCTTCCAATGTGCCTAGACCACCTGGTAAAGCAATGAAGGCATCAGCATGGTTAAACATTGCATTCATTCGAGCTGACATTGTGGAGACCTGAAGTTCCTCTCCAATTGTTTTTCCAATGATGTCCCCTTGTGCCAAAGCTTCAGGGACGACTCCTAAAACTTGACTACCTCCTAAAAATGCAGCTATTGACACACCTCCCATTAACCCAAGACTGCCTCCCCCATACACTAAATGAATCTTTCTCTCAGCTAGCACCTGACCAAGATGATTTGCTGATTCTAAAAACTCCTTTTCTTTCCCAGGACTAGATCCACCGAAAACACAAATATTTCTTATTTGATGACCTGAGGAACTTGCCATTTCTACACACTTCTGTATTTGTTGAATGTATGGGTTGAGTAGAAATGAAAGGAAGGAAGAGAGGGTTTTATAGATGAGAAATAAGAAAGGCAATCATAACACCTATATGTAGGCCAGCTGGAGTCTCACACACTCTCTCTCTCTTTTTATTTATTTATTTATTTACTTTTGAAAAACACATGTGTATGCATAGGTAGTTGTGATTGTGGCTCACATCTTCCCTTGGTTTTACGTCCAAGAACGGCTTAAACGCCCTCTATGGGTCGGGGATAGGCTTCCCATCCAGTTTTCTTAAAAACTGGCAAACAGGGTCTTTTTTAGTCAGATTTCCAAGACTATGTCGATCATGTTCTTTATGAAATAGTGGCCATAAATCATGAATTACACGATGCACATCTCCACTAGGATGCGTCTCAAGAGTCAATAGAAGATTATCTAAAGACTCCTTACTCAGGCCATCCTTAATGAATTGTATTTTATCTTCACGGTTTATAGATACCATTCCTAAAGAACGACATTGTGTATCACAAGTCCATCTAGCACATCGATGACAGACATCCAGTCGTTTTGCACGACGCTTCTTTGCAAAAGTGCTTTTACATGTTCCAGGCATGTGTGAAATGAAGAAGTTAGAGGACTCACCTGATAATCGGACCTTTGCTTCAATCAACCAGCGAATATCTTCAGGAATTCCATGATTCATTAATAATCTCAATCTTGCACATCTAGCACGGTAAATTTTTGTAATCGCATTCTGAGGCAGAGCGGGAAAATACTTTTTCAATTTTTCAAGATTAGTGTCCATTTTCAAATGAGAATTGGAAGAGAGCTTCAAAGAATTGCACACATATATACACAGATATCAGTAATTGTGGGAAACTGAAAGAACCGACTTAAGTCACGGAGTACCGTTATCCGCCATTTGACCGGGGTGAGAGAAACTAGCAAAAATCACTCAAAAAGAAACATAAAAAAAGAAAATGTGAGAAAAACAAAATAATCAACCTTTATCTACAAGATCATTCAAACCAGCTGATTCATTTTCACTAGGAAAATTATCAAAGTAAGCTTTCAAACGATGTCCATTTTCCTTAAAATCATTGTCATTCATTGAATTCTCAATATCACAGGCCCCATAAGGATTGGTCCATCTTAATCTTAGCTCTTTAGGGAGTGCATAGAGTTGAGAATCATAAAACAAAACTTTTTGACCAGTGTCAATTTTTTGACAATTTTCACAAGTTTTACAGAATACATGTGTGTCCTTGAACATGGTGGGCCAATAAAATCCATTTTGAAAGATTTTTGCAGCAGTCTTTTTTGACGAGAAATAACTTCCACATGCTTCAGAATGACAAAGTTTAATGACACTACTTACCTCATTGTCGGGAATGAATCTTTGAAATATTTGATCAGGACAATATTTGAATAAGTTAGGGTCATCACAATAAAAGCTCTTCACTTCGTTCAAAAACTTTTCTTTGTCTTGAATACTCCAATCAGTTGGCAAATCTCCTAAAGCAAGAAAATTGATATTTTTATTATACCAAGGCATTGGACTAAGAGAAAGTAAGGATTCGTTAGGAAAGTAATCATCCATTGGTGTGATGTCAGATGTCGAATCTGTTGTCACTGTTGACAAAAGATTCGCATCAACATTTTCCGTGCGTTTGTTATCCGTGATTTCTTCCTCAGAATAAATCATTTGCAAATCTTCAGTTTCATCCAATTCATTTTTACTTAAAGTAGATTCAAGTTGATCATAAACTAATTCCTCAATATGATCTACTTCTTGTAAATCATTATCATCTCCAGGTTGCTTGCAAATGTTGAAAATATTCATCTCCAATGTCATGTTTCCAAATGATAGCTTCATCAGTCCATTCCTACAATTAATCAATGCGTTAGAGGTTGCAAGAAACGGACGTCCTAAAATAACAGGAAATGAATTACATGCTTCAATAGGTTCTGTGTCCAAGACAATAAAATCCACAGGATAAATGAATTTATCGACTTGTACTAACACATCTTCAATTATTCCTCTAGGCACTTTTACAGATCTATCGGCAAGTAAAAGAGATATAGAAGTTGGTTTTAACTCACCTAGATTGAGACTCTGAAAAACTGAATATGGAAGTAGATTCACACTAGCACCAAGATCAAGTAAGGCTTTTTCAATTTTATGCTCTCCAATAAAGCAAGAAATTGTGGGACAACCAGGGTCTTTATATTTCAAAGCATTATTGTTCTGAAGAATAGCACTTACTTGTTCGGCTAGAAAGGCTTTCTTTTTCACATTCAGTTTCCTCTTCACAGTGCATAGATCTTTCAAAAATTTAGCATAGGAAGGAACCTGTTTAATAGCATCCAGCAAAGGTATATTGATCCTTACCTGTTTGAAAATTTCATAAATTTCAGAGTTGTGATTGACTTTCCTTTGTTTGGTCATGGCTTGAGGAAATGGAAGTGCTGGCGGTGAATCAGTCGTTTCTTTGCAATTTTCAGATTCATCCCCTTCCTTACCCTCAGAGATTGACTCATCATCTTTCTCATAAGGTTCAAGAGAGGGTTTTTCAATAACCTTACCACTGCGCAGAGTAGTGACTGATTTGACTTGATCCATGTGTTGGCTTCCGGAACTACTTGCATTTGCATTGTATTGCCCTTTGGGATTTTGTTGTGTTTGAGATGGAAACTTACCTTTCTCTTGGAAACTAAGAGCAGATGTTAATTTAGCAAGAGTATCTTTAAAATCTGTCATGTTTTGAACAAGTTGAGTATTAATTGTCTCTTGCTTTTCAATGAATGCATGCAATGTTTCCTCAAGATTTCTTCTAGAAGGTGGAGCATAAGAAGGTGCATATCCATGAGAATTTTGGAAATTATGGTGTGCTTGAAACGGTGGTTGTGAAGTTTGTGCATTGTTGTTCTCACTCTTCCAACTGAAATTTGGGTGATTCCTCCAACCAGGGTTGTATGTTTGGGAGTATGGGTTGTGGTTGGCCCTTTGAAAACTGTTTAAAGCATGGGCTTGTTCATGGAGACATTCTTTAAAAGAAGGCAAGGTTGGACAATCGTTGGTTGAGTGTTCATTTGTTTCACAGATTTGACACACAATGTTTTCAACAGATTTTAATTGACCACTCTTTTTTAATTCTAGTGCCTCGACTTTTCTAGCTAAAGATGCAAATTTGGCTTGAAGGTCATGATCATCCCTAAGGTTGTACATACCTCCACTAGATGTATGAGGTTGAGTTTTACTCGGTGCCTCAAATGTACCCGCGGTGTCCCAATTTTGAGCATTTTCAGCTAACAAGTCTAAGTACTCCATTGCTTCATCAGGGTCTTTATCTTCAAAAGTTCCATTGCACATCAATTCAACCATTTGCCTATCTTTAGGTGTTAACCCTTCATAGAAATGTGAAACCAATCTCCATGTTTCAAAACCATGATGAGGGCAAGTACTAAGCAAATCTCGATACCTATCCCAACATTTGTAAAATGTTTCTCCTGGTTTTTGAGTGAAAGTGGTGATTTGTCTCTTGAAAGAGTTTGTTCTATGAGATGGGAAAAACTTCTTTAAAAACTGTTGTTGCATTTCATCCCAAGCACGAATGGATCCTGGTCTTAAATTTTGTAGCCATGTTTTAGCTTTATCTTTTAATGAAAAAGGGAAAAGCTTTAATCTGATGGTGTTCATGCTACAATTTAAATTATTATATGTGTTGCAGACCTCCTCAAATTCCCTTAAATGCAAGTATGGATTTTCCAATTCTAAACCATGAAAAGAAGGTAAAAGTTGAATAATACCTGGTTTAAAATTAAAATGAGATGCATCGGGAGGAAAAACTATACATGATGGTGCACTTGTTCTTGTGGGATTCATGTGGTCTCTAAGTGTTCTAGCACGGTTATTCTCATTATTTTCATTATGAAGTGATTGATTATCTTCTTCGGCCATATTTTCTGAAAATGATGAGGACACCCTACAAAGTCTACCACTTGATGTACGTGACCACACTCTCATGCACGTGTAGAAACAAAATAAAAAGAAGAAGAAAACAAAAGAAGAAGAAACAAGAGAAAAGAAATAAAGTTATATACAAGAAAAGTGAAAAGAGAAAATAAAATAAATATTATAATTTATACAAGGACTTACCTCCCCGGCAACGGCGCCAAAAACTTGACACGACTAAAAGGTTGATGTCTTCTCCCAAGTGCAGGAGTGTCGAAGTAATAAATAACCCGGCAAGACCGGGGTCGAACCACAAGGAGGTTAATTGTACAAATTATAAACAACAATTATAAACAACAACAACAACAACAACAATAATAATAATAATAGTAATAGTAATAGTAGTAGTAGTAATAATAATAATACTAATAATAACGGTAATAATAATAATAATAATAATAATAATAATAATAATAATAATAATAACAACAACAACAACAACAACAACAACAACAATAAAGAGAAGAAGAAGAAGAAGATGATGATGAGAACTTAGAGATGAAATATTAATGTAAGGATTAAATAATAATAATAACAAATGTCAAGGTTAGAGATTCCACTAATGGTATACCAAACAAGTATAGTATAAACTCTTATTATTGAATTGGAAACCACACACAAAGGAGGTTCCAATCAGATTATATATTGTTAATATGATTACATTAGTCATCTTATTCAATTAATGCTAATACTTGTAAATCTCGTCAAGCATTCATGATTATAACTTATGTTAACAACAAATCAAGTTCCTTTCATAGCTCAGGTGTCGGTTATACCATACATTATGGGCTATGAAAGTGCCAAGCATTTGTTGTACCAAGTGTTATACAACATAAATCAAGATTAGTCATTTAACAAGCAAAGTATTAAAGAGTGAACAAGATAACAAATATAAAACATGTTAGTATCAAACATTAAAGTCCATATTAAGTTTACATTATACTTATTCTCACACCATTAGTGTAACCTTTTCACCTTGACATAATTAACTTAGCTAGACATAATGAAAGAAAGCAAAATAGATAAACAAAATAAGAACATAAAAGTTAACTAAGTAAAGGAAAGGAAATGAAAGGCATAAACTTAATATTAATGAAAGCAAAACATAAATATTACAAAAAATACAAAGAGAGAAAGGAAGAGCATGATCTTGATCTGGAAACCAAGATGCCTAAATGCATGGAAAATGCCTCCTTTTATAGGCCAAAATTGGGAACTATTGATTTGATGACTAATTGATAAGTGGGTGGCCAACTTTTGACTTGGTGACAATCCTTATCTTCTCTTGTCTGCCCAAAACGTCATTGATAACGTCAAAACGGGAGCTAGGTGCAAACATGAAAGTTGTAGGCAATTGTCTCAGCTTTCTTGTGTAAAAAATTCAGCTCATTTGGACTTCTAGAACTCCAGATATGGCCAAAATACCGAACAGTGCTCGGGCTGGAAGACAGATTCGGGCTTCTTTGTTGTTGCTACAATTTGGACTTGATAATGGCCTTTTTAGATCTTGGGCTCCATATGAAAGTTGTAGGCCTATGTCTTACCTTTCCATCCATATAAATTGGACCTAAATCTAAGATCTGTAGCTCCAGATATGACCCAATTACCGAACAGTGTTCCGGTTTGGATTGCATCGACATCTCTTCTCTAAGTTTGACCATCTCTTTATCCTTGCAATTTAAGTTCTTCAAGTCATCAATCAATCCTTTCATTTATGTGATAGGCCTGCATTAAAAATAGACATTTACCACAAATTATAGGTATCTTATATTATTAGATACATTATTATAAAACATATTTTAGTTAAGGAGTTATTGATACTTCAAGTGCAAAATGATGATATAAAACCATGATAAAAATGCACTTTTAAGTACTAATCACACATCTAGCATGGTAAATTTTTGTAATTGCATTCTGAGGCAGAGCGGGAAAATACTTTTTCAATTTTTCAAGATTAGTGTCCATTTTCAAATGAGAATTGGAAGAGAGATTCAAAGAATTGCACACATATATACACAGATATCAGTAATTGTGGGAAACTGAAAGAACCAACTTAAGTCACGGAGTATCGTTATCCGCCATTTGACCGGGGTGAGATAAACTAGCAAAAATCACTAAAAAAGAAACACAAAAACAATGTGAGAAAAAAATAATCAACCTTTATCTCCAAGATCATTCAAACCAGCTGATTCATTTTCACTAGGAAAATTATCAAAGTGAGTTTTCAAACGAAGTCCATTTTCCTTAAAATCATTGTCATTCATTGAATTCTCAATATCACAGGCCCTACAAGGATTTTTCCATCTTGGTCTTAGCTTTCTAGGGAATGCATATTGTTGAGAATTATAAAACAAAACTTTTCAACCAGTATCAATCTTTTGACAATTTTCACAAGTTTTGCAGAATGCATGCGTGTCCTTGAACATGGTGGGCCAATAAAATCCATTTTGAAAGATTTTTACAACTGTCTTTTTTTACGAGAAATAACTTCCACATGCTTCAGAATGACAAAGTTTAATGACACAACTTACCTCATTGTTGGGAATGAATCTTTGAAATATTTGATTAGGACAATATTTGAATAAGTTAGGGTCATCGCAATAAAAATTCTTCACTTCGTTCAAAAATGTTTCTTTGTCTTGGGTACTCCAATCAGCTGGCAAATCTCCTAAAGCAAGAAAATTGATATTTTTATCATACCAAGGCATTGGACTAAGAGAAAGTAAGGATTCGTTAGGAAAGTAATCATCCATTGGTGTGATGTCAGATGTCGAATCTGTTGTCACTATTGATAAAAGATTCGCATCAATATTTTCGATGCTTGTTTCATCCGTGATTTCTTCCTCAGAATAAATCATTTGCAAATCTTCAATTTCATCCAATTCATTTTTACTTAAAGTAGATTCAAGTTGATCATAAACTAATTCATCAATATGATCTACTTCTTGTAAATCATTATCATCTCCAGGTTGCTTGCAAATGTTGAAAATATTCATCTCCAATGTCATGTTTCCAAATGATAGCTTCATCAGTCCATTCCTACAATTAATCAATGCATTAGAAGTTGCAAGAAATGGACGTCCTAAAATAACAGGAAATGAATTACATACTTCAACAGGTTGTGTGTCCAAGACAATAAAATCTATAGGATAAATGAATTTATCGACTTGTACTAACACATCTTCAATTATTCCTCTAGGCACTTTTACAGATCTATCAGCAAGTAAAAGAGATATAGAAGTTGGTTTTAACTCACCTAGATTGAGACTCTGAAAAACTGAATATGGAAGTAAATTCACACTAGCACCAAGATCAAGTAAGGCTCTTTCAATTTTATGCTCTCCAATAAAGTAGGAAATTGTAGGACAACCAGGGTCTTTATATTTCAAAGCATTATTGTTTTGAAGAATAGCACTTACTTGTCCGACTAGAAAGACTTTCTTTTTCACATTCAGTTTCCTCTTCACAGTGCAGAGATCTTTCAAAAATTTAGCATAGGAAGGAACCTGTTTAATAGCATCCAATAAAGGTATATTGATCCTTACTTGTTTGAAAGTTTCAAAAATTTCAGAGTTGTGATTGACTTTCCTTTGTTTGGTCATGACATAAGGAAATGGAAGTGCTGGCGGTGAATCAGTTGTTTCTTTGCAATTTTCAGATTCATCCCCTTCCTTACCCTCAAAGATTGACTCATCATCTTTCTCATAAGGTTCAAGAGAGGGTTTTTCAATAACCTTACCACTGCGCAGAGTAGTGACTGATTTGACTTGATCCATGTGTTGGCTTCCAGAATTACTTGCATTTGCATTATATTGCCCCTTGGGATTTTGTTGTGGTTGAGATGGAAACTTACCTTTCTCTTGGAAACTGAGAGTAGATGTTAATTTTGCAAGAGTATCTTTAAAATCTATCATGTTTTGAGCAAGTTGAGTATTGATTGTCTCTTGCTTTTCAATGAATGCATGCAATGTTTCCTCAAGATTTCTTCTAGGAGGTGGAGCATAAGGAGGTGCATATCCATGAGAATTTTGGAAATTGTGGTGTGCTTGAAACGGTGATTGTGAAGTTTTTGCATTATTGTTCTCACTCTTCCAACTGAAATTTGGGTGATTTCTCCAACCAGGGTTGTATGTTTGGGAGTATGGGTTGTGGTTGGGCCTTTGAAAACTGTTTAAAGCATGGGCTTGTTCATGGAGACATTCTTTAAAAGAAGGCAAGGTTGGACAATTATTGGTTGAGTGTTCATTTGTTTCACAGATTTGACACACAATGTTTTCAACAGATTTTAATTGACCACTCCTTTTCAATTCTAGTGCCTCGACTTTTCTAGCTAAAGATGCAAACTTGGCTTGAAGGTCATGATCTTCCCTAAGGTTGTACATACCTCCATTAGATGTATGAGGTAGAGTTTTGCTCGGTGCCACATAAGTACCCGCGGTGTCCTAATTTTGAGCATTTTCAGCTAACAAGTCTAAGTACTCCATTGCTTCATCAGGGTCTTTATCTTCAAAAGTTCCATTGCACATCAATTCAACCATTTGCCTATCTTTAGGTGTTAACCCTTCATAGAAATGTGAAACCAATCTCCATGTTTCAAAACCATGATGAGGGCAAGTACTAAGCAAGTCTCGATACCTATCCCAACATTTATAAAATGTTTCTCCTAGTTTTTGAGTGAAAGTGGTGATTTGTCTCTTGAAAGAGTTTGTTCTATGAGATGGGAAAAACATCTTTAAAAACTGTTGTTGCATTTCATCCCAAGCACGAATGGATCCTGGTCTTAAATTTTGTAGCCATCTTTTAACTTTATCTTTTAATGAAAAAGGAAAAAGCTTTAATCTGATGGTGTTCATGCTACAATTTAAATTATTATATGTGTTGCACACCTCCTCAAATTCCCTTAAATGCAAGTATGGATTTTCCAATTCTAAACCATGAAAAGAAGGTAAAAGTTGAATAATACCTGGTTTAAAATTAAAATGAGATGCATCAGGAGCAAAAACTATGCATGATGGTGCACTTGCTCTTGTGGGATTCATGTGGTCTCTAAGTGTTCTAGCACGGTTATTCTCATTATTCTCATTTTGAAGTGATTGATTATCTTCTTCAGCCATATTTTCTAAAAATGCTGAGGATATCCTACAAAGTCTACCACTTGATGTACGTGACCACACTCTCATGCACGTGTAGGAATTTAAAAAAAAGCAAAAGAAGGAGGAAGAAAACGAAATAAAAAGAAATAAAAGAAAAGAAACAAAGTTATATACAACAAAAGAGAAAATAAAATAAATACTATAATTTATACAAGAACTTACCTCCCCGGCAACGGCGCCAAAAACTTGACACGATGAAAAGATTGATGTCTTCTCCCAAGTGCAGGAGTGTCGAAGTAATAAATAACCCGGCAAGACCGGGGTCGAACCACAGGGAGGTTAATTGCACAAATTATAAACAACAACTATAAATAACAACAATAGTAACAATAACAACAACAACAACAACAACAACAACAACAATAATAATAATAATAATAATAATAATAATAATAATAATAATAATAATAATAATAATAATAATAATACTAGTAATAGTAGTAGTAATACTAGTAGTAATAATAATAATAATAATAAAGAAAGAGAAGAAGAAGAAGATGATGAGAACTTGGAGATGGAAAATTAATGTAAAGATTAAACAATTATAAGAACAAATGTCAAGGTTAGAGATTCCACTAATGGTATGTCAAACAAGTATAATATAAACTCTTATTATTCAATTAGAAACCACACATAAACGAGGTTCCAATCAAATTATAGATTGTTAACATGATTACATTAGTCATCTTATTCGATTAATGCTAATACTTGTAAATTTCGTCAAGCATTCATGATTATAACTTATGTTAACAACAAATCAAGTTCCTTTCATAGCTCATGTGTCGGTTATACCATACATTATGGGCTATGAAAGTGCCAAGCATTTGTTGTACCAAGTGTTATACAACATAAATCAAGATTAGTCATTTAACAAGCAAAGTATTAAAGAGTGAACAAGATAACAAATATAAAACATGTTAGTATCAAACATTAAAGTCCATATTAAGTTTACATTATACTTATTCTCACACCATTAGTGTAACCTTTTCACCTTGACATAATTAACTTAACTAGACATAATGAAAGAAAGAAAAATAGATAAATAAAATAAGAACATAAAAGCTAACTAAGTAAAGGAAAGGAAATGAAAGACATAAACTTAATATTAATGAAAGCAAAGCATAAACATTACAAAAAATACAAAGAGAGAAAGGAAGAGCATGATCTTGATCTGGAAACCAAGATGCCTAAATGCATGGCAAATGCCTCCTTTTATAGGCCAAAATTGGGAACTATTGATTTGATGACTAATTGATAAGTGGGTGGCCAACTTTTGACTTGGTGATAATCCTTATCTTCTCTTGTCTGCCCAAAACGTCATTGATAACGTCAAAATTAGAGCCAGTTGTAACATGAAAGTTGTAGGCAATTGTCTCAGCTTTCTTGTGTAAAAAATTCAGCTCATTTGGACTTCTAGAACTCCAGATATGGCCAAAATACCGAACAGTGCTCGGGCTGGAAGACAGATTCGGGCTTCTTTGTTGTTGCTACAATTTGAACTTGATAATGGCCTTTTTAGATCTTGGGCTCCATATAAAAGTTGTAGGCCTATGTCTTACCTTTCCATCCATATAAATTGGACCTAAATCTAAGATCTGTAGCTCTAGATATGACCCAATTACCTAACAGTGTTCCGGTTTGGATTGCACCAACATCTCTTTTCTAAGTTTGACCATCTCTTTGCCTTTGTAATTTAAGTTCTTAAAGTCATCAATCAATCCTTTCATTTATGTGATAGGCCTGCATTTAAAATAAACATTTACCATAAATTTAAAGGTATCTTATATTATTAGATATATTATTATAAAACATGCTTTAGTTAAGTAGTTATTGATACTTCAAATGTAAAATGATGATATAAAACCTTGATAAAAATGCACTTTTAAGTACTAATCATGTTCACACTAATGATTTAATCTAATGGCAGCCTTAAGATCTAGATAAATTCATTAATCTTAATAACCAAGTTGTCTGCTTGTGTTGCTTTGATTGAATGTTTTCTCTAAGTTTAATAACGTAGTTCTGCCACAATTATCAAGCTTAGTTGCTTCATAAGTTTATATACCATAACTCTGGTTTTGATACCAAACATAGCAATAGATTGTTCACAATAATAACATATAGTCCGTTCTAGCAATTATCAACAATAATCATAGAAAATATGCATAGGAAAACAATCATACTCATTCATAATACAAAATGAAAATAAATAGAAAAATAAATCTTACAGTTCTTGAAATCTGAAGGTTTTTGCGTCCTTGCAACCAAGAAAAGAGCTTAGACTTGCATATCTATTAAACAACTACTCCTAAAGATAAAAGAAAGCATTATTTCTAGTATGTAGAGAGGAGAGTTTGTGTTTCTTCACTTCTAGCTACTGCCTCCTCTTTTTGATTCTACTACACTCTCTTCTTTTCTTTTCTTGGCTCTCTTGGTGTTTATTTTTAGGCTTCAATGACAACTCCTCTTGCTCCTTTATCTACAATGGTGGCTGCCAAACTTTGACATTAGTAGCTGCCACCAACAACCCACCATTGTAGCCTCCTTCTTTGACAATGTCAAGAGGCTGCAAATGTTGCACCAGCAGCCCTCTTTAACTCTCACAAGTTGGCCTTCTTTCTTTGATAATGGAAGTCATCTTCTTAATGAAGTTAGCTGGTTTGTGGTTGGTGGTTTGAGGTTGGTGGCTATCTTCCTTGACCTTGACCTTTTAGATTGATTTCTTCACGAAACCTGTTTGCTAATAAAATTCAATTGTCATCTTTGAAAAATCATATCTCCCTCATCTGACATCAATTTTGGCTTAATGTTTAAGCGTTTCTATGCCTTTGAGTTAGGAATCGAACAAAATTGATTTTTAATCAATTGGACTTCTAAAGCTCTAGATATTGAATTTTGAATGACCAAAGGTCAACATTGGCAGAATGCGAGATTTGACTTTGAAGGATGTGATTTCCATGCTCTTTGTTTTTTTATTTTTCTTGACTTAGATTTCTAGAAAGGTATGGATATTAGCTTTTTAGTGCCACTAAAATCACTTCATTTCGATCTCTAGAACTCACGCTTTGCATAAAATATCAATTGAATGTCAAATCTGCCAATTACCTCCAATTTACTCCTTTTTGCATCTTTCATCCAAAAATGCCTTCAAAATATAAAACAAAGAATATCAAGGCATTTTATATATATAACATAGGCTAAACACTAGTTAAATATGGGTGAAACTATCAAATAATTTGGTTACATCAGTTGGCTAAAATATTTAGGTTATTTTCAACTTAGCAATTGAGGTTATTTTCAAGTTGGTTTCTTGATTGAGTTTGATAAATATGTTTATAGCTAGAAAGCAATCATTATGAATATGAAGGGTAAAATTTTTTTTTTTAGGGATCTAATTGGTGAAAAAAAAAGTTTGAGAGCCTAATTTGGTCTTAATTAAGAAGATTGAAATTTTAAAGGCCCAAATTTAATTTTTACAAAGTCAATTGTTTCAAATTAGGGGTAAAATCGCAAGAAAATTGAAGTTTTGAGGTTACTTAGGGGTTAAATTAAAGAAATTCACAACCAGAATCATTTTGAAAAAGACACCAAACTCTAGGAATCAATTGATTGAAATCAAGGGTGAAATTGGATAAATCCAAAACCAATTACCAAAATGAAAAAATATGTTGAAATCCAAGGCTGACATTGCAGTTTGTTGGGGGGCAAAATTGCATAAAATTGGAAGTTTAGAGCCAATTAGGAATGTAATTGAAAGCAATTAAAAGTCGAAAGGCCAAACTAAACTTTGACCAAATCCCTAAATTAGAACCCTAAAAAGTCCAAAACAACACCGTTTTGAATAGTAAAAAAAATAGTCCACATGATGAATCGTCTAATTATTGCTCTTTTTTTTTCTCACCTAAAAAAACTATTTAGGTAACTACTTTTCAAGAAGATTGAATGCTCCATCTCTCAACCAAACTAGACAAATCATACACTACTATGATGGCCTGAAATTGTACTACACTCTATAGTAGGTCTCGCTGGTCAATTATACATATAGCCGCCATGACGCCACTCTAAAGTGGACACCTCGGACAACCTTTAGCTTTTAACTTTTTCATGTCATGATAGCAACTTTGAACCAATGGTTGAGATCCTTCTTGTTCGAATCAAGGGTCAATATTTGTCCCTAATAAAGACAAATTGTTTCTCTTCCACCCTTTATAAATAAGGGTGCATTCCAAGCTTTAAGGGGGGAAGAAATTAGTGCTCAAATTAGCTAAAAATCACCCACCCTTTCATTATCTTTCTCCATCGCTTCCTTAACCACCACAACCTCCCCCACACCGTGATTGACAACAACCTAGTAACTTATCAAACCCATCTCCTTATTGGCGATAAAGACAACCACTACAAACTTCTCCCTCTCTATCACAAGTTTCTTCTTCTTCCTGCACCACAACAACTGTTGTTTCTCTCTCCAGCCACGCCATAAGCCACCAATGCCTCAACCCTCCTCACGCCAAACTAGTGATGACTAATCATACATTTTGTTTTGATGATAACCTTTGAATGATCCACAATGTTAACTTTACCTTTAATTATTTCATTAAGCTCTATAAAATTGTTTTTGTCTTTATATATATGAGTGTTGGTCCATTGTATTAATACCACATCTTCTTTTTGGTTTGTATTCATTCATTATGGACTAGTAATAGAGTGGCTTATTTCTCCTTTTCTCTAATAAGATTGACATTTTCCTCAACCCTTTTGTTTGGATTCCAGCAATCCTAAACATAATGACCCATTTTTGTATAATTGTAACATTTAACTTTTGCTTTGTCATACCTCAATCTTGGATTTCCAAATCTATATCTTGCTTTTTTTCCCTCTACTTTATCCATGTCCTCTAACCCCTTTGAAATATTTAGAACCATCTTACTTTGAAAAAGTACCTGTGCATCCACATCCTCTTGAGAACACCTATATTTTGTGATTCCTTTATAGCGAACACCATATAATAAGATAAAACCCATAAGTTGTAAGTATTTATCTATCTAATGATCCTATAAACCAAAATACCATTGAATACAATCATCTATTTTTTTCTTTTGTAGCTAGGATGAATAAGGAATCCATGTAAGAAATGGATTCTGAAATATTAAAATCCTTTTCACATCTGGAAACTATGTTGCAGCTCATTAAAGATCCTTGTACAACTAAGAGATTCCCAAACAAGTTGTTACATCCTTGTAGGAAAATGATCATTGGCATATAAGAAGTTCATTAGTCAAAAGAAAGTAAATAACAAAATTAGTATAGTTTGTTCTGACCTATATCGTAAGTTTTTCCTAACTTCAATTCACCTAAAAGTTTACTCCATCATGGACAAATACCTCTGGAATTCTTGATGTAACCATATTATTCGATAGTTTCACCCACATTTACCTAATGTTTTGTCCATGTTTTATATGTAAAATGCCTTGATATTCTTTGTTTTACGTTTTGAAGGCACTTTTGGATGAAAATGCAAAAAGGAATAAATTGGAGATAATTGGCAGATTTGACGTTCAGTCGATGTTTTGTGCAGAGCGTGAGTTCTAGAGATCAAAATGAAGTGATTCCAATGGCTCTAAAAAGCTAACATCCATACCTTTCTGGAAATGTAATGCAAGAAAAATATGAAGAGGAAGATCATGGAAATCACATCCTTCAAAGTCAAATCTCGTATTCTGCCACTGTTGACCTTTGTCCATTCAAAATTCTATATCTGGAGCTATAGAAGTCCAATTGATGCAAACGTAATTTTGTTGGATTCCTGACTCAAATTTCAAGAAACGCTCCAATTTTCAACCGAAAACGATGTCAGATGAGGGCGATATGATTTTTTAAAGATGACAACTGAATTCTGCCAGCAATCAGGTTTCGTGAAGAAATGAGTCCAAATTATGTTTCGAAGCTTCTAAACTATCATCCAAGTTATAATTTCAGCAATTTAGCCCCTCTAGTAAATCAATCTAGAAGTTCAAGAAAAGTAGCCACCAACCTCAATCCACCAACCTCAAATCACCAACCATAAGCCAGCTGCAAGTTGGAATGCTGCCATTGTCAAAGAAAGAGGCTACAATGGTGGGTTGTTTGTGGTGACTACTAATGTCAAAGTTTGGCATGTTTGGCAGCCACCATTATTGATAAATAAGCAAGAGGAGCTGCCATTGAAGCCTATATATAGACACCAAGAGAGCCAAGAAAGAAGAGGAGGGAGTGCAATAGAATCAAAGAAAGGTGGTAGCAACTAGAAGTGAAGAAACACAAACTCTCCTCTCAAATGCCTATCACTTCTGCAAATCACTTCTGCAAATCATGTGAAAAATGCCAAAGAACATGTAATATCACTCATAAAAATCAAATGCCTTTAACAAATATTCTTGTAAGTGAAATTTTTGATGTTTGGGGTATTGACTTTATGGGTCCATTTCCTTCTTCTTTTGGAAATCTTTATATTCTTCTTGCTGTTGATTATGTGTCCAAATGGATTGAGGCGAAAGCCACACGAACTAACAATGCTAAGGTTGTTTTAGATTTTGTCAGGACTCACATATTTGATAGGTTTGGCATCCCTAAAGCTATCATCAGTGATCGTGGCACTCATTTCTGCAATCGTTCCATGGAAGCATTACTACGCAAATATCATGTGACTCATCGAACATCCACAGCATATCATCCGCAAATGAATGGCCAAGCTGAAATTTCCAATCGAGAAATCAAGTCCATTTTGGAGAAAACAGTGCAACCTAACCGACGAGATTGGAGTCTACGCCTTGGAGATGCACTTTGGGCTTATAGGACTGCTTATAAATCACCTATAGGAATGTCACCTTATAGAATGATTTATGGGAAAGCATGTCATCTACCGGTGGAGCTTGAACACAAAGCATTTTGGGCCATTAAACAATGCAACATGGATTATGATGCTGCTGGGATTGCAAGAAAATTGCAACTGCAAGAGTTGGAAGAAATTCGAAATGATGCTTACGAGAATGCAAGAATTTACAAAGAAAAGACTAAGAATCTTCATGACCAAATGCTTACAAGAAAGGAATTTCATGTTGGAGACAAAATCCTTCTTTATCATTTGCGTTTAAAACTTTTTCCTGGAAAATTGCGCTCTCGTTGGATTGGACCCTTTGTTGTTTCTAATATTTTTCCTTATGGTGCAGTTGAAATTACAAGTTTAGAAACCAGCAAAGTACTCAAGGTCAATGGACATCGTTTGAAACCTTTCTATGAAGGTTGGACGGCAGAACTCACCGCTTCTATAGAGTTAGCTGAACCAATCTATGAAGAATGAGCATGCCACATGTCAAGCTAATGACATAAAACAAAAGTGCTTATTGGGAGGCAACCCAGCACACAAAAAGAAAAATCAGATTTGCTCTCTTTTTCCTTATCTTTTTTTTTTTTGTATTTTAATTTATTTTCTGTCATTCTCTTATGTTCCTTTGCTTTTATTTTCAACATTGAGGACAATGTTGTGTTTTAAGTGTGGGGGTATTGGGAGAATTTTTATTTTCTTATTTTAGTTTTCTTTGTTGTTCTTAAAAAAAAATTGTGTTTGATCTTTTTAACTCCCATTGGTTTTTGAGAATATGAGTATTATGTATAAGAATTAATTGAGATAGATGAAGATATAAATCAAATGAAAGAGTATGCATGCAAATTTTAAGGTTTAATTGGTTTAGGGATTGACTTTGAGAATATGCCATGTTGATTTTATAGTGTTATACCACTGCAAGTTTTTGAGCCTTCAACATTGTATTCTTTGAGTGTGCATTCTTTCAATGATATGTATCTCTAGAACTTGCTTCATATCTTATTGAGATTATATTCCATTACAAATATACATGAAGATGATAAAGGCAATAGGAATTTTAAAGCACTTGAACCAAAAAGCCAACCTAAAGCATATTATCCTTAGTGAGCCCCTTTTGAGCTTGTTTATCTTTTCTTTGCTTTATCCATGTATAAGCCTTAAAATTTATATATATTTTCCTTTTCCCCTGGCCAAGGATTAGTAGAGCATGTACTTGTGATACTTCATGGAATTATGGTTGGAAATTATATGAAAAGATAGAAGAAGTGATGCTTGATGAAAAGATGGGCAAAAATTACAAAAAAAAAAAGAAAAAAAAAGAAAAGAAGAAAAAAAAATGTTCCTTTATGTTCTTAAGATTTTATGTTAAAAGAGCTTATAATCAAAAGGAGTTAAGCATTGGTGATTAAAGATGAAAAATTTATGAGCTTTGATGGAATATCTAGTTTGAAATATCATTTTTCGGAATGCTCTACTTTCTTTGATTTGAACCTTTTCTTTTACTCTCTTTTACCTCACCTTAACCTTAGCCCCATTACAACCGGAAAATAAGACCTTTTGATTCATGCATTGTTTGTAATATGTTAGTAATGGAGATGAGATTGAAAAGCAAGCTTATGGTAGAACATACTCTTTGATTGACTTTGAGAGATTTAAACACATAAACCCTAAACATATGAGTGTTGGAGTGTATATCAATGAGAGGACCTATCACTTTGGCATGGCATAGATTTCATTTAAATCCCGATGATTGATTGAATTTTGAAGTTTGCATGTAAACAAATTCATAAAAAATTATTTATTTTATTCTTTTTTATTATATTCTTATTTATAATGCTTGTACTCTTGGACATTGATGGGAGATTAAGAGATTGATCATGGTTATATTCAATTTAATTTTATTTATCCTTTCTCGAGGACAAGAAAGAGCTAAGTGTGGGGGTATTTGATGTAACCATATTATTCGATAGTTTCACCCACATTTACCTAATGTTTTGTCCATGTTTTATATGTAAAATGCCTTGATATTCTTTGTTTTACATTTTGAAGGCACTTTTGGATGAAAAATGCTAAAAGGAGTAAATTGGAGATAATTGGCAGATTTGACGTTCAGTCGATGTTTTGTGCAGAGCGTGAGTTCTAGAGATCAAAATGAAGTGATTCCAATGGCTCTAAAAAGCTAACATCCATACCTTTCTGGAAATGTAATGCAAGAAAAATATGAAGAGGAAGATCATGGAAATCACATCCTTCAAAGTCAAATCTCGTATTCTACCACTGTTGACCTTTGTCCATTCAAAATTCCATATCTGGAGCTATAGAAGTCCAATTGATGCAAACGTAATTTTGTTGGATTCCTGACTCAAATTTCAAGAAACGCTCTAATTTTCAACCGAAAACATGTCAGATGAGGGTGATATGATTTTTCAAAGATAACAACTGAATTCTGCCAGCAATCAGGTTTCGTGAAGAAATGAGTTCAAATTATGTTTCGAAGCTTCTAAACTATCATCCAAGTTATAATTTCAGCAATTTAGCCCCTCTAGTAAATCAATCTAGAAGGTCAAGAAAAGTAGCCACCAACCTCAATCCACCAACCTCAAATCACCAACCATAAGCCAGCTGCAAGTTGGAATGCTGTCATTGTCAAAGAAAGAAGCTACAATGGTGGGTTGTTTGTGGTGACTACTAATGTCAAAGTTTGGCATGTTTGGCAGCCACCATTATTGATAAATAAGCAAGAGGAGCTGCCATTGAAGCCTATATATAGACACCAAGAGAGCCAAGAAAGAAGAGGAGGGAGTGCAATAGAATCAAAGAAAGGTGGTAGCAACTAGAAGTGAAGAAACACAAACTCTCCTCTTTACATACTAGAAATAATGCTTTCTTTTATCTTTAGGAGTAGTTGTTCAATAGATATGCAAGGTTAAGCTGTTTTCTTGGTTGCAAGGACGTAGAAACTTTCAGATTTCAAGAACTGTGAGATTTATTCTTCATTTATTTTCAGTTTGTATTATGAATGAGTATGATTGTTTTCCTATGCATGTTTTCTATGATTGTTGTTGATAATTGCTAGAGCTGACTCTAAGTTATTATTGTGAACAATCTATTGCTAAGTTTGATATCAAAACCGGAGTTAGGGTATATAAACTTGTGAAGCAACTAAGCTTGATAATTGTGGCGGAACTACGTTATTAAACTTAGGGAAAACATTCGATCAAAGCAACACAAGCAGACAACTTGGTTGTTAAGATTAATGAATTTATCTAGATCTTAAGGCTGCCATTAGATTAAATCATTAGTGCGGACACTGTGATTATTTGTTGGTTAGGGCTAGTTATACGGCGGATCCGTTAATTAACCAAAGATAAGAAAAGATAAAAATTCAGAATATAAACTGGAGTTTCGTTTTAAGGATCAGTTATGATTTCTGTAGGTGGATGTGCGCTTGTGACCAAGGTTTGTTTTGTTGATAAATTTTAGTTTTAATTGATTGTGTTCACTAGTTTAATTTCTTCCATATTTTAGATTATCACAAATCAAAACCCCCCAATTGCATAACGTATGCATAAAAATCTGAACTAAATCTTCCTCGTGGGATCGATCCCTTGCTTGCTCTGTACTATCTTGTGTGATTTAAGCTGGGGTAATTAATGATGTTACAATTGCCTACAACTTTCATGTTACAACTGGCTCCAATTTTGACGTTATCAATGATGTTTTGGGTAGACAAGAGAAGATAAGGATTGTCACCAAGTCAAAAGTTGGCCACCCACTTATCAATTAGTCATCAAATCAATAGTTCCCAATTTTAGCCTATAAAAGGAGGCATTTTCCATGCATTTAGGCATCTTGGTGTTCAGATCAAGATCATGCTCTTCCTTTCTCTCTTTGTATTTTTTGTAATGTTTATGCTTTGCTTTCATTAATATTAAGTTTATGCTTTTCATTTCCTTTCCTTTACTTAGTTAGCTTTCATGTTCTTATTTTGTTTATCTATTTTTCTTTCTATCATTATGTCTAGCTAAGTTAATTATGTCAAGGTGAAAAGGTTACACTAATAGTGCTCGGGCTGGAAGACAGTTTCGGGCTTCTTTGTTGTTGCTACAATTTGGACTTGATAATGGCCTTTTTAGATCTTGGGCTCCATATGAAAGTTGTAGGCCTATGTCTTACCTTTCCATCCATATAAATTGGACCTAAATCTGAGACATATAGCTCCAGATATGACCTAATTACCGAACAGTGTTCCGGTTTGGATTGCACCGACATCTCTTTTCTAAGTTTGACCATCTCTTTGCCCTTGCAATTTAAGTTCTTAAAGTCATCAATAAATCCTTTCATTTATGTGATAGGCCTGCATTTAAAATGAACATTTACCATAAATTAAAGGTATCTTATATTATTAGATATATTATTATAAAACATGCTTTAGTTAAGGAGTTATTGATATTTCAAGTGCAAAATGCTGATATAAAACCTTGACAAAAATGCACTTTTAAGTACTAATCAATGAGGAAGTAAGAGAACTTGAGACTTATCTAGATCTAATGCCTATTATGTCAATAGGTCAATGGACCCCATCATTTGAGCCTTTGATTTCACCCTAAGTGAAAGTTGAGGCATCTCTTATCCAACCTTATAAACCAGAAAGGAAGCCTTTACCGAATGATCTTAAGTATACGTTTCTAGGTGAAGATGAATCATATCCTATTGTGATCTCATCAAAACTTAGCATACAGCAAGAACAAAAAAATTTGAGAGTGGTGAGAAAACACAAGAAAGCAATTGGGTGGACAATTACTGACTTGAAAGGAATTAGCCCTCTTTTATGTACATATAGAATCAATCTTGAAGAAGAGGCTAAATTTGTGAGGCAAATGCAAAGACGATTGAACCCAAACATGAAGGAAGTAGTGAGAGGTAAAGTGCTTAAGCTACTTGGTGCAGGTATCATTTACCCTATTGCAAACTCAAATGGGTTAGTCCAACCCAAGTTGTCCCTAAAAAATTTGGAGTCACGGTAGTAAAGAATGAAAATAATGAGCTAGTACCAACTAGAATCCAAACTGGATGGCGTATGTGCATTGATTATCGTAAATTGAACATGGTGATTAGGAAAGACCATTTTCCGCTTCCATTTTTAGACCAAGTGCTTGAAAGAGTAGCTGGAAGAGCTTTCTATTGTTTTCTTGATGGATACTCAAGTTACAACCAAATTGAGATTTCCTTAGAAGACCAAGAAAAAACCACTTTCACTAGTCTTTTTGGTACTTATGCTTATAGAAGAATGCCTTTTGGCTTGTGTAATGCACCAGCCACTTTTCAAAGGTGTATGATGAGTATCATTGGTGACATGAGTATCAAGAAGCTTTTGAAAAGCTTAAAGGGTTGTTGACAACTACACCAATCATACAAGCTCTTGATTGGTCTTTACCATTTGAACTGATGTGTAATGCTAGTGATTTTGCGGTTGGGGCTGTTTTAGAGTAAAGAAAAGACAAGAAACCTCATGTCATATATTATGCTAGCAAGACTTTGAATGATACTCAATTGAACTACACTACAACTGAAAAAGAACTCTTAGCTATGGTTTTTGTATTAGACAAGTTTAGGTCTTATTTGGTTGGATCTCTTGTTATTGTTTTCACTGATCATATAGCATTGAAATAGTTGCTCACAAAACAAGATGCCAAACCATGTTTGATTCGATGGATTCTCCTACTCCAAGAGTTTAACCTTAAAATTCGAGATAAAAAAGGAGTAGAGAATGTAGTGGTTGATTATTTGACACATCTTTCAAGCTATGAGACCATAATTGATGAATCACCAATAAATGAACTCTTTGCTGATGAAAATTTATTTTGTGCAGGTACTGTCTCCTACATTGGTTCTCTATGGTATGCTGACATAGCAAATTACCTAGCCATAAGTCAGATTCCTTCTCATTGGTCTAAACTAGACAAACAAAAATTCTTGCGCAATGTGCGCACCTTTTTTTAGGATGACCCCTACTTATTTAAATACTATCCTGACCAAATTATTAGGTGGTGCATCCCTGATCATGAAATTCCAAGTGTCATTAATTTTTGTCATGCATTAGCCTATGATGGGCATTTCTCTTCCAAGAAAACCATTGTCAAAATCTTGCAGTGTGGTTTTTATTGGCCGACCATGTTTAAAGGTGTCCATGCCTTCTGTATTGCATGTGACCGATGTCAACGACTAGGTAGCCTCACTAAGCGTAACATGATGCCCCTTTACCTCATCCTTATTTTAGAAATATTTGATTGTTAGGGGATTGATTTCATGGGACCTTTTCCAAGTTCATTTGGTTACCAGTTCATCCTTGTAACTATTGATTATGTGTCTAAATGGGTGGAGGTCATTGCATCTCGAACCAATGACCATCGAGTTATGGTCAAATTCTTGAAAGAAAATATTTTCTCTCGTTTTGGCATGCCCCGGGCTATGATTAGTGATAGGGGAAAACATTTTTGTAACAAGCCCGTTGGGATTTTGATGAGAAAATATGGTGTAATTCACAAGGTCAGTACCCCCTATCACCTACAGACTAGTGGCCAAGTGATTAGTACTTAAAAGTGCATTTTTATCATGGTTTTATATCATCATTTTGCACTTGAAGTATCAATAACTCCTTAACTAAAATATGTTTTATAATAATGTATCTAATAATATAAGATACCTATAATTTGTGGTAAATGTCTATTTTTAATGCAGGCCTATCACATAAATGAAAGGATTGATTGATGACTTGAAGAACTTAAATTGCAAGGATAAAGAGATGGTCAAACTTAGAGAAGAGATGTCGGTGCAATCCAAACCGGAACACTGTTCGGTAATTGGATCATATCTGGAGCTACAGATCTCAGATTTAGGTCCAATTTATATGGATGGAAAGGTAAGACATAGGCCTACAACTTTCATATGGAGCCCAAGATCTAAAAAGGCCATTATCAAGTCCAAATTGTAGCAACAACAAAAAAGCCCGAATCTGTCTTCCAGCCCGAGCACTGTTCGGTATTTTGGCCATATCTGGAGTTCTAGAAGTCCAAATGAGCTGAATTTTTTACACAAGAAAGCTGAGACAATTTCCTACACCTTTCATGTTTACAACTGGCTCCAATTTGGACGTTATCAATAACGTTTTGGGCAGACAAGAGAAGATAAGGATTGTCACCAAGTCAAAAGTTGGCCACCCACTTATCAATTAGTCATCAAATCAATAGTTCCCAATTTTGGCCTATAAAAGGAGGCATTTGCCATGCATTTAGGCATCTTGGTTTCCAGATCAAGATCATGCTCTTCCTTTCTCTCTTTGTATTTTTTGTAATGTTTATGCTTTGCTTTCATTAATATTAAGTTTATGCCTTTCATTTCCTTTCTTTTACTTAGTTAATTTTTATGTTCTTATTTTGTTTATCTATTTTGCTTTCTTTCATTATGTCTAGCTAAGTTAGTTATATCAAGGTGAAAAGGTTACACTAATGGTGTAAGAATAAGTATAATGTAAACTTAATATGGACTTTAATGTTTGATACTAACATGTTTTATATTTGTTATCTTGTTCACTCTTTAATACTTTGCTTGTTAAATGACTAATCTTGATTTATGTTGTATAACACTTGGTACAACAAATGCTTGGCACTTTCATAGCCCATAATGTATGGTATAACCGACACCTGAGCTATGAAAGGAACTTGATTTGTTGTTAACATAAGTTATAATCATGAATGCTTGACGAGATTTACAAGTATTAGCATTAATTGAATAAGATGACTAATGTAATCATGTTAACAATATATAATCTGATTAGAACCTCCTTTGTGTGTGGTTTCCAATTCAATAATAAGATTTTATACTATACTTGTTTGACATACCATTAGTGGAACCTCTAACCTTGACATTTGTTATTATTATTGTTTAATCCTTACATTAATTTTCCATCGCTAAGTTCTCATCATCATCATCTTCTTCTTCTTCTTCTCTTTCTTTATTATTATTATTATTATTGTTACTACTACCACTATTATTATTATTATTATTGTTGTTGTTGTTGTTGTTGTTGTTGTTTTATAATTATTGTTTATAATTTGTACAATTAACCTCCATGTGGTTCGACCCCGGTCTTGCCGGGTTATTTATTACTTCGACACTCCTGCACTTGGGAGAAGACATCAATCTTTCAGTCGTGTCACCAAGCTGAGTTGGCAAATAGGGAGATTAAGAACATTTTAGAAAAAATAGTCAATCCAAACCATAAAGATTAGTCCCTACGACTAGTTGATGCTTTATGGGCATATCGCACTGTTTATAAGACTTCTTTAAGAATGTCTTCTTATAGGCTAGTTTATGGAAAGCCTTATCATCTCCCTGTTGAGATTGAGCACCGTGCTTATTGGGCCATCCAGCAATTCAATGACAATGAAAACAAGGTTGGCAAAAATAGAAAGCTTCAATTGGATGAATTAGAGGAGCTGAGAAATGATGCATTTGAAAATGTAAAAATTTCAAAACATAAGATGAAAACTTTGCATGATAAACATATTCTTAGAAAATTCTTTCATGTTAGTCAAAAGGTTCTCTTGTGTAATTCATGATTACATCTGATTAGTACTTAAAAGTGCATTTTGCACTTGAAGTATTAATAACTCCTTAACTAAAGCATGTTTTATAATAATATATCTAATAATATAAGATACCTTTAATTTATGGTAAATATTCATTTTAAATGCAGGCCTATCACATAAATGAAAATATTGATTGATGACTTTAAGAACTTAAATTGCAAAGGCAAAGAGATGGTCAAACTTAGAAAAAAGATGTCGGTGCAATCCAAACCGGAACACTGTTCGGTAATTGGGTCATATCTGGAGCTACAGATCTCAGATTTAGGTCCAATTTATATGGATGGAAAGGTAAGACATAGGCCTACAACTTTCATATGGAGCCCAAGATCTAAAAAGGCCATTATCAAGTCCAAATTGTAGCAACAACAAAGAAGCCCGAATCTGTCTTCCAGCCCGAGCACTGTTCGGTATTTTGGCCATATCTGGAGTTCTAGAAGTCCAAATGAGCTGAATTTTTTACACAAGAAAGCTGAGACAATTTCCTACACCTTTCATGTTTACAACTGGCTCCAATTTGGACGTTATCAATAACGTTTTGGGCAGACAAGAGAAGATAAGGATTGTCACCAAGTCAAAAGTTGGCCACCCACTTATCAATTAGTCATCAAATCAATAGTTCCCAATTTTGGCCTATAAAAGGAGGCATTTGCCATGCATTTAGGCATCTTGGTTTCCAGATCAAGATCATGCTCTTCCTTTCTCTCTTTGTATTTTTTGTAATGTTTATGCTTTGCTTTCATTAATATTAAGTTTATGTCTTTCATTTCCTTTCCTTTACTTAGTTAGCTTTTATGTTCTTATTTTATTTATCTATTTTTCTTTCTTTCATTATGTCTAGTTAAGTTAATTATGTCAAGGTGAAAAGGTTACACTAATGGTGTGAGAATAAGTATAATGTAAACTTAATATGGACTTTAATGTTTGATACTAACATGTTTTATATTTGTTATCTTGTTCACTCTTTAATACTTTGCTTGTTAAATGACTAATCTTGATTTATGTTGTATAACACTTGGTACAACAAATGCTTGGCACTTTCATAGCCCATAATGTATGGTATAACCGACACCTGAGCTATGAAAGGAACTTGATTTATTGTTAACATAAGTTATAATCATGAATGCTTGACGAGATTTACAAGTATTAGCATTAATTGAATAAGATGACTAATGTAATCATGTTAACAATATATAATCTGATTGGAACCTCCTTTGTGTGTGGTTTCCAATTCAATAATAAGAGTTTATAGTATACTTGTTTGATATACCATTAGTAGAACCTTTAACCTTGACATTTGTTATTATTATTGTTTAAACCTTACATTAATTTTCCATCTCCAAGTTCTCATCATCATCTTCTTCTTCTTTTTCTTTATTATTATTATTATTACTACTACTACTACTACTACTACTATTACTAGTATTACTATTATTATTGTTATTGTTATTGTTATTGTTGTTGTTATTATTATTGTTGTTGTTGTATTATTTTTATTTATAATTTGTACAATTAACCTCCCTGTGGTTCGACCCCGTTCTTGCCGGGTTATTTATTACTTCGACACTCCTGCACTTGGGAGAAGACATCAACCTTTTAGTCGTGTCAACATCTCTTTCCTGGAAGTTGAGGACAAAATGGATTGGTCCATTTGTGATTAAATCCCATGAATGGAAATATTTTCAAAGTAAATGGTCATCGATTGAAACCTTATCTTGAAAACGTTATGGCTGAAGTTGAGACATTGGATCTTGAATATCCAATACCATTGTAGTATCAGAAGTAATGAGTTTTATTTTTATTTTTATTTTTTCTTCTTTCTTCCATCTCTTATATTTTCTTATTCATGTATTTGGGACAATGCATTATTTTAAGTTGGGGGGTGTGAGGTTCTTTATTTTCAAAAAAAAAAAACATCAATGTTTTCTTTTAGTTGTGATATACAGGTTAAAAAAAAATCAAGCAAGGAGTCAGCTCATGCCCAATTCAATCAGACATTCATCCTTGAAAACAAAAGAGGAGTAAGAATTTTCTAATCTTTATGCTTTTCTTCTCTTTCTTTTTTTTTTTACATTAAGGACAATGTAAAACTTAATTTTAGATATTTCATTATGTTGAATGCTTGAGATAACCATGCTTGTTAAAAAAAAATTGCATTCGTATGTGAATGAGACTTGTTTAGGATCATCATTACATTTTTGAATTCATTATTGTGTTGAACATTGCATGCTTTAATTTGGAATAGATAATATCTTATAAAGCAAGATATAATATTTTTTTTTAAGATTACTGAAGTACATCTTTCCTTGTAAAAGTTGTGTGAGCTGTGTGAATATGCATGAAAGATGAGTATGATGCTTTACTTGTGATTATTCCTTGTGATCTAGTCCTAAACAAGATTTAAGTAAATAGAGTAATAATCATTACATAAATAAATAAATGTGTATAAAGTTCTATCTACTCCAATGTTTTGAGTTGCTCAGTAACTAAGGGTATTCATCACAAATGTTTATCTTTATGTTAAACGACAGCTTGAAATATGAGTATGCAAAGTACTTTAAGTTTGTGACTTTGTGAGTAACCGGGTGCATTCATCACAAATGTTTGTATTCGGGTCAAAAGGGAAGTGACTACTTAAAAACAAAGAATAAATCATATCTTTAATATATATATATATATATATATATAGATATTTCTCTAGTTTGCTACCTTGTTTGTGTTGGTGAGAAGGGAAGATTACAAGTTGAGTTTTCGTATGAATCAATTATGTTGGTTGCACGATAAATATGACTGAATTTGGAAATTTTGTATGGATGTTTGATTTAGAGAATGTGAGTATGCTTATTTTTCTTTATTTGCTATTGTGTAGACTAAGTTAAAGATACCAATGTTTGCATGATAAGTCCTTCAAGTGTGATGAATCGAGCCTAATTATGGTTGTTATTATTATTTTTTATTTCAAAGGTTTTATATTTTGTTTTGCTTGAGGACTAGCAAAATCTAAGTTGGGGGGTGTGATTGTGCATCAAAAGTGTCATTAAGTCTCTTATTTTACATATGTATTTATTGCTTCTATTTGGTTGTTTTTATAATAATTAATGTGCTTTTTAGTAATGAAGTTTCTTTTAATGTTTCGATAGGTTTTTGGAGCTTAAATGAATTAATTCAGAAAAATTCAATGTCATAATTCAGAACAAAGAATTGAAGAGACATTTAGTTGAAGATTGAAGCAAATTGATGTAACCATATTATTCGATAGTTTCACCCACTTTTACCTAATGTTTTGTCCATGTTTTATATGTAAAATGCCTTGATATTCTTTGTTTTATGTTTTGAAGGCACTTTTGGATGAAAAATGCAAAAAGGAGTAAATTGGAGATAATTGGCAGATTTGACGTTCAGTCGATGTTTTGTGTAGAGTGTGAGTTCTAGAGATCAAAATGAAGTGATTCCAGTGGCTCTAAAAAGCTAACATCCATACCTTTCTGGAAATGTAATGCAAGAAAAATACAAAGAGGAAGATCATGGAAATCACATCCTTCAAAGTCAAATCTCGTATTCTGCCACTGTTGACCTTTGTCCATTCAAAATTCCATATCTGGAGCTATAGAAGTCCAATTGATGCAAACTCAATTTTGTTGGATTCATGACTCAAAGGTCTAGAAACGCTCCAATTTTCAGCCAAAAACGATGTCAGATGAGGGCGATATGATTTTTCAAAGATGACAACTGAATTCTGCCAGCAATCAGGTTTCGTGAAGAAATGAGTCCAAATTATGTTTCGAAGCTTCTAAACTATCATCCAAGTTATAATTTCAGCAATTTAGCCCCTCTAGTAAATCAATCTAGAAGGTCAAGAAAATTAGCCACCAACCTCAATCCACCAACCTCAAATCACCAACCACAAACCAGCTGCAAGTTGGAATGCTGCCATTGTCAAAGAAGGAGGCTACAATGGTGGGTTGTTTGTGGTGACTACTAATGTCAAAGTTTGGCATGTTTGGCAGCCACCATTATTGATAAAGAAGCAAGAGGAGCTGCCATTGAAGCCTATATATAGACACCAAGAGAGCCAAGAAAGAAGAGGAGGGAGTGCAATAGAATCAAAGAAAGGTGGTAGCAACTAGAAGTGAAGAAACACAAACTCTCCTCTCTACATACTAGAAATAATGCTTTCTTTTATCTTTAGGAGTAGTTGTTCAATAGATATGCAAGGCTAAGCTCTTTTCTTGGTTGCAAGGACGCAGAAACTTTCAGATTTCAAGAACTGTGAGATTTATTCTTCCATTTATTTTCAGTTTGTATTATGAATGAGTATGATTGTTTTCCTATGCATATTTTCTATGATTGTTGTTGATAATTGCTAGAGCGGACTCTAAGTTATTATTGTGAACAATCTATTGCTAAGTTTGATATCAGAACCGGAGTTAGGGTATATAAACTTGTGAAGCAACTAAGCTTGATAATTGTGGCGGAACTACGTTATTAAACTTAGGGAAAACATTCGATCAAAGCAACACAAGCAGACAACTTGGTTGTTAAGATTAATGAATTTATCTAGATCTTAAGGCTGCCATTAGATTAAATCATTAGTGCGGACACTGTGATTATTTGTTGGTTAGGGCTAGTTATACGGCGGATCCGTTAATTAACCAAAGTTAAGAAAAGATAAAAATTCAGAATATAAACTGGAGTTTCGTTTCGAGGATCGGTTCTGATTTCTGTAGGTGGATGTGTGCTTGTGACCAAGGTTTGTTTTCTTGATAAATTTCAGTTTTAATTGATTGTGTTCACTAGTTTAATTTCTTCCATAGTTTAGATTATCACAAATCAAAACCCCCCAATTGCATAACGTATAGCATAAAAATCTAAACTAAATCTTCCTCGTGGGATCGATCCCTTGCTTGCTCTATACTATCTTGTGTGTTTTAAGCTAGGGTAATTAATTTGTGCGACCGCGACATCGCAACACAAATCTTGGTTCAAATAAGTGCTCTAAATTTGCTCCAAAAATCAATTCTATTCCAATTCTAGAAAAGAATATCATATGATCTATTTCAAGCCCAAACTTGCCTTATGTTGTGTGCAAACTTCAACCATTAAACACTCAAGGTTTCAATATCAATCTTAGCCCAAATAATAGGTACATTTGTATCCTTATTTGATGCTTAAATTCAGCCCTAAATCAGCCTTCAAATCAGCCAAAGTACAATCTATAATCTTACATGTCCACATAATAAATAACAATTGATTTATTTGGGTAATCCATTGATCCAAGAAGGCAAGCACATGGATGGAAAGCTGGAGGGGACATTGTTACATTATTTTGGGTTAAAAAGAAGAAAGAGACAACTCATAAATGAGGAAGAAAAACGTGCACCAAAGTGGTTGCAAAGCTGTCCTGATTTGATTTTTCAGAACACCTTTTGGTGTTTTGCCTATAACATTTGACTCAGACATCCAAATGAGCTGTTCTTTAATGATCTGGAAAGGTGACGAAATTTCCTATAAATATGTCTCTAATAGATATCTCGAAAAAAAGGCTTCTAGGAGGGTCTGAATTGTTTTCCAAAGTTAGCATCAGATTTGTGTCCGAATTTTTACTAAAATTGTGTATGTTCTTCTTTATAGATTTCGGTTCTTTAGCTTGTAAAACTTATTATTTCAGTTTGATTCAAGTTATTTCATGTTTATTGAGTTTTTTTTTGTTACCTAGCTTATTTTCTAGATCTAGCTCTCTATGGATATGACCTCGATCTTACCGAGTTAATTGCTACATCGCACACTCGTGCACTTGCGAGTTAAAACAAGCCGATCATAAAAAGCGGTCAAGCATGTTGTTATTGTTATTGTTGTTGTTATTTTTACTATTGTTGTTATTGCTATTGTTATTGTTTATAATTGTTGTTTATAATTTGTACAATTAACCTCCCTGTGGTTTGACCCCGGTCTTGCCGGGTTATTTATTACTTCGACACTCCTGTATTTGGGAGAAGACATTAATCTTTTTGTCATGTCATTTACTATAAATTAAAGGTATCTTATATTATTAGATATATTATTATAAAACATGCTTTAGTTAAAAAGTTATTGATACTTCGAGTGCAAAATGATGATATAAAATCTTGATAAAAAAAACACTTTTAAGTACTAATCACTTGTGCTATGAAAGGAACTTGATTTGTTGTTAACATAAGTTATAATTATGAATACCTAACAATATTTATAAGTATTAACATTATTAGAATATGATAACTAATGTAATGATGTTGTATTAACATTATTAGAATATGATAACTAATGTAATCATGTTAACAATTTATAATTTGATTGTCACCTTCTTTATATGTGGGTTCCAATTGAATAATAAGAATTTATACTATACTTGTTTAAAATACCATTAGTAAATCCTCTAACCTCGACATTGGTTGTTATCATTGCTTAATCCTCACATTGATCTTCCATCTCAAAGTTCTTATCAACTTCTTCTATTGTTGTTGTTGTTATTCTTATTGTTGTGGTTCTATTGTTGTTGTTTATAATTTATACAATTAACCTCCTTGTGGTTCGATCTCGGTCTTGCTGGGTTATTTATTACTTTGACACTCATGCACGTGGAAGAAAATATCAATCTTTTAGTTGTGTCATCAATCTTGACAAATGATCTACAACGACATTTTCGATACCTTTTTTTATCTTTGATTGTGATATCAAATTCTTGAAGTAACAAAATCCATGGCACTAAGCTTGCTTTAAAATCTTTCTTAAGCAAAATCATCAATCTTGACAAATGATCTGCAATGACATTTTCGATACCTTTTTTGTTTTTGATTGTGTTATCAAATTCTTGAAGTAACAAAATCCACCGTACTAAGCTAGCTTTAGAATCTTTCTTAAGCAAAACTTAGGCATTACAATAAAGAGAGCACGAGTATGATCTTGATATGAAAATTAAGATGCCTAAATGCATGGCAAATGCCTCCTTTTATAGGCCAAAAATCTAGAACTATTGATTTGATTACTAACTGTTGAGTAGGTGGCCACATCTTGACTTAGTGACAATCCTTATCTTCTTGTCTGAACAAAACATCATTGATAACTTCAAAATTTGAACCAACCTTCCTTTGAAAGTTATAGGAAATTGTCTTATCTTTCTAGGAAAAAAAATTAAGGTCATTTGGACTTCTAGAACTCGAGATATGGGTTGAACACTGAACAATGCTTGGGCTGCAGGACAAATTTGGACTTCTACGTTGTTACTAAGATTTGGATTTCTAAACAACAGAATTGAGTCTTGTCTTCCCCATGAAAGTTTTATACCTATTTTTTTGCTTTTGATCTATATAAAGCACACCTAAATCCAAGTTCTATAGCTCTAGTTATGATCAAATTACCAAACAGTATTCTAGTTTGGACTGAACCAACATCTCTTTTCTGAGCTTCACCCTCTCTTTTTCCTTTCAATTTTAGTACTTCAACTCATCAATCAATCTTTTCATTTATATGATAGGCCTGCATTTAGGATGGACATTTACCATAAATTAAAGGTATCTTATAGCATCATATTTGTTATTATAAGAACTTAGTAACTCGGGTCGCAGATACTGATATGTAGATAATGCAATGTTTGATTCCCTTAAGCTTTTCTCCTCAACCCATGTAACGAGCGTTGAGCCAATAGCTTCCATGCTAGTTGACTTAAGGGTATTGGGCTTAATTGCTTAGGTTAAGAAGGCTACGAAACCAAACTTATCTATATTTTATTATTATCATTTTTTTTCATTTTTTTTGTTTTTCTTTTTTTAAAAAAAAATTATATACTCTCCCTTTTCCCTTAGTTGTTACCTTTAACAAAAGAACATAAATAATGTAATAATCCAATATGCAACCCACAATCATATATTAAAGTGTATATGTAAATTAAGGTTTAAGAATACATGTTAAATAAGTATATGAGCAGAATTAAGTGATAACAATGCAAGAGTTTATAAATCTGAATATTTCAAGAAGTATTATAATAGATCTTGTTAAGAATGGTTACTAAGATATGTCTCAAGAGTCACTTTAACAAAAGAGCTCCTTTACTCTATCATCCTAGTAACAATAATTTTGCACATGCTATATGAAATAGAAAACACAGTTAGTTAATTTTATTTTTTTTTAGCTACTACCCTCTCCCCCCAACTAAAACGAAACATTGTCCTCAATGTTCTAATGTAGAAAGATAGAGTATAAAAGATATCACCTGAAATAATGAACATTGACAAACCTGAAATACACTAAAATAAATATAAGTAAAAACAAAAAACTAATATTATGTTATTTATAAAATCAAAACATACAAATTTTAACAAGCTAAGGCTCAAATCGCAGTTGTGATTGTGGCTCACATCTTCCCTTGGTTTTACGTCTAAGAATGGCTTAAATGCCCTCTGTGGGTTGGGGATAAGCTTCCCATCCAGTTTTCTTAAAAACTGGCAAACAAGGTCTTTTTTTAGTCAGATTCCTAAGACTATGCCAAGCATGTTCTTTATGAAAATGGTTTATAATTCATGAATTGCACGATGCTTATCTCGACTATGATGAGACTTAAGAGTCAATAGAAGATTATCTAAAGACTCTGTATGTTTTGAAATAAATCCCACCTTTTGATAATTTTCACAAGTTTTGCAGAATGCATGTAATTCCTTGAATATGGTGGGCCAATAAAATCCACTTTGTAAGATTTCTACAGTTCTCTTTTTTTATGAGAAATGATTCTCACGTGCATTAGAGTTATAAAATTTATAGACATTACTTACCTCATTGTCGGGAATGCATCTTTGAAATATTTGATCAGGACAATAAGTGAATAAGTAAGGGTCATCCCAGTAAATGTTTTGCATATTGCTTAAAAATTTTCTTTTGTCTTCAGTATTCCAATGAGTTGGAAAAAATCTTGAAGCAAGAAAATTGATATGTTTAGCAAACTAAGGCATTGAACTAAGAGAAAGTAGAGATTCATCAGGAAAGTAATCATCAATTGGTGTGATGTCAGATGTCGAATCTGTTGTCATTATTGATAAAAGTAGTTTCATCCGTGATTTCATCCTTAGAATAAATCATTCGCAAATCTTCAGATTCATCTAACTCATTTTTACTTAAAGTAGATTCAAGTTGATCATGAACTAATTCATCAATATGATCTACTTCTTGTAAATCATTATCATCTCCAAGTTGCTTACAAATGTTGAAAATATTCATCTCCAATATCATGTTTCCAAATGATAGCTTCATCAGTCCATTCCTACAATTAATCAATGCGTTTGAGGTTGCAAGAAACGGACGTCCTAAAATAACAGGAAATGAATTACATGCTTCAATAGGTTTTGTGTCCAAGACAATAAAATCCACAGGATAAATGAATTTATCGACTTGTACTAACACATCTTCAATTATTCCTCTAGACACTTTTACAGATCTATCAACAAGTAAAAGAGATATAGAAGTTGGTTTTAACTCACCTAGATTGAGACTCTGAAAAACTGAATATGGAAGTAAATTTACACTAGCACCCAGATCAAGTAAGACTCTTTTAATTTTTTGTTCTCCAATAAAACACATCTTCAATTATTCCATTAGGCACTTTTACAGATCTATCAGCAAGTAAAAGAGATATAGAAGTTGGTTTTAACTCACCTAGATTGAGACTCTGAAAAATTGAATATGAAAGTAAATTTACACTAGCACCCAGATCAAGTAAGGCTCTTTCAATTTTTTGTTCTCTAATAAAGCAAGAAATTATAGGACAACTAGGGTCTTTATATTTCAAAGCATTATTGTTTTGAAGAATGACACTTACTTATTCAGCTAGAAAGGCTTTCTTTTTCACATTCAGTTTTCTCTTCATAGTGCATAGATCTTTCAAAAATTTAGCATAGGAAGGAACCTGTATAGTAGCATCCAGCAAAGGTATATTGATTCTTACCTGTTTGAAAGTTTCAAAGATTTCAGATTTGTGATTGACTTTCCTTTATTTAGTCATGGCATGAGGAAATGGAAGTGCTGGCGGAGAATTAGTCGTTTCTTTGCAATTTTCAGATTCAACCCCTTCCTTACTGACACGACGAAAAGATTGATGTCTTCTCCCAAGTGCAGGAGTGTTGAAGTAATAAATAACCCGGCAAGACCGGGGTCGAACCACAGGGAGGTTAATTGTACAAATTATAGACAACAATTATAAGCAACAATAATAGCAATAATAACAACAACAATAACAACAACAACAACAACTATAATAGTAGTAGTAGTAGTAGTAGTAGTAGTAGTAGTAGTAGTAATAATAATAAAGAAAGAGAAGAAGAAGAAGATGATGAGAACTTGGAGATGGAAAATTAATGTAAGGATTAAACAATAATAATAACAAATGTCAAGGTTAGAGGTTCCACTAATGGTATATCAAACAAGTATAGTATAAACTCTTATTATTGAATTGGAAACCACACACAAAGGAGGTTCCAATCAGATAATATATTGTTAACATGATTACATTAGTCATCTTATTTAATTAATGCTAATACTTGTAAATCTCATCAAGCATTCATGATTATAACTTATGTTAACAACAAATCAAGTTCCTTTCATAGCTCAGGTGTTGGTTATACCATACATTATGGGCGATGAAAGTGCCAAGCATTTGTTGTACCAAGTGTTATACAACATAAATCAAGATTAGTCATTTAACAAGCAAAGTATTAAAGAGTGAACAAAATAACAAATATA
The DNA here is from genome assembly GCA_026413675.1 of Populus pruinosa. NCBI lineage: Eukaryota > Viridiplantae > Streptophyta > Magnoliopsida > Malpighiales > Salicaceae > Populus > Populus pruinosa. The sequence continues at coordinate 53,984,661 of CM048592.1, forward strand.
AAACATGTTAGTATCAAACATTAAAGTCCATATTAAGTTTACATTATACTTATTCTCACACCATTAGTGTAACCTTTTCACCTTGACATAATTAACTTAGCTAGACATAATGAAAGAAAGGAAAACAAATAAACAAAATAAGAACATGAAAGTTAACTAAGTAAAAGAAAGGAAATGAAAGGCATAAACTTAATATTAATGAAAGCAAAGCATAAACATTAGAAAAAATACAAAGAGAGAAAGGAAGAGCATGATCTTGATCTGAACACCAAGATGCCTAAATGCATGGCAAATGCCTCCTTTTATAGGCCAAAATTGGGAACTATTGATTTGATGACTAATTGATAAATGGGTGGCCAACTTTTGACTTGGTGACAATCCATATCTTCTCTTGTCTGCCCAAAACGTCATTGATAACGTCAAAATTGGAGCCAGGTGAAAATATGAAAGTTGTAGGCAATTATCTCAGCTTTCTTTTGTAAAACATTCAGCTCATTTGGACTTCTAGAACTCAAGATATGGCTAAAATACCGAACAGTGCTTGGGCTGGAAGACAAATTCGGGCTTCTTTGTTGTTGCTACAATTTGGACATGCAAATGGCCTTTTTAGATCTTGGGCTCCATATGAAAGTTGTAGCCTATGTCTTACCTTTCCATCCATATAAATTGGACCTAAATCTGAGATCTGTAGCTCTAGATATGACCCAATTACCGAATAGTGTTCCGGTTTGGATTGCACCGCAATCTCTTTTCTAAATTTGACCATCTCTTTGCCGTTGCAATTTAACTTCTTAAAGTCATCAATCAATATTTTCATTTATGTGATAGGCCTGCATTTAAAATGAATATTTACCATAAATTAAAGGTATCTTATATTATTAGATATATTATTATAAAACATGTTTTAGTTAAGGAGTTATTGATACTTCAAGTGCAAAATGATATAAAACCATGATAAAAATGCACTTTTAAGTACTAATCACACCCCTCAACCAGTTTATTACTAGCCCCTAGTAATCAAAGCGTTAAAACAATTTGCAAATTTCACAAAGCAAGGTATTCATCATTTAACTTCCATTAATCTATCCAGATAAACAAACTCTCATTAAATTTATATATCTGCTCAATATCTCTTAACAAGATATTAATAAACCTTTCTTTTATGCTAAATGTATCAACACATAATTATGGGGCTTTTCTTGGAAGAAAACAAAATTTTTGTTCTAATGTTTAAGGTTAACTTCCTTGGGTTGGGATTATTATTTTTGTCTTTTTTTCTTTCCTTTTTTTTTTAAAAAAAATCTATATACATATAATTAAAAAACATCATGCATCTTTAACCCATGTAACGAGCTTTCAGCTAATGACTCCCAGACTAGTTGGTCTTAGGGCATTAGGTGTTAAGACACCCCTACGAGCTTAGTAACTCGAGTCGCAGATACTGATATGTAGATAGTGCAATGTTTGATTCCCTTAAGCTTTTCTCCTCAACCCATGTAACAAGCGTTGGGCCAATAGCTCCCAAGTCAGTTGACTTTAAGGTATTAGGTGTTAAAACACCCCTTCGGGCTTAATTGCTTAGGTTAGGGAGGCTACGAAACCAAATTTATCTACATTTTTGTTATCATCCTTTTTTTTTCATCTTTTTTTTTTCTTTTTTTTTCATCTTTTTGTTTTTTAATTATATACAATCCCTTTCCCTTAGTTGTTACCTTTAACAAAAGAACATAAATAATGTAATAATCCAATATGCAACCCACAATCATATGTTAAAGTGTGTGTGTGTAAATTAAGGTTTAAGAATACATGTTAAATAAGTATATGAGCAGAGTTAAGTGGTAACAATACAAGAGTTTGTAAACCTGAATATTTCAGGAAGTATTATAATAGACCTTGTTAAAAATGGTTACTAAGATGCGTCTCAAGAGTCACTTTAACAAAAGAACTCCTTTACTCTACCATCCTAGTAACAACAATTATGCACATGCTTTATGAAATGAAAAACAATTTTTTTTTATCAACTACTACCCTCTCCCCCCAACCAAAACGAGACATTATCCTCAATGTTCTAAGGTAGAAAGATAGAGTATAGAAGATATCACCTGAAATAACGAACACTGACAAAACCGGAAACACACTGAAACAAAAATAAGAAATAACAAAACACAATAATAAAACCAAAAGACACAAAAATTCACAAATGAAGGCTCAAATCCAATCTAAGCTTTTTATGGCTTCCCGTAGATGACCAATTTATGCGACTCATAGAAGGATCAATTACAGGAATGAAAGATTGTAGTTGGTCAATCAATTGTTCAGCAGTAGTAGCAGATATTATGATTTGTCGTGCAGAAGATGTTAGAAATTCCTGTTCCACAGCATGATCAAGAAAAGACAACAACTTATCATAATAACCATTAACATTTAACAAACCTATGGGTTTATGGTGAATGTGCAATTGAGCCCAAGAGGAAATATGAAAGATCTCTTCCAATGTGCCTAGACCACCTGGTAAAGCAATGAAGGCATCAGCATGGTTAAACATTGCATTCATTCGAGCCGACATTGTGGAGACCTGAAGTTCCTCTCCAATTATTTTTCCAATGATGTCCCCTTGTGCTAAGGCTTCAGGGACGACTCCTAAAACTTGACTACCTCCTAAAAATGCAGCTATTGACACACCTCCCATTAACCCAAGACTGCCTCCCCTATACACTAAATGAAGCTTTCTCTCAGCTAGCACCTGACCAAGATGATTTGCTGATTCTAAAAACTCCTTTTCTTTCCCAGGACTAGATCCACCGAAAACACAAATATTTCTTATTTGATGACTTGAGGAACTTGCCATTTCTACACACTTCTCTATCTGTTGAATGTATGGGTTGAGTAGAAATGAAAGGAAGGAAAAGAGGGTTTTATAGATGAGAAATTAGAAAGGCAATCATAACACCTATATGTAGGCCAGTTGGAGTCTCACTCTCTCTCTCTCTCTTTATTTATTTATTTATTTACTTTTAAAAAAACATGTGTATGTACAGGTAGTTGTGATTGTGGCTCACATCTTCCCTTGGTTTTACGTCCAAGAACGGCTTAAACGCCCTCTATGGGTCGGGGATGGGCTTCTCATCCAGTTTTTTTAAAAACTGGCAAACAGGGTCTTTTTTAGTCAGATTCCCAAGACTAAGTCGATCATGTTCTTTATGAAATAATGGCCATAAATCATGAATTGCACGATGCACATCTCCACTAGGATGCGTCTCAAGAGTCAATAGAAGATTATCTAAAGACTCCTTACTTAGGCCATCCTTAATGAATTGTATTTTATCTTCACGGTTTATAGATACCATTCCTAAAGAACAACATTGTGTATTACAAGTCCATCTAGCACATCGATGACAGACTTCTAGTCGTTTTGCACGACGTTTCTTTGCAAAAGTGCTTTTACCTGTTCGAGGCATGTGTGAAATGAAGAAATTAGAGGACTCACCTGATAATCGGACCTTTGCTTCAATCAACCAGCGAATATCTTCAAGAATTTCATGATTCATTAACAATCTCAATCTTGCACATCTAGCACGGTAAATTTTTGTAATCACATTCTGAGGCAGAGCGGGAAAATACTTTTCAATTTTTCAAGATTAGTATCATTTTCAAATGAGAATTGGAAGAGAGATTCAAAGAATTGCACAAATATATACATAGATATTAGTAATTGTGGGAAACTGAAAGAACCGACTTAAGTCACGGAGTACCGTTATCCGCCATTTGACCGGGGTGAGAGAAACTAACAAAAATCACTAAAAAAAAAACACAAAAAAAAATGTGAGAAAAACAAAATAATCAACCTTTATCTACAAGATCATTCAAACCAGTTGATTCATTTTCACTTGAAAAATTATCAAAGTAAGTTTTCAAACGATATCCATTTTTCTTAAAATCATTGTCATTCATTGAATTCTCAATATTACAAGCCCCATAAAGATTGCTCCATCTTGGTCTTAGCTCTTTAGGGAATGCATAGAGTTGAGAATTATAAAACAAAACTTTTTGACCAGTATCAATCTTTTGATAATTTTCACAAGTTTTGCAGAATGCATGCGTGTCCTTGAACATGGTGGGTGATTAGTACTTAAAAGTGCATTCTCATTAAGGATTTATGTCTCATATTGCACCTAAAGTATCATTAAATTCCCTAACAAAAGCATGTTTTATATTAGCATGTCTAAAAATATAATATACCTTTAATTCATGGTAAATGTTCATCCTAAATGCAGGTCTATCACATAAATAAAAGGATTGATTGATGAGTGATTGTGCATCAAAAGTGTCATTAAGTCTCTTGTTCTACATATGTATTTATTGTTTTTATTTGGTTGTTTTTATAATAATTGATGTGTTTTTTAGTAATGAAGTTTGTTTTAATGTTTCGATAGGTTTTTGGAGCTTAAATGAATTAATTCAGAAAATTCAACGTCGGAATTCAGAACAAAGAATTGAAGAGATATTTAGTTGAAGATTGAAGAAAATCTTGGTTCAAATAAGTGCTCCAAATTTGTCCCAAAAATCAATTCTATTCCAATTCTAGAAAAGAATATCATATGATTTATTTCAAGCCCAAACTTGCCTTATGTTGTGTGCAAACTTCAACCATTAAACACTCAAGGTTTCAATGTCAATCTTAGCCCAAATAATAAGTACATTTGTATACTTATTTGATGCTCAAATTCAGCCCAAAAATCAGCCCCAAATCAGCCCTAAATCAACCCCAAATCAACCTTCAAATCAACCCAAACACAATCCATGATCTTACATGTCCACACAACAAATAACAATTGATTTATTTTGGGTAATCCATTGATCCAAGAAGGCAAGCACATGGATGGAAAGCTGGAGGGGATATTTTAACATTATTTTGGGTCAAAAAGAAGAAGGAGACACCTCATAAATGAGGAAGAAAAACGTGCACCAAAGTAGTTGTAAAGCTGTCTTGATTTGATTTTTCAGAACACCTTTCGGTGTTTTGCCCATAACTTTTGACTCAGGTGTCCAAATGAGCTGTTCTTTAATGATCTGGAAAGGTGACAGAATTGCCTATAAATATGTCTCTAATAGACTTCTCCAAAAAAAGCTTCTAAGAGGGTCGAATTGCTGTCCAAAGTTAGAGTCAGATTTGTGTACGAATTTTTTCTGAAATTGTATTGTGTTCTTCTTTATAGATTTCGGTTCTTTAGTTTGTAAAACTTATTTTTTCAGTTGGATTCAAGTTCTTTCATGTTTATTGAAGTGTTCTTATATATAATCATGGTTGGCTAAACTCTTTCTTGGATCCAAATCAAGGATAATGGTGATTGAGGTGAGTTCTTTAGGATATGAATGAATCTTAATGTTTATCTTCTTATTTTCTTCATGAATGATTTATTATTGTAAAGAAATTTTAGAAATCATTTAGGTAATGTTATAATCTTGAATTTTTATGCACAAACTTTAGTTTTGGTATAGAGATTGCTTGATTCAATGTCTTACTTAATATGAAAGTACTTGTTCATTCTTAAGCAATAATCAATCTTCATCTTTCTAATCTTCATTGTAATATCTTCCGATCTAATATCACCATCGTTGAGATTAGGTTGAGTTATCTTATATATGTTGAAGAAATCACCAATACATCACCATTAAAATTGATTTGGACCAAGACTTACTTTTCTTGTCATTTAAAATCTATTTACATTTTAATTTATCTTTGAAAACAAATCCATCAATTATTTTCAACCAAGTTATTGTTAATTTAATTTCTCTTGAGTTTTTTTTTGTTACTTAGCTTAATTTCCAGATCTAGCTCTCTGTGGATATGACCTCGATCTTACCAAGTTAATTGCTACATCGCACACTCGTGCACTTGCGAGTTAAAACAAGCCGATCATAAAAAGCGGTCAAGCAATGAGTTTAAGGATTGAAATTGAAAGGATAAAAAGAAGGCCAAACTTAGCAAAGTGTTGCTGGTGCATTCCAAACTCGAACACCGTTCAGGAATTTGATCATATCTGGAGCTATAGATATCAGATTTAGGTCCATTTTATATCGATGGAAAGGTAAGACATAGACCTACAACTTTTATATGAACTCAAAGACTCAGTTCTGCCGTTTTCAAGCTCAAATATTAGCAACAACGAAGACGTCGGAAGCTGTCCTGCAGCTCAAGCACTATTCGGTTTTTGGCTCATATCTTGAGTTCTAGAAGTCCAAATGAGCTCTGGTTTTTTTTTATGGAAAGCTGAGACAATTGCCCACAGCTTCCATAATTCAGTTGGCTATAATTCTGATGTGAGCAATGACGTTTTGGCCAGCCAACAATATCAAAAATCAGCCCACAATATCAAAAAACCAGGAGCCATTAATGTAAAAAATCAACCACCAAATCAATGGATGCCCACCAATTCTTCAATCAATCAATAGTTCTGAAACTTAGCCTATAAAAGGAGGCATTGTCCATGTATTTAGTCATATTAATTTTCAGATCAAAGTTATCTTCTTGCTTTCTCTCTACATCTTTGTAATGTTCAAGTTTTCTTTTATGCTATAGTAATCTCTTGTTTATGCTCTTTCATTTCCTTTCCTATACTTAGTTAGCTTATATTATGTTTATGTTCTTATATTGTTTATTTATGTTTTTCTCCTTCTTAATGTTTAGCTAAGTTAATTATGTCAAGGTGAAAAGGTTTCTCTAATGGTGTTAGAATAGGTATAATATAAACTCAACATGAGCTTTAAATGTTTATATCCAAGAAAGATTGTTATTAACATGTTTTATCTTTTTATCTTACTAATTCTTAATACCTTGCTTATTAAATGGTTAATTTAGATTTGTGTTGTATAATATTTGGTACATCAAATGCTTGATCCTTCATAGTTTCCAGCCGACATCGTTATTATGATTGGAACTTGATTTGTTGTTAACATAAACTAGCAACATGAATGCTTGATGATATTTATAAGTATGGTATTACTTAGATAAGATAATTAATATGATCATGTTAGTAATTTATAATGAGCTAATAACGAGAAATCATCCGATTAGAACCTCCTTTGTGTGTGGTTTCTAGTTGAGTAATAAAAAGAGTTTATATTTATTTGAAATACCATTAGTCAATCCTATAACCTTGACATATGTTTTGTTATTGTTTAATCCTTACATCAATATCACATCCCAAAACTTTCTTCAACTCTTTTTCTGTTATTATTCTCTTCAACTCTTTTTCTTTATTTGTAATTTATATAATTCACCTCCCTGTGATTCGACCCCGGTCTTGCCGGGTTATTTTACTTTGACACTCCTGCACTTGGGATAATACATCAACTCTTTGATCGTGTCAAGTTTTTGGTGCCGTTGCCGGGGAGGTAAGTTATTGTATAAATTAAATATTTTATTTTATTTTATTTTTACTTTTATTTGTTTTTCTAATTGTTGTTTCTTTTTCTTTTTCTTTTTTCTTTTCTTTTCTTTTGTATTTGCACGAGAGTTTGGACACGTACATTAAGTGGTAGAATTTCTAGAAAATCATCATTTTCTTTAGAAAACATGGCCGAAGAAGATAACCAATCAATTCATAATGAGAATAATGAGAATAATGAGAATAATCGTGTTAGAACACTTAGAGATCATATGAATCCAACAAGAACAAGTGCACCATCATGTATTGTTTTTCCTCCTGATGCATCTCATTTTAATTTTAAGCCAGGTATTATTCAACTTTTACCCACTTTTCATGGCTTAGAATTAGAAAATCCATACTTGCACTTAAGAGAATTTGAAGAAGTTTGTAACACTTATAATGACTTAAATTGTAGCATGAACACCATCAGATTAAAGCTTTTTCCTTTTTCACTAAAAGATAAAGCTAAAACATGGCTACAAAATATTAGGTCAGGATCCATTCATGCTTGGGATGAAATGCAACAACAGTTTTTAAAGAAATGTTTCCCTTCTCATAGAACAAACTCTTTCAAAAGACAAATCACCACTTTTACTCAAAAACCAGGAGAAACATTTTACAAATATTGGGATAGATATAAAGACTTGCTTAATACATGTCCTCATCATGGTTTTGAAACATGGAGATTGGTTTCACAATTTTATGAAGGGTTAACACCTAAAGATAGGCAAATGGTGGAATTGATGTGCAATGGAACTTTTGAAAATAAAGACCCTGATGAAGCAATGGAGTACCTAGAGTTGCTAGCTAAAAATGCTCAAAATTGGGACACCACAGGTACTTGTGAGGCACCAGGTAAAACTCAACCTCATACATCTAATGGAGGCATGTATAGCCTTAGGGAAGATCATGACCTCCAAGCCAAATTTGCATCTTTAGTGACACGACGAAAAGATTGATGTCTTCTCCCAAGTGCAGGAGTGTCGAAGTAATAAATAACCCGGCAAGACCGGGGTCGAACCACAGGGAGGTTGATTGTACAAATTATAAACAACAATAACAACAACAACAACAAGAATAATAATAATAATAATAATAATAATAATAATACTAATAGTAGTAGTAGTAGTAGTAGTAATAATAATAATAATAATAATAAAGAAAGAGAAGAAGAAGAAGATGATGATAACTTGGAAATGGATAATTAATGTAAGGATTAAACAATAATAATAACAAATGTCAAGGTTAGAGGTTCCACTAATGGTATATCAAACAAGTATAGTATAAACTCTTATTATTGAATTGGAAACCACACACAAAGGAGGTTCCAATCAGATTATATATTGTTAACATGATTACATTAGTCATCATATTCAATTAATGCTAATACTTGTAAATCTCGTCAAGCATTCATGATTATAACTTATGTTAACAACAAATCAAGTTCCTTTCATAGCTCAGGTGTCGGTTATACCATACATTATGGGCTATGAAAGTGCCAAGCATTTGTTGTACCAAGTGTTATACAACATAAATCAAGATTAGTCATTTAACAAGCAAAGTATTAAACAGTGAACAAGATAACAAATATAAAACATGTTAGTATCAAACATTAAAGTCCATATTAAGTTTACATTATACTTATTCTTACACCATTAGTGTAACCTTTTCACCTTGACATAATTAACTTAGCTAGACATAATGAAAGAAAGCAAAATAGATAAACAAAATAAGAACATAAAAGTTAACTAAGCAAAGAAAAGGAAATGAAAGCCATAAACTTAATATTAATGAAAGCAAAGCATAAACATTACAAAACATACAAAGAGAGAAAGGAAGAGCATGATCTTGATCTGGAAACCAAGATGCCTAAATGCATGGCAAATGCCTCCTTTTATAGGCCAAAATTGGGAACTATTGATTTGATGACTAATTGATAAGTGGGTGGCCAACTTTTGACTTGGTGACAATCCTTATCTTCTCTTGTCTGCCCAAAACGTCATTGATAACGTCAAAACTGGAGCCAGGTGCAAACATGAAAGTTGTAGGCAATTGTCTCAGCTTTCTTGTGTAAAAAATTCAGCTCATTTGGACTTCTAGAACTCCAGATATGGCCAAAATACCGAACAGTGCTCGGGCTGGAAGACAGATTCGGGCTTCTTTGTTGTTGCTACAATTTGGACTTGATAATGGCCTTTTTAGATCTTGGGCTCCATATGAAAGTTGTAGGCCTATGTCTTACCTTTCCATCCATATAAATTGGACCTAAATCTGAGATCTGTAGCTCCAGATATGGCCCAATTACCGAATAGTGTTCCGGTTTGGATTGCACCGACATCTCTTCTCTAAGTTTGACCATCTCTTTATCCTTGCAATTTAAGTTCTTCAAGTCATCAATCAATCCTTTCATTTATTTGATAGGCCTGCATTAAAAATAGACATTTACCACAAATTATAGGTATCTTATATTATTAGATACATTATTATAAAACATATTTTAGTTAAGGAGTTATTGATACTTCAAGTGCAAAATGATGATATAAAACCATGATAAAAATGCACTTTTAAGTACTAATCACACCCCTCAACCAGCTTATTACTAGTCCCTAGTAATTAAAGCGTTAAAACAATTTGCAAATTTCACAAAGCAAGGTATTCATCATTTAACTTCCATTAATCTATCCAGATAAACAAACTCTCATTAAATTTATATATCTGCTCAATACTACTTAACAAGATATTAATAAACCTTTCTTTTGTGCTCAATGTATCAACACATAATTATGGGGCTTTTCTTGGAAGAAAACAAAATTTTTGTTCTAATGTTTAAGGTTAACTTCCTTGGGTTGGGATTACTATTTTTGTCTTTTTTTTTTTTTTTAACTCTATATACATATACTTTAAAAACATCATGCATCTTTAACCCATGTAACGAGCTTTCAGCTAATGACTCCCAGACCAGTTGGTCTTAGGGCATTAGGTGTTAAGACACCCCTACGAGCTTAGTAACTCGGGTCGCAGATACTGATATGTAGATAGTGCAATGTTTGATTTCTTTAAGCTTTTCTCCTCAACCCATGTAACAAGCGTTGGGCCAATAGCTCCCAAGTCAGTTGACTTTAGGGTATTAGGTGTTAAAACACCCCTTCGGGCTTAATTGCTTAGGTTAGGGAGGCTACGAAATCAAACTTATCTACATTTTTATTATCATCATTTTTTTCTTTTTTCTTTTTTCTTTTTTTTTTTCATGTTTTTTTTTTTTAATTATATACAATCCCTTTCCCTTAGTTGTTACCTTTAACAAAAGAACATAAATAATGTAATAATCCAATATGCAACCCACAATCATATGTTAAAGTGTGTGTGTGTAAATTAAGGTTTAAAAATACATGTTAAATAAGTATATGAGCAGAATTAAGTGGTAACAATACGAGAGTTTGTAAACCTGAATATTTCAGGAAGTATTATAATAGACCTTGTTAAGAATGGTTACTAAGATGCGTCTCAAGAGTCACTTTAACAAAAGAACTCCTTTACTCTGCCATCCTAGTAACAACAATTATGCACATGCTTTATGAAATGAAAAACATTTTTTTTTTTTTTATCAACTACTACCCTCTCCCCCCAACCAAAACGAGACATTGTCCTCAATGTTCTAAGGTAGAAAGATAGAGTATAAAAGATATCACCTGAAATAACGAACACTGACAAAACCTGAAACACACTGAAACAAAAATAAGAAATAACAAAACATAATAAAATCAAAAGACACAAAAATTCACAAATGAAGGCTCAAATCCAATCTAAGCTTTTTACGGCTTTCCTTAGATGACCAATTTATGCGACTCATGGAAGGATCAATCACAGGAATGAAAGATTGTAGTTGGTCAATCAATTGTTCAGCAGTAGAAGCAGAGATTATGATTTGTCGTGCAGAAGATGTTAGAAATTCCTGTTCCACAGCATGATCAAGAAAAGACAACAACTTATCATAATAACCATTAATATTTAACAAACCTATGGGTTTATGGTGAATGTGCAATTGAGCCCAAGAGGAAATATGAAAGATCTCTTCCAATGTGCCTAGACCACCTGGTAAAGCAATGAAAGCATCAGCATGGTTAAACATTGCATTCATTCGAGCCGACATTGTGGAGACCTGAAGTTCCTCGCCAATTGTTTTTCCAATGATGTCCCCTTGTGCCAAAGCTTCAGGGACGACTCCTAAAACTTGACTACCTCCTAAAAATGCAGCTATTGACACACCTCCCATTAACCCAAGACTGCCTCCCCCATACACTAAATGAATCTTTCTCTCAGCTAGCACCTGACCAAGATGATTTGCTGATTCTAAAAACTCCTTTTCTTTCCCAGGACTAGATCCACCGAAAACACAAATATTTCTTATTTGATGACTTGAGGAACTTGCCATTTCTACAAACTTCTGTATTTGTTGAATGTATGGGTTGAGTAGAAATGAAAGGAAGGAAAAGAGGGTTTTATAGATGAGAAATTAGAAAGGCAATCATAACACCTATATATAGGCCAGCTGGAGTCTCACACTCTCTCTCTCTTTTTATTTATTTATTTATTTACTTTTAAAAAAGCATGTGTATGTACAGGTAGTTGTGATTGTGGCTCACATCTTCCCTTGGTTTTACGTCCAAGAACGGCTTAAACGCCCTCTATGGGTCGGGGATAGGCTTCCCATCCAGTTTTCTTAAAAACTGGCAAACAGGGTCTTTTTTAGTCAGATTCCCAAGACTAAGTCGATCATGTTCTTTATGAAATAGTGGCCATAAATCATGAATTGCACGATGCACATCTCCACTAGGATGCGTCTCAAGAGTCAATAGAAGATTATCTAAAGACTCCTTACTCAGGCCATCCTTAATGAATTGTATTTTATCTTCACGGTTTATAGATACCATTCCTAAAGAACGACATTGTGTATTACAAGTCCATCTAGCACAACGATGACAGACATCCAGTCGTTTTGCACGACGCTTCTTTGCAAAAGTGCTTTTACCTGTTCCAGGCATGTGTGAAATGAAGAAGTTAGAGGACTCACCTGATAATCGGACCTTTGCTTCAATCAACCAGCGAATATCTTCAGGAATTCCATGATTCATTAACAATCTCAATCTTGCACATCTAGCACGGTAAATTTTTGTAATCGCATTCTGAGGCAGAGCGGGAAAATACTTTTTTAATTTTTCAAGATTAGTGTCCATTTTCAAATGAGAATTGGAAGAGAGATTCAAAGAATTGCATAGATATATACACAGATATCAGTAATTGTGGGAAACTGAAAGAACCGACTTAAGTCACGGAGTACCGTTATCCGCCATTTGACCGGGGTGAAAGAAACTAGCAAAAATCACTCAAAAAGAAACATGAAAAACAAAATGTGAGAAAAACAAAATAATCAACCTTTATCTACAAGATCATTCAAACCAGTTGATTCATTTTTACTAGGAAAATTATCAAAGTAAGCTTTCAAACGATGTCCATTTTCCTTAAAATCATTGTCATTCATTGAATTCTCAATATCACAGGCCCCATAAGGATTGCTCCATCTTGGTCTTAGCTCTCTAGGGACTGCATAGAGTTGAGAATTATAAAACAAAACTTTTTGACCAGTATCAATCTTTTGACAATTTTCACAAGTTTTGCAGAATGCATGTGTGTCTTTGAACATGGTGGGCCAATAAAATCCACTTTGTAAGATTTTTGCAGTTGTCTTTTTTGACGAGAAATAACTTCCACATGCTTCAGAATGACAAAGTTTAATGACACTACTTACCTCATTGTCGGGAATGAATCTTTGAAATATTTGATCAGGACAATATTTGAATAAGTTAGGGTCATCACAATAAAAGCTCTTCACTTCGTTCAAAAACTTTTCTTTGTCTTGGGTACTCCAATCAGCTGGCAAATCTCCTAAAGCAAGAAAATTGATATTTTTATCATACCAAGGCATTGGATTAAGAGAAAGTAAGGATTCGTTAGGAAAGTAATCATCGATTGGTGTGATGTCAAATGTTGAATCTGTTGTCACTGTTGACAAAAGATTCGCATCAACATTTTCGGTGCTTTTTTCATCCGTGATTTCTTCCTCAGAATAAACCATTTGCAAATCTTCAGTTTCATCCAATTCATTTTTACTTAAAGTAGATTCAAGTTGATCATAAACTAATTCATCAATATGATCTACTTCTTGTAAATCATTATCATCTCCAGGTTGCTTGCAAATGTTGAAAATATTCATCTCCAATGTCATGTTTCCAAATGATAGCTTCATCAGTCCATTCCTACAATTAATCAATGCATTAGAAGTTGCAAGAAATGGACGTCCTAAAATAACAGGAAATGAATTACATACTTCAACAGGTTGTGTGTCCAAGACAATAAAATCCACAGGATAAATGAATTTATCGACTTGTACTAACACATCTTCAATTATTCCTCTAGGCACTTTTATAGATCTATCGGCAAGTAAAAGAGTTATAGAAGTTGGTTTTAACTCACCTAGATTGAGACTCTGAAAGACTGAATATGGAAGTAAATTCACACTAGCACCAAGATCAAGTAAGGCTCTTTCAATTTTATGTTCTCCAATAAAGCAAGAAATTGTAGGACAACCAGGGTCTTTATATTTCAAAGCATTATTGTTTTGAAGAATAGCACTTACTTGTTCGGCTAGAAAAGCTTTCTTTTTCACATTCAGTTTCCTTTTCACAGTGCATAGATCTTTCAAAAATTTAGCATAGGAAGGAACCTGTTTAATAGCATCCAGCAAAGGTATATTGATCCTTACCTGTTTGAAAATTTCATAAATTTCAGAATTGTGATTGACTTTCCTTTGTTTGGTCATGGCTTGAGGAAATGGAAGTGCTGGCGGTGAGTCAGTCATTTCTTTGCAATTTTCAGATTCATCCCCTTCCTTACCCTCAGAGATTGACTCATCATCTTTCTCATAAGGTTCAAGAGAGGGTTTTTCAATAACCTTACCACTGCGCAGAGTAGTGACTGATTTGACTTGATCCATGTGTTGGCTTCCGGAACTACTTGCATTTGCATTGTATTGCCCTTTGGGATTTTGTTGTGGTTGAGATGGAAACTTACCTTTCTCTTGGAAACTAAGAGCAGATGTTAATTTAGCAAGAGTATCTTTAAAATCTGTCATGTTTTGAACAAGTTGAGTATTAATTGTCTCTTGCTTTTCAATGAATGCATGCAATGTTTCCTCAAGATTTTTTCTAGGAGGTGGAGTGATTAGTACTTAAAAGTGCATTTTTATCATGGTTTTATATCATCATTTTGCACTTGAAGTATCAATAACTCCTTAACTAAAATATGTTTTATAATAATGTATCTAATAATATAAGATACCTATAATTTGTGGTAAATGTCTATTTTTAATGCAGGTCTATCACATAAATGAAAGGATTGATTGATGACTTGAAGAACTTAAATTGCATGGATAAAGAGATGGTCAAACTTAGAGAAGAGATGTCGGTGCAATCCAAACCGGAACACTGTTCGGTAATTGGGCCATATCTGGAGCTACAGATCTCAGATTTAGGTCCAATTTATATGGATGGAAAGGTAAGACATAGGCCTACAACTTTCATATGGAGCCCAAGATCTGAAAAGGCTATTATCAAGTCCAAATTGTAGCAACAACAAAGAAGCCCGAATCTGTCTTCCAGCCCGAGCACTGTTCGGTATTTTGGCCATATCTGGAGTTCTAGAAGTCCAAATGAGCTGAATTTTTTACACAAGAAAGCTGAGACAATTGTCTACAACTTTCATGTTTGCACCTGGCTCCAGTTTTGACGTTATCAATGACGTTTTGGGCAGACAAGAGAAGATAAGGATTGTCACCAAGTCAAAAGTTGGCCACCCACTTATCAATTAGTCATCAAATCAATAGTTCCCAATTTTAGCCTATAAAAGGAGGCATTTGCCATGCATTTAGGCATCTTGGTTTCCAGATCAAGATCATGCTCTTCCTTTCTCTCTTTGTATTTTTTATGCTTTGTTTTCATTAATATTAAGTTTATGCCTTTCATTTCCTTTCCTTTATTTAGTTAACTTTTATGTCCTTATTTTGTTTATCTATTTTTATTTCTTTCATTATGTCTAGCTAAGTTATTTATGTCAAGGTGAAAAGGTTACACTAATGGTGTGAGAATAAGTATAGTGTAAACTTAATATGGACTTTAATGTTTGATACTAACATGTTTTATATTTGTTATCTTGTTCACTCTTTAATACTTTGCTTGTTAAATGACTAATCTTGATTTATGTTGTATAACACTTGGTACAACAAATGCTTGGCACTTTCATAGCCCATAATGTATGGTATAACCGACACCTGAGCTATGAAAGGAACTTGATTTGTTGTTAACATAAGTTATAATCATGAATGCTTGACGAGATTTACAAGTATTAGCATTAATTGAATAAGATGACTAATGTAATCATGTTAACAATATATAATCTGATTGGAACCTCCTTTGTGTGTGGTTTCCAATTCAATAATAAGAGTTTATACTATACTTGTTTGATATACCATTAGTGGAACCTCTAACCTTGACATTTGTTATTATTATTGTTTAATCCTTACATTAATATTTCATCTCTAAGTTCTCATCATCATCATCTTCTTCTTCTTCTCTTTCTTTATTATTATTATTATTGTTATTGTTATTATTATTATTATTATTAGTACTACTACTACTACTACTACTACTATTATTATTATTATTATTATTATTATTATTATTATTATTATTATTATTATCGTTATTACTATTATTGTTGTTTATAATTATTGTTTATAATTTGTACAATTAACCTCCCTGTGGTTCGACCCCGGTCTTGCCGGGTTATTTATTACTTCGACACTCCTGCACTTGGGAGAAGACATCAATCTTTTAGTCGTGTCAAGTTTTTGGCGCCGTTGCCGGGGAGGTAAGTTCTTGTATAAATTATAGTATTTATTTTATTTTCTCTTTTCACTTTTCTTGTATATAACTTTGTTTCTTTTCTTTTGTTTCTTTTTATTTTGTTTTCTTCCTCCTTCTTTTGCTTTCTTCTTCTTCTTTTTATTTTATTCCTACACGTGCATGAGAGTGTGGTCACGTACATCAAGTGGTAGACTTTGTAGGATATCCTCATCATTTTCAGAAAATATGGCCGAAGAAGATAATCAATCACTTCATAATGAAAATAATGAGAATAACCGTGCTAGAACACTTAGAGATCATATGAATCCCACAAGAACAAGTGCACCATCATGCATAGTTTTTCCTCCTGATGCATCTCATTTTAATTTTAAGCCAGGCATTATTCAACTTTTACCTTCTTTTCATGGTTTAGAATTGGAAAATCCATACTTGCATTTAAGGGAATTTGAAGAGGTCTGCAACACATATAATAATTTAAATTGTAGCATGAACACCATCAGATTAAAGCTTTTCCCTTTTTCATTAAAAGATAAAGCTAAAACATGGCTACAAAATTTGAGACCAGGATCCATTCGTGCTTGGGATGAAATGCAACAACAATTTTTAAAGAAGTTTTTCCCATCTCATAGAACAAACTCTTTCAAAAGACAAATCACCACTTTCACTCAAAAACCAGGAGAAACATTTTATAAATGTTGGGATAGGTATCGAGACTTGCTTAGTACTTGCCCTCATCATGGTTTTGAAACATGGAGATTGGTTTCACATTTCTATGAAGGGTTAACACCTAAAGATAGGCAAATGGTTGAATTGATGTGCAATGGAACTTTTGAAGATAAAGACCCTGATGAAGCAATGGAGTACTTAGACTTATTAGCTGAAAATGCTCAAAATTGGGACACTGCGGGTACATATGAGGCAACGAGTAAAACTCAACCTCATACATCTAGTGGAGGTATGTACAACCTTAGGGAAGATCATGACCTTCAAGCCAAATTTGCATCTTTAGCTAGAAAAGTTGAGGCACTAGAATTGAAAAAGAGTGGTCATTTAAAATCTGTTGAAAACATTGTGTGTCAAATCTGTGAAACAAATGAACACTCAACCAATGATTGTCCAACTTTGCCTTCTTTTAAGGAATGTCTCCATGAGCAAGCCCATGCTTTAAACAGTTTCCAAAGGCCTAACCATAACCCATACTCCCAAACATACAACCCTGGTTGGAGAAATCACCCAAATTTCAATTGGAAGAGTGAGAACAACAATGCACAAACTTCACAACCACCATTTCAAGCACACCATAATTTCCAAAATTCTCATGGATATGCACCTCCTTATGCTCCACCTCCTAGAAGAAATCTTGAGGAAACATTGCATGCATTCATTGAAAAGCAAGAGACAATCAATACTCAACTTGCTCAAAACATGACAGATTTTAAAGATACTCTTGCAAAATTAACATCTGCTCTCAGTTTCCAAGAGAAAGGTAAGTTTCCATCTCAACCACAACAAAATCCCAAGGGGCAATACAATGCAAATGCAAGTAGTTCCGGAAGCCAACACATGGATCAAGTCAAATCAGTCACTACTCTGCGCAGTGGTAAGGTTATTGAAAAACCCTCTCTTGAACCTTATGAGAAAGATGATGAATCAATCTCTGAGGGTAAGGAAGGGGATGAATTTGAAAATTACAAAGAAACGACTGATTCACCGCCAGCACTTCCATTTCCTCAGGCCATGACCAAACAAAGGAAAGTCAATCACAATTCTGAAATTTATGAAATTTTCAAACAGGTAAGGATCAATATACCTTTGCTGGATGCTATTAAACAGGTTCCTTCCTATGCTAAATTTTTGAAAGATCTCTGCACTGTGAAGAGGAAACTGAATGTGAAAAAGAAAGCCTTTTTAGCCGAACAAGTAAGTGCTATTCTTCAAAACAATAATGCTTTGAAATATAAAGACCCTGGTTGTCCTACAATTTCTTGCTTTATTGGAGAGCATAAAATTGAAAGAGCTTTACTTGATCTTGGAGCTAGTGTGAATTTACTTCCATATTCAGTTTTTCAAAGTCTCAATTTAGGTGAGTTAAAACCAACTTCTATATCTCTTTTACTTGCCGATAGATCTGTAAAAGTGCCTAGAGGAATAATTGAAGATGTGTTAGTACAAGTCGATAAATTCATTTATCCTGTGGATTTTATTGTCTTGGACACAGAACCTGTTGAAGCATGTAATTCATTTCCTGTTATTTTAGGACGTCCGTTTCTTGCAACCTCTAACGCATTGATTAATTGTAGGAATGGACTGATGAAGCTATCATTTGGAAACATGACATTGGAGATGAATATTTTCAACATTTGCAAGCAACCTGGAGATGATAATGATTTACAAGAAGTAGATCAGATTGATGAATTAGTTTATGATCAACTTGAATCTACTTTAAGTAAAAATGAATTGGATGAAATTGAAGATTTGCAAATGGTTTATTCTGAGGAAGAAATCACGGATGAAACAAGCATCAAAAATGTTGATGCGAATCTTTTGTCAACAGTGACAATAGATTCGACACCCGACATCACACCAATGGATGATTACTTTCCTAACGAATCCTTACTTTCTCTTAGTCCAATGCCTTGGTATAATAAAAATATCAATTTTCTTGCTTTAGAAGATTTGCCAGCTGATTGGAGTACCCAAGACAAAGAAAAGTTTTTGAACGAAGTGAAGAGCTTTTATTGTGATGACCCTACCTTATTCAAATATTGTCCTGATCAAATATTTCAAAGATTCATTTCCGACAATGAGGTAAGTAGTGTCATTAAACTTTGTCATTCTGAAGCATGTGGAAGTTATTTCTCGTCAAAAAAGACAATTGCAAAAATCTTGCAAAATGGATTTTATTGGCCCACCATGTTCAAGGACACACATGCATTCTGCAAAACTTGTGAAAATTGTCAAAAGATTGATACTGGTCAAAAAGTTTTGTTTTATGATTCTCAAATCTATGCATTCCCTAAAGAGCTAAGATTAAGATGGACCAATCCTTATGGGGCCTGTGATATTGAGAATTCAATGAATGACAATGATTTTAAGGAAAATGGACATTGTTTGAAAGCTTACTTTGATAATTTTCCTAGTGAAAATGAATCAGCTGGTTTGAATGAACTTGTAGATAAAGGTTGATTATTTTGTTTTTCTCACATTTTTTTTATGTTTCTTTTTGAGTGATTTTTGCTAGTTTCTTTCACCCCGGTCAAATGGCGGATAACGGTACTCCGTGACTTAAGTCGGTTCTTTCAGTTTCCCACAATTACTGATATCTGTGTATATATCTGTGCAATTCTTTGAATCTCTCTTCCAATTCTCATTTGAAAATGGACACTAATCTTGAAAAATTGAAAAAGTATTTTCCCGCTCTGCCTCAGAATGCGATTACAAAAATTTACCGTGCTAGATGTGCAAGATTGAGATTGTTAATGAATCATGGAATTCCTGAAGATATTCGCTGGTTGATTGAAGCAAAGGTCCGATTATCAGGTGAGTCCTCTAACTCCTTCATTTCACACATGCCTGGAACAGGTAAAAGCACTTTTGCAAAGAAGCGTCGTGCAAAACGACTGGATGTCTGTCATCGATGTGCTAGATGGACTTGTAATACACAATGTCGTTCTTTAGGAATGGTATCTATAAACCGTGAAGATAAAATACAATTCATTAAGGATGGCCTGAGTAAGGAGTCTTTAGATAATCTTCTATTGACTCTTGAGACGCATCCTAGTGGAGATGTGCATCGTGCAATTCATGATTTATGGCCACTATTTCATAAAGAACATGATCGACTTAGTCTTGGGAATCTGACTAAAAAAGACCCTGTTTGCCAGTTTTTAAGAAAACTGGATGGGAAGCCTATCCCCGACCCATAGAGGGCGTTTAAGCCGTTCTTGGACGTAAAACCAAGGGAAGATGTGAGCCACAATCACAACTACCTGTACATACACATGTTTTTTTTTTCAAAAGTAAATAAATAAATAAATAAAAAGAGAGAGAGAGTGTGTGAGACTCTAGCTGGCCTACATATAGATGTTATGATTGCCTTTCTACTTTCTCATCTATAAAACCCTATTTTCCTTCCTTTCATTTCTACTCAACCCATACATTCAACAAATACAGAAGTGTGTAGAAATGGCAAGTTCCTCAAGTCATCAAATAAGAAATATTTGTGTTTTCGGTGGATCTAGTCCTGGGAAAGAAAAAGAGTTTTTAGAATCAGCAAATCATCTTGGTCAGGTGCTAGCTGAGAGAAAGATTCATTTAGTGTATGGGGGAGGCAGTCTTGGGTTAATGGGAGGTGTGTCAATAGCTGCATTTTTAGGAGGTAGTCAAGTTTTGGGGGTCGTCCCTGAAGCTTTGGCACAAGGGGACATCATTGGAAAAACAATTGGAGAGTAACTTCAGGTCTCCACAATGTCGGCTCGAATGAATGCAATGTTTAACCATGCTGATGCTTTCATTGCTTTACCAGGTGGTCTAGGCACATTGGAAGAGATCTTTCATATTTCCTCTTGGGCTCAATTGCACATTCACCATAAACCCATAGGTTTGTTAAATGTTAATGGTTATTATGATAAGTTGTTGTCTTTTCTTGATCATGCTGTGGAACAGGAATTTTTAACATCTTCTGCACGACAAATCATAATCTCTGCTTCTACTGCTGAACAATTGATTGACCAACTACAATCTTTCATTCCTGTGATTGATCCTTCCATGAGTCGCATAAATTGGTCATCTAAGGAAAGCCGTAAAAAGCTTAGATTGGATTTGAGCCTTCATTTGTGAATTTTTGTGTCTTTTGGTTTTATTATGTTTTGTTATTTCTTATTTTTGTTTCAGTGTGTTTCAGGTTTTGTCAGTGTTCGTTATTTCAGGTGATATCTTCTATACTCTATCTTTCTACCTTAGAACATTGAGGACAATGTTTCATTTTGGTTGGGGGGAGAGGGTAGTAGTTGATAAAAAAAAAAAAAAAAAAAAATTGTTTTTCATTTCATAAAGCATGTGCATAATTGTTGTTACTAGGATGGCAGAGTAAAGGAGTTCTTTTGTTAAAGTGACTCTTGAGACGCATCTTAGTAATCATTTTTAACAAGGTCTATTATAATACTTCCTGAAATATTCAGGTTTACAAACTCTCGTATTGTTACCACTTAATTCTGCTCATATACTTATTTAACATGTATTCTTAAACCTTAATTTACACACACACACTTTAACATAAGATTGTGGGTTGCATATTGGATTATTACATTATTTATGTTCTTTTGTTAAAGGTAACAACTAAGGGAAAGGGATTGTATATAATTAAAAAAAAAAAAAAACATGAAAAAAAAAAAGAAAAAAAAAAGAGAAAAAATGATGATAATAAAAATGTAGATAAGTTTGGTTTCGTAGCCTCCCTAACCTAAGCAATTAAGCCCGAAGGGGTGTTTTAACACCTAATACCCTAAAGTCAACTGACTTGGGAGCTATTGGCCCAACGCTTGTTACATGGGTTGAGGAGAAAAGCTTAAGGGAATCAAACATTGCACTATCTACATATCAGTATCTGCGACCCGAGTTACTAAGCTCGTAGGGGTGTCTTAACACCTAATGCCCTAAGACCAACTGGTCTGGGAATCATTAGCTGAAAGCTCGTTACATGGGTTAAAGATGCATGATGTTTTTAAATTATATGTATATAGAGTTGAAAAAAAAAAAAAAAGAAAAAAAAAGAAAAGAAAAAGACAAAAATAATAATCCCAACCCAAGGAAGTTAACCTTAAACATTAGAACAAAAATTTTGTTTTCTTCCAAGAAAAGCCCCATAATTATGTGTTGATACATTGAGCACAAAAGAAAGGTTTATTAATATCTTGTTAAGTGGTATTGAGCAGATATATAAATTTAATGAGAGTTTGTTTATCTGGATAGATTAATGGAAGTTAAATGATGAATACCTTGCTTTGTGAAATTTGCAAATTGTTTTAACGCTTTAATTACTAGGGACTAGTAATAAGCTGGTTGAGGGGTGTGATTAGTACTTAAAAGTGCATTTTTATCATGGTTTTATATCATCATTTTGCACTTGAAGTATCAATAACTCCTTAACTAAAATATGTTTTATAATAATGTATCTAATAATATAAGATACCTATAATTTGTGGTAAATGTCTATTTTTAATGCAGGTCTATCACATAAATGAAAGGATTGATTGATGACTTGAAGAACTTAAATTGCATGGATAAAGAGATGGTCAAACTTAGAGAAGAGATGTCGGTGCAATCCAAACCAGAACACTGTTCGGTAATTGGGCCATATCTGGAGCTACAGATCTCAGATTTAGGTCCAATTTATATGGATGGAAAGGTAAGACATAGGCCTACAACTTTCATATGGAGCCCAAGATCTGAAAAGGCTATTATCAAGTCCAAATTGTAGCAACAACAAAGAAGCCCGAATCTGTCTTCCAGCCCGAGCACTGTTCGGTATTTTGGCCATATCTGGAGTTCTAGAAGTCCAAATGAGCTGAATTTTTTACACAAGAAAGCTGAGACAATTGTCTACAACTTTCATGTTTGCACCTGGCTCCAGTTTTGACGTTATCAATGACGTTTTGGGCAGACAAGAGAAGATAAGGATTGTCACCAAGTCAAAAGTTGGCCACCCACTTATCAATTAGTCATCAAATCAATAGTTCCCAATTTTAGCCTATAAAAGGAGGCATTTGCCATGCATTTAGGCATCTTGGTTTCCAGATCAAGATCATGCTCTTCCTTTCTCTCTTTGTATTTTTTATGCTTTGTTTTCATTAATATTAAGTTTATGCCTTTCATTTCCTTTCCTTTATTTAGTTAACTTTTATGTCCTTATTTTGTTTATCTATTTTTATTTCTTTCATTATGTCTAGCTAAGTTATTTATGTCAAGGTGAAAAGGTTACACTAATGGTGTGAGAATAAGTATAGTGTAAACTTAATATGGACTTTAATGTTTGATACTAACATGTTTTATATTTGTTATCTTGTTCACTCTTTAATACTTTGCTTGTTAAATGACTAATCTTGATTTATGTTGTATAACACTTGGTACAACAAATGCTTGGCACTTTCATAGCCCATAATGTATGGTATAACCGACACCTGAGCTATGAAAGGAACTTGATTTGTTGTTAACATAAGTTATAATCATGAATGCTTGACGAGATTTACAAGTATTAGCATTAATTGAATAAGATGACTAATGTAATCATGTTAACAATATATAATCTGATTGGAACCTCCTTTGTGTGTGGTTTCCAATTCAATAATAAGAGTTTATACTATACTTGTTTGATATACCATTAGTGGAACCTCTAACCTTGACATTTGTTATTATTATTGTTTAATCCTTACATTAATATTTCATCTCTAAGTTCTCATCATCATCATCTTCTTCTTCTTCTCTTTCTTTATTATTATTATTATTGTTATTGTTATTATTATTATTATTATTAGTACTACTACTACTACTACTACTACTACTATTATTATTATTATTATTATTATTATTATTATTATTATTATCGTTATTACTATTATTGTTGTTTATAATTATTGTTTATAATTTGTACAATTAACCTCCCTGTGGTTCGACCCCGGTCTTGCCGGGTTATTTATTACTTCAACACTCCTGCACTTGGGAGAAGACATCAATCTTTTAGTCGTGTCATGGAGCGTAAGGAGGTGCATATCCATGAGAATTTTGGAAATTGTGGTGTGCTTGAAACGGTGGTTGTGAAGTTTGTGCATTGTTGTTCTCACTCTTCCAATTGAAATTTGGGTGATTTCTCCAACCAGGGTTGTATGTTTGGGAGTATGGGTTGTAGTTGGCCCTTTGGAAACTGTTTAAAGCATGGGCTTGTTCATGGAGACATTCCTTAAAAGAAGGCAAGGTTGGACAATCGTTGGTTAAGTGTTCATTTGTTTCACAAATTTGACACATAATGTTTTCAACAGATTTTAATTGACCACTCTTTTTCAATTCTAGTGCCTCGACTTTTCTAGCTAAAGATGCAAATTTGGCTTGGAGGTCATGATCTTCCCTAAGGTTGTACATACCTCCACTAGATGTATGAGGTTGAGTTTTACTCGGTGCCTCATAAGTACCCGCGGTGTCCCAATTTTGAGCATTTTCAGCTAACAAGTCTAAGTACTCCATTGCTTCATCAGGGTCTTTATCTTCAAAAGTTCCATTGCACATCAATTCAACCATTTGCCTATCTTTAGGTGTTAACCCTTCATAGAAATGTGAAACCAATCTCCATGTTTCAAAACCATGATGAGGGCAAGTACTAAGCAAGTCTCGATACCTATCCCAACATTTGTAAAATGTTTCTCCTGGTTTTTGAGTGAAAGTGGTGATTTGTCTCTTGAAAGAGTTTGTTCTATGAGATGGGAAAAACTTCTTTAAAAACTGTTGTTGCATTTCATCCCAAGCACGAATGGATCCTGGTCTCAAATTTTGTAGCCATGTTTTAGCTTTATCTTTTAATGAAAAAGGAAAAAGCTTTAATCTGATGGTGTTCATGCTACAATTTAAATTATTATATGTGTTGCAAACCTCCTCAAATTCCCTTAAATGCAAGTATGGATTTTCCAATTCTAAACCATGAAAATAAGGTAAAAGTTGAATAATGCCTGGTTTAAAATTAAAATGAGATGCATCGGGAGGAAAAACTATGCATGATGGTGCACTTGTTCTTGTGGGATTCATGTGGTCTCTAAGTGTTCTAGCACGGTTATTCTCATTATTTTCATTATGAAGTGATTGATTATCTTCTTCGGTCATATTTTCTGAAAATGATGAGGATATCCTACAAAGTCTACCACTTGATGTACGTGACCACACTCTCATGCACGTGTAGGAATAAAATAAAAAGAAGAAGAAGAAAGCAAAAGAAGGAGGAAGAAAACAAGAGAAAAGAAACAAAGTTATATACAAGAAAAGTGAAAAGAGAAAATAAAATAAATATTATAATTTATACAAGAACTTACCTCCCCGGCAACGGCGCCAAAAACTTGACACGACGAAAAGATTGATGTCTTCTCCCAAGTGCAGGAGTGTCGAAGTAATAAATAACCCGGCAAGACCGGGGTCGAACCACAGGGAGGTTGATTGTACAAATTATAAACAACAATAACAACAACAACAACAAGAATAATAATAATAATAATAATAATAATAATAATAATACTAATAGTAGTAGTAGTAGTAGTAGTAATAATAATAATAATAATAATAAAGAAAGAGAAGAAGAAGAAGATGATGATAACTTGGAAATGGATAATTAATGTAAGGATTAAACAATAATAATAACAAATGTCAAGGTTAGAGGTTCCACTAATGGTATATCAAACAAGTATAGTATAAACTCTTATTATTGAATTGGAAACCACACACAAAGGAGGTTCCAATCAGATTATATATTGTTAACATGATTACATTAGTCATCATATTCAATTAATGCTAATACTTGTAAATCTCGTCAAGCATTCATGATTATAACTTATGTTAACAACAAATCAAGTTCCTTTCATAGCTCAGGTGTCGGTTATACCATACATTATGGGCTATGAAAGTGCCAAGCATTTGTTGTACCAAGTGTTATACAACATAAATCAAGATTAGTCATTTAACAAGCAAAGTATTAAAGAGTGAACAAGATAACAAATATAAAACATGTTAGTATCAAACATTAAAGTCCATATTAAGTTTACAGTATACTTATTCTTACACCATTAGTGTAACCTTTTCACCTTGACATAATTAACTTAGCTAGACATAATGAAAGAAAGCAAAATAGATAAACAAAATAAGAACATAAAAGTTAACTAAGTAAAGAAAAGGAAATGAAAGACATAAACTTAATATTAATGAAAGCAAAGCATAAACATTACAAAACATACAAAGAGAGAAAGGAAGAGCATGATCTTGATCTGGAAACCAAGATGCCTAAATGCATGGCAAATGCCTCCTTTTATAGGCCAAAATTGGGAACTATTGATTTGATGACTAATTGATAAGTGGGTGGCCAACTTTTGACTTGGTGACAATCCTTATCTTCTCTTGTCTGCCCAAAACGTCATTGATAACGTCAAAACTGGAGCCAGGTGCAAACATGAAAGTTGTAGGCAATTGTCTCAGCTTTCTTGTGTAAACAATTCAGCTCATTTGGACTTCTAGAACTCCAGATATGGCCAAAATACCGAACAGTGCTCGGGCTGGAAGACAGATTCGGGCTTCTTTGTTGTTGCTACAATTTGGACTTGATAATGGCCTTTTTAGATCTTGGGCTCCATATGAAAGTTGTAGGCCTATGTCTTACCTTTCCATCCATATAAATTGGACCTAAATCTGAGATCTGTAGCTCCAGATATGGCCCAATTACCGAATAGTGTTCCGGTTTGGATTGCACCGACATCTCTTCTCTAAGTTTGACCATCTCTTTATCCTTGCAATTTAAGTTCTTCAAGTCATCAATCAATCCTTTCATTTATTTGATAGGCCTGCATTAAAAATAGACATTTACCACAAATTATAGGTATCTTATATTATTAGATACATTATTATAAAACATATTTTAGTTAAGGAGTTATTGATACTTCAAGTGCAAAATGATGATATAAAACCATGATAAAAATGCACTTTTAAGTACTAATCATTTAGCTAGAAAAGTTGAGGCACTAGAATTAAAAAAGAGTGGTCAATTAAAATCTGTTCAAGAAATTGTGTCAAATTTGTGAAACCAATGAACACTTAACCAATGATTGTCCCACGTTGCCTTCTTTTAAGGAATGTCTCCATGAACAAGCCAATGCTTTAAATAGTTTCCAAAGACCAAGTCATAACCCGTACTCACAAACGTACAACCCTGGTTGGAGAAATCACCCAAATTTCAGTTGGAAGAGTGGTAACAATAATGCACAAACTTCACAGCCACCATTTCAAACACAACATAATTTTCAAAATTCTCATGGATATGCACCTCCTTATATTCCCCCTCCTAGAAGAAAATCTTGAGGAAACATTACATGCATTCATTGAAAAGCAAGAGACAATCAACTCTCAACATGCTCAAGCCATGACTGATTTGAAAGATACTCTTGCAAAGTTCACATCTGCTCTCAGTTTTCAGGAGAAACGTAAGTTTCCATCTCAACCTCAGCAAAATCCCAAAGGGCAATACAATTCAAGTACAAGCAGTTCTGGAAGCCAACATCTGGATCAAGTCAAATCAGTCACTACTCTCCGTAGTGGTAAGGTTATTAAAAACCCTATTCTTGAACCTTGTGAGAAAGAAGATGAGTTAGTCTCCAAGGGTAAGGAAATGGTTGAACCTGATCATTGCAAAGAAGAGACTGATTCCCCATCAGCACTTCCATTTCCTCATGCCATGACCAAAAAAAGGAAAGTCAATCACAATTCTGAAATCTTTGAAACTTTCAAACAGGTAAGGATTAATATACCTTTGCTAGATGCTATTAAACAGGTACCATCTTATGCTAAATTTTTGAAAGATCTATGCACTGTAAAGAGAAAATTGAATGTGAAAAAGAAAGCCTTCTTAGCCGAACAAGTAAGTGTCATTCTTCAGAATAATAATGCTTTGGAATATAAAGACCCTGGTTGTCCTACAATTTCTTGCTTTATTGGAGAACATAAAATTGACAGAGCTTTACTTGATCTTGGAGCTAGTGTGAATTTACTTCCATATTCGGTTTTTCAAAGTCTAAATCTCGGTGAGTTAAAACCTACTTCTGTTACTCTTTTACTTGCTGATAGATCTATAAAAATGCCTAGAGGAATAGTTGAAGATGTGTTAGTACAAGTTGATAAATTCATCTTTCATGTGGATTTTATTGTCTTGGATACACAACCTGTTGAAGCATGCAATTCAATTCCTGTTATTTTAGGACGTCCCTTTCTTGCAACTTCTAATGCATTGATTAATTATAGGAATGGACTGATGAAGCTATCATTTGGAAACATGACATTGGAGATGAATATTTTCAACATTTGCAAGCAACCTAGAGATGATAATGATTTACAAGTAGATCATATTGATGAATTAGTTTAGAACATTGAGGACAATGTCTCGTTTTGGTTAGGGGGAGAGGGTATTAGTTGATATTAAAAAAAAAATATTATTACGTAATGATTGTGCATCAAAAGTGTCATTAAGTCTCTTGTTTTACATATGTATTTATTGTTTTTATTTGGTTGTTTGTATAATAATTGATGTGTTTTTTAGTAATAAAGTTTGTTTTAATGTTTCGATAGGTTTTTGGAGCTTAAATGCATTAATTCAGAAAATTCAACGTCGGAATTCAGAACAAAGAATTGAAGAGACATTTAGTTGAAGATTGAAGCAAATCTTGGTTCAAATAAGTGCTCCAAATTTGTCCCAAAAATCAATTCTATTCCAATTCTAGAAAAGAATATCATATGATTTATTTCAAGCCCAAACTTGCCTTATGTTGTGTGCAAACTTCAACCATTAAACACTCAAGGTTTCAATGTCAATCTTAGCCCAAATAATAAGTACATTTGAGACACGACAAAAATGTTGATGTCTTCTCCCAAGTACAGGAGTGTCGAAGTAATAAATAACCCGGCAAGACCGGGGTCGAACCACAGGGAGGTTAATTGTACAAATTATAATAACAATAATACAACAACAATAACAATAACAATAACAACAATAGTAATAGTAATAATAATATTATTAATAGTAGTAGTAGTAGTAGTAGTAGTAGTAGTAATAATAATAATAATAATAAAGAAAGAGAAGAAGAAGAAGATGATGATGATGAGAACTTAGAGATGAAATATTAATGTAAGGATTAAACAATAATAATAACAAATGTCAAGGTTAGAGGTTCCACTAATGGTATATCAAACAAGTATAGTATAAACTCTTATTATTGAATTGGAAACCACACACAAATGAGGTTCCAATCAGATTATATATTGTTAACATGATTACATTAGTCATCTTATTCAATTAATGCTAATACTTGTAAATCTCGTCAAGCATTCATGATTATAACTTATGTTAACAACAAATCAAGTTCCTTTCATAGCTCAGGTGTCGGTTATACCATACATTATGGGCTATGAAAGTGCCAAGCATTTGTTGTACCAAGTGTTATACAACATAAATCAAGATTAGTCATTTAACAAGCAAAGTATTAAAGAGTGAACAAGATAACAAATATAAAGCATGTTAGTATCAAACATTAAAGTCCATATTAAGTTTACACTATACTTATTCTTACACCATTAGTGTAACCTTTTCACCTTGACATAATTAACTTAGCTAGACATAATTAAAGAAATAAAAATAGATAAACAAAATAAGAACATAAAAGTTAACTAAATAAAGGAAAGGAAATGAAAGGCATAAACTTAATATTAATGAAAACAAAGCATAAAAAATACAAAGAGAGAAAGGAAGAGCATGATCTTGATCTGGAAATCAAGATGCCTAAATGCATGGCAAATGCCTCCTTTTATAGGCCAAAATTGGGAACTATTGATTTGATGACTAATTGATAAGTGGGTGGCCAACTTTTGACTTGGTGACAATCCTTATCTTCTCTTGTCTGCCCAAAACGTCATTGATAACATCAAAACTGGAGCCAGTTGTAACATAAAAGTTGTAGGCAATTGTCTCAGCTTTCTTGTGTAAAAACTTCAGCTCATTTGGACTTCTAGAACTCCAGATATGGCCAAAATACCGAACAGTGCTCGGGCTGGAAGACAGATTCGGGCTTCTTTGTTGTTGCTACAATTTGGACTTGATAATGGCCTTTTTAGATCTTAGGCTCTATATGAAAGTTGTAGGCCTATGTCTTACCTTTCCATCCATATAAATTGGACCTAAATCTGAGATCTGTAGCTCCAGATATGACCCAATTACCGAATAGTATTCCGGTTTGGATTGCACCGACATCTCTTCTCTAGGTTTGACCATCTCTTTATCCTTGCAATTTAAGTTCTTCAAGTCATCAATCAATCCTTTCATTTATGTGATAGGCCTGCATTAAAAATAGACATTTACCACAAATTATAGGTATCTTATATTATTAGATACATTATTATAAAACATATTTTAGTTAAGGAGTTATTGATACTTCAAGTGCAAAATGATGATATAAAACCATGATAAAAATGCAGTTTTAAGTACTAATCACACCCCTCAACCAGCTTATTACTAGTCCCTAGTAATCAAAGCGTTACAACAATTTGCAAATTTCACAAAGCAAGGTATTCATCATTTAACTTCCATTAATCTATCCAGATAAACAAACTCTCATTAAATTTATATATCTGCTCAATACCTCTTAACAAAATATTAATAAACCTTTTTTTTGTGCTCAATGTATCAACACATAATTATGGAGCTTTTCTTGGAAGAAAACAAAATTTTTGTTCTAATGTTTAAGGTTAACGTCCTTGGGTTGGGATTATTATTTTTATCTTTTTTTTTGTCTTTTTTTTTGTTTTTTTTTTTTAAATCTATATACATATAATTTAAAAACATCATGCATCTTTAACCCATGTAACGAGCTTTCAGCTAATGACTCCCAGACCAGTTGGTCTTAGGGTATTAGGTGTTAAGACACCCCTACGAGCTTAGTAACTCGGGTCGCAGATACTGATATATAGATAGTGTAATGTTTGATTCCCTTAAGCTTTTCTCCTCAACCCATGTAACAAGCGTTGGGCCAATAACTCCCAAGTCAGTTGACTTTAGGGTATTAGGTGTTAAAACACCCCTTCCGGCTTAATTGCTTAGGTTAGGGAGGCTACGAAACCAAACTTATCTACATTTTTATTATCATCATTTTTTTTTCTTTTTTTTTTCTTTTTTTTTTAATGTTTTTTTTAATTATATACAATCTCTTTCCCTTAGTTGTTACCTTTAATAAAAGAACATAAATAATGTAATAATCTAATATGCAACCCACAATCATATGTTAAAGTGTGTGTGTATAAATTAAGGTTTAAGAATACATGTTAAATAAGTATATGAGCAAAATTAAGTGATAACAATACGAGAGTTTGTAAACCTGAATATTTCAAGAAGTATTATAATAGACCTTATTAAGAATGATTACTAAGATGCGTCTCAAGAGTCACTTTAACAAAAGAACTCATTTACTCTGCCATCCTAGTAACAACAATTATGCACATGCTTTATGAAATGAAAAACATTTTTTTTTATCAACTACTACCCTCTCCCCCCAACCAAAACGAGACATTGTCCTCAATGTTCTAAGGTAGAAAGATAGAGTATAGAAGATATCACCTGAAATAACGAACACTGACAAAACCGGAAACACACTGAAACAAAAATAAGAAATAACAAAACACAATAATAAAACCAAAAGACACAAGTTTTTACAAACAAAAAAAATTCAAATCACAGTTGTGAATGTGGCTCACATCTTCCCTTGGTTTTACGTCAAAGAACAGCTTAAACGCCCTCAATGGGTCGAGGATAGGCTTCCCATCCAGTTTTCTTAAAAACTGGCAAACAGGGTCTTTTTTAGTCAGATTCCCAAGACTAAGTCAAGTATGTTCTTTATGAAAATGAGTTCATAAGTCATGAATTACACGATGCTTATCTCGACTATGATGAGACTTAAGAGTCAATAGAAGATTATCTATAGACTCTCTGTGTTTTGAAATAAATCCCACCTTCTGACAATTTTCACAATTTTTGTGGAATGCATCTGACTCCTTGAATATGATGGGCCAGTAAAATTCACTTTGTAAGATTTCTACAATCCTCTTTTTTGATGAGAAATGATCCCCACATGCCTTAGAGTAACAAAATTTAATGAAATTACTTACCTCATTGTCGAGAATGCATTTTTGAAATATTTGATCAGGACAATAATTGAATAAGTAAGGGTCATCCCAATAAAAATTTTGCTCGTTCCTCACAAATTTTCTTTTGTCTTCAATACTCCAATGAGTTGGAAAAAATCCTGAAGCAAGAAAATTGATATTTTTAGCAAACCAAGGCATTGAATTAAGAGAAAGTAGAAATTCATCAGGAAAGTAATCATCGATTGGTGTGATGTCGGGTGTCGAATCTGTTGTCACTTTTGATAAAAGATTCGCATCAACCTTTTCGATGCCTTTTTCATCCTCGATTTCTTCCTGATTGGTCATGGCATGAGAAAATAGAAGTGCTGGCGGAGAATCAGTCGTTTCTTTGCAATTTTCAGATTCAACCCCTTCCTTTCCCTTAGAAATTGACTCATCATCTTTCTCATAAGGTTCAAGAGAGGGTTTTTCAATAACCTTACCACAGCGTAAAGTAGTGACTGATTTGACTTGATCCATGTGTTGGCTTCTGGAACTACTTGCATTTGCATTGTATTGCCCCTTCGGATTTTGGTGTGGTTGAGATGGAAACTTACCTTTCTCTTGGAAACTGAGAGCAGATGTTAATTTTGCAAGAGTATCTTTAAAATCTGTCATGTTTTGAGCAAGTTGAGTGTTGATTATCTCTTGCTTTTCAATGAATGCATACAAAGTTTCCTCAAACTTTCTTGTAGCAGATGGAGCATAAGGAGGTGCATATCCATGATAATTTTGGAAATTATGGTGTGCTTGGAACTGTGGTGGTGAAGTTTGTGCATTGTCACTCTTCCAACTGAAATTCAGGTGATTTCTCCAACCAGGATTGTATGTTTGTGAGTATGGGTTATGGTTGGGCCTTTGAAAACTATTTAAAGCATGAGCTTGTTCATGGAGACATTTCTTAAAAGAAGGCAAGGTTGGACAGTTATTGGTTGAGTGTTCATTTGTTTCACAGATTTGACACACAATGTTTTCAACAGAGTTTAATTGACCACTCTTTTTCAATTCTAGTGCCTCGACTTTTCTAGCTAAAGATGCAAATTTGGCTTGAAGGTTATGATCTTCCCTAAGGTTGTACATACCTCCACTAGATGTATGAGGTTGAGTTTTACTCGGTGCCTCATATGTACCCGCGGTGTCCCAATTTTGAGCATTTTCAGCTAACAAGTCTAAGTACTCCATTGCTTCATCAGGGTCTTTATCTTCAAAAGTTCCATTGCACATCAATTCAACCATTTGCCTATCTTTAGGTGTTAACCCTTCATAGAAATGTAAAACCAATCTCCATATTTCAAAACCATGATGAGGGCAAGTACTAAGCAAGTCTCGATACCTATCCCAACATTGGTAAAATGTTTCTCCTGGTTTTTGAATGAAAGTGGTGATTTGTCTCTTGAAAGAGTTTGTTCTGTGAGATGGGAAAAACTTCTTTAAAAACTGTTGTTGCATTTCATCCCAAGCACGAATGGATCCTGGTCTTAAATTTTGTAGCCATGTTTTAGCTTTATCTTTTAATGAAAAAGGAAAAAGCTTTAATCTGATGGTGTTCATGCTACAATTTAAGTTATTATATGTGTTGCATACCTCCTCAAATTCCCTTAAATGCAAGTATGGATTTTCCAATTCTAAACCATGAAAAGAAGGTAAAAGTTGAATAATACCTGATTTAAAATTAAAATGAGATGCATCAGAAGGAAAAACTATGCATGATGCTGCACTTGTTCTTGTGGGATTCATGTGGTCTCTAAGTGTTCTAGCACGGTTATTCTCATTATTTTCATTATGAAGTGATTGATTATCTTCTTCGGCCATATTTTCTGAAAATTATGAGGATACCCTACAAAGTCTACCACTTGATGTACGTGACCACACTCTCATGCACGTGTAGGAATAAAATAAAAGGAAGAAGAAAACAAAAGAAGAAGAAACGAGAGAAAATAAACAAAGCTATATACAAGAAAAGAGAAAAGAGAAAATAAAATAAATATTATAATTTATACAAGGACTTACCTCCCCGGCAACGGCGCCAAAAACTAGACACGACAAAAATGTTGATGTCTTCTCCCAAGTGCAGGAGTGTCGAAGTAATAAATAACCCGGCAAGACCGGGGTCGAACCACAAGGAGGTTAATTGTACAAATTATAATAACAATAATACAACAACAATAACAAGAACAATAACAACAATAGTAATAGTAATAATAATATTATTAATAGTAGTAGTAGTAGTAGTAGTAGTAATAATAATAATAATAATAAAGAAAGAGAAGAAGAAGAAGATGATGATGATGAGAACTTAGAGATGAAATATTAATGTAAGGATTAAACAATAATAATAACAAATGTCAAGGTTAGAGGTTCCACTAATGGTATATCAAACAAGTATAGTATAAACTCTTATTATTGAATTGGAAACCACACACAAATGAGGTTCCAATCAGATTATATATTGTTAACATGATTACATTAGTCATCTTATTCAATTAATGCTAATACTTGTAAATCTCGTCAAGCATTCATGATTATAACTTATGTTAACAACAAATCAAGTTCCTTTCATAGCTCAGGTGTCGGTTATACCATACATTATGGGCTATGAAAGTGCCAAGCATTTGTTGTACCAAGTGTTATACAACATAAATCAAGATTAGTCATTTAACAAGCAAAGTATTAAAGAGTGAACAAGATAACAAATATAAAGCATGTTAGTATCAAACATTAAAGTCCATATTAAGTTTACACTATACTTATTCTTACACCATTAGTGTAACCTTTTCACCTTGACATAATTAACTTAGCTAGACATAATTAAAGAAATAAAAATAGATAAACAAAATAAGAACATAAAAGTTAACTAAATAAAGGAAAGGAAATGAAAGGCATAAACTTAATATTAATGAAAACAAAGCATAAAAAATACAAAGAGAGAAAGGAAGAGCATGATCTTGATCTGGAAATCAAGATGCCTAAATGCATGGCAAATGCCTCCTTTTATAGGCCAAAATTGGGAACTATTGATTTGATGACTAATTGATAAGTGGGTGGCCAACTTTTGACTTGGTGACAATCCTTATCTTCTCTTGTCTGTCCAAAACGTCATTGATAACATCAAAACTGGAGCCAGTTGTAACATAAAAGTTGTAGGCAATTGTCTCAGCTTTCTTGTGTAAAAACTTCAGCTCATTTGGACTTCTAGAACTCCAGATATGGCCAAAATACCGAACAGTGCTCGGGCTGGAAGACAGATTCGGGCTTCTTTGTTGTTGCTACAATTTGGACTTGTAATGGCCTTTTTAGATCTTGGGCTCCATATGAAAGTTGTAGGCCTATGTCTTACCTTTCCATCCATATAAATTGGACCTAAATCTGAGATCTGTAGCTCCAGATATGACCCAATTACCGAACAGTATTCCGGTTTGGATTGCACCGACATCTCTTCTCTAGGTTTGACCATCTCTTTATCCTTGCAATTTAAGTTCTTCAAGTCATCAATCAATCCTTTCATTTATGTGATAGGCCTGCATTAAAAATAGACATTTACCACAAATTATAGGTATCTTATATTATTAGATACATTATTATAAAACATATTTTAGTTAAGGAGTTATTGATACTTCAAGTGCAAAATGATGATATAAAACCATGATAAAAATGCACTTTTAAGTACTAATCAATTTGTATACTTATTTGATGCTCAAATTCAGCCCAAAAATCAGCCCCAAATCAGCCCTAAATCAACCCCAAATCAACCTTCAAATCAACCCAAACACAATCCATGATCTTACATGTCCACACAACAAATAACAATTGATTTATTTTGGGTAATCCATTGATCCAAGAAGGCAAGCACATGGATGGAAAGCTAGAGGGGATATTTTAACATTATTTTGGGTCAAAAAGAAGAAGGAGACACCTCATAAATGAGGAAGAAAAACATGCACCAAAGTGGTTAGTAAAGCTGTCTTGATTTGATTTTTCAGAACACCTTTCAGTGTTTTGCCCATAACTTTTGACTCAAGTATCCAAATGAGCTGTTCTTTAATGATCTGGAAAGGTGACAGAATTGCCTATAAATATGTCTCTAATAGACGTCTCCAAAAAAAGCTTCTAAGAGGGTCGAATTGCTGTCCAAAGTTAGAGTCAGATTTGTGTCCGAATTTTTTCTGAAATTGTATTGTGTTCTTCTTTATAGATTTCGGTTCTTTAGTTTGTAAAACTTATTTTTTCAGTTGGATTCAAGTTCTTTCATGTTTATTGAAGTGTTCTTATATATAATCATGGTTGGCTAAACTCTTTCTTGGATCCAAATCAAGGATAATGGTGATTGAGGTGAGTTCTTTAGGATATGAATGAATCTTAATGTTTATCTTTTTATTTTCTTCATGAATGATTTATTATTGTAAAGAAATTTTAGAAATCATTTAGGTAATGTTATAATCTTGAATTTTTATGCACAAACTTTAGTTTTGGTATAGAGATTGCTTGATTCAATGTCTTACTTAATATGAAAGTACTTGTTCATTCTTAAGCAATAATCAATCTTCATCTTTCTAATCTTCATTGTAATATCTTCCGATCTAATATCACCATCGTTGAGATTAGGTTGAGTTATCTTATATATGTTGAAGAAATCACCAATACATCACCATTAAAATTGATTTGGACCAAGACTTACTTTTCTTGTCATTTAAAATCTATTTACATTTTTTTTATCTTTGAAAACAAATCCATCAATTATTTTCAACCAAGTTATTGTTAATTTAATTTCTCTTGAGTTTTTTTTTTGTTACTTAGCTTAATTTCCAGATCTAGCTCTCTGTGGATATGACCTCGATCTTACCGAGTTAATTGCTACATCGCACACTCGTGCACTTGCAAATAAGGATTGATTGATGAGTTTAAGGATTGAAATTGAAAGGATAAAAAGAAGGCCAAACTTAGCAAAGTGTTGCTGGTGCATTCCAAACTCGAACACCGTTCAGTAATGTGATCATATCTGGAGCTATAGATATCAGATTTAGGTCCATTTTATATCGATGGAAAGGTAAGACATAGACCTACAACTTTCATATGAACTCAAAGACTCAATTCTGCCGTTTTCAAGCTCAACTATTAGCAACAACAAAGACGTCGGAAGCTGTCCTGCAGCTCAAGCACTATTCGGTTTTTGGCTCATATCTTGAGTTCTAGAAGTCCAAATGAGCTCTGGTTTTTTTTTATGGAAAGCTGAGACAATTGCCCACAGCTTCCATAATTCAGTTGGCTATAATTCTGATGTGAGCAATGATGTTTTGGCCAGCCAACAATATCAAAAATCAGCCCTCAATATCAAAAAACCAGCAGCCATTAATGTCAAAAACCAGCCACCAAATCAATGGATGCCCACCAATTCTTCAATCAATCAATAGTTCTGAAACTTAGCCTATAAAAGGAGGCATTGTCCATGTATTTAGTCATATTAATTTTCAGATCAAAGTTATCTTCTTGCTTTCTCTCTACATCTTTGTAATGTTCAAGTTTTCTTTTATGCTATAGTAATCTCTTGTTTATGCTCTTTCATTTCCTTTCCTATTAGAGACATATTTATAGTAAATTCTGTCACCTTTCCAGATCATTAAGGAACAGCTCATTTGGACACCTGAGTCAAAAGTTATGGGCAAAACACCGAAAGGTGTTCTGAAAAATCAAATCAAGACAGCTTTACAACTACTTTGGTGCACGTTTTTCTTCCTCATTTATGAGGTGTCTCCTTCTTCTTTTTGACCCAAAATAATGTTAAAATATCCCCTCCAGCTTTCCATCCATGTGCTTGCCTTCTTGGATCAATGGATTACCCAAAATAAATCAATTGCTATTTGTTGTGTGGACATGTAAGATCATGGATTGTGTTTGGGTTGATTTGGAGGTTGATTTGGAGTTGATTTTGGGCTGATTTTGGGCTGAATTTGAGCATCAAATAAGTATACAAATGTACTTATTATTTGGGCTAAGATTGACATTGAAACCTTGAGTGTTTAATGGTTGAAGTTTGCACACAAC
Source organism: Populus pruinosa (assembly GCA_026413675.1). Classification (NCBI taxonomy): domain Eukaryota; kingdom Viridiplantae; phylum Streptophyta; class Magnoliopsida; order Malpighiales; family Salicaceae; genus Populus; species Populus pruinosa. Next base: position 54,023,065 of record CM048592.1, read on the forward strand.
ATAAGACAAGTTTGGGCTTGAAATAAATCATATGATATTCTTTTCTAGAATTGGAATAGAATTGATTTTTGGGACAAATTTGGAGCACTTATTTGAACCAAGATTTGCTTCAATCTTCAACTAAATGTCTCTTCAATTCTTTGTTCTGAATTCCGACGTTGAATTTTCTGAATTAATTCATTTAAGCTCCAAAAACCTATCGAAACATTAAAACAAACTTCATTACTAAAAAAACACATCAATTATTATAAAAACAACCAAATAAAAACAATAAATACATATGTAAAATAAGAGACTTAATGACACTTTTGATGCACAATCACACCCCCCAACTTAGATTTTGCTAGTCCTCAAGCAAAACAAAATATAAAACCTTTAAAATAACAATAATAATAATAACAACCATAATTAGGCTCGATTTATCACACTTGAAGGACCTATCATGCAAACATTGGTATCTTTAACTTAGTGTACACAATAGCAAATAAAGAAAAATAAGCATACTCACATTCTCTAAATCAAACATCCATATAAAATTTCCAAATTCAGTCATATTTATCATGCAACCAACATAATTGATTCATATGAAAACTCAACTTGTAATCTTCCCTTCTCACCAACACAAACAAGGTAGCAAACTAGAGAAATATCTATATATTTGTTTTTTTTTTTCTTTTTTTTTTGAAGATATGATTTATTCTTTGTCTTTAAGTTGTCACTTCCCTTTTGACGCGAATACAAATATTTGTGATGAATGCACCCGGTTACTCACAAAGTCACAAACTTAAAGTGCTTTGCATACTCATATTTCAAGCTGTCGTTTGACGTAAAGATAATCATTTGTGATGAATACCCCTAGTTACTGAGCAACTCAAAACATTGAAGTAGATAGAACTTTGTACACTTTTATTTATTTATGTAATGATTATTACTCTATTTACTTAAACCTTGTTTAGGACTAGATCAAAAGGGATAATCACAAGTAAAGCATCATACTCATCTTTCATGCATATTCATACAACTCACACAACTTTTAAAAGGAAAGATGTACTTTAGTAATCTTAAAAAAAAGTATGCTATATCTTGCTTTATAAGATATTATCTATCCCAAATTAAAGCATGCAATGTTCAACACAATAATGAACCCAAAAAGGTAATGATGATCCTAAACAAGTCTCATTCACATACGAATGCAAGTATATTTTTTTTTTAACAAGCATGGTTATCTCAAGCATTCAACATAATGAAATATCTAAAATTAAGTTTTACATTATGCTCAATGTAAAAGAGAAAGAGAAGAAAAGTATAAAGATTAGAAAATTGTTACTCCCCTTCTGTTTTCAAGGATGAATGTCTGATTGAATTGGGTATGAGCTGACTTCTTGCTTGATTTTTTTTTTCACCTGCATATCACAACTAAAAGAAAACATAAAAGAAAACATTGATGTTTTTTTTTAATTTTTTTTTGAAAATAAAGAACCTCACACCCCCCAACTTAAAATAATGCATTGTCCTGAATGCATGAACAAGAAAATATAAGAGATGGAAGAAAGAAGAAAAAAAAATGAAAATAAAAATAAAAATAAAAAGAAAAATAAAATAAAAATAAAAACTCATTACTTTTGATACTACAATGGTATTGGATCTTCAAGATCCAATGTCTCAACTTCAGCCACAATATTTTCAAGATAAAGTTTCAATCGATGACCATTTACTTTGAAAATATTTCCATTCTTGGGATTTTCTACCTCAAATGCACCATGCTCAGAGATGGATTTAATCACAAATGGACCAATCCATTTTGTCCTCAACTTTCCAGGAAAGAGATGTAATCGTGAATTATACAAGAGAACCTTTTGACCAACATGAAAGGATTTTCTAAGAATATGTTTATCATGCAAAGTTTTCATCTTATGTTTTGAAATTTTTGCATTTTCAAATGCATCATTTCTTAGCTCCTCTAATTCATCCAATTGAAACTTTCTATTTTTGCCAACCTCGTTTTCATTGTCATTGAATTGTCGAATGGCCCAATATGCACGGTGCTCAATCTCAACAGGGAGATGACAAGGCTTTCCATAAACTAGCCTATAAGGAGACATTTCTAAAGAGGTCTTATAAGCAGTGCGATATGCCCACAAAGCATCAACTAGTTGTAGGGACCAATCTTTACGGTTTGGATTGACTGTTTTCTCTAAAATGTTCTTGATCTCCCTATTTGACAACTCAGCTTGGCCACTAGTCTGTGGGTGATAGGGGGTACTGACCTTGTGAATTACACCATATTTTCTCATCAAAATCCCAACGAGCTTGTTACAAAAATGTTTTCCCCCATCACTAATCATAGCCCGAGGCATGCCAAAACGAGAGAAAATATTTTCTTTCAAGAATTTGACCACAACTCGATGGTCATTGGTTCGAGATGCAATGGCCTCCACCCATTTAGACACATAATCAACAGCTACAAGGATGAATTGGTAACCAAATGAACTTGGAAAAGGTCCCATGAAATCAATCCCCCAACAATCAAATATTTCCAAACCAAGGATGGGGTTAAGGGGCATCATGTTACGCCTAGTGAGGCTACCTAGTCTTTGGCATCGGTCACATGCAACACAGAAGGCATGAACATCTTTAAACATGGTAGGCCAATAAAAACCAGACTGCAAGATTTTGGCAATGGTTTTCTTAGAAGAGAAATGCCCACCACAAGCTAATGCATGACAAAAATTAATGACCCTTGGAATTTCATGATCAGGGATGCACCGCCTAATAATTTGGTTAGGACAATATTTAAATAGGTAGGGGTCATCCCAAAAAAAGGTGCACACATTGCGCAAGAATTTTTGTTTGTCAAGTTTAGACCAATGAGAAGGGATCTGACTTGTGGCTAGGTAATTTGCTATGTCAGCATACCATGGAGAACCAATGTAAGAGATAGTACCTGCACAAAATAAATTTTCATCAGCAAAAAGTTCATTTATTGGAGATTCATCAATTATGGTCTTATAACTTGAAAGACGAGATAAATGATCAGCCACTACATTCTCTACTCCCTTTTTATCTCGAATTTCAATGTTAAACTCTTGGAGTAGAAGGATCCATCGAATCAAACGTGGTTTGGCATCTTGTTTTGCGAGCAAATATTTCAATGCTGCATGATCAGTGAAAACAATAACAAGAGATCCAATCAAATAAGACCTAAACTTGTCTAATGCAAAGACCACAGCTAAGAGTTCTTTTTCAGTAGTAGAGTAATTCAATTGAGCATCATTCAAAGTCTTGCTAGCATAATATATGACATGAGGTTTCTTGTCTTTTTTTTGCCCTAAAATAGCCCCAACCGCAAAATCACTAGCATCACACATCAGTTCAAATGGTAAAGACCAATCAGGAGCTTGTATGATTGGTGTAGTTGTCAACAACCCTTTAAGCTTTTCAAAAGCTTCTTGACATTTTGATGTCCAATCAAATGGGACATCTTGTGACAACAAGTTACACAATGGTTTGGCAATGGTACTAAAAGAATGAATGAATCTTCGATAAAAACCAGCATGTCCTAAAAAGGATCTCACATCTTTCATAGTCTTAGGGGTAGTTAATTTTTGAATGACTTCCATTTTTGACTTATCTACCTCTATCCCTTTTGAAGAGACAATGTGACCTAAAACAATGCCATGTGTCACCATAAAATGACACTTCTCCCAATTGAGTACAAGATTGCTCTCTTCACACCTTTCAAGAACTTTTTCTAGATTCATTAGACACAACTCATAGGAATCCCCATAAACTGAAAAATCATCCATGAAAACTTCCAAAAAATTTTCCACCATGTCACTAAAGATACTCATCATACACCTTTGAAAAGTGGCTGGTGCATTACACAAGCCAAAAGGCATTCTTCTATAAGCATAAGTATCAAAAGGACAAGTGAAAGTGGTTTTTTCTTGGTCTTCTAAAGAAATCTCAATTTGGTTGTAAAGAGATTTACAAGTATTAGCATTAATCGAATAAGATGACTAATGTAATCATGTTAACAATATATAATCTGATTGGAACCTCCTTTGTGTGTGGTTTCCAATTCAATAATAAGAGTTTATACTATACTTGTTTGATATACCATTAGTGGAACCTCTAACCTTGGCATTTGTTATTATTATTGTTTAATCCTTACATTAATATTTCATCTCTAAGTTCTCATCATCATCATCTTCTTCTTCTTCTCTTTCTTTATTATTATTATTATTATTATTATTATTATTATTAGTACTACTACTACTACTACTACTACTACTACTACTATTATTATTATTATTATTATTATTGTTGTTGTTGTTGTTGTTGTTGTTGTTGTTATTGTTGTTTTATAATTGTTGTTTATAATTTGTACAATTAACCTCCCTGTGGTTCGACCCCGGTCTTGCCGGGTTATTTATTACTTCGACACTCCTACACTTGGGAGAAGACATCAATCTTTTGGTCGTGTCAAGTTTTTGGCGCCGTTGCCGGGGACGTAAGTTCTTGTATAAATTATAGTATTTATTTTATTTTCTCTTTTCACTTTTCTTGTATATAACTTTATTTCTTTTCTTTTGTTTCTTTTTATTTTGTTTTATTCCTCCTTCTTTTGCTTTCTTCTTTTTATTTTATTTTATTCCTACACGTGCATGAGAGTGTGGTCACGTACATCAAGTGGTAGACTTTGTAGGGTATCCTCATCATTTTCAGAAAATATGGCCGAAGAAGATAATCAATCACTTCATAATGAGAATAATGAGAATAACCGTGCTAGAACACTTAGAGACCACATGAATCCCACAAGAACAAGTGCACCATCATGCATAGTTTTTCCTCCTGATGCATCTCATTTTAATTTTAAACCAGGTATTATTCAACTTTTACCTTCTTTTCATGGCTTAGAATTGGAAAATCCATACTTGCATTTAAGGGAATTTGAGGAGGTGTGCAACACATATAATAACTTAACTTGTAGCATGAACACCATCAGATTAAAGCTTTTTCCTTTTTCATTAAAAGATAAAGCTAAAACATGGCTACAAAATTTAAGACCAGGATCCATTCGTGCTTGGGATGAAATGCAACAACAGTTTTTAAAGAAGTTTTTCCCATCTCATAGAACAAACTCTTTCAAGAGACAAATCACCACTTTCACTCAAAAACCAGGAGAAACATTTTATAAATGTTGGGATAGGTATCGAGACTTGCTTAGTACTTGCCCTCATCATGGTTTTGAAACATGGAGATTGGTTTCACATTTCTATGAAGGGTTAACACCTAAAGATAGGCAAATGGTTGAATTGATGTGCAATGGAACTTTTGAAGATAAAGACCCTGATGAAGCAATGGAGTACTTAGACTTGTTAGCTGAAAATGCTCAAAATTGGGACACCGCGGGTATTTATGAGGGACCGAGTAAAACTCAACCTCATACATCTAGTGGAGGTATGTACAACCTTAGGGAAGATCATGACCTTCAAGCCAAGTTTGCATCTTTAGCTAGAAAAGTCGAGGCACTAGAATTAAAAAAGAGTGGTCAATTAAAATCTGTTGAAAACAATGTGTGTCAAATTTGTGAAACAAATGAATACTCAACCAACGATTGTCCAACCTTGCCTTCTTTTAAGGAATGTCTCCATGAACAAGCCCATGCTTTAAATAGTTTTCAAAGGCCCAACCACAACCCATACTCCCAAACATACAACCCTGGTTGGAGGAATCACCCAAATTTCAGTTGGAAGAGTGAGAACAACAATGCACAAACTTCACAACCACCGTTTCAAGCACACCATAATTTCCAAAATTCTCATGGATATGCACCTCCTTATGCTCCACCGCCTAGAAGAAATCTTGAGGAAACATTGCATGCATTCATTGAAAAGCAAGAGATAATCAACACTCAACTTGCTCAAAACATGACAGATTTTAAAGATACTCTTGCAAAATTAACATCTGCTCTCAGTTTCCAAGAGAAAGGTAAGTTTCCATCTCAATCACAACAAAATCCCAAGGGGCAATACAATGCAAATGCAAGTAGTTCCGGAAGCCAACATATGGATCAACTCAAATCAGTCACTACTCTACGCAGTGGTAAGGTTATTGAAAAACCCTCTCTTGAACCTTATGAGAAAGATGATGAGTCAATCTCTGAGGGTAAGGAAGGGGATGAATCTGAAAATTGCAAAGAAACGACTGATTCACCGCCAGCACTTCCATTTCCTCATGCCATGACCAAACAAAGGAAAGTCAACCATAACTCTGAAATTTATGAAATTTTCAAACAGGTAAGGATCAATATACCTTTGCTGGATGCTATTAAACAGGTTCCTTCCTATGCTAAATTTTTGAAAGATCTATGCACTGTGAAGAGGAAACTGAATGTGAAAAAGAAAGCATTTCTAGCCGAACAAGTAAGTGCTATTCTTCAAAACAATAATGCTTTGAAATATAAAGACCCTGGTTGTCCTACAATTTCTTGCTTTATTAGAGAGCATAAAATTGAAAGAGCCTTACTTGATCTTGGAGCTAGTGTGAATTTACTTCCATATTCAGTTTTTCAAAGTCTCAATCTAGGTGAGTTAAAACCAACTTCTATATCTCTTTTACTTGCCGATAGATCTGTAAAAGTACCTAGAGGAATAATTGAAGATGTGTTAGTACAAGTCGATAAATTCATTTATCCTGTGGATTTTATTGTCTTGGACACAGAACCTGTTGAAGCATGTAATTCATTTCCTGTTATTTTAGGACGTCCGTTTCTTGCAACCTCTAACGCATTGATTAATTGTAGGAATGGACTGATGAAGCTATCATTTGGAAACATGACATTGGAGATGAATATTTTCAACATTTGCAAGTAACCTGGAGATGATAATGATTTACAAGAAGTAGATCATATTGACGAATTAGTGTATGATCAACTTGAATCTACTTTAAGTAAAAATGAATTGGATGAAACTGAAGATTTGCAAATGGTTTATTCTGAGGAAGAAATCACGGATGAAACAAGCACCGAAAATGTTGATGCGAATTTTTTGTCAACAGTGACAACAAATTCGATACCTGACATCCCACCAATGGATGATTACTTTCCTAACGAATCCTTACTTTCTCTTAGTCCAATGCCTTGGTATAATAAAAATATCAATTTTCTTTCTTTAGAAGATTTGCCAGCTGATTGGAGTACGCAAGACAAAGAAAAGTTTTTGAACGAAGTGAAGAGCTTTTACTGTGATGACCCTAACTTATTCAAATATTGTCCTGATCGAATATTTCAAAGATTCATTCCCAACAATGAGGTAAGTTGTGTCATTAAACTTTGTCATTCTGAAGCATGTGAGAGTTATTTTTCTTCAAAAAACACAATTGAAAAAATCTTTCAAAATGGATTTTATTGGCCCACCATGTTCAAGGACACACATGTATTCTGCAAAACTTGTGAAAATTGTCAAAAGATTGATACTGGTCAAAAAGTTTTGTTTTATGATTCTCAACTTTATGCAGTCCGTAGAGAGCTAAGACCAAGATGGACCAATCCTTATGGGGCCTGTGATATTGAGAATTCAATGAATGACAATGATTTTAAGGAAAATGGACATCGTTTGAAAGCTCACTTTGATAATTTTCCTAATGAAAATGAATCAGCTGGTTTGAATGATCTTGTAGATAAAGGTTGATTATTTTGTTTTTCTCACATTTTCTTTTTTATGTTTCTTTTTGAGTGATTTTTGCTAGTTTCTTTCACCCCGGTCAAATGGCGAACAACGGTACTCCGTGACTTAAGTCGGTTATTTCAGTTTCCCACAATAACTGATATTTGTGTATATATTTGTGCAATTCTTTGAATCTCTCTTCCAATTCTCATTTGAAAATGGACACTAATCTTGAAAAATTGAAAAAGTATTTTCCCGCTCTGCCTCAGAATGCGATTACAAAAATTTACCGTGCTAGATGTGCAAGATTGAGATTGTTAATGAATCATGGAATTCTTGAAGATATTCGCTGGTTGATTGAAGCAAAGGTCCGATTATCAGGTGAGTCCTCTAATTACTTCATTTCACACATGCCTGGAACAGGTAAAAGCACTTTTGCAAAGAAGCGTCGTGCAAAACGACTGGATGTCTGTCATCGATGTGCTAGATGGACTTGTAATACACAATGTCGTTCTTTAGGAATGGTATCTATAAACTGTGAAGATAAAATACAATTCATTAAGGATGGCTTGAGTAAGGAGTCTTTAGATAATCTTCTATTGACTCTTGAGACGCATCCTAGTGGAGATGTGCATCGTGCAATTCATGATTTATGGCCACTATTTCATAAAGAACATGATCGACTTAGTCTTGGGAATCTGACTAAAAAAGACCCTGTTTGCCAGTTTTTAAGCAAACTGGATGGGAAGCCTATCCACGACCCATAGAGGGCGTTTAAGCCGTTCTTGGACGTAAAACCAAGGGAAGATGTGCACCACAATCACAACTACCTGTACATAAACATGTTTTTTTCAAAAGTAAATAAATAAATAAATAAAAAGAGAGAGAGAGAGTGTGAGACTCCAGCTGGCCTACATATAGATGTTATGATTGCCTTTCTAATTTCTCATCTATAAAACCCTCTTTTCCTTCCTTTCATTTCTACTCAACCCATACATTCAACAAATACAGAAGTGTGTAGAAATGGCAAGTTCCTCAAGTCATCAAATAAGAAATATTTGTGTTTTTGGTGGATCTTGTCCTGGGAAAGAAAAGGAGTTTTTAGAATCAGCAAATCATCTTGGTCAGGTGCTAGCTGAGAGAAAGATTCATTTAGTATATGGGGGAGGCAGTCTTGGGTTAATGGGAGGTGTGTCAATAGCTGCATTTTTAGGAGGTAGTCAAGTTTTGGGGGTCGTCCCTGAAGCTTTGGCACAAGGGGACATCATTGGAAAAACAATTGGAGAGGAACTTCAGGTCTCCACAATGTCAGCTCGAATGAATGCAATGTTTAACCATGCTGATGCTTTCATTGCTTTACCAGGTGGTCTAGGCACATTGGAAGAGATCTTTCATATTTCCTCTTGGGCTCAATTGCACATTCACCATAAACCCATTGGCTTGTTAAATGTTAATGGTTATTATGATAAGTTGTTGTCTTTTCTTGATCATGCTGTGGAACAGGAATTTCTAACATCTTCTGCACGACAAATCATAATCTCTGCTACTACTGCTGAACAATTGATTGACCAACTACAATCTTTCATTCCTATGATTGATCCTTCCATGAGTCGCATAAATTGGTCATCTACGGGAAGCCGAAAAAGCTTAGATTGGATTTGAGCCTTCATTTGTGAATTTTTGTGTCTTTTGGTTTTATTATTGTGTTTTGTTATTTCTTATTTTTATTTCAGTGTGTTTCAGGTTTTGTCAGTGTTTGTTATTTCAGGTGATATCTTCTATACTCTATCTTTCTACCTTAGAACATTGAGGACAATGTCTCGTTTTGGTTGGGGGGAGAGGGTAGTAGTTGATAAAAAAAAAATTGTTTTTCATTTCATAAAGCATGTGCATAATTGTTGTTACTAGGATGGCAGAGTAAAGGAGTTCTTTTGTTAAAGTGACTCTTGAGACGCATCTTAGTAATCATTCTTAACAAGGTCTATTATAATACTTCCTGAAATATTCAGGTTTACAAACTCTCGTATTGTTACCGCTTAATTCTGCTCATATACTTATTTAACATGTATTCTTAAACCTTAATTTACACACACACTTTAACATATGATTGTGGGTTGCATATTGGATTATTACATTATTTATGTTCTTTTGTTAAAGGTAACAACTAAGGGAAAGGAATTGTATATAATTAAAAAAAACATGAAAAAAAAAGAAAAAAAATGATGATAATAAAAATGTAGATAAGTTTGGTTTCGTAGCCTCCCTAACCTAAGCAATTAAGCCCGAAGGGGTGTTTTAACACCTAATACCCTAAAGTCAACTGACTTGGGAGCTATTGGCCCAACGCTTGTTACATGGGTTGAGGAGAAAAGCTTAAGGGAATCAAACATTGCACTATCTACATATTAGTATCGGCGACCCGAGTTACTAAGCTCGTAGGGGTGTCTTAACACCTAATGCCCTAAGACCAACTGGTCTGGGAGTCATTAGCTGAAAGCTCGTTACATGGGTTAAAGATGCATGATGTTTTTAAATTATATGTATATATTTTTAAAAAAAAAGACAAAAAAAAAAGACAAAAATAGTAATCCCAACCCAAGGAAGTTAACCTTAAACATTAGAATAAAAATTTTGTTTTCTTCCAAGAAAAGCCCCATAATTATGTGTTGATACATTGAGCACAAAAAAAAGGTTTATTAATATCTTGTTAAGTGGTATTGAGCAGATATATAAATTTAATGAGAGTTTGTTTATCTGGATAGATTAATGGAAGTTAAATGATGAATACCTTGCTTTGTGAAATTTGCAAATTATTGTAACGCTTTGATTACTAGGGACTAGTAATAAGCTGGTTGGGGGGTGTGATTAGTACTTAAAAGTGCATTTTTGTCATGGTTTTATATCATCATTTTGCACTTGAAGTATCAATAACTCCTTAACTAAAGCATGTTTTATAATAATATATCTAATAATATAAAATACCTTTAATTTGTGGTAAATGTCTATTTTTAATGCAGGCCTATCACATAAATGAAAGGATTGATTGATGACTTGAAGAACTTAAATTGCAAGGATAAAGAGATGGTCAAACTTAGAGAAGAGATGTCGGTGCAATCCAAACCAGAACACTGTTCGGTAATTGGGTCATATCTGGAGCTACAGATCTTAGATTTAGGTCCAATTTATATGGATGGAAAGGTAAGACATAGGTCTACAACTTTCATATGAAGCCCAAGATCTAAAAAGGCCATTATCAAGTCCAAATTGTAGCAACAACAAAGAAGCCCGAATCTGTCTTCCAGCCCGAGTACTGTTCGGTATTTTGGCCATATCTGGAGTTCTAGAAGTCCAAATGAGTTGAAGTTTTTACACAAGAAAGATGAGACAATTGCCTACAACTTTCATGTTTACAACTGGCTCCGGTTTTGACGTTATCAATGACGTTTTGGGCAGACAAGAGAAGATAAGGATTGTCACCAAGTCAAAAGTTGGCCACCCACTTATCAATTAGTCATCAAATCAATAGTTCCCAATTTTGGCCTATAAAAGGAGGCATTTGCCATGCATTTAGGCATCTTGGTTTCCAGATAAGGATTCTCTCTTTGTATTTTTTGTAATGTTTATGCTTTGCTTTCATTAATATTAAGTTTATGCCTTTCATTTCCTTTCTTTTACTTAGTTAACTTTCATGTTCTTATTTTGTTTATTTTTTTTCCTTTCTTTCATTATGTCTAGCTAAGTTAATTATGTCAAGGTGAAAAGGTTACACTAATGGTGTGAGAATAAGTATAATGTAAACTTAATATGGACTTTAATGTTTGATACTAATATATTTTATATTTGTTATCTTGTTCACTCTTTAATACTTTGCTTGTTAAATGACTAATCTTGATTTATGTTGTATAACACTTGGTACAACAAATGCTTGACACTTTCATAGCCCATAATGTATGGTATAACCGACACCTGAGCTATGAAAGGAACTTGATTTGTTGTTAACATAAGTTATAATCATGAATGCTTGACGAGATTTACAAGTATTAGCATTAATTGAATAAGATGACTAATGTAATCATGTTAACAATATATAATCTGATTGGAACCTCCTTTGTGTGTGGTTTCCAATTCAATAATAAGAGTTTATACTATACTTGTTTGATATACCATTAGTGGAACCTCTAACCTTGACATTTGTTATTATTATTGTTTAATCCTTACATTAATATTTCATCTCTAAGTTCTCATCATCATCATCTTCTTCTTCTTCTCTTTCTTTATTATTATTATTATTATTATTATTATTATTATTACTATTATTACTACTACTACTACTACTACTACTACTACTACTATTATTATTATTATTATTATTATTAGTGCTACTACTACTACTACTACTACTACTACTAGTATTATTATTATTATAGTTGTTGTTGTTGTTGTTATTGTTGTTGTTATTATTGCTATTATTGTTGCTTATAATTGTTGTCTATAATTTATACAATTAACCTCCCTGTGGTTCGACCCCGGTCTTGCCGGGTTATTTATTACTTCGACACTCCTACACTTGGGAGAAGAGATCAATCTTTTTGTCGTGTCAATTACTTACCTCATTGTCAGGAATGCATCTTCGAAATATTTGATCAGGACAATATTTGAATAAATAAGGGTCATCCCAATAAAAGTTCTTCACTTCGTTCAAGAACTTTCTTTTGTTTTGAGTGCCCCAATGCGCTGGCAAATGTCCTGAAACAAGAAAATTAACAATATTAGCAAACCAAGGCATTGTAGTGATAGAAAATAAAGATTCATTAGGAAAGTAGTCATCGATTGGTGTGATGTCAGATTTCGAATCAGTTGCCAATCTTGACAAATGATCCACGACAACATTTTCGGTGCCTTTCTTATCCTTGATTGTGATATCGAATTCTTGAAGTAACAAAATCCACCGCACCAATCTAGCTTTAGAATCCTTCTTGGAAACAAGATATTTCAACGCTGCATGATCAAGCTGTGGAACAGGAATTTCTAACATCTTCGGCACGACAAATCATAATCTCTGCTGCTACTACTGAACAATTGATTGACCAACTACAATCTTTCATCCCTGTAATTGATCCCTCCATGAGTCAACTCAATTGGTCAAACATGAAACGCCATAAAAAGCTTAAATTGGATTTGAGCCTTAGTTTGTGAAAAATTGTGTCTTTTGGTTTTATTAATAGCATAATATTTGTGTTTTGTTGTTTCTTATATTTGTTTTAGTGTGTTTCAGGTTTGTCAATGGTCGCTGTTTCAGGTGATATCTTCTACACTCTATCTTTTTGCTTTGAACATTGAGGACAATGTCTCGTTTTGGTTAGGGGGAGAGGGTAGTAGTTGATATTAAAAAAAAAATATTATTACGTAACTTTATTTTCTATTATGTAAACCATTTGAAAATCTATTGTTACTAGGATGGCAGAGTAACGGAGGAACTTTAGTGACTCTTGAGACGCATCTTAGTAAACATTCTTAACAAGGTCTATTATAATACTTCTTGAAATATTCAGATTTACAAACTCTTGGATTGTTATCTATAGATTCTGTTTATATGCTTATCTAACAAGTATTGCTAAACCTTCATTTTCACACACACACTCGAACATATGATTGTGGGTTGCACATTGGATTATTACATTATTTGTGTTCTTTTGTTAAAGGTAACAACTAAGGGAAAGGGATAGTATATAATATGCAAAAAAAAAAACAAAAAAAATAATAATAAAAAGAAAAAAAACAAAGTAGATAAGTTTGGTTTCGTAGCCTCCTTGACTTAAGCAAATAAGCCCGAAGGGGTGTTTGAACACCTAGTACCCTAAAGTCAACTGACTTGGGAGTTATTGGCCCAGTGCTTGTTACATGGGTTGAGGAGAAAGCTTAAGGGAATCAAACACTACACTATCTACATATCAGTATTTGCAACCCGAGTTACTAAGCTCGTAGGGGTGTCTCAACACCTGATGCCCTAAGACCAACTGGTCTAGGAGTCATTAGCCAAAAGCTCGTTACATGGGTTTAGGATACATTGTGCTATAAATTCTTGCTTTAAAAAAAAAAAGAGAAAAAAAAAAAGATAACAATCCCAACCCAAGGAAGTTAACTTTAACCATTAGAATAAAAATTTTGTTTTCTTCCATGAAAAGCTCTATAGCTATGTTTTGATTTATTGAGCACCGAAAGAAGGTTTACTAATATCTTGTTTAAGAGGTATTAAGCAGATATATAAATTTAATGAGAGTTTGTTTATCTAGATAGATTAATAGAAGTTAAATGATGAATGCCTTGCTTTGTGGTATTTGCAAATTAGTTTTATATTTTAATGCTTTAATTACTAGGGACTAGTAATAAGCTGATTGGGGGGTGTGATTAGTACTTAAAAGTGCATTCTCATTAAGGATTTATGTCATCATATTGCACCTAAAGTATCATTAAATTCCCTAACAAAAGCATGTTTTATATTAGCATGTCTAAAAATATAATATACCTTTAATTCATGGTAAATGTTCATCCTAAATGCAGGTCTATCACATAAATAAAAGGATTGATTGATGAGTTTAAGGATTGAAATTGAAAGGATAAAAAGAAGGCCAAACTTAGCAAAGTGTTGCTGGTGCATTCCAAACTCGAACACCGTTCAGGAATTTGATCATATCTGGAGCTATAGATATCAGATTTAGGTCCATTTTATATAGATGGAAAGGTAAGACATAGACCTACAACTTTCATATGAACTCAAAGACTCAATTCTGCCGTTTTCAAGCTCAACTATTAGCAACAATGAAGACGTCGGAAGCTGTCCTGCAGCTCAAGCACTATTCGGTTTTTGGCTCATATCTTGAGTTCTAGAAGTCCAAATGAGCTCTGGTTTTTTTTTATGGAAAACTGAGACAATTGCCCACAGCTTCCATAATTCAGTTGGCTATAATTCTGATGTGAGCAATGACGTTTTGGCCAGCCAACAATATCAAAAATCAGCCCACAATATCAAAAAACCAGTAGCCATTAATGTAAAAAAGCAGCCACCAAATCAATGGATGCCCACCAATTCTTCAATCAATCAATAGTTCTGAAACTTAGCCTATAAAAGGAGGCATTGTCCATGTATTTAGTCATATTAATTTTCAGATCAAAGTTATCTTCTTGCTTTCTCTCTACATCTTTGTAATGTTCAAGTTTTCTTTTATGCTATAGTAATCTCTTGTTTATGCTCTTTCATTTCCTTTCCTATACTTAGTTAGCTTATATTATGTTTATGTTCTTATATTGTTTATTTATGTTTTTCTCCTTCTTAATGTTTAGCTAAGTTAATTATGTCAAGGTGAAAAGGTTTCTCTAATGGTGTTAGAATAGGTATAATATAAACTCAACATGAGCTTTAAATGTTTATATCCAAGAAAGATTGTTATTAACATGTTTTATCTTTTTATCTTACTAATTCTTAATACCTTGCTTATTAAATGGTTAATTTAGATTTGTGTTGTATAATATTTGGTACATCAAATGCTTGATCCTTCATAGTTTCCAGCCGACATCGTTATTATGATTGGAACTTGATTTGTTATTAACATAAACTAGCAACATGAATGCTTGATGATATTTATAAGTATGGTATTACTTAGATAAGATAATTAATATGATCATGTTAGTAATTTATAATGAGCTAATAACGAGAAATCATCCGATTAGAACCTCCTTTGTGTGTGGTTTCTAGTTGAGTAATAAAAAGAGTTTATATTATATTTATTTGAAATACCATTAGTCAATCCTATAACCTTGACATATGTTTTGTTATTGTTTAATCCTTACATCAATATCACCTCCCAAAACTTTCTTCAACTCTTTTTCTGTTATTATTCTCTTCAACTCTTTTTCTTTATTTGTAATTTATATAATTCACCTCCCTGTCGTTCGACCCCGGTCTTGCCGGGTTATTTTACTTTGATACTCCTGCACTTGGGATAAGACATCAACTCTTTGATCGTGTCAGTGGGCCAATAAAATCCATTTTGAAAGATTTTTGCAATTGTCTTTTTTGACGAGAAACAAGTTCCACATGTTTCAGAATGACAAAGTTTAATGACACTACTTACCTCATTATCGGGAATGAATTTTTGAAATATTTGATCAGGACAATACTTGAATAAGTTAGGGTCATCACAATAAAAATTCTTCACTTCGTTCAAAAACTTTTCTTTGTCTTGGGTACTTCAATCAGCTGGAAAATCTTCTAAAGTAAGAAAATTGATATTTTTATTATACCAAGGCATTGGACTAAGAGAAAGTAAGGATTCGTTAGGAAAGTAATCATCCATTGGTGTGATGTCAGATATTGAATCTGTTGTCACTATTGACAAAAGATTCGCATCAACATTTTCGGTGCTTGTTTCATCCATGATTTCTTCCTCAGAATAAACCATTTGCAAATCTTCAGTTTCATCCAATTCATTTTTACTTAAAGTAGATTCAAGTTGATCATAAACTAATTCATCAATATGATCTACTTCTTGTGAATCATTATCATCTCCAGGTTGCTTGCAAATGTTGAAAATATTCATCTCCAATGTCATGTTTTCAAATGATAGCTTCATCAGTCCATTCCTACAATTAATCAATGCGTTAGAGGTTGCAAGAAACGGACGTCCTAAAATAACAGGAAATGAATTACATGCTTCAACAGGTTCTGTGTCCAAGACAATAAAATCCACAGGATAAATGAATTTATCGACTTGTACTAACACATCTTCAATTATTCCTCTAGGCACTTTTACAGATCTATCGGCAAGTAAAAGAGATATAGAAGTTGGTTTTAACTCACCTAGATTGAGACTCTAAAAAACTGAATATAGAAGTAAATTCACACTAGTACCAAGATCAAGTAAGGCTTTTTTAATTTTATGGTCTCCAATAAAGCAAGAAATTGTAGGACAACTAGGGTCTTTATATTTCAAAGCATTATTGTTCTGAAGAATGACACTTACTTGTTCGGCTAGAAAGGCTTTCTTTTTCACATTCAGTTTCCTTTTCACAGTGCATAGATCTTTCAAAAATTTAGCATAGGAAGGAACCTGTTTAATAGCATCCAACAAAGGTATATTGATCCTTACCTGTTTGAAAATTTCAAAAATTTCAGAGTTGTGATTGACTTTTCTTTGTTTAGTCATGGCTTGAGGAAATGGAAGTGCTGGCGGTGAATCAATCGTTTCTTTGCAATTTTCAGTTTCATTCCCTTCCTTATCCTCAGAGATTGACTCATCATCTTTCTCATAAGGTTCAAGAGAGGGTTTTTCAATAACCTTACCACTGCGCAGAGTAGTGACTGATTTGACTTGATCCATGTGTTGGCTTCTAGAACTAGTTGCATTTGCATTGTATTGCCCCTGATGGTGTTCATGCTACAATTTAAGTTATTTTATGTGTTGCACACCTCCTCAAATTCCCTAAAATGCAAGTATGGATTTTCCAATTCTAAGCCATGAAGAGAAGGTAAAAGTTGAATAATGTCTGGCTTAGAATTAAAATGAGATGCATCGGGAGGAAAAACTATGCATGATGGTGCACTTGTTCTTATGGGATTCATATGGTCTCTAAGTGTTCTAGCACGATTATTCTCATTATTCTCATTATGAAGTGATTGATTATCTTTTTCGGCCATATTTTCTGAAAATGATGAGGATACCCTACAAAGTCTACCACTTGATGTACGTGACCACACTCTCATGCACGTGTAGGAATAGAATAAAAGGAAGACGAAAACAAAAGCAAGAAAAACAAAACTAATGAAACAAAGTTATATACAAGAAAAGTTAAAAGTGAAAATAAAATCAATATTATAATTTATACAAAACTTACCTCCCCGGCAACGGCGCCAAAAACTTGACACGATGAAAAGATTGATGTCTTCTCCCAAGTGCAGGAGTGTCGAAGTAATAAATAACCCGGCAAGACCGGGGTCGAACCACAGGGAGGTTAATTGTACAAATTATAGACAACAATTATAAGCAACAATAATAGCAATAATAACAACAATAATAGCAATAATAACAACAATAATAACAATAACAATAACAACTATAATAATAATAATAGTAGTAGTAGTAGTAGTAGTAGTAGTAGTAGTAGTAATAAAGAAAGAGAAGAAGAAGAAAATGATGAGAACTTGGAGATGGAAAATTAATGTAAGGATTAAACAATAATAATAACAAATGTCAAGGTTAGAGGTTTCACTAATGGTATATCAAACAAGTATAGTATAAACTCTTATTATTGAATTGGAAACCACACACAAAGGAGGTTCCAATCAGATAATATATTGTTAACATGATTACATTAGTCATCTTATTTAATTAATGCTAATACTTGTAAATCTCATCAAGCATTCATGATTATATCTTATGTTAACAACAAATCAAGTTCCTTTCATAGCTCAGGTGTCGGTTATACCATACATTAGGGGCTACGAAAGTGCCAAGTGTTATACAACATAAATCAAGATTAGTCATTTAACAAGCAAAGTATTAAAGAGTGAACAAGATAACAAATATAAAACATGTTAGTATCAAACATTAAAGTCCATATTAAGTTTACAGTATACTTATTCTCACACCATTAGTGTAACTTTTTCACCTTGACATAATTAACTTAGCTAGACATAATGAAAGAAAGCAAAATAGATAAACAAAATAAGAACATAAAAGCTAACTAAGTAAAGGAAAGGAAATGAAAAGCATAAACTTAATATTAATGAAAGCAAAGCATAAACATTACAAAAAATACAAAGAGAGAAAGGAAGAGGATGATCTTGATCTGAACACCAAGATGCCTAAATGCATGGCAAACGCCTTCTTTTATAGGCCAAAATTGGGAACTATTGATTTGATGACTAATTGATAAGTGGGTGGCCAACTTTTGACTTGGTGACAATCCTTATCTTCTCTTGTCTGCCCAAAATGTCATTGATAAAGTCAAAATTGGAGCCAGGTGAAAACATGAAAGGTGTAGGCAATTATCTCATCTTTCTTGTGTAAAAAATTCAGCTCATTTGGACTTCTAGAACTCTAGATATGGCCAAAATACCGAACAATGCTTGGGCTGGAAGACAGATTCGGGCTTCTTTGTTGTTGCTACAATTTGGACTTGCAAATGGCCTTCTTAGATCTTGGGCTCCATATGAAAGTTTTAGGCCTATGTCTTACCTTTCCATCCATATAAATTGGACCTAAATCTGAGATCTGTAACTCTAGATATGACCCAATTACCGAATAGTATTCCGGTTTGGATTGCACCGACATCTCTTTTCTAAGTTTGACCATCTCTTTGCTTTTGCAATTTAAGTTCTTAAAGTCATCAATCAATATTTTCATTTATGTGATAGGCCTGTATTTAAAATGAATATTTACCTTAAATTAAAGGTATCTTATATTATTAGATATATTATTATAAAACATGTTTTAGTTAAGGAGTTATTGATACTTCAAGTGCAAAATGATGTAAAACCATGATAAAAATGCACTTTTAAGTACTAATCACTTACCCTCAGAGATTGACTCATCATCTTTCTCATAAGGTTCAAGAGAGGGTTTTTCAATAACCTTACCACTATGAAAAGTAGTGACTGATTTGACTTAATCCATGTGTTGGCTTCCAGAACTAGCATTTGCATTGTATTGCCCCTTGGGATTTTGTTGTGGTTGAGATGGAAACTTACCTTTCTCTTGGAAACTGAGAGCAGATGTTAATTTTGCAAGAGTCTCTTTAAAATCTATCATGTTTTGAGCAAGTTGAGTATTGATTGTCTCTTGCTTTTCAATGAATGCATGCAATGTTTCCTCAAGATTTCTTCTAGAAGGTGGAGCATCAGGAGGTGCATATCCATGAGAATTTTTGAAATTGTGGTGTGCTTGAAATGGTGGTTGTGAAGTTTATGCATTGTTGTTCTTACTCTTCCAACAAAAATTTGGGTGATTTCTCCAACCAGGGTTGTATGTTTGGGAGTATGGGTTATGGTTGGCCCTTTGGAAACTGTTTAAAGCATAGGCTTGTTCATGGAGACATTCCTTAAAAGAAGGCAAGGTTGGACAATCATTGGTTGAATATTTATTTGTTTCACATATTTGACACACAATGTTTTCAACAGATTTTAATTGACCACTCGTTTTCAATTCTAGTGCCTCCACTTTTCTAGCTAAAGATGCAAATTTGGCTTTAAGGTCATGATCTTCCCTAAGGTTGTACATACCTCGACTAGATGTATGAGGTTGAGTTTTACTCGGTGCCTCATAAGTACCCGCGGTGTCCCAATTTTGAGCATTTTCAGCTAACAAGTCTAAGTACTCCATTGCTTCATCAGGGTCTTTATCTTCAAAGGTTCCATTGCACATCAATTCAACCATTTGCCTATCTCTAGGTGTTAACCCTTCATAAAAATGTAAAACCAATCTCCATGTTTCAAAACCATGATGAAGGCAAGTATTAAGCAAGTCTCGATACCTATCCTAACATTGGTAAAATGTTTCTCCTGGTTTTTGAGTAAAAGTGTTGATTTGTCTTTTGAAAGAGTTTGTTCTATGAGATGGGAAAAACTTCTTTAAAAACTGTTGTTGCATTTCATCATAAGCATGAATGGATCCTAGTCTTAAATTTTATAGCCATGTTTTAGCTTTATCTTTTAATGAAAAAGGAAAAAGCTTTAATATGATGGTGTTCATGTTATAATTTAAATTATTATATGTGTTGCAGACCTCCTCAAATTCCCTAAAATGCAAGTATGGATTTTCCAATTCTAAGCCATGAAGAGAAGGTAAAAGTTGAATAATGTCTCGCTTAGAATTAAAATGAGATGCATCGGGAGGAAAAACTATGCATGATGGTGAACTTGTTCTTGTGGGATTCATATCATCTCTAAGTGTTTTAGCACGATTATTCTCATTATTCTCATTATGAAGTGATTGATTATCTTCTTTGGCCATATTTTCTAAAAATGATGAGGATACCCTACAAAGTCTACCACTTGATGTACGTGACCACACTCTCATGTACGTGTAGGAAGAAAATAAAAGGAAGAAGAAAACAAAAGAAGAAGAAACAAGAGAAAAGAAACAAAGTTATATACAAGAAAAGTGAAAAGAGAAAATAAAATAAAAATTATAATTTATACAAAACTTACCTCCTCGGCAACGACGCCAAAAACTTGACACAACGAAAAGATTGATGTCTTCTCCCAAGTGCAGGAGTGTCGAAGTAATAAATAACCCAGCAAGACTGGGGTCGAACCACGGGGAGGTTAATTGTACAAATTATAAATAACAATAATACAACAACAATAATAACAACAACAACAATAATAAAAATATTAATAAAAATAAAAAGAATAACAATAACAACAACAACAACAACAACAATAACAATAATAATAATAATAATAATAATAAAGAAAAAGAAGGAGAAGAAGAAGAAGAAGAAGATGAGAACTTTGAGATGGAATATTAATGTAAGGATTAAACAATGATAATAACAAATGTCAAGGTTAAAGGTTCCACTAATGGTATGTCAAACAAGTATAGTATAAACTCTTATTATTCAATTGGAAACCATACACAAAGGAGGTTCCAATTTGATTATAAATTGTTAACATGATTACATTAGTCATCTTATTCGATTAATGCTAATACTTGTAAATCTCATCAAACATTCATGATTATAACTTATGTTAACAACAAATCAAGTTCCTTTCACAACTCAAGTGTCAGTTATACCATACAGTATGGGCTATGAAAGTGCTAAGCATTTGTTGTACCAAGTGTTATACAACATAAATCAAGATTAGTCATTTAACAAGCAAAGTATTAAAGAGTGAACAAGATAACAAATACAAAACATGTTAGTATCAAATATTAAAGTCCATATTAAGTTTACATTATACTTATTCTTACACCATGAGTGTAACCTTTTCACCTTGATATAATAAACTTCGCTAAACATAATGAAAGAAAGGAAAATAAATAAACAAAATAAGAACATAGATAAGATAAAAGTTAACTAAGTAAATGAAAGGAAATGAAAGGCATAAACTTGATATTAATGAAAGCAAAGCATAAACATTACAAAAAATACAAAGAGAGAAAGCAAGAGTATGATCTTGATCTGGAAACCAATATGCCTAAATACATGGCAAATCCCTCCTTTTATAGGCTAAAATTGGGAACTATTGATTTGATGACTAATTAATAAGTGGGCGACCAACTCTTGACTTGGTGACAATCCTTATCTTCTCTTGTTTGCCCAAAACATCATTGATAATGTCCAAATTGGAGCCACTTGATGAAATTTGTAGCAAATTGTCTCAGCTTTCTTGTGTAAAACATTCAGCTCATTTCGACTTCTAGAACTCTAGATATGGCTAAAATACTGAATAGTGCTCGGGCTAGAGGACAAATTCGGGCTTCTTTGTTGTTGCTACAATTTAGACTTAAAAATAACATTTTTAGATCTTGGGCTCCTATGAAAGCTGTAGGTCTATGTCTTACCTTTCCATCCATATAATGTAGACCTAAATCTGAGATTTATAGCTCCAAATATGACTCAATTACTGAATAGTGTTCCGGTTTGGATTGCACCGACATCTCTTTTCTAAGTTTGACCATCTCTTTATCCTTTCAATTTCAGTTCTTGAATTCATCAATCAATCCTTTCATTTATGTGATACGCCTGCATTTAAAATGAACATTTACCACAAATTAAAGTATCTTATATTATTAGATATATTATTATAAAACATGCTTTAGTTAAGGAGTTATTGATACTTCAAGTACAAAATTATAATATAAAACCATGATAAAAATACACTTTTAAGTACTAATCAAGGAGCATGAGTAGAGCTTCTATTGTAGGTATGTGACTTTATCTTCCTTTTTGATAATGTTGAATAATGAAAATACTTTATTATAAATGTTACTATATTGTGTTAATTTAGAGATCAGATTGTCAAATGCTTACATGTTAACAATTGATTAACTTTGGCTAATGACATCCGAATGGATGACTTGGACAAATGAATGATTAGTTTTGGCTAATTGCATTCAAAGGAATGACTGGGTCAAATAATTGATTAGCTTTGGTTAATGGCATCCGAAGTGATGGCTGGAATAAATGAATGATTAGCTTCAACTAATAGCATCCGAAAGGATAGCCGAGATAAATGAATGATTAGCTTTGGCTATGCATCGGAAGGGATGACGGGGACAAATAATTGATTAGCTTCGGCTAATAGCATCCGAAGGGATAGCCAGGACAAATGAATGATTAGCTTTGACTAATATCATTCAAATGGATGACTAGGACAAATGAATGATTAGCTTTGTCTAATAGCATCTGAATGGATGACTAGAACAAACAATTGATAAACTTTGGCTAATGGCATTCAAAGGGGATGGCTAGGGTGAGTGAACGGTTATTCTTGACAAACGATGCCTTAAGAGGATGGTT
Source organism: Populus pruinosa (assembly GCA_026413675.1). NCBI lineage: Eukaryota > Viridiplantae > Streptophyta > Magnoliopsida > Malpighiales > Salicaceae > Populus > Populus pruinosa. The sequence continues at coordinate 54,046,257 of CM048592.1, forward strand.
GGATTTAAGATTATGGCTAATTGTAAGAATTAGTGCATCTATATGTACTACAAGTTGTGTATACCAAGAATATAAAGGAACTGCAAATGTCATGCTTCAAACATGAGATGATGTTAATGCTTCTTTAAACTACCAGACTGTTTTATTATTATTATTATTATTAAGTAATTGTATTCATCTAAATTTTTTATACTACAGTTGGGACGTCACACCAATAGTGCCTAGGAAACCCAATACATAGGAACCTACTTTTGCAAAGAATCATGTAGTTGCATTCTAAATCATGATGTATTTTGTATGAATCAATGTATTGAATGTATAATTATTATTAGATCCTTTTAGTTTAAATTCATGATGACTATTTGTAGGATAGAATACAAACTCATGTCCATACATGTATATTTTAAATGCAAACTTCTAATAATGCAAACATAATATTATGAGTTTAAGTAAGATTCACTTTTAAATGACATGTTGATTGTTGTTGATGCATGGATTGTATATTGATGATGTAAGGGAACATGCTGGTAGATTACCGACATGATGCTTGTTGATTGTGCATCAAAAGTGTCATTAAGTCTCTTGTTTTACATATGTATTTATTGTTTTTATTTGGTTGTTTTTATAATAATTGATGTGTTTTTTAGTAATGAAGTTTGTTTTAATGTTTCGATAGGTTTTTGGAGCTTAAATGAATTAATTCAGAAAATTCAATGTCGGAATTCAGAACAAAGAATTGAAGAGACATTTAGTTGAAGATTGAAGCAAATCTTGGTTCAAATAAGTGCTCCAAATTTGTCCCAAAAATCAATTCTATTCCAATTCTAGAAAAGAATATCATATGATTTATTTCAAGCCCAAACTTGCCTTATGTTGTGTGCAAACTTCAACCATTAAACACTCAAGGTTTCAATGTCAATCTTAGCCCAAATAATAAGTGCATTTGTATACTTATTTGATGCTCAAATTCAGCCCAAAAATCAGCCCCAAATCAGCCCTAAATCAACCCCAAATCAACCTTCAAATCAACCCAAACACAATCCATGATCTTACATGTCCACACAACAAATAACAATTGATTTATTTTGGGTAATCCATTGATCCAAGAAGGCAAGCACATGGATGGAAAACTGGAGGGGATATTTTAACATTATTTTGGGTCAAAAAGAAGAAGGATACACCTCATAAATGAGGAAGAAAAACGTGCACCAAAGTAGTTGTAAAGCTGTCTTGATTTGATTTTTCAGAACACCTTTCGGTGTTTTGCCCATAACTTTTGACTCTGGTGTCCAAATGAGCTGTTATTTAATGATCTGGAAAGCTGACAGAATTGCCTATAAATATGTCTCTAATAGACTTCTCCAGAAAAAGCTTCTAAGAGGGTCGAATTACTGTCCAAAGTTAGAGTCAGATTTGTGTCTGAATTTTTTCTGAAATTGTATTGTGTTCTTCTTTATAGATTTCGGTTCTTTAGTTTGTAAAACTTATTTTTTCAGTTGGATTCAAGTTCTTTCATGTTTATTGAAGTGTTCTTATATATAATCATGGTTGGCTAAACTCTTTCTTGGATCCAAATCAAGGGTAATGGTGATTGAGGTGAGTTCTTTAGGATATGAATGAATCTTAATGTTTATCTTCTTATTTTCTTCATGAATGATTTATTATTGTAAAGAAATTTTAGAAATCATTTAGGTAATGTTATAATCTTGAATTTTTATGCACAAACTTTAGTTTTGGTATAGAGATTGTGATTAGTACTTAAAAGTGCATTTTTATCATGGTTTTATATCATCATTTTGTACTTGAAGTATCAATAACTCCTTAACTAAAATATGTTTTATAATAATGTATCTAATAATATAAGATACCTATAATTTGTGGTAAATGTCTATTTTTAATGCAGGCCTATCAAATAAATGAAAGGATTGATTGATGACTTGAAGAACTTAAATTGCAAGGATAAAGAGATGGTCAAACTTAGAGAAAAGATGTCGGTGCAATCCAAACCGGAACACTGTTCGGTAATTGGGCCATATCTGGAGCTACAGATCTCAGATTTAGGTCCAATTTATATGGATAGAAAGGTAAGACATAGGCCTACAACTTTCATATGGAGCCCAAGATCTAAAAAGGCCATTATCAAGTCCAAATTATAGCAACAACAAAGAAGCCCGAATCTGTCTTCCAGCCCGAGCACTGTCCGGTATTTTGGCCATATCTGGAGTTCTAGAAGTCCAAATGAGCTGAATTTTTTACACAATAAAGCTGAGACAATTGCCTACAACTTTCATGTTGCACCTGGCTCCAGTTTTGACGTTATCAATGACGTTTTGGGCAGACAAGAGAAGATAAGGATTGTCACCAAGTCAAAAGTTGGCCACCCACTTATCAATTAGTCATCAAATCAATAGTTCCCAATTTTGGCCTATAAAAGGAGGCATTTGCCATGCATTTAGGCATCTTGGTTTCCAGATCAAGATCATGCTCTTCCTTTCTCTCTTTGTATGTTTTGTAATGTTTATGCTTTGCTTTCATTAATAGTAAGTTTATGCCTTTCATTTCCTTTCCTTTACTTAGTTAGCTTTTATGTTCTTATTTTGTTTATCTATTTTGCTTTCTTTCATTATGTCTAGCTAAGTTAATTATGTCAAGGTGAAAAGGTTACACTAATGGTGTGAGAATAAGTATAATGTAAACTTAATATGGGTTTTAATGTTTAATACTAACATGTTTTATATTTGTTATCTTGTTTACTCTTTAATACTTTGCTTGTTAAATGATTAATCTTGATTTATGTTGTATAACACTTGGTACAACAAATGCTTGGCACTTTCATAGCCCATAATGTATGGTATAACCGACACCTGAGCTATGAAAGGAACTTGATTTGTTGTTAACATAAGTTATAATCATGAATGCTTGACGAGATTTACAAGTGTTAGCATTAATTGAATAAGATAACTAATGTAATCATGTTAACAATCTATAATGCAATTGGAACCTCCTTTGTGTGTGGTTTCCAATTGAATAATAAGAGTTTATACTATACTTGTTTAATATACCATTAGTGGAACCTCTAACCTTGACATTTGTTATTATTATTATTTAATCTTTACATTAATTTTCCATCTCCAAGTTCTCAACATCTTCTTCTTCTTCTCTTTCTTTATTACTACTACTACTACTACTACTACTACTACTACTACTACTACTACTACTACTACTACTATTATTATTATTATTATTACTACTATTGTTGTTGTTGTTATTGTTGTTTATAATTGTTGTCTATAATTTGTACAATTAACCTCCCTGTGGTTCGACCCCGGTCTTACCGGGTTATTTATTACTTCGACACTCCTGCACTTGGGAGAAGACATCAACCTTTTAGTCGTGTCAAGTTTTTGGTGCCGTTGCCGGGGAGGTAAGTTCTTGTATAAATTATAGTATTTATTTTATTTTCTCTTTTCACTTTTCTTATATATAACTTTGTCTCTTTTATTTTGTTTCTCCTTATTTTGTTTTCTTCCTTCTTCTTTTGTTTTCTTCTTTCTTTTATTTTATTCCTACACGTGCATGAGAGTGTGGTCACGTACATCAAGTGGTAGACTTTGTAGGGTATCCTCATCATTTTCAGAAAATATGGCCGAAGAAGATAATCAATCACTTCAAAATGAGAATAATGAGAATAACCGTGGTAGAACACTTAGAGACCACATGAATCCCACAAGAACAAGTGCACCATCATGTATAGTTTTTCCTCCTGATGCATCTCATTTTAATTTTAAACCAGGTATTATTCAACTTTTACCATCTTTTCATGGTTTGGAATTGGAAAATCCATACTTGCATTTAAGAGAATTCGAGGAGGTCTGCAACACATATAATAATTTAAATTGTAGCATGAACACCATCAGATTAAAGCTTTTTCCTTTTTCATTAAAAGATAAAGCTAAAACATGGCTACAAAATTTGAGACCAGGATCCATTCGTGCTTGGGATGAGATGCAACAACAGTTTTTAAAGAAGTTTTTCCCATCTCATAGAACAAACTCTTTCAAAAGACAAATCACCACTTTCACTCAAAAACCAGGAGAAACATTTTACAAATGTTGGGATAGGTATCGAGACTTGCTTAGTACTTGCCCTCATCATGGTTTTGAAACATGGAGATTGGTTTCACATTTCTATGAAGGGTTAACACCTAAAGATAGGCAAATGGTTGAATTGATGTGCAATGGAACTTTTGAAGATAAAGACCCTCATGAAGCAATGGAGTACTTAGACTTGTTAGCTGAAAATGCTCAAAATTGGGACACCGCGGGTATATATGAGGCACCGAGTAAAACTCAATTTCATACATCTAGTGGAGGTATGTACAACCTTAGGGAAGATCATGACCTTCAAGCCAAATTTGCATCTTTAGCTAGAAAAGTTGAGGTACTAGAATTGAAAAAGAGTGGTCAATTAAAATCTGTTGAAAACATTGTGTGTCAAATCTGTGAAACAAATGAACACTCAACCAACGATTGTCCAACCTTGCCTTCTTTTAAGGAATGTCTCCATGAACAAGCTCATGCTTTAAACAGTTTTCAAAGGGTCAACCATAACCCATACTCCCAAACATACAACCCTGGTGGGAGGAATCACCCAAATTTCAGTTGGAAGAGTGAGAACAACAATGCACAAACTTCACAACCACCGTTTCAAGCACACCATAATTTCCAAAATTCTCATGGATATGCACCTCCTTATGCTCCACCTCCTAGAAGAAATCTTGAGGAAACAGTGCATGCATTCATTGAAAAGCAAGAGACAATCAATACTCAACTTGCTCAAAACATGACAG